>CM059426.1:45623514-46823514 GCA_030390025.1 Squalus acanthias
TATCAGCCCAAGCCTGAATGTCGTCCACATCTTGCTGCATGCGGGCATAGACTGCTTCATTATGAGGAGTTGCGAATGGAACTGAACACTGCAGTCATCAACGAACATCCCCACTTCTGACCTTATGATGAAAGGAAGGTCATTGAGGAAGCAGCTGAAGATGGTTGGGTGTAGGACACTGTCCTGAGGAACTCCTGCAGTGATGTCCTGGGGTTGAGATAATTGGCTTCCAACAACCACAACCATCTTTTCTTTGCGCTAGGTATGACTCCAGCCAGTGGCGAGACTTTCCCGATTCCCACTGATTTCAATTTTACTGGGCCTCATTGATGCCACACGATGTCAAGGGCAGTCACTCTCACCTCACCTCTGGAATTCGGCTCTTTTGTCCATGTTTGGACCAAGGCTGTAATGAGGTCTGGAGCAGAGTGGTCCTGGCAGAACCCAAACTGAGCATCGGTGAGCAGGTTATTGGTCAGTAAATGCCTCTTGATAGCACTGTCGACAACACCTTCCATCACTTTGCTGATGATTGAGAGTGGATTGATGGGGCGGTAATTAGCCAGATTGGATTTGTCCTTTTTTTGTGGACGGGAGATACCTGGGCAGTTTTCCACATTGCAGGGTAGATGCCAGTGTTGTAGCTGTACTGGAACAGCATGGTTAGAGGCGCAGCTAGTTCTGGAGCACAAGTCTTCAGCACGACAGCCGGGATGTTGTCGGGGCCCATAGCCTTTGCTGTATCCAATGCTCTCAACCGTTTCTTGATAACACGTGTAGAGAATCGAATTGGCTGAAGACTGGCTTCTGTGATGGTGGGGACCTCAGGAGGAGCCCGAAATGGATTATCCGCTTGGCATTTCTGGCTGAAGATGGTTGCAAACGCTTCAGTCTTGTCTTTTGCATTTGCGTGCTGGGCTCCACCATCATTGAGGATGGGGATGTTCATGGAGCCTCCTCCTCCCATAAGTTGTTTAATGGTCCACCACCATTCATGACTGCAGAGCTTGGATCTGATCCGTTGATTGTGGGATTTCTTAGCTCTCTCTATAGCACGCTGCTTCTATAATTTGGCATGCATGTAGTCCTGTGTTGCAGCTTCCCCAGGTTGGCACCTCATTTTTAGGTACGCCTGGTGCTGCTCCTGGCATGCTCTTCTACACTCCTCATTGAACCAGGGTTGGTTGCCTAGCTTGATATTAATGGTAGAGTGAGGGATATGCCAGGCCATGAGGTTACAGATTGTGGTGGAATACAATTTTGCTGCTGTTGATGGCCCACAGCGCCTCATGGATGCCCAGTTTTGAGCTGCTAGATCTGTTCTGAATCTATCCCATTTAGCACGGTGGTAGTGCCACACAACGCTCTACTTTACATGTACTCAAATGTCCTCAGTGTGAAGACGAGACTTGGTCTCCACAAGGAATGTGCGGTGGTCACTGCTACCAATACAGTCATGGACAGATGCATCTGCGACAAGTAGATTGGTGAGGACGAGGTCAAGTAGGTTTTTCCCTCTTGTTGGTTCTCTCACCACCTGTCGCAGGCCCAGTCTCACAGCTATGTCCTTCAGTCAACCACATTGCTGTGGGTCTGGAGTCACATATAGGCCAGACCAGGTAAGGATTGCAGATTTCCTTCCCGAAAGCACATTAGTGAACCAGGTGGATTTTTACAACAATCCGGTAGTTTCACGGTCACCATTACTGATACTAGCTTCTTATTCCAGATTTATTTAATTAACTGAATTTAAATTCCACAGCTGCCGTGGTGGGATTTGAACTCATGTCTCCGGATTATTAGTCCAGGCCTCTGGATTACTAGTCTAGTAACATAACCACAATGCTACCGTTCCCTGCGACCGGGAGTTCTGAAGGATGTGTTGCCTGCCTGGTGCCAGGGTTAAGGATATCTCCTCGCAGCTGGAGAAGAATTTGGAGTGGGAGGGGGAAGATCCAGTTGTTGTGGTCCACGTAGGAACCAATGACAGGTAAAAATAGGAATGAGGTTCTGTTGAGAGAGTTTGAGCAGCTAGGGTCCAAATTAAATAGCAGAACCTCAAAGGTAATAATCTCTATATTAACGATTTGGAGGAGGGGACCGAGTGTAACATATCAAAGTTTGCAGATGATACAAAGATGGGAGGGAAAGTAGAAAGTGAGGACGACATAAAAAACCTACAAGAGGATATAGACAGGCTGGGTGAGTGGGCGGAGATTTGGCAGATGCAATACAATATTGGAAAATGTGAGGTTATGCACTTTGGCAGGAAAAATCAGAGAGCAAGTTATTATCTTAATGGCGAGAAACTGGAAAGTACTGCAGTACAAAGGGATCTGGGGGTCCTAGTGCAAGAAAATCAAAAAGTTAGTATGCAGGTGCAGCAGGTGATCAAGAAGGCCAATGGAATGCTGGCTTTTATTGCTAGGGGGATAGATTATAAAAACAGGGAGGTATTGCTGCAGTTATATAAGGTATTGGTGAGACCGCACCTGGAATACTGCATACAGTTTTGGTGTCCATACTTAAGAAAAGACATACTTGCTCTCGAGGCAGTACAAAGAAGGTTCACTCGGTTAATCCCGGGGATGAGGGGGTGGACATATGAGGAGAGGTTGAGTAGATTGGGACTCTACTCATTGGAGTTCAGAAGAATGAGAGGCGATCTTATTGAAACATATAAGATTGTGAAGGGGCTTGATCGGGTGGATGCGGTAAGGATGTTCCCAAGGATGGGTGAAACTAGAACTAGGGGGCATAATCTTAGAATAAGGGGCTGCTCTTTCAAAACTGAGACGAGGAGAAACTTCTTCACTCAGAGGGTAGTAGGTCTGTGGAATTTGCTGCCCCAGGAAGCTACATCATTAAATAAATTTAAAACAGAAATAGACAGTTTCCTAGAAGTAAAGGGAATTAGGGATTACGGGGAGCGGGCAGGAAATTGGACAAGGCCCTGTGGGTGGCGGAGCGGGCCCAGGGGCTGAGTGGCCGGGTCCTGCTCCTACTTCTTGTGTTCTTATGTTACCTGAGGCATGCGCAAATTGGCATAGGGACAAACAGATCAGAGAGTTAAATGCGTGGCTCAGAGTGGTGTGGGAGGAAGGGGTTTCAATTCATGGGGCACTTGCACCAGTACTGGGGAAAGAGTCAGCTGTTTCGTTGGGACAGTCTCCACTTAAACCAAGCTGGGACCAGTGTCCTGGCGAATCGAATAACTAGGGCTGTAGATAGGGCTTTAAACTAAAAAGTTTGGGGGGGGGGGGCGGGAAAGGAAAGAGGTCAGGTGGGGGAAAATTTAGAAATCTGAAGAGTAAAGTCAAGGCAATGGAGCAGTGTAGTGATCTGGGTAAAGATAAGCAGAGTCTGACAGGAAGGGACAGAGAGTTTAATGGTAAAAGTGCATCAGCGAATAAGGTGAAAGCAGGGAATAATGGTAAAAAAAAGTTAAAATTAAAGGCTCTTTATCTAAATGCATGAAGCATTCGTAACAAGACAGACGAATTAGTGGCACAAATGGAGAAAATGGCTTTGATCTAATAGCCATTTCACAGACGGGGTTGCAAGGTGACCAAGGTTGGGAACTAAATATTCCAGGGTACGTGACGTTTCGAAAAGACAGGCAGAATGGAAATGGTGGGGGGTAGCACTGATAGTAAAGAATGACATAAGGACAGTAGTGAGAAAGGATCTTGGCTCGGATGATCAGGAAGTAGAATCAGTATGGGTGGAGATAAGAAATAACAAAGGGCAGAAAACACTGGTGGCAGTAGTTTATAGGCCCCCAAACAGTAGCTGTACTGTTGGAGTATTAATCAATAAATAATAGGCGCTTGTAGCAACGATAATACATTAATCATGGGGGACTTTAATCTTCATTTAGACTGGGCAAATTAAATTGGCAAAGGTAGTCTGGAGGACGAGTTCATGGTATGCCAGAAAACAGGCTATTTTAGATCTTGTATTGTTTAACGAGACAGGGTTAATTAGTAATCTCATAGTAAAGGATCCTCTGGGGAAGAGTGTGATCATAATATGACAAAATTTCACGTTGAGTTTGAGTGTGAAATACTTCAGTTGCAAACGAGAGTCTTAAACTTAAATAAAGCCAATTATATAGTTATGAGGGGCAAGTTGGCTAAGGTAGATTGGGAAATTAGATTAAAAGATATGATGGTAGATAACCAGTGGCAAACATTTAAAGAAATATTCCAAAATTCTCAACGAGTATACATTCCATAGAGAAATAAAAACTTCACGGGTAAAGTAATCCATCCATGGCTAACTAAAGAAGTTAAGGATAGTATTAGATTAAAAGAAAAGGCTTATTATGTTGCGAAGAATAGTAGTAAGCCTGAGGATTGGGAGAGCTTTCGAAACCAGCAAAGGATGACTAAAAATTGATAAAAAGGGAGGAAATAGAATGAGAGTAAAATAGCAAGAAATAAAAAAACAGATTGCAAGAACTTCTACAAGTATGTAAAAAGGAAAGGGAGTAGCAAAAATAAATGTTGGTCGCTTAGAGAGGTGAAATTATAATGGGGAATAAGGAAATGGAGAGACTTTAAACAAATATTTTGTATCTGTCTTCACAGTAGAAGACACAAAAAGTATACCAAAAATAGTGGGGAACCAAGGGGCTAATGAGTGAGGAACTTAAAGTAATTAATATCAGTAGAGAAAAAGTACTTGAGAAATTAGTGGGACTAAAAGCCAACAAATCCCTTGGACCTGATGGCCTACATCCTAGGGTTCCAAACGAGGTGGCTGCAGAGAGAGTGGATGCATTTGTTGTGATCTTCCAAAATTCCCGAGATTCTAGAACGGTCCTAGCAGATTGGAAGGTAGCAAATGTAACCCCGCTATTCAAGAAAGGAGGGAGAGAGAAAACAGGGAACTACAGGCCAGTTAGCCCAACATCAGTCATCGGGAAAATGTTGGAATCTATGATTAAGGTAACTGGTAACAGGGCACTTAGAAAATCATAACATGATTAGGCAGAGTCAACATGGTTTTACGAAAGGGAAATCGTGTTTGACGAATTTATGAGAGTTTTTTTGAGGATGTAACTAGCAGGGTAGATAAAGGGGAACCAGGTGGATGTAGTATATTTGGATTTCCAAAAAGGCATTTGATAAGGTGCCACATAAAAGGTTGCTACGCAAGATAAGGGCTCATGGGGTTGGGGGTAATATATTAGCATGAGGATTGGTTAGCGGACAGAAAACAGAGAGTAAGGGATACACGGGTCATTTTCAGGTTGGCAGGCTGTAACTAGTGGGGTGCTGTAAGGATCAGTGCTTGGGCCTCAGCTATTTACAATTATTTATAAAGACTTAGATGAAGGGACCGAGTGCAATGTTTACAAGTTTGCTGACAATACAAAGTTAGGTGGGAAAGTAAGCTGTGAGGAGGACACAAAGAGCCTGCAAAGGGATATAGACAGGTTAAGTGAGTGGGCAATAAGGTGGAGAATATTGTGGGGAAATGTGAGGTTATTCACTTTCATGCAATGAAGGTTCACTAGATTGATCCCTGGGATGAGAGGATTGTCCTATGAGGAGAGATTGAGTACACTGGGCCTATACTCTCTGGAGTTTAGAAGAATGAGAGGTGATCTCATTGAAACATACAAGATTCTGAGGGGGATTGACAGGGTAGACGCTGAGAGTTTGTTTCCCCTGGCTGGTGAATCTAGAACGCGGGGGCATAGTCTCAGGATAAGGGGTCGGCCATCTAAAACTGAGATGAGGAGGAATTTCTTCACACAGAGGGTTGTGAATCTTTGGAATTATCTGCCCCAAAGAGCTGTGGATGCTCAGTCATTGAGTATAGTCAAGGCCGAGGTGGATAGATTTTTGGATTCTAGGGGAATCAAGAGATATGGGGATTGGGCAGGAAAGTGGAGTTGAGGTTGAAGATCAGCCATGATCTTACTGAATGGCAGGGCAGGCTCGAAGAGCCGTATGGCCGACTCCTGCTCCAAATTCTTATGTTCTTATCTCAGGTCTCGGGAAGAGAGAAAATGACAACCCAAATGGACTACACTACAATACCTAGACTTCTAAAAGGCAAACAATAAATTTGGGTGAAAGGCTATTTGTTAAGCTCGAAGCTGTGGGGATGCAGGGTAAATTGGAGGAATGGGTAAGAAACTGGCTGATGGGTAGAAACCAGCAGGTAATTGTTAGGATGACGACCGTGTCCAATTTACAACAATGATTTGGATTCAGAAACTGAATGCAAACTGGTCAAATCTTTAGATGGTATCAAGCTAGGAGGGGCAGTGGAATCAAAGAAAGGAACTCAGAATTTACAGAACGAGCTAAAAAAAACATGCAAGTGAGCAGATGAAATTTAATGTGGAGAGATTTACAAAAGGTAAATCGTGCTTGACTAATCTACTGGAATTTTTTGAGGATGTAACTGGGAAAATAGATAAGGGAGAACCAGTAGATGTGGTGTATTTGGACTTTCAAAAGGCTTTCGATAAGGTCCCGCATAAGAGATTAGTGTGTAAAGTTAAGGCACATGGGATTGGGGGCAAGGTATTGACTTGGATAGAGAACTGGTTGGCGGACAGAAAGCAGAGAGTAGGAATTAATGGGTCTTTTTCCGAGTGGCAGGCAGTGACTAGTGGGGTACCGCAGGGTTCGGTCCTTGGACCCCAGCTATTCACAATATACATTAATGATCTGGATAAGGGAACTAAATGTAATATCTCCAAGTTTGCAGATGACACAAAGCTGGGTGGGCGTGTGTGCTCCGAGGAGGATACTGAGAAACTCCAGGATGATTTGGACAGGTTGGGTGAGTGGGCAGAAGCGTGGCAGATGCAATATAACGTGGATAAATGCGAGGTTATCCACTTTGGTGTCAAAAACAGAAAGGCAGACTATTATCTGAATGGCAATCGATTGGGAGAAGGGGAAGTGCAACGAGACCTGGGTGTCCATGTGCACCAGTCGCTGAAGGTAAGCATGCAGGTGCAGCAGGCGGTGAAGGCGGCAAATGGTATGTTGGCCTTCATAGCGAAAGGGTTTGAGTATAGGAACAGGGATGTCCTGCTGCAGTTGTACAGGGCCTTGGTGAGGCCACACCTTGAGTACTGTGTGCAGTTTTGGTCGCCTTATCTGAGGAAGGATGTTCTTGCCATGGAAGGAGTTCAGCGAAGATTCACAGGCTGATACCTGGGATGGCAGGAATGACATATGAGGAGAGATTGGGTCGATTGGGCTTATACTCGCTGGAGTATAGAAGAATGAGAGGGGATCTCATCGAAACATATAAAATTCTGACAGGTCTGGACAAACTAGATGCAGGAAGAATGTTCCCGATGGTCGGAGAGTCCAGAACCAGGGGTCATAATCTAAGGATAAGGGGTAAGCCATTTAGGACAGAAATGAGGAAGAATTTCTTCACCCAGAGAGTGGTGAACCTGTGGAATTCTCTACCACAGAAGGTAGTTGAGGCCAAGTCATTAAATATATTCAAGAATGAGTTAGATATATTTCTTAAAGCTAAAGGTATCAAGGGATATGGGGAGAAGGCAGGTACAGGGTACTGAGTTTGGATGATCAGCCATGATCTCATCGAATGGCGGAGCAGGCTCGAGGGGCCGAATGGCCTACTCCTGCTCCTATCTTCTATGTTTCTATGTAAATATAAAGTACTGCACGTGGAAAGGAAAAATGGGCAACACATCAATTCCAGGAATGGTTTTGAAATAGCAATGGATGAAGTTCAACATGTCTAACCAATGCAGAGCAGCAATCAAGAAAGCTGATACAATGTTGAACCAGAGTCAAATAAGTAGATCTTGGTTAGAAGGAAGGACTCGAGAAACTTGGGCTTTTCAGCCTGGAAAGGAGACGTCTGAGAGGTGACCTTAGAGGTATATAGGAGTGTCAAGGGAATGGAAAAGTTTAATCCAGAATATTACTTTAAGTTAAAAAGAGAGTAGGACAAGGAACAATAGATTCAAACTAGCAACATATAATTTATCAGGAAATGCTTCTTCACATAAAGCAATCAAGGAAGCTTGGACTTGCATTTATATATGCCCACATCCTCAGAACGTCCGAAAGCACTTCACAAACAATTTGCACAAGCAAGTTCGGACAGTACCATGGGATCTTTTGTGTACAACCTAAACAGACGGACAGGCCTTGAAATAGAATATCTAAGACAATGCAGTACTGCACTGAAGTGACAGCATCTGTGTGCTCAACTCCTTGAATGGGACTTGAACCCACAACCTTCTAACTCAGAGCCATGAGCACTACAAAAGTAGTGAGTGAATGTTGCATTTTTACAGAAAACCCAACTCACTCAAGCAGAAAATGCTCAACTCAAAAGTGGTTAGGTGGGCCAAATCCTGCCCTCCCCATATTTACCACAGAACAGAAGGGTGGAAATCTTAATTAATAAACACATTGCCTTCACACACAATAGTCTGTTTATCCTGATAAAGAAGAGAATAGCAAGGAAGAAGATTACAATGCCCCAAATCGAGACACTACATTCCCACAACAACTTCCCTACATGGAAGGCACAATGATAATATATGGGGACCTGAATTACATGCTTCCTCCACAATACAGGCTTTTGGGAGCCACATGGCCAAGTAATCAGAATGACCATGGCACGATGCAAAGACTTGGCCTTGTAGATGTTTGGTGGACCATGCATTCCAGTGGAGCCACCTTTTGTTCAAATTCACACAATACACACTCTAAAACAGTCTACTTCTTTGTGAAGCAAGCCCACTGGTCTAGAACCCACAGTTGGAAAATAGAGCCTAAAGCCATCTCAGACCATGCCCCAATCACTGAAGCTCAATCTAGCCAGCCTCCTGCCCGAACATCTCAACCCTGTCCTTCTTCGCAACACAGAATTCATATAATTGCATTAATGCTATTAATTTGGTAGGAGATATGTGTATTTCTGAAGATGATGTTGGATCTGTCAGCCGACTCCCCAATTTGGCGCAACAATGAACTCCATAAATGGATTCAGAGCCTGGTACATGAAAGGCATCAACAGACTTAGCCAATATCTTCACAAGGATAAAAGCTTTCAATTCATAATAAAAAAAAGTTTTGCCTCACTCAGCAGGATGTGCTGAGATACCTCAAACAACCATTTCTTCGAGCAGCCACCGATACTTCACATACCTCAGCAAGAACTAATCCCCAAGATAGGCATTAACATATCTCTGCCCTGAAAATAAAGGATGAGATCAGTACAATAGTGAGAAATGATCTTGGCTCGGAAGTTCCAGATGTAGAATCAATTTGGGTGGAGGTAAGAAATAGTAAGGGAAAGGCAGCACTGGTGGGAGTAGTCTATAGGCCCCCTAACAGTAGCTACACTATAGGACAGAGTATAAATGAAGAAATAATGGGGGCTTGTAAGAAAGGTACTGCAATAATCGTGGGCAATTTTAATCTTCATATAGATTGGACAAATCAAATTGGCAAAAGCAGCCTTGAAGACGAGTTCATAGTGTATTCGGGACAGTTTCTTGGAACAATACGTTGTGGAACCGACCAGGGAACAGGCTATTTTAGATCTGGTAATGTGTAATGAAACAGGATTAATGAATGATCTCATAGTAAAGGATCCTCTAGGGAAGAGTGATCACAACATAAAAAGAATTCCACATTCAGTTTGAAGGTGAGCAACTTGGGTCTGAAACTAGAGTATTAAACTTAAATAAAGGCAATTACAAAGGTATGAGGAGAGAGTTGGCTAAAGTGGACTGGGAAAATAGATTAGAAGGTAAGAAGGTAGAAAAGCAGTGGCAGACATTTAAAGAGATATTTCATGACTCACAACAAAGATATATTTCAGTGAGAAAGAAAGACTGAAAGAGAAGGATGAACCAACCATGGCTAACCAAGGAAGTTAAGGATGGTATCAAATTGAAAGCAAAGGCATACAATGTTGCAAAGATTAGTGGTAGGCCAGAAGATTGGGAACATTTTAGAAACCAGCAAAGGATGAGTAAAAAAATTAAAGAGGGAGAAAATAGCTTATGAGAGTAAACTTGCAAGAAATATAAAAACTGACAGTAAGAGCTTCTACAGGTATATAAAAAGGAAGAGAGTAGCTAAAGTAAACATTGGTCCCTTAGAGGACGAGACTGGGGAAATAATAATGGGTAACAAGGAAATGGCAGAGGCATTGAACAAATATTTTGTATCTGTCTTCACAGTAGAGGACACTAAAAACATCCCAGTAATAGTAAAAAATCAAGGGGCAAAAGGGAGGGAGGAACTTAAAACAATCACCATCACTAAAGAAAAAGTGCTAGGCAAACTTATGGGTCTAAAGGCGGACCAGTCCCCTGGACCTGATGGCCTGCATCCTAGGGTTTAAAAAAGTGGCTACAGAGATAGTGGATGCATTGGTTGTAATCTTCCACAATTCCCTTGACTCTGGAAAAGTCCCAGCGGATTGGAAAACTGCAAATGTAACGCCCTTATTCAAAAAAGGAGGTAGACAGAAAGCAGGAAACTATAGGCCAGTTAGCCTAACATGTGTCATTTGCAAAATGCTCGAAACTATTACTAAGGAAGTAGTAGCAGGGCATTTAGAAAATAATAATGCAATCAAACAGAGTCAACATGGTTTTATGAAAGGGAAATCGTGTTTGACAAATCTATTAAGAGTTCTTTGAGGAGGTAACGAGCAGGGTGGATGAAGGGGAACCAGTAGATGAAGTGTATTTGGATTTCCAAAAGGCATTCGACAAGGTGCCACATAAAAGGTTGCTGCATAAGATAAGAGCTCATGGTGTTGGGGGTGATATATTGGATTGGATAGAGGATTGGCTAACTAACAGAAAACAGAGAGTTGGAATAAATGGGTAATTTTCAGGATGGCAATCTGTAACTAGTGGGGTGCTGGGGCCTCAACTATTTTCAATCTATATTAATGACTTGGATGAAGGAAGTGAGTCTATTGTAGCCAAATTTGCAGACGATACAAAGATAGGTGGGAAAGCAAGTTGTGAGGAGGACATAAAGAGTCTGCAAAGGGATATAGATAGGTTAAGTGAGTGGGCAAGAATCTGGCAGATGGAGTATAATGTGGGAAAATGTGAAGTTATCCACTTTGGTAGGAAGAATAGAAAAGAAAAATATTATTTAAATGGAGAAAGTCTACAGAATGTGGCGGTACAGCGGGATTTGGGTGTCCTCGTACATGAAACACACAAAGTTAACATGCAGGTGCAGCAAGTAGTTAGGAAGGCAAATGGAATGTTGGCCTGTATTTCAAGGGGGATAGAGTATAAAAGTAGGGAAGTCTTGCTGCAACTGTACAGGGCACTGGTGAGACCACACCTAGAGTACTGTGTACAGTTTTGGTCCCCTTATTTAGGAGGGATATACTTGCATTGGAGGCAGTTCAGAGAAGGTTCAGTAGGTAGATTCCTGGGATGGAAGGGTTGTCTTATGAGGAAAGGTTGAGCCTATACTCATTGGTCTCTGTCTCTCTCTGTCTCTCTCCCCAATTAGGGGGATAGATAGCATCCTCTGCAGTCACGACAGAGAATCCAGGAGATGCGTTGCCTACCTGATGCCAGGGTAAAGGATATCTCAAAGCAACTGCAGAGGAACTTGGAAAGGGAGGGGGAAGATCCAGTTGTCGTGGTCCATATCAGGACCAATGACATAGCAAAGAACAGGGAGGAGGTCCTGCTAAGGGAGTATCAGGAGCTCAGAACTAAACTTAAAAAACAGGACCCAAAAAGTGGTAATATTGGGATTACTACCCGAGCCACATGCTAATTGGCATAGGGAATAGACAGATCAGGATGGTGAATGCATGGCTGAAAGAGTGCTGTGGGAAGGAGTGGTTCCATTTCATGGGACACTGGCACCAGTACTGAAACAGGAAGTACCACTGGGAAAGGCTGCACCTGAACCGGAATGGGACCAAGGTTCTAGCAGAAAGGATAAATAGGGCTGTAGATAAGACTTTATACTAGTAAGATGGGGACAGGGATGGGGATGGGAGAGATCTGGTAGAAATAATAGTAGCCTAAAGATAAAAGAAATAGGAGATGAGAGTAAAGGTCAGACCAAAGAAAGGAATAATGGTCAGGGAACAGATAAAGTTATAGAACATAAGTATAAAATAACTGTTAGAAATAAAGCGAGAAGCACAATTAATAAAAACAAATTAAATTGCCTGTACAGAAATGTACACAGCATCCTAAAAAAGAGAGGAACTGGAGGTAATAATTCGTAGAGAGGAACCAGATGTGGTAGGGATAACTGAAACATGGCTGCAGAGAATGTAATCGGCAGTTAAATACTGCAGGATTTAGAAAAGATGAGGAAGGAAGACGGGGGGGGTGGGGGGGGGGGCAGGTAGCTGCACTAATTAGAGATAACAATGGCAGAAAAAAAAGGACACAACTATAATTAAGTTATGATGTGGAGATGCCGGCGTTGGACTGGGGTGGACAAAAATGAGAAGTCGCACAACACCAGGTTATAGTCCAACAGATTTATTTAATTTTACAAGCTTTCGGAGCTGTTCGCTCCTTCCTCTCACTGCTAACCTACCTGAGGAAGGAGCGAACAGCTCCGAAAGCTTGTAAAATTAAATAAATCTGTTGGACTATAACCTGGTGTTGTGCGACTTCTCATAATTAAGTTAGAAACAGAATCCATATGGATTGAGATAAAGGATAAGAAGGGATCGATCACACAAAGATAGGTATACTATAGATCACCTAATAGTGAAAGGGAAGTGGAGGGAAAAATATGTAGGCAAATTTATGAAAGGAGTAAAAGACATGGGATAATAATCATGGGGGATTTCAACTATCCACGAATAAACTGGCTGAAATTGTTTGTGTGTACAGGACTCCTTTCTTACCCAGTACACAAGAAACCCAAGAGAGGAATCACTGCTGGATCTAGTAATGGGAAATTAACCAGAGCACATAAGAGAAGGAAGCATAGGGGAGTATCTAGGCAATAGCTATCACAACATAATAAATTTAAAATAATGACAGAGAGTCATAAGTAAGACAAAAGACCAAAGTAATAGATTGGAAATAAAGCTAATTATGAGGGGCTGAGGATGGAACTAGGGAAGGTAAACTGGAAACGGAGGTCAGAGTGGGAGTGGTCCTGAGAATTGTCATTTTAATTCTCCAGACCACGCCCACCACTCTTACACTGTTCCAATGAAGCTCAACGTAAGCTCAAGGAACAGTACCTCATCTTTCTATTAGGCACTTTACAGCCTTACGGACTCAACATTGAGTTCAACAATTTCAGATTATAATCTCTGCCCCATTTTTTCGGACAGCAGCTGTTGCTGATGATTCTGATATTCCCATTTACACCTCTTCTAGACCCATCTTTTGTTTCTTTACTTGTCCCATTACCATCTACTTTCGCCTTGCATCATCATCCCTTTTGTCATTTAATCTCTCCAGCCGTTCACCCCATCACAGACCCTTTTGTTCTTTCTTCCCCTTCCCCTGACTGTACTTGCTTAAAACCTGTTACATCTCTAACTTTTTCCAGTTCTGATGAAAGGTCATCGACCTGAAACGTTAACTCTGTTTCTCTCTTCACAGATGCTGCCTGACCTGCTGAGTATTTCCAGCATTTTCTGTTTTTATTTCAGATTTCCAGCATCCGCAGTATTGTTAAATGTCTGTTTTCCGGTTTCAACTTGTAACCCGCTTGCTTATGTTGTATCTTGATATAAAATGCGCATGTGGGGAAATAAATAAATGTCAGTGGTGCTGAAAAAAAGGACAATGCATTTACCCAACTAAGTCACTAGGAGACAACACAGCTTCAATATCTTGTAATGCAAGCATCCAACTTACCACTGCCCCGCTCCCTGGAACTGACTGATTTTACATAGCTTTGCGGTTGCCTTGGATCAAGGAAAGAGACATGTGCTTGGGACCCCACAGCATATACAGACCATTCTTGTCCATACGCCAAGCAAACATTTTCTCGACAATGCGGCAACTTGGTAGACAGCAACTTGAACAGAAAACAAACATTTAATTTTTACTAAAGGATGAATTCTACAGATTGCTAAATTCTGTGGGAAATAGCAAACTTCTAAACCATAACATCCTACATAGCATTTTTGTTTTACTCTGTATTAAAGTATGCTTTCACAGGTTAAAAGATATACTAACGGAACATGTCCTTTAAGCAGACAGTTGATCGCCTTATTATTATTTTGTTACGAATGAAAAAAAAGAAACAGTCTCTTCAACTGTCTCTGCCCGTCTCACTCTCGAGTCTCCCTCTACCCATGTCTTTTTCGCTCTTTCTTTGTATGGCAGTCACATATTTTTATCATTTCTGTACCTATTTATTTGTAACCATTTTCACTCCTCCTCTCTATCTCCTCCTCTCTGTATGTCTCTCATACACATTATATTTCTGCCTTTTTCCTGAGAAAAAACTGCATGTGTGTAATCGGTATCATCTGTCTTTTTCTTCTTGCGCGCGCACACACTCGAATGCAGAACCTTGCTATTTTTCAACAACGTACATACATTTAACCTGAATAAAGTTTTTGAAATTTGTCCCCAAGGTTTTATTCAAAACATTTTGAAAAACAGATTTTGTTGGAGACTCAAAGAACCTTTCTGTCATTTGGCTAACTAAATGCCACTGATGAATCTTGGGAATTTGTGAACACTGCATATATTCAGCAAAAATACCATGTCCAAGCCCTGGCTTTTGGTAGCGGCCGAGGCCTTGTAATAAAAATGTTAATGCAGGTATTCAAAGTCACAAAACATAAAATATAATTCAAAGGATAAACTTAATCACCTTTTTTAAATGAATTTTGTTTAAAACCTTATTTTGAACAGAAATTTCATTTATTGAGGAAAACATTTTTTTCTGCAAGCACTGGGTGATTTAATTGGTTTATGAACAAAGCATCACCATGAAACATTTACATACCATTTTCTCCATTAAAAATGCAAGAATATAAAACAATAATATCTTCCGACTTACTATGTAAAACGCCAGGCAAAATCTTTTAAATCTTATTATTTAACAAACCTGTGACATCAATCATGATGGTGAGTAACTGCCATCTCTTTTGAAAGTTTAAAATTTTGCAATTCAATTTCAATATATGGCAAATTCCATCTCTACAATATTGCATTTATCATCAATAAAACAACTTAGCATTTTTAAATGTAGTAATGTGGAAAAAGATCAGTTTAATATTTTCTTTATATATGAAAATATTGTAGAGGTAACCCAGCTGACTAGACTTGACAGTAAAAAAAAATTGTACTGGCCTCTCCTTTGAGTTAACCAAACGAATCATCTTTTTGATCTTATCAGCTTTCTTGATGCAATGTCTTACTGAATATACAAACATTGCAAAACCAACCCAGCTATAACTCATTCCAGTACGTTTCATGAAATCTTTTTCAGATCCTTTCAGCGGCTCTGGTGTTTTTTTTACCCATTCCAATCTCTACCCTGTAAGCAAAATTTGTAACTTAACACCCAAGAAATTCAAAATTTCTCAAAAGCAAACCATAAAACTAACCAATTAACTTACTTACCCCATCTTTCAACATGTAAACCAAGAGAATCCTATTTTTTTTCTGCAGTTAATAATTTAACTAATAAGTAGCTGCACATCATAATTCAGAATATTTGTTTCAAGTTGTACAGCAGTTGGTAACAGAGAAGGTTCATTTGTGACAGTTACGTAATTTTTTTAAATAAAAATGTTTCAATTGTTATTTTATAGCTCTTTTCAACTTTAACAAAGAAAGGAAATATTACCTTTGTCAAATTGTCCTCCGCTTTCCATAAATGAAAGTAACCATCAAGAGACACTGCTCCAAGCTCCTGAAAAAGTGAATAGAAAAGTTGAGTATAAATTCAAGTATACGTTGAATTGTTCCACTTGTCAGATGCTAAAATCAGAGTGCAATTCAATCCCAATAATTCATATAATCAGTCGGACAAAATTATTCTAATTTTTTGTTTAATCCTGCTGCAGTCAAAGGATTATTGATAAAATACAGGTTTAATCTTACACCATTTTTGCAAAACTACTAAAAAAAAAAAATTCATGAATTAATAATTATATCTTCATATAGAATTGAACCTAGATTTTGTACTTATGATTTCTCATAATTCTTTTGTGCCATCAATAAAGAGAGGAGTATCATAAGTAAGGGAGAGGAGTAGTTTCGAAAGACCTGGAGATGCTTTTGGCACTTATAAATGGCTTGCTGCTAGAATAGTATGATCATATGATTGGAAATGGTATATGGCACAAAAGGAAAAAAAAAATTGCCAACTACTCCCCAAAACACAAGATTACACAGACATTCTTGAAAATTACCTTGCTGTTATTGTTAAAAGCCAAAGCTCTCACTTTGCAGTTGTAGGGGTTTGTATATTCCTTGGGAATATCCTTCAAAGCCTTGTGTGTTATGTGGGTGTAACTGGGGACTCGGGTGGGATCCATGCTTGTATCAGTCTGGCTTAGCACTTCTTCAGTCACTTCCCATAGCCCCATAGAACCATCCCTAGAACCTGTAGAATAAAAATATTGGCTTGTGATTATTACATTTTGGGGGTTTTGGCCAATTTTCCACAAAAAGAATTTGGAAAAGAGAGTGTTACATTTAAGAGTTGTGTTTTAAAACAGAATGTATTCACACAATTTTTTTTAAAAAGGCATAGAGATAAAAGATAGTAAGGGAGAGGGGTAGTTTAGAAAGACCTGGAGATGCTTTTGGCACTTATAAAGGGCTTGCTGCAAGAATAGTATGATCATATGCTTGGAAATGGTATATTGCTTTTTGTGGTATATATCAATGATTTGGACTTGAATGTAGGAAGTATGATTAAGAAGTTTGCAGATGATACAAAAATTGGCCATGTGGTTCATAATGAAGAAGAAAGCTGCAGACTGCAGGAAGATATCAATGGACTGATCAGGTGGGCAGAACAGTGACAAATGGAATTCAATCTAGAGAAGTGTGAGGTAATGCATTTGGGGAGGGCTAACAAGGCAAGGGAATACACAATAAATGGTAGGACACTGAAGTGCAGAAGACCAGAGGGACCTTGGAGTGCATGTCCACAGATCCCTGAAGGTAGCAGGACAGGTAGATAAGATGGTTAAGAAGGCATACGGGATACTTGCCTTTATTAGCCGAGGCATAGAATATAAGAGCAGGGAGGTTATGCTTGAACTGTATAAAACACTAGTTAGGCCGCAGCTAGAATACTGCGTGCAGTTCTGGTCACATTACAGGAAGGATGTGATTGTACTAGAGGGGGGGCAGAGGAGATTTACGAGGATGTTGCCTGGGCTGGGGAATTTTAGCTATGAGGAAAGATTGGATAGGCTGGAGTTGTTTTCTTTGGAACAGAGGAGGCTAAGGGGAGACCTAATTGAGGTGGATAAAATTATGAGGGGCCTAGATAGGAAGGACCTATTTCCCTTAGCAGAAGGGACAATAACCATGGGGCATAGATTTAAAGTAATTGGTCGGAGGTTTAGAGGGGATTTGAGGAGAAATCTTTTCACCCAGAGGGTGGTGGGGGTCTGGAACTCACTGCCTGAAAGGGTGGTAGAGGCAGAGACCCTCATCACATTTAAAAAGTACTTGGATATGCACTTGAGGTGCCATAACCTACAAGGCTACAGACCAAGAGCTGGAAAGTTGGATTCGGGTGGATAGCTCTTTGTCGGCCGTCACGGACAAGATGGGCCGAATGGCCTCCTTCTGTGCTGTAAATTTCTATGATGATAATTAAATTGTTCATTCCCCCACCCAGGACTGTCAGCGGTAAACAATTCATTAGCTTGTTTTGGTAATTAATGGACACTTCACACCCATTGTGTCAGGAAGCCTCTGCTCTCCGGCGCTTGGCAGGGGTTGTCTGGCATAGAACCTCCCTTCTGGCTGTAAACAGATAAAAATAGAGACAGGGACACAGGCAGGCAATCAGGTTTTTAAAAACAGAAAGCTGCAAAGGCAAATTTTGGCTAGGCTCACGAAAATGAAGCAGAATAGTTAGGAGTTATTTGTTTAAGTCAAGCAGAATGAACCACTGCTGTAGGAAAGTGTAGAAGGTTCACTATTTTACATCATTAAACGAAGATAAATTGTACTGATTGAATTCAGTGAGTCTGATCATAATTGTTGCTCTGCATGTTAAGCTGCTTTATTTTACAGCAAGTGAACAATTAATATCGGGCCTCATTTTACCTGGTGTCTTCTCAGGCCACCTTCGAAAAGATTGGCGAGGCATGTGGGAGCACGTGCCATGGACACAAATATATGATTCAGATCACAAGGGGGTATCATGGTTACATCCTGGGTTATACCACGTTAAGTAGATACTGGGCTGAGACTGTACTGTGGCATGTAAGGGGCATGGGATCCACTTGCAGGAATGACATGTCACTGAACCTGATATTGTATCTACAGCAGGCCCTGAACTTTTAACATGTTCCCCGTGTCTAGATGAAAGGAATGTTTATATGGATTTTCAGAAAGCATTTATATCAGATTTGCTTCAAAGATGAAGGCACATGGCAGTGAAGGACATGCAGCCAATAAGATGGAGGGATGGTGAGAGGGCAGGAAACAAAAAATTTCCATATATTAATGATTTTTGGATTGGCAGTTCTTAGGAAATGTGGCCCAGGGACCTGTACGGGACCTCTTGCTTTCTATTTACATAAAGGATTTGAATTTTGGAACTATGAAGAATAATAGTGAAGTTTGCCGATACCAAATTAAGAGGCATGGCAAACTGTAAAGAAAACAGAGTTATGGAGTGGGCAGATGGATGTCAAATATAGTTTAATACAGATAAATGTGCAAAAGACAAAGCTAAAGCGATTGCAACCATCTTCAGCCAGAAGAGCAGAATGGATGATGCCTATCGGCCTCCTCCTGAGGTCCCCACCACCACAGAAGCCAGTCTTCAACCAATTCGATTCACTCCACGTGATATCAAGAAACGGCTGAGCGCACTGGATACAGCAAAGGCTGTGGGCCCCGACAACATCCTGGCTATCGTGCTGAAGACTTGTGCTCCAGAACTAGCTGTGCCTCTAGCCAAGCTGTTCCAGTACAGCTATAATACTGGCATCTATCCGACAATGTGGAAAACTGCCCAGGTATGTCCTGTCCACAAAAAGCAGGACAAATCCAATCCAGCCAATTACCGCTCCATCAGTCTACTCTCAATCAACAGCAAAGTGATGGAAGGTGTCTTCGACTGTGCTAGCAAGCAGCACTTACCCACCAATAACCTGCTCACTGATGCCCAGTTTGGGTTCCACCAGGACCACTCGGCTCCAGACCTCATTACAGCCTTGGTCCAAACATGGACAAGAGAGCTGAATTCCAGCGGTGAGGTGAGTGACTGCTGTTGACATCAAGGCAGCATTTGACCAAGTGTGGCATCAAGGAGCCCTAGTAAAACTGAAGTCAATGGGAATCGGGGGGGAAAAACTCTCCACTGGCTGGAGTCATACCTAGCACAAAGGAAGATGGTTGTGGTGATTGGAGGACAATCATCACAGCCCCAGGACATCGCTGCAGGAGTTCCTCAGGGCAGTGTCCGAGGCCCAACCATCTTCAGCTGCTTCATCAATGACCTTCCCTCCATCATAAGGTCAGAAGTGGGGATGGTTGCTGATGACTGCAGAGTGTTCAGTGCCATTCGCAACTCCTCAGATAATGAAGCAGTCCATGCCCGCATGCAGCAAGACCTGGACGACATTCAAGCTTGGGCCGATAAGTGGCAGGTAACATTCGCACCACAAAAGTGCCAGGCATGGACTATCTCCAACAAGAGAGTGTCTAACCACCGCCCCATGACATTCAACAGCATTACCATCGCCGAATTTCACCCCCCCCCCCCGCCCCACCCCACCCCTCCACAATCAATATCCTTGGGGGTCACCATTGATCAGAAACTTAACTGAACCAGCCACATAAATACTGTGGCAACAAGAGCAGGTCAGAGACTGGATATTCTGCGGCAAGTGTCTCACCTCCTGACTCACCAAAGCCTTTCCACCATCTACAAGGCACAAGTCAGGAGTGTGATGGAATACTCTTCACTTGCCTGGATGAGTGCAGCTCCAACAACACTCAAGAAGCTCAACACCATTCAAGACAAAGCAGCCCGCTTGATTGGCACCCCATCCATCACCTTAAACGTTCACTCCCTCCACCATCGGTGTACCGTGGCTGCAGTGTGTACCATCTACAAGACGCACGTCAGCAACTCGCCAAGGCTTCTTTGGCAGCACCTCCCAAACCCGCGACCTCTACCACCTGGAAGGACAAGGGCAGCAGGCGCATGGGAACATCACCAGCTCCAAGTTCCCTTCCAAGTCACACACCAACCTTCATCGTCACTGGGTCAAAATCCTGGAACTCCCTACCTAACAGCACTGTGGGAGTACCTTCACCACACGGACTGCAGCGGTTCAAGAACGCGGCTCACCACCATCTTCTCAAGGGTAACTCGGCATGGGCAATAAATGTTGGCCTTGCCAACGACGCCCACATCCCATGAACGAATATTTAAAAAAAAAAGAGCTTAAACCAGATAGGGCCCAGGCTATCAGCTTCCCAGGGCACTGATCTTCAGCCATCTAGAATACATGCACAATCCATCACAGCTGTCTTATTCTAATATGCTCTATTACCACAGCAAGCCATTCTTTATTACTTTAGGACCGGTCACTGCCCTTTCAAATTAATATCCACATCCTCTTTGCAACAGTGCATCATTACAAAGGAATCCTATTTTCAGCACTTATGCAAGTATCAACAAGACATCAAGCTCACATATTTCAAGTCAAATTCAATTGGTTTTGGTTATGACACATTGCTCAAAACCTTTAAGGAATTCTCAAACTCGAGCAGGATACAGAATTCCAAATCACTTGATATCAAAATCACTTAAAGAAACCTGTATTTTATTGTAAGAGAGGAAAACATTCACATTTTTATCCACTGGTCTTGCAATACATTACAGTACTTGCAGTTGAGAGGGCAACTAGTTCCCTGTTCTCCAAAAAATATTACTATGAAATGGCTGCAACAAAAGCACCAGAGATGCATGGATGACTAATTTTTCCTGAATCATAGCCTGCACGGAAGCATTTCGCTTGTGCACCAAGTTTGATCAGAGATCAAGAATTCAACAGACTGCATGAGTGAATTCATCTCCTGCCGCTAACGTTATATAATTTTCTATGGCAGAACTCCAACAAGTTTCTGTCAGCTCATAAAACATAAAAGGTACCAGTGCCCCAATCTCCACAGTCCAATAGTTAGCTCACCCTCTCATGCAGCAGTAGTAGTCCTCAGCTAGTTCAGTGAGCCTATGAACAAAATCTAACAATAATAAAGAGCAGAATAAATTGATTGTATGCACAATTGCTAAAGGACAATACCAGGAATTTAGGCAGCGACAATCATTTAAGAGCAGTATATTCAACTGTCAAGCCTGCATGCCGGCTTTGTTGTGAATTGTTCTGGATTCAGTCACAGTTTTGTAGTGGTTAGTTTATAAAACAAACTTTTTAATTCTAATTTACATACAAATATAGCACCCTGTTTAGAATAAAAAAGTAATTTCTGTGGTATTGCTCATGTTTGTCAGGGTTCTGAATCGTGGTTGTGATCTTTAGCAGTTAACTCGTCTGTCCCTTTAATATTATTAAAAGGAGTCCCTCTGGGAATCCAGGTAATTGTAAATTCCTGAGGTAAATTTGAGAAGTGCAATCAATGAAATCAATAAAATCAATAAAGTGCTGCCACCCCCAAAATAGAAGAATCATGTCATTTTAATGCCACTCTCTTTTATAATAGTCACGAACCCATTGCATTTTTTTTCATACTGTTTTAGGATTCTAAAGTTTTTGTTGCCATAGCATGAAGCTGAGATTTCATTGTGTCAGTTTATAGAGAAAGAAAATTTTAACAAATATTTGTTGCACACCAATTTTACATCCTAGATTCTATCACCATCCCCGGGCATGTCCTGTCCCAACAGCAGGACAGACCCATCAGAGGGGCAGGCACAGTGATAGATTCAGCTTAAAATTACCCTGGGAGCAATGTACCCTATAGGCTGTGCAGCTCTATGCTGGTCCAGCGCAGCCCGGACTGGCTTTTTCAATGTTAAGTTATGCGCGAAATTGTGAATGGGCCATGCAGCCAAAAAATAAAGAGGGAACATTGCCTGGGAGTCCTCAATATTGACTCCAGACCTCGAAGTCTCATGGCCTCAGGTCAAACAATGTCAAGGAAACCCCCTGCTGATCGCTGCCGACTCCCCCCCCCCCCCCGACCCCATAGAGGGAGTGTAACGAAGGTTCACTAGGCTGGTTCCTGCGATGGGGGTATTGTCCTATGAGGAGAGATTGAGTAGACTTGGCCTATATTCTCTAGAGTTTAGAAGAATGAGAGGTGATCTCATTGAAACATACAAAATTCTTACAGGGCTCGACAGGGTAGATGCAGGGAGGATGTTTCCCCTGGCCTGGGGAGTCTAGAACCAGGGATCACAGTCTCAGAATAAGGGGTCAGCCATTTATGACTGAGATGAAGAGAAATTTCTTCACTCAGAGGATGGTGAATCTTTGGAATTCTCTACTCCAGAGGGCTGTGGAGGCTCAGTCGTTGAGTATATTCAAGACAGAGATCGATAGATTTTTGAATATTAAGGGTATCAAGGGATATGGGGATAGTGCAGGAAAGTGGAGATGAGGTAGAAGATAAGCCATGATCTTACTGAATGGCGGAGCAGGCTCGAAGGGCCAAATGGCCTACTCCTGCTCCTATTTCTTATGTTCTTATGACACCCCTCTCTGCACACCTGACGATTTAGTACACCATCATGTTGAGCATCACTTGGAGGAAGCTCAGAGGGAAGCAGGGACGAAGCAGGGACAAAGTAGGTACTCTGGGTGGAGAATTTCAATGATAACAGCTCAGTAGCATCACCATGACTAAGCTGGCCAAGTCCTGAAGGACATAGCTGCCAAGCTGGGCCTGCAGCAGGCAGCAAGGAAACCAACATGAGGAATGAACTTACTTGATTTCGTCCTAACCAATTTACCGTTCACAGATACAATAACATTGGTAGAAGTGACCATCGCACAGTCATGAAGACAAAGTCCCATCTCCACGGTGAGGAAATCCTCCATTATGTAGTGTAGCATGACTACCATATTAAGCAGGACAGATCCAGCAACTTAAAACTGGGCATTCATGATGCAGTGTGGGCCATCAGCAGCAGAATTGTAGATTGCCACAATCTGTAATCTCTCAGGCTGGCACATCCCTCATTTCTTAATAACGATCAAATTAGGAGACCAAGCCTGGTTCAGTATAGAGTGTAGAAGGGCATGACAGGAGCAGTATCAGACATATCTTAGACTGAGTATGAGCCTTGTGGAGCAAGACTACAAGCATGCTGAACACCATAAGCTTCAGGCTACTGACAGAGCTACATGGTTGCACAACCAACAGATCAGAGCAAAGCTCTCTAGCCACATCGCGTCCTATCATGAATGGTGATGGCCAGGCAACTAATGGTGGGAGACTCCATGAATAGTCCCATCCTTACCCATGGTGGAGCCCAGCATGCGAGTGCAGGACAAAATGCCCAGTGGATGATCCTGCTCGGTCTCATCCCGAAGTCCCCCACATTATACTTAACAGAGTCCAGCCAATTCGGTTCACTCTACATGACATTAACAGCTAAGTGCACTGGACACAGTAAAGGCCATGGGCCCTGACAACATCCTGGTCATAGTGAAGACCTGTACACCAGAGCTAGCTGCTCCCCCAGCCAAATCATTCCAGTACAACTATGACTGGCATTTGTTCAACTATATGCAAGATTTCCCAGCTATGTCTTATCCACAAAAACAGGATAAATCTAACAGCTAATTGTCGCCCCATCAGTCTCCTCCCAATCATCAGTGAAGTGATAGGAGTCATTAATAGTGCCAAACAACACCTAATCACCAATAACATGTTCACGGACACTCCGTTCTAATTCCACCAGAAATGAATCAGTTCCAGACCTCATCACAGCCTTGATCCAGACATGGATGCAAGAGCTGAATGCCAGAGGAGAAGTGAGAGTACCTACCCTCAACATTAAGGTAGCATTTGACTCAGTATGGTACCAAGAAGCCTTGTCAAAAGGAAAACCCCAGTGGCTACAGTCAAGCCTGGCACAAAGGAAGATGGTTGTGGTTGTCAGAGGCCAGTCATCACCATGATATTGGAAGTGTCCTTGGCCCAACCATCTTCAGCTGCTTAACTTAATAATTTTCCCTCACTCAAAGTTATGAATGGGGCTGTTCACTGATGATTCCATAGTGTTCAGCTCCATTCGCAACTCCTCCAACAATAAAGCAGCCCCTGCCAGCATACAGCAGGACCTGAATAACATCCAGACTTCAGCTAACAAATGGCAGATAAAATTCATATCACACAAGTGCTGGGTAATGACCATCTCAAAAGAGAAAGCCCAGGCATCTCTCCTTTCTCTTCAATGACGCCACCATTGTCGAGTAATGACTTAGATGAAGGGACTGAGTGTAACGTAGCCAGGTTTGCTGATGATACAAAGTTAGGTGGGCAAGTAAGCTGTGAAGAGGATGCAAAGAGGTTGCAGAGAGATACAGGTTGACTGAGTGGGCAAGAACATGGCAAATGGAATACAATGTGGGGAAATGTGAAGTTATCCACTTTGGTAGGAAAAATAAAAATGAAGAATATTTTTGAATGGTGAGACTGGGAAATGTTTGCAATCAGAGGGACCCGGGTGTCCTGTACATGAATTACAGAAAGTTAACATGCTTTCTTAATTGCTTGCTGTAGCTGCAAATGGTATGTTAGCTTTTGTTACAAAGGGAATGGAGTATAAGAGTAAAGAAGTCGGAGTACAATTATACAGGGCATTGGTGAGGCCACACCTGGAGTACTGTGTACAGTTCTGGTCTCCTTACGTAAGGAAAGACATACTTGCCTTAGAGGGAGTGCAACGAAGATTCACTAGACTGGTTCCTGGGATGAGGGGATTGCCCTATGAGGAGAGACTGAGTAGACTAGGCCTATATTCCTTAGAGTTTAGAAGAATGAGAGGTGATCTAATTGAAACATAAAATTCTTAAGGGGCTTGACAGGGTTAATGCTGGGAAAATGTTTCCCTTGGCTGGGGAGTCTAGAACACAGGGCCACAGTCTCAGAATAAGGGGTAGGCCATTTAGGACTGAGATGAGGAGAAATTTCTTCACTCAAAGGGTTGTGAATCTTTGGAATTCTCTTCCCCAGGGAGCTGTGGATGCTCAGTTGTTGAATATATTCAAAAATGAGAAGTCGCACAACACCAGGTTATAGTCCAACAGATTTAATTAAAATTACAAGCTTTCGGAGCGGTCGCCCCTTCCTCAGGTAGAGTTACTGTGAGACAATCTACCAGAATTCACAGAATATAAACAGAGAAAATGCAGAGATTCAATCTTTCCCTACATCAAAGACACACTAAGAGCACAGCCAAGACAATGAGATGTGTCCCAGGGGGTCCAACGTGTCAAAACACCTGCTGGCTGCATATCCTCTCCATTTGGGTTTGTTTCTTGTGTTTGTTTTTTTAAAAAGCTGGAAAGACCGGCAACGATGTCAAGTCACGTTCTGTAGCGTGACATGAACCCGATATCCCGATTGAGGCCGTCCTCATGAGTGCGGAACTTGGCTATCAGTTTCTGCTCGATGATTTTGCGTTGTCGTGTATCCCGAAGGCCGCCTTGGAGAACGCTAACCCGCAGATCCGAGGCTGAATGCCCTTGACTGCTGAAGTGTTCCGACTGGGAGGCATCCTCCTGCCTGGCGATTGTTGCGCGGTGTCCGTTCATACGTTGTCTCAGTGTCTGCATGGTCTCGCCGATGTACCATGCTCTAGACATGCCAGATCATGGACACAGATACCGTCATCACACGTGAGGACACTACCCACCAGGTACATGGTACATACTCATGTGACTCGGCCAACGTTGTCTACCTGATACGTTGCAGTAAAGGATGCCCCAGAGCATGGTACATCGGCGAGACCATGCAGACACTGAGACAACGTATGAACGGACACCGCGCAACAATCGCCAGGCAGGAGGGTTGCCTCCCAGTCGGGGAACACTTCAGCAGTCAAGGGCATTCAGCCTCGGATCTGCGGGTTAGCGTTCTCCAAGGCGGCCTTCGGGATACACGACAACGCAAAATCATCGAGCAGAAACTGATAGCCAAGTTCCGCACTCATGAGGACGGCCTCAATCGGGATATCGGGTTCATGTCACGCTACAGAACGTGACTTGACATCGTTGCCGGTCTTTCCAGCTTTTTAAAAAAACAAACACAAGAAACAAACACAAGAAACAAACCCAAATGGAGAGGATATGCAGCCAGCAGGTGTTTTGACACGTTGGACCCCCTGGGACACATCTCATTGTCTTGACTGTGCTCTTAGTGTGTCTTTGATGTAGGGAAAGATTGAATCTCTGCATTTTCTCTGTTTATATTCTGTGAATTCTGGTAGATTGTCTCACAGTAACTCTACCTGAGGAAGGGGCGACAGCTCCGAAAGCTTGTAATTTTAAATAAATCTGCTGGACTATAACCTGGTGTTGTGCGACTTCTCATTTTTGTCCATCCCAGTCCAACGCCGGCATCTCCACATCATGACGAATATATTCAAGACAGAGGTTGATCAATTTTTGGGAACTAAGGGACTGTTAATTAAGTGATATGGGGATAGTGCAGGAAGGTGGAGTTGAGGTAGAAGATCAGCCATGATCTTGTTGAATGACAGAGCAGACTTGAAGGGCCAAATAAACTACTCCAGCTCCTATTTCTTATGTTCTTATCAGTTTCCCACCAATATCTTGGGATTCACCACTGACAACTGACTAGAAACTGATTTGGACCAACTACATCAACATCGTGGTAGAGGCTGGCTACTTTGAAACTTACGTACAGACCCCTCAAAGCCTCTCCACGATCCTTAAATCAGAAGTGTAACGGAACATTTACCACTTGCCTGGATGGAGGCAACCACAACAACACTCAAGAAGCTCAACGCCTTTCCCGACAGAGCAGTTTGCATGACTGGTATCCCGCTCACTCTCCTCAATATTCACCCCCTCCACCACTGGCATACTGTGGCTGCAGAACATATGGCCTACAGGATGGAGTGCAGCAACTCACCAAGGTTACTTCAACAGCAGCTCCCTCCCGTGACCTCTATCAATGAGAAGGAAAACAGCAGCAATGTAATGGGATCATCACCTCCAAGTCTCATCATCCTGACCTGCACATATATAACTACTCCTTCATCGTCACGAGGTCAATATCCTAGAATTCCTCACAAAACACTATTGCAGGAGCACCATCACCACAAGGACTGCAGTGATTCAAGAAGACCCACCTTCTCATGGCAACTAGAAATAGGCAATAAATGTGTCCTTGCCAGGATCACCCACATTCCGAGAATACAAAAGAGTTCCAAGCTGTCAACACATTATTCAGTGCAGATTTTGTGTGTTACAGAAGTAACTAAGCATTGCTTTTAAATAACCACATAGCGAGCACACTATGATTTTAAAAAAACAATCACAATCAGAGCAAACTCAGTAAAATACATGGGGGTAAAAATTCGGAAGCGCCCCCTTCAAAAGTTAGCGCCCCCGCGGCCAATTTTCCCAGGTAGTGCCCCGAGAGGGAGGAGGGGTGCTGCTGGAAGCACCCCACGTCCCTCTTGGGGCGCTGCGAGCCAAAACCGTGGCGCTACGTGCCGCAGTGCTATGCGCCGCGGTACTGCAGGCCTTCCTTCCCTTCTTAAAGGGGAGGGGCCTAGCGCAGCGCGTCCCGGCGCCCAGCTGGGCCACCAGGGATCGGGAGTGCCAGCAAACGAGCCCGGCACTCAAGAAGAGTGCCGGGTTCACGGAGAGCAGCCAGCACCCCGCGGGAGGGCTTCATGGGAGCCAGGGACAGGTGCTGGCAGGCGGCCAGCAACAAAAATGGCCACCCGCCACCTCCCCGGCTGCAGGTAGCCCCCCCTGACCCCATCAGACATAGCATCCGGCGGTAAGTCAGGGGGCGCCACCCAATATTACAGCCGGGGCGCGAGCGGGATTGCCCGATGAGAAGAGATTGAGTAGACTAGGCCTATATTCCTTAAGGTTTAGAAGAATGAGAGGCGATCTAATTGAAACATATAAAATTCTTAAGGGGTTTGACAGGGTTAATGCTAGGAAAATGTTTCCCCTGGCTGGGGAATCTAGAACACAGGGTCAGTCACAGAATAAGGGGTAGGCCATTTAGGACTGAGATGAGGAGAAATTTCATCAGTCAAAGAGTTGTGAATCTTTGGAATTCTCTACCCCAGAGAGCTGTGGATGCTCAGTCATTTGAGTATATTAAAGACAGAGGTCAATATTTTAGGGAACAAAGGGAATTAAGGGATATAGGAATAGTGCGGGAAGGAGGAGTTGAGGTAGATGATCAGCCATGATCTTGTTGAACGGCGGAGCAGGCTCGAAGGGCCAGATGGCCTACTCCTGCTCCTATTTCTTATGTTCTCTAGTCTTTCCACGCAACTGAAGTCTCTCATCCCTGGAATCATTCTCGTAAATCTTTTCTGCACCCTCTCTCAGGTCTTCACATCCTTCCTAAAGTGCGGCGCCCAGAATTGGACACAATACTCCAGTTGAGGCCAAACCAGTGTTTTATAAAGGTTCATCATAACTTCCTTGCTTTTGTACTCTACGCCTCTATTCATTAAGCCCAGTATCGAGTATGCTTTTTTAACCGCTTTCTCAACCTCCCAAGCCACCCTCAACAATTTGTGCACATATACCCCCAGGTCTCTCTGTTCATGCACCCCCTTTAGGATTGTACCCTTTAAGTTTATATTACCTCTTCTCGTTCTTCCTACCAAAAAGTATCACTTTGCACTTTTCTGTGTTAAATTTCATCTGCCACGTGTCCTCCCATTTCACCAGCCTGTCTATGTCTTCTTGAAGTCTATCACTATCCTCCTCACTGTCCACTATACTTCCAGGTTTTGTGTCATCTGCAAATTTTGAAATTGTGCCCTGTACTCCTAAGTCCAAATCATTAATATACATTAAGAAAAGCAGTGGTCCTAGTACCGATCCCTGGGGCACAGTACTGTATACCTTCCTCCAGTCCGAAAAACAACCGTTCACCACGAATCTATGTTTCCTGTCAATTAGCCAATTTCGTATCCATGCTGCCACTGTCTCTTTTATTCCATGGGTTTCAACTTTGCTGGCAAGCCTATTATGTGGCACTTTATTGAACGCCTTTTGGAAATCCATATGCACCACATCAACCGCACTGCCCTCATCAACCCTCTCTTTTACCTCATCAAAAATCTCGATCAAGTTAGTTAAACACGATTTGCCTTTAATAAATCGGTGCTGGCTTTCCTTAATTAATCCACACTTGTCCAAGTGACTGTTAACTTTGTACCGGATTATCGTTTCTAAAAGCTTCCCCACTACCGAGGTTAAACTGACTGGCCTGTAGTTGCTGGGTTTATCCTTAAACCCTTTTTTGAACAAGGGTGTAACATTTGCAATTCTCCAGTCCTCTGGCACCACCCCTGTATCTAAGGAAGATTGGAAAATTATGGCCAGTACCTCCATGATTTCCTCCTTAAACTCCCTCAGCATCCTAGGATGGATCCCATCGGTCCTGGTGACTTCAGACAGCCTTTCTAGTACCTCCTCTTTATCAATTTTTATCTCATCCAGAATCTCCACTACCTCCTCTTTCACTATGTCTATGGCAGCATCTTTATCTTTGGTGAAGACAGAGGCAAAGTACTCACTTAGTACCTCAGCCATGCCCTCTGCCTCCATGCACAGGTCTCCTTTTAGGTCCCTAATCGGCCCCACCCCTCCTCTTACTACCCGTTTATTATTTATATGCCTATAGAAGACTTTTGAATTCCCTTTTATGTTAATTGCCAATCTATTCTCGTACTCTCTTTGCCCCTCTTATTTTCTTTTTCACTTCCCCTCCAGAACTTTCTATATTCAGCCTGATCCGGACTTGTATTCTCAACCTGACATCTGTCATACGCGCTCTTTTTCTGCTTCATCTTACTATCTCTTTCGTCATCCAGGGAGCTCTGGCTTTTGTTGCCCTATCTTTCCCTTTCGTGGGAATGCACCTCGACTGTACCTGAACCATCTCTTGAAAGGCAGCCCATTGTTTGATTACAGTTTTGCCTGTCAATCTTAGATTCCAATTTACCCGGGCCAGATCCATTCTCAACCCACTCAAATTTGCCTTCTCCAATTAAGTATTTTCACTCTAGATTGCTCCCTGTCCTTTTCCATAGCTGACCTAAACCTTATGATACTCTGATCACTATTCCCTAAATGTTCCCCTACTGACACTTGCTTCACCTCATTCCCCAGAACCAGACAATGCCTCCTTCCTCGTTGGGCAGGAAACGTACTGATCAAATGCTTTTTGAAAATTCAAATACACTACATCCACTGATTCTTCCTTACCTACCCTGCTAGTTATAACCTCAAAAATCTAATAGATTTGTCAAACACGATTTCCCTTTCATAAATTCGTGTTGATTCTGCCCAATCATAATGATTTTCTAAGTGCCCTGTCACCACGCCCCTAATAATGGATTCGAGCATTTTACCCTACAACTGATGTCAGGCTAACTAGCCTGTAGTTTCCTGTTTTCTCTCCCTCCTTTCTTGAATAGTGGGGTTACATTTGCTACTTTCCAATTTACGGGGACCATTCTAGAAACTGGGGAATTGTGGAAGATCAAAACCAATGCATTCACTGTCTCTATAGCCATTTCTTTTAAAACCCTAGGATGCAGGCCATCAGGCCCAGGGGATTTGTCGGCTTTTAGTCCTATTAATTTTTCCAGTACTATTTCTTTACTAATACTAATTTTTAAGTTCCACATTCTCACTAGACCCTTTGTTCCCCACTATTTCCAGAATGTTTATTGTGTCTTCTTCCATGACAGACACAAAGCATTTGTTTAATGTCTGTCATTTCCTTATTCCACATTATAATTTCTCCTGTGAGTGCCTGCAAGGGAACTACATTTACTTTCACTTATCTCTTTCTTTTTATATAGATATAGAAGCTTTTACAATCTGTTTCCCAAACTAGCCTTAGCCAACTCACCCCTCATACCTACGTAGTTTGCTTCATTCAGATTTAAGACCCCAGTTTCTGACTTAACTAAATTACTCTCAAACTCAATAAAAAATTCTATCATAATGATCACTCTTCCCCAGAGGCTCCTTTACTCCCAGGTTATTAATTAACCCTGTCTCATTGCACAATATTAGATCTAAATTGGCCTGTTCCCTAGTTGGGCCCTCGACATACTGATCTAGAAACCTACCTTGAGTGCATTCCATGACCTCGTCCTCTGCACTATTACTGCAAATTTGGTTTGCCCAGTCGATATGAAAATTGAAGACCCCATGATTACTGTATTACCCTTTTAAAAAAAAAAATTGACATGGGATGTGGGTGTCGCTGGCAAGGCCAGCATTTATTGCCCATCCCTAGTTGCCCTTGAGAAGGTGGTGGTGAGCTGCCTTCTTGAACCGCTGCAGTCTGTGTGGTGAAGGTACTCCCACCACAGAGCTTTTAGGGAGGGAGTTCCAGGATTTTGGCACAGCGACGATGAAGGAACGGCGATATACTTGTATCCTCTGGAGTTCAGAAGAATGAGGGGGGATCTTATAGAGACGTTTAAAATCCTGACTGGTTTAGACAAATTAGATGCGGGCAGAATGTTTCCAATGTTAGGGAAAACTAAAACCAGGGGTCACAGTCTAAGGATAAAGGGGAAGCCATTTAAGACTGAGATGAGGAGGAACTTCTTCACCCAGAGAGTGGTGAATCTGTGGAATTCTCTACCACAGAAGGTTGTTGAGGCCAGTTCGCTAAATATATTCAAAAGGGAGTTAGATATAATACTCACAACTAGGGGGATCAAGGGGTATGGCGAGAAAGCAGGAATGGGGTACTGAGGTAGCATGTTCAGCCATGAACGCATTGAATGGCGGTGCAGACTCGAAGGACCGAATGGTCTACTCCTGCACCTATTTTCTATGTTTCTATACTTCTAAGTCAGGCTGGTGTGTGACTTGGAGGTGGCGGTGTTCCCATGCACCTGCTGCCCTTATCCTTCTAGGTGGTAGAGGTCGCGGGTTTGGGCGGTGATGCTAAGAAGCCTTGGCGAGTTGCTGCAGCGCATCTTGTAGATGGTACACACTGCAGCCACGGTACGCCGGTGGTGGAGGGAGTGAATGTTTAAGGTGATGGATGGGGTGCCAATCAAGTGGGCTGCTTTGTCTTGGATGGTGTCGAGCTTCTTGAGTGTTGTTGGAGCTGCACTCATCCAGGCAAACAGGGAGTATTTCATCACACTCCTGACTTGTGCCTTATAGATGGTGGAAAGGCTTTGGGGAGTCAGGAGGTGAGACACTCGCCGCAGAATACCCAGCCTCTGACCTGCTCTTATGGCCACAGTATTTATGTGGCTGGGCCAGTTAAGTTTCTGGTGAATGCTGACCCCCCCAGGATATTGATGGTGGGGCATTCGGCGATGGTAATACTGTTGAATGTCAAGGGGCGGTGGTTAGATGCTCACTTGCTGGAGATAGTCACTGCCTGGCACTTGTGTGGCACGAATGTTACCTGCCACTTATCAGCCCAAGCCTGAATGTCATCCAGGTCTTGCTGCAAGCAGGCATGGACTACTTCATTATCTGAGCAGTTGCGAATGGCACTGAACACTGTGCAATCATCAGCGAACATCTCCACTTCTGACCTTATGATGGAGGGAAGGTCATTGATGAAGCAGCTGAAGATGGTTGGGCCTAGGACACTGCCCTGAGGAGCTCCTGGGGCTGTGATGATTGACCTCCAACCACCACAACCATCTTCCTTTGTGCTAGGTATGACGCCAGCCAGTGGAGAGTTTTCTGCCCCAGATTCCCATTGACTTCAGTTTTACTAGGGCTCCTTGATGCCACACTCTGTCAAATGCTGCCTTGATGTCAAGGGCAGTCACTCTCACCTCATCTCTGGAATTCAGCTCTTTTGTCCATGTTTGGACCAAGGTTATAATGAGGTCTGTAGCCGAGTGGTCCTGGCGGAACCCAAACCGGGCATCATTGAGCAGGTTATTAGTGAGTAAGTGCTGCTTGATAGCACTGTCGGCAACACCTTCCATCACTTTGCTGATGACTGAGAGTAGACTGATGGGGCGGTAATTGGCTGGATTGGATTTATGCTGCTTTTTGTGGACAGGATATACCTGGGCAGTTTTCCACATTGTCGGATAGATGCCAGTGTTATAGCTGTATTGGAACAGATTGGCTAGATGCGTGGCTAGTTCTGGAGCACAAGTCTTCAGCACGACAGCCGGGATGTTGTCGGGGCCCACAGCCTTTGCTGTATCCAGTGCGCTCAGCTGTTTCTTGAGATCACGTGGAGTGAATCGAATTGGCTGAAGACTGGCTTCTGTGGTGGTGGGGACCTCAGGAGGAGGCAGATATGGATCATCCACTCGGCACTTCTGGCTAAAGATGGTTGCAAAAGCTTCAGCTTTGTCTTTTGCACTCACGTGCTGGGCTCCACCATCATTGAGGATGGGGATATTCATGGAGCCACCTCCTCCAGTTAGTTGTTTAATGGTCCACCACCATGCACCTCTAGTTGCCTGATTTATACCGTGCCCGACATTACAACTACTGTTCGGGGGCCTATAAACTACTCCCACCAGTATTTCCTGCCCCTTGTTTCTTAGCTCCACCCAAACTGATTCTACATCTTGATTTTCCGAGGAAAGATCCTTTCTCTCCATGGTCTTTTTCCCATCCTTTATCAGGGCTACCCCCTCCTTTTCCATTTTGCTTATGTCTTCCAAAAGTCAAGTATCCTGGAATATTTAGTTCCCAAACTTGGTCACTCTGCAACCACGTCTCCGTAATGTCTATTAGATCAAATCCATTTATTTCTTCCTGTGCTATTAATTCATCTATTTTGTTGCGAATGCGTCGCACAGATTTTAGAGCCTTTAGCTTTAACCTTTTTCTATTTTTCCCCGATGTCACCGTAGTCACTGATGCCCAATTACCTTTGTTAAGCTCTATCCCTTCCTGACCCACACAGCTTATTTTTACACAAATCGCTACTCTGCTCTACAGCCTTGACATTTTTCTTACTGCTTTTGAATTTACCCTTTCCTGAATCCTCCTACGCCCCTTCATTAGTTTAGAGCCCTGTCTACTTCCCTAGTTACTCGATTTGCCAGAACACTGGTCCCAGCCTGATTTAAGTGGAGCCCATCCCAATGCAACAACTCGCTCTTTCCTCAGTACTCGTGCCAGTGCCCCATGAAGCGAAACTCCTGCCTCCCACACCAGTCTTTCAGCCATGCATTTAACCTTCTAATCTGTTTGTCCGTATGCCAATTTGCGTGTGGCTGAGGTAACAATCCAGAGATTCTTACCTGTGAGGTTCTACGTTTTAATTTTGACCCTAGCTCCTCAAACTCTCAGAAACACCTCATTCTTGTTCAACCTCTGTCAGTGGTTCCTACGTGGACCACGACAACTGGATCCTCCCCCTCCAAGTTCTTCTCCAGCCACGAGAAGATATCCTTAACCCAGACAGGCAACTCAGCCTTCAGAACTCCCAGTCGCGGCTGCAGAAAACAGTATCCATCCTCCCCCCACTATACTGTCCCCTACCACTACAACATTCCGTTTCACTATTACCCTCCCACCCCACCTTGAATGGTCCCCTGTACCACGGTGCCATGGTCAGTTTGCTCATCCACGCTGCAGACTTTGCCCTCATCCGCACAGGAAGCAAGTACCTCGTACCTGTTAGATAAGGACCGAGGCTCGTCCAGCACTGCTCCTGGGGTCCCCTTACCTGCCCTGAGTCACAGTCACACCACACCCTCCTGTCCCTGACCACTAACCAGACCTAACCTAAGGGGTGTGACTGCATCCTGGATCAAAGTGTCCGAGTAACTCTCCCCCTCCCGAATGCCCCGTAATGTCTGCACCTCGGACTCCAGCTCAACAACTCTGACCTGAAGTTCCTCGAGATGCAGACACTTGCTGCAGATGTGGTTGTCCAGGATCACGATGCTCTCCACAAACTCCCACATGCTGCAGTTGCAGCACACCTCCTGCACTGCCATCTCTATCTAACCTTGTTTTATTTAATTAATTAAAGTTTATGTATTTAATCAACTTAGCTTATTTTTGTTAAAACTAATTATTTGATCAATTTAAGTACTAGGTAGATTAAATTAAATATTTACATGCAACATGAACCACTGCAAGTATTGAAGGCAAAAAGCAGCACCTCCTTCTACTCTGCACTGAATTCCCATGCTCACCAAATTCCCAACTTTTACACTGATTATGATGCACTGCGTTTCTGACCAACTCTCTGCGTCAGCAGATACTGTTTACTTTTATACACCTCTTAGCCACACCCAAGTTACAAGTCTTCACTCAGCTTCCTGCTCACAGTAATTAGCCCTTATTCCGGCAAACGCTTACAGCTGATTGGCTGTTAACTGTTAATTGCCACTGACAGGCAGTTTCTGTTAACCGTTGACCAAGTTGCAGTTTGTTGCACAATTTTTACAGTTCCAAGTTAAATTCAAAATGTTAAACTAAAATTCAGTTTGAACCCTACTCACCCACTACTTACCAGAGACTTCCACTCTCACCAAATTCCCAACTTTTACACTCTTTATGATGCACTCCATTTCTGACCAACTCTGTGCGACCACTCTCAGGAAGGATATAAAAGCAGTGGAAAAGGTGAAGTGTGGAAAAGGTGAAGTGCAGATTCATTAAGTCATTATTGAGTTACAGTTATGAAAAGAGACTTGAGAAGCTACTTTTTTTTCCCCACTACAGCTGTGAAGATTTAAGGGTGACCTGATCGGGGTCGTCAAGATTATGATGAGGTAAATAGTGACAGAAAAATTTCTTCACACAGATGCTGGTTATAATGTGGAATTCTCTGCCATAAAATCATTATTGAAGCTGGATCCATAAATTGTTTTGAAATAGAATTAGACAGTTGTTTGAAAAAGAGGAATAAGAAAGGGTATGGAGAGCAAGCAGGAGAGCGGGATTAGACTAGGTAGCTCACATGGAGCAAAATATAGGTAGGACCTGATGTTTGTGCAATAATGTATTATGATTCTATACCAGCCGACAAAAAGTGAAGCTCTGAGTAACCGGCAACAAAGAATTAAACATTTTTGAATAAGGGTCAATCAACCAGTTTAGCTTGACCTTGTACAACAGGGAAACAAAAACAAAAAATGATATTATCGCACATAATCAAAAAGATGGGAAACAAAGTCAAGAGCAAAACATTGCATCAGCATGCCCTGAGACTGATGCTCAAAATAAAGTTGAGCATGCTCAGGTAATTTTAATTGCGTGGAATTTTGGTCGAATATCACAAGACCCTGTGTGGCCTTTAAAAATAGGACAACATTTTGAGTCTCTGATGAATATTCCTTTCCTTGACAGGACTGAAATGAACAGAATTATTTACACTTTAAGGACAACATACAGTTCTGCACCCTGGCCGTCATCCTTTTTTTTTTAAATAAAAAAGTAAACTAGGTACAGAATATTGCAATCATGGTGCACATCTTTAATGCTTAAAATTTGATTGCAAATAACCATTTTAATTAAATTAAGTTGATAAGCAGTGCAGCAAACTTGTTTGAAACTCACCAGAGACAGCCATTGTATCACTAACCCATGCAATCGAAAAAATCCAGTCTTTGTGTCCATCCTAGAAAAGACCATTTACAAATTAGTTCCGCAGTTAAGGAAACAATCTAGTTCAAGCTTTTAGACAATGGTCAAATAAAAAATAAAAATAAAATAAAAAAATCGAATCCAAATGTTCCAGTTGCTTGCTTATGTTTTTGAGGTTTGAAGCCTTCAATTTAATCCTATAATTCAAGCCTCAACCATCACCTTCGCTTTAACAAATGAACCCCTGCAATTTAGATGATAAAGAACTTACATCTCCCACACAAACAGGATCCAGAGTTGGCAGTCGATAAACTGCAATGCTGTTTGGGTTGTCTCCTCCAGTAGCTAACAAGGTACGAGAAGGGTTCAGTTCAATGGCATGGATACCACAACCTTGTTGGTCCATGACGACATTGGGCTGTTCTCGATCCTTCAGCATGGGAATTTTTGTTATCTGGCCAGTCATAACATCCACCACCAAGAGCTAGAATAATAATAGTACAAATTACAGCATCACCCTGCATTTTAAACTCACGCAAGTTTTAAAAAGAAAATCAGCTTTTGAAACAACGTTTTGTGTAAAATGGGCAGGTCTTCTTATCCATGCTCCTCCGTATATGTGAAAATAATCTCAATTTCATACACATTAGAGAACTTGGGTAAAAATGGGCAGAACAGCAATTGTAACTAACTACATTTTATACACAACAGTTACGTTCAAAGATTTGGCACTCACACCGAGAAATTTTCTTTGCGCTGTAAAACAAAACAGCAACTTAAAAAGTATTAAGAAAACATGGCATAATGGGTACTTAGCTTTGCATTAGAAGGTCTCAGTTTTGATTCTGGGACTGTGCCAAGTTACTTAATGTCAGCCAGGCAGTAATTAGGATGCCACTATTACAAAGTATTTACAGCTCAGAAACAGGCCATTTGGCCCAACAGGTCCATGCTGGTGTTTATGCTCCACACAAGCCTCCTCCCTTCCCTCTCCATCTAACCCCATCACGATAACCTTCTATTCCTTTCTCCCTCATTTATTTATCTAGCTTCTCCCTGAATGCATCTATACTAGTTACCTCAACTACTTCTTGTGGTAGCGAGTTCCACATTATAACCACTCTTTGGGTAAAGAAGTTTCTCTTGAATTCCCTATTGGATTTATTAGTGACTATCTTATATTTATGCCCCCTAATTCTGGTCTCGCCCACAAGTGGAACACCATCTCTACGTCTATCCCATGAAACTCTTTCATAATCTTAAAGATCTCTATCAGGTCACCCTTCAGTCTTCTCTTTTCTAGAGAAGAGCCCCAGCCTGTTCAGTTTTTCCTGATAGGTATAACCTCAGTTCTGGTATCATTCTTGTAGATCTTTTTTGCACCTTCTCCAGTGCCTCTATCCTTTTTATAATATGGAGACCACAACTGTCCACAGTATTCCAAGTGTGGTCTAAACAAGGTTTTATACAAGTTTAACATAACTTCTTTGTTTTTCAATTCTATCCCTCTAGAAATGAAGCCCAGTGCTGTTTGCTTTTTTTTTTTAAATGGTCTTATTAACCTGCATCACTAGTGATCTGTGTATGTCTCCACAGATCTCCCTGTTCCTCTATCCCATTTAGACACTTATTTCCCAAGGAGTATGTGGCCTCCTTATTCTTCCTACCAAAATCTACTACCTCGCACTTTCCTATATTGAAGTTCATCTGCCAAATACACACCCATTCTGCAAGTTTATTAATGTCTTCCTGTATTTTGTTGCAGTCTTCCTCTGTTTTCACTACTCGTGCCAATTTGGTGTCATCCACAAATTTTAAAATTGCATTTCCGATTCCAGAGTCCAAATCGTTTTTGTAAATGGTGAACAAGTGGTCCCAGCACCGACCCTAGTGGAACACCACTTTCCATCATTTGCCAATCTGGGAAACTTGCCAGCCTTTATCCCCTACTCGGTTTTCTGTTCTGTAGCCATTCTGCTACTTGTCCTGACTCCACATGTTCTGACCTTAGTCATCAGTCTACTATGTGGTACCTTATCGAAAGTTTTTTTTAAAAATCCAAATACATTGCATCTACTACATTACCCTTGTCTACCCTTTCTGTTACTTCTTTAAAAGAATTCAATAAGGTTGACCAAGCATGACCTTCCCTTTTGAAGTTCGTGCCGACATGTTTTTCTGTTGCACCTTTGAATAAGGATGTGATTATCTTTCCTACCACCAACATTAAGCTAACTGGTCTATAGTTCTCTGGACTTGTTCTATCTCCCTTTTTATATATAGGAATCACATTAGCTGTCTGCCAGTCCATTTCGCTGTCATTACCTGTGAGTTTATCGTGTGTATCCATTAGTGACCCTATCCCTACCCTGATTTTTTTGTTATTTATGTATCTGTAGAATAATTTACTATTTTGTTTTATATTCCAGATTGCTCCGGATTGCTAGAAAGCAACTTGTAAGACCCCTTTAACTGCTGAAGGATCTTTTTTTTTTTATTATTAAGCTATCAAAATGTCTATCTGATAACATGTGTAAAAAATAATGTTGAAGTAATTTTTTAAAGTTTTTTTTTCTGTTCAACAATGTTGCCTTGAATTTTTTTTTTTTTGTGCGCGGCCCCTTTACGGGGCTGTGCGGCCCAGTCATAATAGCACGCATGCACGGTTTTTCCTATTTAAAAGCCGGTTGCATTGAAGCTGCAGAGCGCTGCGTGTTCAAGATGATATGAAATAGCATAATTTCCATTTCAGGTTCTCTAGTGTCAGCATCAATGTTCTTTTGGTCCACCAGATTTCTATCATCATTTGGCTGAAAAAGTGCATCTGACTTCTACTTAGTCTTGACCATTTTAACTGCTGGAAAATTTGTGCATTTAGAGCATACAGAGTCAGACCAGGTTTTGCTGTGGTGATTGTAGTTACAATTTGGGCTACTTCCCAACACATTTTGCCTATGCTCAATGCAAAATGTCACTTCCCATAGAGCCTGCACTTCCAACCTGACCTTATGCTTGAAGTATTTGAGATAGCATACCACAGGGTGAACGACGATTCTTACTGCCTTTGGATATGCACTGAAAATAATACAACATAGTCATCATTTCCTCCAGTTCTCTCCGAATTAGTGGAAAACACCATGCTCAGACACAATATTTAGCTCATCCTAAAAACTTTGGGTCAAAAATCTGCAACTCCTGCGGTGCACGCCGCCATAACTCTGCATCATGCACTTGGGGTTAGGAAACTCCAGCCATGTCTAAATTATGCAGAGGTATACATTAGTGGTAATGGATCAAGAAAGGAGACTGGGAAATATTTGCTAATCACCCATTACAAATGCAATGTGAGGTGTTTATGGGGAAAATAAATCAGTTTTTGAATTCATTGCTAGGACAATCAAGTATAAAACACAGTACTATATGTAGACTTCTGGTCTCCGCACAGTGAAGGATATTAAGGCTCGACAGAAGGTGCAGAGAAGGGTGACCAAGATGACACCAAATCATAGAACTCTTAGTTACGAGGTCAGGCTCCCAGTGTTAGAGTTACTTACTATGGAGAAACATAGGCATGGATCTGGTTGATTTAAGATTTTAAAATTATGAAAGGGTTGGATGTAGACTGACTAGACGGGTTATTTAAAATGGAGAAGATCAAAAGTCACGTTATAAAATCTGTAGGCAAAGAGGTTAGAAGCCACATATTTCATTCCACAGAGAATTTCAACCTTTTGGAAAAACTGCCAGGACAGGTAGAGTATGGTGGCACTAGAGTTCTTTAAAATGGAGCTTGGCAGGTTCTTGAGAGAAGAGGTTGATTATTAGAGTTGCTAGTTAGTTGTGAATGTGATGACTTATGGGCAATAGAAGACTCCTGGAGCTTGCTCGATTACCTTAAGGAATTAGAGAAGAATTTCCCAGAGTTTTTCCTGAATTGGACACAGGCTTTTTCTGGGGTATTTTTTTTTTTTTAAAACCAGTGGACAATTTCCAAAAACTCACATGTAACAGATAATTCCCTAATGATCCAAATACATATGGGTAATAGACGGCCTGAAAAAGCCACAACACGAACCTGAAAGCCAAGCTTAAATCAATGTCAAACAAATGCTGAAAATACCACAGAATGTGTTTATCATAATACTAACCAATTTGGTAGAAAAATAGTGGACATTTATTGCTATAAGCCCTATTCGTGAATGCCACATGGGAACTAACCAAAGTAACTAAAAGCAAAGTTCTAACAGATATCATCTTTCATTTATCAAATGAAATATCACCAGGTTTCAATGAAACATTTGACCACCTCCCAAATTGTGAGAACTCTCCTGCAAGGCAGCAGGATCCTAATCACCTCAATATCCAAGAAACATGGATTTGGGACCAATATAGGTCACAAATATTCCTTCTGTTTGAATCTTTTGAATTACTCATGGGATATGGGGAAATATAACAAATGCACACAGAAATCTGCATATCAAAGAAAAGGAGGCAATATCTAGCTGGTCTTCAGGTTGATGTGATCCAGTGTCCTTAAGCATAAATATGCAATGGTAATCAGGAAAGCAAACAGATCAATCTCTGGGCACCCGCAAATGCTGAAAATTTCTTCTGAACCACCTCTAAATGGAATTTTTCACTCATGAGGATAAACTATGAGACGATTAACATCTGTTGCTGGTTTGTCTACCCTAGCTAACTCTTAAGCTGTGTGTGTAATTTCATGCATGCTAGTAGGAATCCTCCAAGTAAAGGGGATGGGAGGGAGCAAGCCTCCCTGCTTGTTGATGCAGCTAATGACCATAGCGTTGTCCAGCCGTACATGTATTGATTAGCTGTAAACCATGATTTTTCCTTGGAATTCCCAGAGGAATGATGCAGATTAAGTTGTGCCAATCCTTGAACCACAACAACAAAAGCCATAGATCTTGCTCCTCAACCCAAGGCATGGGTTCCTACTACAGTGAAGCACTCTGTATTTAGTCCTCAGTGAGGAACAACTGATTAGGATACGTGCAGTGTGGTGTCTTAGCAATTAGGTGGCCCTTTGCTGGACAAACCCCACATAGGAGGCCTGGTGGCAAGCCATTCAAGCTTTGCTAGTAAATTTGGCGACTGAGTGCATCCATACAATTAAAAGTTACGTTTGGGAGGATCTTGGCAAGTGTACTGCCAATGCTAAGAGAAAATCTAAAATAAAATTGCCAAATCTGTAATTGGGGTACTTTACAAAGGATTTGCCAAATCTCAGTGGATAATATACTCAGGGATTTGTTACTGGTAGTTTATGTTCATTGCCTAGACTTTTGAAACGTAGTTGTGGCAAAAATGCAGCATTTTTGTCTAATAGTGAACCTGATATTAGCTTCTTTTGTCAAGAAACACAAGGCACTAAAAACTAGCTTTACTCATAGAAAAACATGCCTCACTCAGAAAAAAATGCCTCGGTATACTATGATACCATAGTTGCAACAATTATTTGTTTTATCTTAGCTATATGTTCAAGGGAGGGAGCTAAACCATTCAACTTAAATATAAACATCTTGTGGCTTTGATTCGAATACATCTTTGACTGGGTCTAAACAGACTTGAATACTGCCAGTCATTAGGTGTATCTCAGCCTGTCTTGTTCAAATTGATTGTATTTTTCTGAAGGTTTCAGGCAGACTGTCAGGTCAGAAGGCTTGATTGGATAGGTAGAAAAAAGAAATGCTACTTCAAAATTTTATGTATATTATAGATTTGTGCAACAGTTGGGATTGTTAGTTTTTTTTCTACTCAATTTCTACTTTCAAAGTTGTCTCAATTTGGGAATTGTGCCGTTAGACTGGAAAATTGCAAATGTCAACCAGGTAACTACAGGCCTGCCAGTTTAATTTTAGTTGTGGGGAAGCTACTACAATGTGTTATTCGGGATAGAGTGACTGAGCAAATGTGAGCCATCCAGAGAGAGTCGCATGGCTTTGTTAAAGGTAATTCTGTCTGACTAAGCTAGTTGAATTTTTTGAGGAGGTCACTAATAAGATAGACAAGGGAGTGTCTATGAATGTTATCTATATGGACTTCTAGAAGAGTTCAACGTGGGCAAGTGTGAGGTCATCTACTTTGGATCTAAGAAATATAAATCGGCGTATTTTCTAAATGGTGAGAAACTAGGTACTGTAGAGGAGCAATGAGATTTGGTAGTCCACGTACACAAATCATTTAAACCCAGCAGAGAGGTACAAAAATCAAATAGGCTAAAGAAATATTGGCATTTATCTCAAGGGGGCTGGAATTCAAAGGGGAGGAAGTAATGCCGCAGTTGTATAGAGCCTTGGTCATATCCCATCTGGAGTACTGTGTTCAGTTTTGGGCACCGCACCTCAGGAAGGATACAAAAGGATTAAATTATGAAGACAGGTTGCATAAACTTGGCTTATATTCCCTTGCGTATAGGTTGAGGGGTGATCTGATTAAGGTGTTTAAAATGTTAAAAAGATTTCATAGAGTAGGTACAGTGAAATTATTTCACCTGGTGGGAGAATCAAGAACATGGGGACATCTTAAAATTAGAGCTAGGCCATTCAGGAGTGAAATCAGGAAGCACTTTTTCCACACAAAGTGTAGTAGAGGTGGGAGGGATAAACCTGGTAACTACAGGCAAATCAGTCTAACGCAGTGGTGGGAAAACTACTGGAGACCATTGTCAAGGACAAAATTAATTCTCACTTGGAGAAGCATGAGTGAATAAGGGACAGCCAGCACGGATTTGTTAAAGGCAAATCGTGTCTGACTAACCTGATTGAGTTCTTTGATAAGGTAACGGAGAGGGTTGATGAAGGTAATGCAGTAGATGTTGTATATATATGGACTTTCAAAAGGCATTCGATAAAGTACCCCATAACAGACTTATTTGGAAAATAGAAGCATCTGGTATTAAAAGGGACAGTGGTAACTTGGGTACATAAATGGCTAAAGGATAGGAGGCAGAGTGCAGTGGTAAACGGATGTTTTTTCTGACTGGAGTTGTTAGAAATCAGTGGTGCACAAAATCTACATGGTTATGCGGATAAAATTGTGACATAAGAACATAAGAAATAGGAGCAGGAATAGGCCACTTGGCCCCTCGAGCCTGCTTCGCCATTCAAGAAGATAATGGCTGATCTTGGGCTCAAAGCCACTTCCTTGCCGGCTCCCCATAACCCTTCATTCCCTTATAAGAACATAAGAACATAAGAAATAGGAGCAGGAGTAGGCCAATCGGCCCTTCGAGCCTGCTCCGCCATTCAATAAGATCATGGCTGATCTGATCCTCACCTCACATCTAAAGAACACAAGAAGTAGGAGCAGGACCCGGCCACTCAGCCCCTGGGCCCGCTACGCCACCCACAGGGCCACGACCGATCCGAACTCAGCCTCATGTCCAATTTCCTGCCCGCTCCCCGTAACCCCTAATTCCCTTTACTTCTAGGAAACTGTCAATTTCTGTTTTAAATTTATTTAATGATGTAGCTTCCACAGCTTCCTGGGGCAGCAAATTCCACAGACCTACTACCCTCTGAGTGAAGAAGTTTCTCCTCATCTCAGTTTTGAAAGAGCAGCCCCTTATTCTAAGATTATGCCCCCTAGTTCTAGTTTCACCCATCCTTGGGAACATCCTTACCGCATCCACCCGATCAAGACCCTTCACAATCTTATATGTTTCAATAAGATCGCCTCTCACTCTTCTGAACTCCAATGAGTAGAGTCCCAATCTACTCAACCTCTCCTCATATGTCCACCCCCTCATCCCGGGGATTAACCGAGTGAACCTTCTTTGTACTGCCTCGAGAGCAAGTATGTCTTTTCTTAAGTATGGACACCAAAACTGTATGCAGTATTCCAGATGCGGTCTCACCAATACCTTATATAACTGCAGCAATACCAATACCTTATCTTGCAAACATCTGTCTATCTCCACCTTAAATGTATTTAATGACCCAGCCTCCACAGCTCTCTGCGGCAGAGAATTCCACAGATTTACGACCCTCAGAAGAAATTCCTCCTCATCTCAGTTCTAAATGGGCGACCCTTTATTCTGAAACTATGCCCCCGAGTTCTAGATTTCCCCACGAGGGGAAACATCCTCTCTGCATCTACCTTGTCGAGCCCCCTCAGTATCTTATCTGTTTCAATAAGTTCACCTCTCATTCTTCTAAATGCCAATGAGTATAGGCCCAACCTGCTCAACCTTTCCTCATAAGTCAACCCCCTCATCTCTGGAATTAACCCCCTCATCTCTGGAATTACCCTAGTGAATCATCTCTGAACTGCCTCCAATGCAAGTATATCCTTCCTTAAATAAGGAGACCAAAACTGTACGCAGTACTCAAGGTGTGGTCTCACCAATACCCTGTACAGTTGTAGCAAGACTTCCCTGCTTTTATACTCCAACCCCCTTCAAATAAAGGCCAACATTCCATCTACAGCAGGCACCTCAAAGCACTGGAGAGGTACCACCAACGCTGCCTTCGCAAGATCCTGCAGATCCATTGGCAGGATAGGCGCACCAACGTCACTGTTCTCGCTCAGGCCAACATCCCCAGCATCGAAGCTTTGACCACGCTCGATCAGCTCTGATGGACGGGCCACATTTTCTGCATGCACGATACGAGACTCCCAAAACAAACGCTCTACTCGCAGCTCCGACACGGCAAGAGAGCCCCAGGTGGACAGAGGAAACGCTTCAAGGACACCCTCAAAGCCTCCTTGAAAAAGTGCAACATCCCCACCGACACTTGGGAATCCCTGGCCCAAGACCACACAAAGTGGAGGAGAAGCATAGAAACATAGAAGATAAGAGCAGGAGTAGGCCATTCAGCCCCTCGAGCCTGTTCCGCCATTTAATGAGATCATGGCTGATCATCCAAATTCAGTACCCTGTCCCTGCTTTCTCCCCATATCCCTTGATCCCTTTAGCCTTAAGAAATATATCTAACTCCTTCTTGAATATATTTAATGCATTGGCCTCAACTGCCTTGTGTGGTAGAGAATTCCACAGGTTCACCACTCTCTGGGTGAAGAAATTCCTCCTCAGTCCTAAATGGCTTACCCCTTATCCTTAGACTGTGACCCCTGGTTCTGGACTCCCCGCCATCGGGAACATCCTTCCTGCATCTAGTCTGTCTAGTCCTGTTAGAATTTTATAAGTTTCAATGAGATCCCCTCTCATTCTTCTAAACTCTAGCGAATATAAGCCTAATCGACGCCAATCTCTCCTCATACGTCATTCTTGCCATCCCAGGTATCAGTCTGGTCAATCTTCGCTGCACTCTCTCCATGGCAAGAACATCCTTCCTTAGATAAGGTGACCAAAACTGCACACAATACTCAAGGTGTGGTCTCACCAAGGCCCTGTACAACTGCAGCAAGACATCCTTGCTCCTGTACTTGAATCCTCTCACTATGAAGGCCAACATACCATTTGCCTTCTTAACCGCCTGCTGCACCTGCATGCTTACCTTCAGCGACTGGTGCAAAAGGACACCTAGGTCTCGTTGCACTTCCCCTTTTCCCAATCTATTGTCGTTCAGATAATAATCTGTCTTCCTGTTTTTGCCACCAAAGTGGATAACCTCGCATTTATCCACATTATACTGCATTTGCCATGCATCTGCCTAATCACCCAACCTGTCCAAATCATACAGGAGTTTCTCTGCATCCTCCTCAAAGCACACATGCCCACCCAGCTTTGTGTCATCTGCAAACTTGGAGATATTACATCTAGTTCCCTCGTCTAGATTATATATATATATAGCTGGGGTCCTAGCACCGATCCCTGCGGTACCCCACTAGTCACTGCCTGCCACTCGGAAAAAGACCCGTTTATTCCAACTCTTTGCTTCCTGTCTGCCAACCAGTTCTCTATCCAAGACAGTACCTTACCCCCAATCCCGTGTGCTTTAGCTTTGCACGCTAATCTCTTATGCGGGACCTTATCGAAAGCCATCTGAAAGTACAAATACACCACATCCACTGGTTCTCCCTTATCTATTCTACCAGTTACATCCTCAAAAAATTCCAGTAGATTAGTCAAGCATGATTTACCTTTTGTAAATCCATGTTGACTTTGTCCGATCCTGTCACTGTTTTCCAAGTGCTCTGCTATTACATCTTTTATAATGGACTCTAGCATTTCCGCCACTACCGATGTCAGACTTACCGGTCTATAATTCCCCGTTTTCTCTCTACCACCTTTTTTAAATAGTGGGGTTACATTAGCTATCCTCCAATCCATGGGAACTGTTCCAGAGTCCATAGAATTTTGGAAGATGACCAGCAATGCATCTATTTCTAGGGCCATTTCCTTAAGTACCCTAGGATGTAGATTATCAGGCCCTGGGGATTTATCAGCCTTCAATCCCGTCAATTTCCCTAACACTATTTCCCTACAAATACTGATTTCATTCAATTCCTCCCTCTCATTAGACCTTATGTTCCCCGACATCTCTGGGAGGTTATTTGTGTCCTCCTTGACAGAACCAAAGTATGTATTTAATTGGTCTGCCATTTCTTTGTTCCCCATTATAAATTCCCCTGATTCTGACTGCAAGGGACCTACGCTTGACTTCACCAATCTTTTTCTCTTCACATATCTATAGAAGCTTTTAGTCAGTTTTTATGTTCCCTGAAAGCTTACTCTCATACTCTTTTCCCCCTCTTAATTAATCCCTTTGTCCTCCTTTGCTGAATCCTAAACTGCTCCCAATCCTCAGGTTTGCTGCTTTTTCTGGCCAATTTATATGTCCTCTCCTTGGATCTTATGCTATCCCTAATTTCCCTTCTTAGCCACGGTTGAGTCACCTTTTTTGTTTTATTTTTATGCCAAACAGGGATGAACAAATTCTGTAGTTCATCCATGCGATCTTTAAATGTTTGCCATTGCCTATCTACCGTCAACGCTTTAAGTAACGTTCCCCAATCCATCCTAGCCAACTCGTGCCTCATACCGTCGTAGTTTCCTTTATTTAAATTCAGGACCCTAGTCTCTGAGTCAACTACTTCACTCTCCATCTTAATGAAGAATTCTATCATATTATGATCGCTCCGACCCAAGGGGCCTCGCACAACAAGATTGCTAATGAATCCTTTCTCATTACATAATACCCAGTCTAAGATGGCCTGATCTCCAGTTGGTTCCTCGACATATTGGTCCAGGAAACCATCCCGTATACACTCTAGGAATTCCTCCTCCACAGTATTGTTACTAATGTGGTTAGCCCAATCTATATGTAGATTAAAGTCACCCACGATAACTGCTGTGCCCTTATTGCACGCGTCTCTAATTTCCCATTTAATGCCATCCCCAACCTCAGCATTACTATTTGGGGGTCTGTATACAACTAACGTTTTCTGCCCCACGGTATTTCTCAGCTCTGCCCATACAGATTCCACATCATCAGAGCTAATATCCTTCTTACAATTGTGTTAATCTCCTCTTTAACCAGCAATGCTACCCCACCTTCTTTTCCTTTTTGCCTGTCCTTCCTGAATATTGAATTCCCAGCCTTGGTCACCCTGGAGCCATGTCTCCGTAATCCCAATTATATCATATCCGTTTACATCTATTTGCGCAGCTAATTCATCCACCTTATTACGAATGCTCCTCGCATTAAGACACAAAGCCTTCAGGCTTGATTTTTTAACACTCTTAGTCCTTTTAGAATTATTATTTACTGTGGCCCTGTTTGATTTACACCCTTGATTTCTCTGCCTTCCACTTTTGCTTTTCTCCTTCCTGTCTTTTGTTTCTATCCTTGCTTCCCTTTCCTCTGTCTCCCTGCACAGGTTCCCAACCCCCTGCCATTTTAGTTTAAACCCTCCCCAACAGCACTAGCAAACACTCCCCCTAGGACATCGGTTGTGGTCCCGCCCAGGTGCAAACCGTCCAGTTTGTACTGGTCCCACCTCCCCCAGAACCGGTTCCAATGTCCCAGGAATTTGAATCCCTCCCCCTTGCACCATTCCTCTAGCCACGTATTCATCTGAAATATCCTTCTATTTCTACTCTGACTAGCACGTGGCACTGGTAGCAATCCTGAGATTACTACCTTTGAGATCCTATTTTTTAAATTTACCTCCCAACTCCCTATATTCAGCTTTTAGGACCTCATCCCGTTTTTTACCTATATCGTTGGTACCTATATGCACCATGACAACTGGCTGTTCACCCTCCCCCTCCAGAATGCCCTGCAGCTGCCCCGAGACATCCTTGACCCTTGCACCAGGGAGGCAACATACCATCCTGGAGTCTCGTTTGCGGCCGCAGAAACGCCCATCTATTCCCCTTACAATAGAATCCCCTATCACTATAGCTCTCCCGCTTTTTTTCCTCCCGTCCTGTGCAGCAGGACCACCCACGGTGCCCGGAAGTTGGCTGCTGCTGCCTTCCCCCGATAAGCCATCCCCCTCAACAATATCCAAAGTGGTATATCTGTTTGAAAGGGGGATGGCCACAGGGGACCCCTGCACTACCTGCCTGCGCCTACTACTCTGCCTGGTGGTCACCCATTCCCTTCCTGCCTGTGCAGCCTTTATATGTGGTGTGACCAACTCCCTAAACGTGTTATCCACGATGTGCTCAGCATCGCGAATGCTCCAGTATGTATCCATTCACAGCTCCAGCGCCAGCAATGCGGTCAGTAGCTGCAGCTGGATACACTTCCCACACACACGGTCGTCAGGGACACAGGAAGGCGCTGAACACCACGAGTCTCTTCGCCGGGAGCAAGCGGAAGCCAAGCGCAAACAGCGGAAGGAGCGCACATCAACCCAAGCACCCCACCCACCCGCCCCTTCAACCACTGTCTGCCCCACCTGCGACAGAGACTGTAGATCCCGCATTGGACGCATCAGTCACCTGAGAACTCATTTTTGGTGTGGAAGCAAGTCATCCTCGGTTCCGAGGGATTGCCTAAGAAAACTCCAACCCCCTTGCAATAAAGGCCAACATTCCATTTGCCTTTTTGATTACTTGCTGTACCTGCATGCTAACTTTTTGTGTTTCATGCACAAGGACCCCCAGGTCCCTCTGAACTGTAGCATTTTGTAATCTCTCTCCATTTAAATAATAATTTGCTTTTTTATTTTTCCTGCCAAAGTGGATAACCTCGCACTTTCCCACATTATACTCCATTTACCAAATGTTTGCCCACTCACTTAGCCTGATTATATCCCTTTGCAGGTTCTTTGAGTCCTCTGCACAACTTGCTTTCCCACCCATCTTTGTATCATCCGCAAACTTGGCTACATTACACTCGGTCCCTTCATCCAAGTCATTAATGTAGATTGTAAATAGTTGAGGCCCCGGCACCGATCCCTGTGGCACCCCACTAGTTACCGTTTGCCAACCAGAAAATGACCCATTTATCCCGACTCTCTGCTCTCTGTTAGTTAGCCAATTCTCTATCCATGCTAATATATTACCCCCAACTCCGTGAGCTCTTATCTTATGCAGTAACCTTTTATGTGGCACCTTATCGAATGCCTTCTGGAAATCCAAATACACTACATCCACTGGCTCACCTTTGTCCACCCTGCTCATTACATCCTCAAAGAACTCCAGCAAATTTGTTAAACATGATTTCCCTTTCATAAAACCGTGCTGACTCTGCTTGACTGCATTTTGATTTTCCAAATGCCCTGCTACTGCTTCCTTAATGAAGGACTCCAGCATTTTCCCAACGACAGATGTTAGGCTAACTGGTCTATAGTTTCCTGCTGTCTGTCTCCCTCCTTTCTTAAATAGGGGTGTTACATTTACGGTTTTTCAATCCGCTGGGACCTCTCCAGAGTCCAGGGAATTTTGGTATATTGCAACTAATGTATCCACTTCTTTTAAGACCCTGGGATGCAGGCCATCTGGTCCAGGGGACTTGTCGTCTTTTAGTCTTATTATTTTACCAAGTACTATTTCCTTAGTGAGAGTGATTGTCTTTAGTTCCCCCTTTTGAGGGAGGGCTTTCACCTAAGAATTGAGACAAAGAACTCGATGTGCCATTGGGCACTGAGATTTTAGGGGAACCTTGATAGGTTAAATGGTCTTGTCAATAATTTAGCCCCAGGCCCACCCCTAAAAAAATAAGACCTGAAAAGCCCTTAGCACAGACGGTGAAGGGGAGAACCATACAAGAGTGAGCTGGTCGAACACTCTTTCGAGAGTGGACCCACGCTCATCGAAGTCAAACACTCTTGGGGGTTCTAGACGAGGGGAAGAAAGGCCGTAAACCTGAGAACTGTTCACGCACGCCAGCCGTCTGTCCGATCGGGACTGGTACCAGCTGCTTGTCACGGTCGTATGTTTTTGCTGTATAACTAAATGTGTTATATTCCATCTTAAACTCTGATTAAACACAATATTCCCACCATATTGGTTTGCAGTCGATCCTGATAATTTGAAAGAGATTGGTAATCTCTACAAGCTAACAGAGTGAAGTATGTAATGGAGTCCCCCGGGGTTGGTATTAGGACCATTTATATAAATAACCTGGACTTGGGTATAGGGAATACAATTTCCAAGTTTATGGATGGTGCAAAACTTGGCAACATAGTAAATAAGTGAGCAGGATAGTAGCAGACTTCAGGAAGACAGACAGACTGGTGAAATGGGCAGACACATGGCAGATGCAATTTAATGCGGATAACTGTGAAATGATGCACTTTAGGAGAAACATGGAGAGGTAGTATAATCTAAATGGTACTCCTGTTCCGAACTGAGATAGTTAGAACCAGAGAAATTTACAGCACAGAAGGAGGCCATTTGGCCTATCTTGTCCATGACAGCCAACAAAGAGCTATCCACCCTAATCCCACTTTCCAGCACTTGGTCCATAGCCTTGTAGGTTAAGGCACTTCAAGTGCATATCCAAGTACTTTTTAAATGTGATGAGGGTTTCTGCCTCTACCACCCTTTCAGGCAGTGAGTTCCAGACCCCCACCACCCTCTGGGTGAAAAGATTTCTCCTCAAATCCCCTCTAAACCTCCTACCAATTACTTTAAATCTATGCCTCCTGGTTATTGACCCTTCTGCTAAGGGAAATAGGTCCTTCCTATCCACTCTATCTAGGCCCCTCGTAATTTTATACACTTCAATTAGGTTTCCCCTCAGCCTCCTCTGTTCCAAAGAAAACAACCCCAGCCTATCCAATCTTTCCTCATAGCTAAAATTCCCCAGCCCAGGCAACATCCTCGTAAATCTCCTCTACCCTCAGTGCAATCACATCCTTCCTGTAATGTGGCGACCAGAACTGCACGCAGTATTCTAGCTGCGGCCTACAATGACCAGAAGGAGCGGGAGCGGAGCATGATAAAAGTGGCGCCAGCGAGGAGGCCCGAGACCAGAAGGAGCGGGAGCGGTTATGGCTAACAATTGTAAAATCTGCATATGTTCTACTGTTCATTTAATCTTATACTGTTTAATTAACAGCTAAACAAATTTAAGTCTAAATTATGGTCTAGTATGTTGTTATTCTGTAGCGTTCCCAAGTTGAAGATCATGAGAACATTTAATGAAGCCAGTAAACTGAAAACAAAGTGATGAGGGTTCGCTGGACAATCCTCAGAAATGCTACAAATTTACATAGCTATCTAGGTAAATGAAAGCATTCCGGAACAAAGGGAACAAAGGTTCACTTACAGAAGTAGTCAGTCAATGAAATAACAACAGAAAACGCTGGAAAAACTCAGCAGGCCAGACAACATCCGTGGAGAGAGAAACTGAAACGTTAACTCTGTTTCTCTCTCCACGGATGTTGCCTGGCCTGCTGAGTTTTTCCAGCGTTTTCTGTTTTATTTTGGATTTCCAGCATCCGCAGTATTTTGCTATCGTAGTCAGTCAATGACGCTGAAGGAAGTTCAAGTCAGATTGAAAAATGAAACCATCAATTACATTACCTGGGTGAACCCAACTTTTTCTATTTATGAGTTTTTTTTTTAAATAATGGGCATTGAGGGTGAATGGAATTTTAATACTGAGTCATAAGTCCTGCTTCTCCCCTCTCAATCTTAAAGCCATAATCCATAAAATTATGAAAAATATTTCCAAAGTTTACTGACATCTGAGGCACTGTAAAGATTTTTAAAATCTTCCACTCACCGTGTTGCATTTTGTGCCACATACCACTTGCCGATGGTTCAGCCACTGGGACGCAAACACCTTGTTCAGGGTTCCTAAATGGAACTCTTCCTCCTTCAAAAGGGCAGGTAGTCTGTGAGCCGCATAGCCACGCAGTGCATGTTGGTAGCTCTGCTCATTCCGAAGCTTAATCTGTTGACCTGCGAGGTAACAGACAAAGGATTTCTTCACAAGCGGTAGCTTCTTCTTTTTGCGTAGTGTGTGATCCTGGCTGCACTGTTGAAGGAAAATTTGAATAAATTAGCTGTTTCATTTAACTAGTCAACAGATTCTATGAAATGGGCAATGTTTAGTCTTAAGAGCAACCTTTGCCCAGATAACCAGTCGCTCTAAAGGTATTTATTCCACAGAAACCAAAGATTGTGAATACCCGACAAAAGTTTTAAATGGTAAATAAGCGAACACTGTTCTTTTGTATGCCAATGTGATTAGTCTACATCACAGGACTGCAAGGTCACAACAAAGAAATCATATGAGCTTCAATGCAGTGTTTTGCATGTTAACATTCTAAACCCACTTTTTTCCCCCCTATATTCTTAGAAATAATTTGTTCCACCTATCTTTACACAAAAAGAGCATAGAAGAAAAGGCCATTCAGCCTTCCTTCGAAAAGGCAGTGTAGAATTTACACAGTCACAGACTCTAACTGTATCTGCCAAGAGAGGTAACATTTCCAAGAAGATAAAGCACTGAAATGTCTTTCTCTCTCTCCCTCCTCCCACCCAAAGATAATAGTCCAGGATATTGATCTAACACTACAAACGACATTGCTCAGCTCAAGTCATCGGCAGGATTGGAAACACCAATCTCAAGTCTGTACTGACTCTCATCACCATAAATGCCATTCTTAACCAAATATTCATACTGCTTTTCGAAGGGAATTAATAAACATAGCATTAAAAACTTTTAAAACCACTATGTGGTTAAGAATTGTGTTTGCTTGAAAATCGTCACTTTTGCATGGGTGATTTTGGGACTAAAAGTGCAGTCTAAACAGATAACTGAAACATCATCTCTTTAGGCATTTTATAGAAAAGCAAAATTCTGTTTGCCTTTCTTCATATGTTAGAAGTCCCAGAATCATCTTTTTCTCTAAACCTACTCCAAGGAATTCATGTCCTTTTCAATGTAGGGTGTCCAAAATTACAAATAATCAAAATATTGTGTTAGCAATTATACAAGTTTTAAAGCAACTCATTTCAGTTTATAATCAAATTATAAAAGTGCGAGAGACCACTGGAGTGTGAAAGGCCAGAAAAATGTGGCGTTAGCCTTAGGCGCAGTTGGAGAGTTTTTTTTCTATAAATTAATACTTGTATGAAATGAGTAAGCAGAGTTTAATTCTTGCAAGTGTTTGGTGCGAGTGAGGGTTCAGACTAACACTATCTACATTTTTAAGTTAGACAGAGGGAATGGCAGTACAGAAGATCATTATGATGTATCTGGAGTGTGATACTTGAGCCTTCATGGATCCTCACTGTTTCCAGATGCAGCACATTTACAGTGAAGTCTTGGAAAATTCAGTCTCTGCTTGAGTAGCTGTTGGAAACACTCCACAGCATGAAAGGGAATGAGAAGTACTGTATCTGGATTGTATTCTCTCGAACATTGTGATACAAGAAGCCGTGCTACACAATGCAGGACACAGGAATAATATAAAAAGAGAGAAGTGGATGACCATCCACAAGAGCAGCAGAGAAAGACAGGACTCATACAGTGCAGGGAACTCGAGTTACTGGAACAGGCCAATAGATAGATAGTTTGGACAAGTATAAGATGGACAATGACAGTGACTTGGAAGAGGGTGGTCCCGAGTTACATTGTGACACCATTGGAGCACGGAACTACCCAAGGGGGTAGGAGGCAGGTAGATTACAAGAATAAGAAAGCGGCACTAGTGAGAGATTCTGTAGTCAGAGGTATAGACGGCCTTTTTTGCAGTTGTGACCAGTAATCCCGAAAGGTATGTTGCCTCCCCAACACCAGGGTGAAGGATATCACAGAATGGGTGAAAACATTTCTGAGAAGGGAAAGCAACCAAAAGTCATGGTTCATACTGGAAGTATTAGTACAGATAGAATATTTGCAGATGGAGTTTAAGGACTTGGGTACTAGATAGAAAAACACCACCCAAATGATGGTAATCTCTGGATTGCTTCCTGTGTCAGGTGCTGGACAAGTTAAGGAGAAGATGATTAGGAAGGTCTATGTGTTCAGATTCGATGGGGATTGGAGTAAGTTCTGGAACAAGGAAAACTATACTAAATGAACGGCCTTCACCGGAACTGAAATGGCACCAATGTTCTTTTGGAGAGGTCAAGTACAGCAGTGGGGAAGGATTTAAACTAATGGGCCAGAAATTCGGCTCTTGTCGTGTGAGTACACAGCTGTGTACTCACCTGTAAGGCCACCTGAAGTGCCGGTTTCACGCATGCACTGTGCATGCGCGGGAAACCGGCACTTCCGTTCCCCTGAAGGAAGGGGTTCAGAAGTCGAACGCGTGCGCGGTAGAGACAGCGCGCACGCAGCGAACTTCGTTTTTTTTTCAGGTTTCTCCGTGAGGGTAAGTATGGAGGAGCTGCACTTTTAAAAAGGAGGCGCAAGGCCTGTTTTTAACAAGGTAAGTGGTTAATTAATTACAATTTAAACATTTTTTCAACAGGTTTATCTTTTTTTACATACTTTAAAGAAAGGTAAGTTTATTTTTAGCACCGTTAAAAAGTGTAATTAATTTTTTCAAAAATTTAAATTTTTGTTTAAAGTAGTTAATTTATGTAACTTAGTTATTTTAAAAATATGATTTAAAAAATTTTTTATTTGAAGTTTAAGTGTGGTTTTGGGGCCGATCTCTATTCATAGATTTGACAGGTATTCCTGTCAAATCTATGAATGAAAATGCCCTGCTCCGATTGGCTCTCCCTGGCCCACGTGATCCATGGGGACGCTTCGAACTAACTGCGCCCCTGGGATACGCAAGCACTGCACGCCGGCAGCTGCAGGAGGCCTAGGAGCCGAAGTCCTCGTGGGCCCGAAGCACAATGGCAGGCGCGGTAGGTAAGTACACGCGCGATGCTTGCACCCGCAGGAAGCCGGAGAGCCGAATTTCTGGCCCAATATGTCAAGGAGTGGAGAAAGTCTAAGTTTGAGAGGGGGAGCAGGAATAATAAAACTGTTTAAATGGATGGCTGAAATAAACAGAAATTATCAGAGGAAAAAGGGAAAGAGGAGGTATTGAGAGATTTTTTAAAAATGCTGTAGAAGGAGCAAGGAGCATCAAAAAAACCAGAACACAAAATCAGGAAAAATAAGGGTCCAAATTCCAAAAAAAATTGGAGTTCGGGTTGAGTGGTATGCATGTGAATGCACAAAGCATTCAAAACAACATTGGACAGTTAAAAGCTTTAATAACTATGGAGGTATATGGTAGAGTAGGTTAAGTTTGGACTGGACTGCAAACTTAATAGAAGGCTCACCACCACCTTCTCAAGGGCAACTAGGGATGGGTAATAAATGCTGGCCTTGCTAGCACACCCATATCCTGAGAAATAATTTTTTTTAAATCTTGGTTATAACTTCTTCAGGAGAGATGAGGGAGGTAGGGGGCGGGAGGTGGAAAAAACAAGTGATGTAGTAGTGCTAGTGAAGAATTCAATCAGCATTACAATATAGTGATGTCCTAAGGGGTTGTTTTAAGACAGATTTGATATGGATACAGTTAAGGAATAGGAAGAGAAATGGTTCAATTCTTAGTGCGTACAAACCACCAAACAAATTTCAGAGATATTCAAGAACAACAGAGCAATAATACTGGGCGATTTTAGCTATCTCAGGTGATGGTCAGAGATGACATAACACCATGTCATTGCCTAACATAGTTGATCTATCTTTGCAATACCATTCGCTTCCATACTTGTCCACCTTCTTCAAACAGTCATGTTTCTAGAACACCAGCAATAGAAATATTTGCACTAAATGTTTTTCTGTGTGCCATAATAGGAGTGCTATCAAAGAAAACTAACTGGGACTCATGTCGCAAGTTTGATACTGGCGATTACTGGGACCATAGATAGACAGAAATTATGCTACGGTACTACAGTAACATAATTATTATAGCCTAACACATGATGGAGCAACTTTGAAATAGTAAGTAATAGTTAACATTATATTTGAACTGCTCATACAACGGAACAGAGATCCAGGTGATAACACTATTGCACAGAGTTCCACAGAAAGCTTCACTGATGTTAGCCTGTGACCATTTCTTGGATTGATATAAAATCTTAAGATGCAACTACAGCATCTCTTCTCTTCCCATCATAAATTCAGACAGCAAAACACAGAAGTTAGCAACATACTGTAGTCTTGCTTCAGGTATAATTACACAGCCACATTACTCCACTGTTGTAGATTGCAGGTTCTGGAATGCAGTTAGCCATCCTCATCAAGTCTACTGAACTATACAGAGCCCAGAAGCTTTTGCTGCACCCTGCCAAATAGGGCTGCAATATTCTATAACTGGATGAATTTAGGTTTTGTGGAACATTAATACTGTCAACAATGATGAGGAACTTAAACGTTTCCACCTGAAGAGAATTTGTAGTCATTATACAGTAGCAATGCTCCTTACCTTTGTGTAAAATAATTTAAGCTTCAAAACTATCTTACTTAAATTTCAAACTTCTATTTTGCATGCATTATATTTCAGAGCATTTTCCTATCCTCGATTAGGCAGCCAGAGCTCCCACCGGAAGCAGGTAGGGACCTCATTAATATATGCAAATCATGGTCAAATGACAGAGTTAAGACCCTGGCGCCATTTTTGTGACTACCCACATTGCTACCACAGGCTCCTCAAACCATCTGCAAACCATGACAACACAAGTCGCGAAGTGGTAATTTCCAATGGTATTTAAAAGGATCCTCACCTGCTTGCACTTAAATGCTGCAAAGCTTTGAGAGACATTTTGCTTGTATTAGATTGTGTTTTTTATTACTTAGAGTATTTTAACATTCTGAACTCTCAAGGGGTTTTTGACAATGCACGTTTTCATGGAAGTCCTTCTGGCAATTCCACTCTGGCTAGAGGAGGAGGAGCAGTAACAGAAGGAAGGAGCAAACAGAGCTGTAGGGAGACCAAATAGAAGGAAGCGTGTTCATCGGAATCCTTACCGTCCGAACAGAGTGTAGAAATTCTCCGAGGAGCAGTGCATAAGGAGGCTGTGCTTTAAGAAGGCCGTCACAGAAATGTGTCACCTCCTGCAACATTACCCATTGTAGTCAAGAGCACTGCAGCCTTCAACTCCCTCCAGCTGCCACCAAAATATTAGTATCAGTTAGTCTGCAGTTCATGCTTGCATGAAGCAGGTGATTTCTCACGTTTGCTGGTGCAAACATTTTCATTGTTTCCCCCATGGACATCCAGAAGCAGGCTGCCTCCAAATCCAGGGTCTCACTGACTGCACCCACATCACCTTGCAGCCTCCTTCACATGACCTCATTGCATTCTTGAATTGCAAGGGCCTCCATTGGTGTCAGGATGTAAGAACATAAGAAATAGGAGTAGGAGTAGGCCATACGGCCCCTCGAGCCTGCTCCGCCATTCAATAAGATAATGGCTGATCATCCACCTCAACTCCACTTTCCCGCCCGATCTCCATATCCATTGATTCCCCATGAGTCCAAAAATCTATCTATCTCAGCCTTGAATATACTCAAAGACTCAGCATTCGCAGCCCTCTGAGGCAGAGAATTTCAAAGATTCACAACCCTCTGAGTGATGAAATTCCTCCTCATCTCAGTCTTAAATGGCCTACCCCTTATCCTGAGACTATGCCCCCTAGTTCTAGACACTCCAGCCAGGGGAAACAACCTCTCAGCATCTACCCTGTCAATCCCCTTCAGAATCTTGTATGTTTCAATGAGATCACCTCTCATTCTTCTAAACTCCAGAGATTATAGACCCATTCTACACAATCTCTCATCATAGGACAGCCCTCTCATCCCAGGAATCAATCTAGTGAACCTTAGTTGCACCGACTCCAAAGCAAGTATATCCTTCCTTAGATAAGGAGACCAAAACTGTGCACAGTTCCCCAGCTGTGGTCTCACCAAGGCCCTGTACAATTGTAGCAAGACTTCCTTACTCTTATACTCCAACCCCCTTGAAATAAAGGCCAACATGCCATTTGCCTTCCTTATTGCTTGCTGTACCTGCCTGCTAGCTTTGTGTGTTTCTTGCACGAAGATACCCAAATCTCTCTGAACACCAACATTTAAAAGTTTCTCACCATTTAAAAAATATTGTTTTTCTATTCTTCCTACCAAAGTGAATAACCTCACATTTTCCTACATTATACTCCATCTGCCACCTTACTGCCCACTCAGTCTATCTATATCCCTTTGCAGACTCCGTGTTCTCCTCACAGCTTACTGTCCCACCTAGCTTTATATCGTCAGCAAACGTGGATACATTACACTCGGTCCCTTCATCTAGGTCATTAATATAGATTGTAAAATAGCTGAGGCCCAAGCACTGATCCTTGCGGCACCCCACTAGTTATAGCCTGCCAACCTGAAAAAGATCCGTTTATCCCTACTCTTGGTTTTCTGTCCATTAACCAATCCTCTATCCATGCTGCTCTATTACCCCACAACACCATGAGCCTTTATCTTGTGTAATAACCTTTTATGTGGCACCTTATCAAATGCCTTTTGGAAATCCAAATATACTACATCCACTGGTTCCCCTTTACCTACCCTGCTAGTTACATCCTCAAAAAACTCTAATAAATTTGTCAAACACGATTTCCCTTTCATAAAACCTTGTTGACTCTGCCTAATCATGCTATGATTTTCTAAGTGCCATGATACCACTTCCTTAACAATGGATTCCAGCATTTTCCCTACTACTGATGTCAGGCTAACTGGCCTGTAGTTCCCTGTTTTCTCCCTCCCTCCTTTCTTGAATAGCGGTGTTACATTTGCTACCTTCCAATCCGCTGGGACCATTCTAGAATCTAGGGAATTTTGGAAGATCAAAACCAATGCATCCACTATTTCTGCAGCCACCTCTTTTAGAACCCTAGGATATAGGCCATCAGGTCCAGGGGATTTGTCGGCTTTTAGTCCCATTAGTTTCTCTAATATATGTGTATAGAGGCAAGACCTCCTTATGTTTTTGTACTCTACCACCTGTTCTTAACCAGACTTTCCTGCAAGAGTGGAAGTGGGTTAATATGTGCCCTGCCGATGTGCGAGGCAGCTGAGCATAGTGTGCATCATCAGAGGAATAAGGAGCAAGTGTGGCCAAGAGGGGAAGTAGCTGTGAGGGCAGTGGCTTGTCTAGAGGTTGAGAGCGTAAGCAGAAGGTGGTGCAGTGAAGTTTCCTATTGCAATTAGAGAAGCAACATGGGAACGGAGGAAGGGAAGGATTGATAGTGCTGGAACTAAGGTAAGGTGGTGCAGGGCTGTACAGCGAGAGACGTGAAGGGGAGTCTTACCTTGGCAGTCCTGGGGAGGTCATTAAATTTCTTCCTGCACTCCCATCAAGTCCTGGGAAGAATGCAGATGGCATTGATTTGCTCTGCCACCTCTCTGTTGTTACTGATGCATTTGACTGGGCACCCATCAGAGGGGAAGAGGTCCTCCTTTTTGTTGCTCAGTGTGGCTGCATCAAAGAATGGGGGAAGAGGGGGCCCTCTACGTAGTCACGCTGCCCACTCCTTTAGAAACTTGCTTTTGACTAACCATTGAAAAGTGCACGTCCCTTTAAAAGAGGCTGCAGGCTGCCTTTAAGTAGCAGTCGTCCAGCTGGATTTCCTGTCCTTTCTATCAGCGAACAGCGGCAGCAGCTCACCAATTTTAAATTAATCAAGCCTCCTGCCAACATCAGGCTGCCAAATCGATTGGCCCGTCCACTAGCCACCCTATATATGCCCGAAAATTACTCCCATGAATTCTGTCTCTGATTTTCCTTTGTGGGAAAGAACCTAGGTTTATTCAATGCCCATCACTTATGAATCCAGTGAGAATGGAAACTCAGGTGAAGAATTATAGCACTAATTCATGCCCCATCACTCCATAATAGTACCACTTCACCTCCCAGAATAACTGACTCGAGCATTGAATTCCCATGTACCAGAACAATTCCATGCCCAGAAATTTCTTTACAGATTTAAGTTTATATTTTTTGGTTCCAGCAAAGGAAATTTCTTCAGACTTTTCTGCCTCTAATAAGAGTTTTCCCATTTGCACTCTGCCTGACCTCCATTAACCAGCATAGTCTTACCATATCTCATACAGCAAGACTGATGACAGGGAATGTAGGACTAAGGTCATTGGGTTTTAAGTTCCACTCTCGGTCCATGTGGATCTGGGGTTACCAAGGAACCTATGTCATATCACAGCAGAGACAGTTCTATGTATGATGTGTCAAATCGTAAACATTATTCGAATACACAAACAAGGAAGTACTACTATTATTATATAGAGCATTGGTCAGGCCTCTTTGGAATAGTGCCTTGCGTGCCCCAGCTTAGGAAGTCCAGTGAACATTCATCAAGAAGGTAATAAGTAATATTGCCAGACTGGGAAAACCTGGTTATATTCCCTAGATGCGAGGAGAAATAAAGAAAAGAAAGAGAACTTGCATTTCTACAGCCCCTTTCATGTGCATCCTAGAGCCAATGGATCATTTCTGAAGTGTAGTCATTGTTATGTAGGCAAACACGACAGCCCATTTGCGCAAAGCAAGGTCCCACAAACAGCAGAGATGTTATGATTGAATTCCTTAACATAATGAAGGGGATCGACAAGATCAATAGGAAGGACTTCACTCCAGTAGGGGAATCCAAAACAACTGTTCCTAATCTTAAAATTCAAGTTATGCCAAAGTGAATCTAGGAAACCTTATTCCCAGGAATGGTTGTGAGAATATGGAACACAGTGGTTCAGAAAGCCACAGATACAAAGTCAAAGGAGGTGTCTTAAAAAGGCAGATACATGCATAAAGGTATTTAGGTATATGGAGAAAACGCAGGGAATTGAGATTAATAAATTGGAGCCACCACAGACAACAAAAATAGCAGACCTGACTCCATGGGTTTATGTTGGAATATATGCAGGCTCATATTACTTTGGAGATTTTCAAGTACCAACACAGCTCCAAGCCAATTGCATTTCCTTATACCAATCACTAGGCGACTCAATGTACTAACACTCCAAAACCACTTCTGTTCCTGTAACAGGTAAGTGTAGCCTACTTCCCGTTTCTGTAAAAAAAAACTCAGGCTATTTACCAGAGTGATGCAAACCCATTTCAGATAATTATGTAATGACTCCAATTGTCAGGGAGCACTATATTGAACCGGTTCATTTCAGAGATCTGTAGAAACATAGAAGCATAGAAGATAGGAGCAGGAGTAGGTCATTCAGCCCCTCGAGCCTGCTCCGCCATTCAATGAGATCATGGCTGATCATCCAAATTCAGTACCCTGTCCCTGCCTTCTCTCCATATCCCTTGATCCCTTTAGTTTTAAGAAATATATCTAACTCCTTCTTGAATATATTTAATTAATTGGCCTCTACTGCCTTCTGTGGTAGAGAATTCCACAGGTTCACCACTCTCTGGGTGAAGAAATTCCTCCTCATCTCAGTCCTAAATGGCTTACCACTTATCCTTAGACTGTGACCCCTGGTTCTGGACTCCCCGGCCATCGGGAACATCCTTCCCGCATCTAGTCTGTCTAGTCCTGTTAGAATTTTATAAGTTTCAATGAGATCCCCTCTCATTCTTCTAAATTCCAGTGAGTATAAGCCCAATCGACCCAATCTCTCCTCATACGCCATTCCTGCCATCCCGGGTATCAGCCTGGTGAATCTTCGCTGCACTCCCTCCATGGCAAGAACATCCTTCCTCAGATAAGGCGACCAAAACTGCACACAATACTCAAGGTGTGGTCTCACCAAGGCCCTGTACAAATGCAGCAAGACATCCTTGTTCCTGTACTCGAACCCTTTCGCTACGAAGGCCAACATACCATTTGCCTTCTTAACCGCCTGCTGCACCTGCATGCTTACCTTCAGCGATTGGTGCACAAGGACACCCAGGTCTCGTTGCACTTCCCCTTCTCCCAATCTATTGCCATTCAGATAATAATCTGCCTTCCTGTTTTTGACACCAAAGTGGATAACCTCACATTTATCCACATTATCTTGCATCTGCCATGCCTCTGCCCAATCCCCCAACCTGTCCAAATCATACTGGAGTTTCTCGGCATCCTCCTCACGGCACACACTCCCACCCAGCTTTGTGTCGTCTGCAAACTTGGAGATATTACATCCAATTCCATCGTCCAGATCATTAATATATATTGTGAATAGCTGGGGTCCTAGGACCGATCCCTGCGGTACCCCACTAGTCACCGCCTGCCACTCGGAAAAAGACCCATTTATTCCAACTCTTTGCTTTCTGTCTGCCAACCAGTTCTCTATCCAAGTCAATACCTTGCCCCCAATCCCATGTGCCTTAACTTTACACGCTAATCTCTTATGCGGGACCTTATCGAAAGCCTTCTGAAAGTCCAAATACACCACATCCACTGGTTCTCCCTTATCCATTTTACCAGTTACATCCTCAAAAAATTCCAGTAGATTAGTCAAGCACGATTTGCCTTTTGTAAATCCATGTTGACTTTGTCCGATCCTGTCACTGTTTTCCAAGTGCTCTTGTCACTATCCTAGGTGTACTTAATTCCCTGGAGGTTTTTTTTGCAGTATACCATTGAAAGAAAGAAATAAAGAAAGACTTGCATTTCTATAGCACCTTTCACGACCTCAGGACATCCCAAACTGCTTTACAGCCAATTAGTGGAGTCACTGTTGTGATGTTAGGAAACAGGGCAGCTAATTTGCGCACAGCAAGCTCCCACAAACAGCAATGTGATAATGACCAAATAATCTGTTTTAGTGATGTTGATTGAGGGATAAATATTGGTCAGGACACTGGGGATAACTCCCGTGCTCTTCTTCGAAATAGTGCCATGGCATCTCTTACATCCACGTTAGAGAGCAGATGGGGCCTCAGCTTAACGTCTCATCCAAAAGACGGCACCTCCGACAGTGCAGCACTCCCTCAGTGTCAGGTTAGATTTTTGTGCTCCAGTCTCTGGACTGGGACTCATAACACAAGAACCCACAACCTTCTGGCTCAGGAGAGTGCTACCAACTGCCTTGTTCACATAATTGGTTTTGAAGTTGATACTGTATTTGCATTTCTTGTCACACTGCAACTAAATATTACTGTAGCAGCAGGGTGACAAACTGAGAAATAATTTTCTGTATCCCATATCACAGCAAACCCAGACTGCAACAAATGCATCCCTTTAGGAAATTAAATGGTGAACAATCAAATAATTTACAAAACTTTACTGGAACTAGACAAATACTAGGCAATTTAGAATCCATTCAAACAGCTTACTCTTCTCAGTAATCCTTCCCCATGATGCTTTTCAGCCTGCCCTGAAACTTCTGCGATCATCCAAGGTGCTGGTCTCAGCCCCAGTCTGCCATTCTGTCCACTCCTAGCACACTGTAAAAAGCAGTCCAACTTTGTAAGCAGCCTAGAGAAACAAAGCCCCATTCCTCCTAATCCAAGGCCATTAAGGGTTTAAAGTAAACCCATGAAATACCCTAAAATCACAGTTCTTATTAAACATAACTGCCCACAAGCATCCTTCTATATTGTGAATTGCACACGCCCATGTAAAGGTATCCCATGGATACCTGCTCGTTTACTATTGTTGCCTCCTTGGTATGTGCTGTCTGAACTATATGTATCATGATTTTGCTGAAAAATTGAGATTTTGCATGTTTTCAAAGGGCCTGTCGCATAAATTGTATTTTGTTCTAGATGCATAGAATTACAGATAATCTAAATTAAATAAGTACTGTAGTTTACCAGTGACAGTTTAAATTCAAGTGGAAAATAAACTCATTACTACATGGAGAAATGGAGGTGGAATTGGCACATCACATCACAAAGATGAATGACATCACAAAGCTGACCCAGACAATTCTCAGCTAATTAAACTATTTTCCCCATTCATACGCAAGTACCAATGTTAAAAATGGCATCATCATGGCTGCCCATATACTATGTAAACTGGATGCTAGACCAGCTACTGTGATGCCAACATTATTGTAGAAAAAATGCCATTTTTGAATCATTGGCTTGCCACACAGAACAATTAAAACAATGAACCACAATAGGCCCAGACTACCTCCCTCCAAATCACTTTCCTCCAATCTATCTCTCCCTTTACTATTTCCATTACTCTTCCTCTCCTTTTTCTTACTAACCCTCGTCCTCTTGTCACTGCTACTCAAACTCCATTCCCTCATTCTTTTCAACTACAAAGCTAAATCAACTTGAAAACCTTGTTCTTCTAAAGAGTAGTAGAGTGCACCACATTTTCCAACAATCTATTTCATAGCACATTACCCATTAGCTAGCATCCAAACTATATCGGGTGAATATCACTCACTTCCACTGAACATTTACTGATGCACGATCCTTCAGTTTTAAATCTTTGTCGCAGCAATTCTATACCTTTGCTCCACATTTACATTTGTGCAGGATTAACAATTTACATTTCTTAATGAAAGCTGCAGCACAAACATTGCTGAAAAATTGTGCTGCCCTCTATCACAGTAAACAATTCAAGAAACATTCCAATGCTGACAATTTTGGAACTCTTCTCAAACCAAGTAAGGAATTCAAGTTACTGGAATATTCCTACATATAACTATTATTAAAACTATGTGAATGGGCTGTTCCTTATATGCTTCAACTAAATAAGTTGTGCCAGTTTAACTTGCTAGCAAAATTTAAGCATAAATATTCAATTATGATGTTTATTGAGTGCGTTAAATAAGACCATCAAGTTAGGTAACAAAATTGGTGATTGCATTAGTACAATTTTTCATGAACATGAGCATTCTGAGGGTCTTCCTTATAAAAATTATTTTGATCACAACAGTACTCCCTCAACAGCACCACTTAAAAGGAAAATCAAATTTTGATTAAAACTTAGTCTTTCCCCTCAAGCTTCAATTGTATATAGCATTTACTAGTCTTGTCAATTTGGATGATCCCTTTCAAACTGTCAATCAATGGATACAATTGTTGTCCATAGTGCAAGAAAAATTTACAAACATCTCAATGCTAATTAATATCTGAAAATAAGAGTCCAGTGTGCTCAATATTGTGTTTGAGATATAGTAAAAAGGTCAATACACCATCAATTTTCTACTATTGCAATGTCCTGCGTGCTTTGTACTACTGTGCAAGTGCATATTTAATGGAAGATTTTTTATATTCACAAACACTTGTCTGTACAAAGGTTTTTATTCAATGAGTTTATAAATATAAAGAGAGAAGATACTTCTTGCATCATCCACACCCTCTCCTTCCCAAACTAACGAGCCTTGTAAATGACTGGCACCGAGGCTTCTACATGATAAAATATCCAGGTAATGTGGCTTTCAGTTTTCTCCCCTCCTCCTGTGGCCAAGCCATTAGCTTCTATGTGATACCACCTCTCCTTCCTTCCAATTACTCAGCCAAATCAGTAACTCACAATGGGAAGAACTGTAGAGACTAAATTACAAAATCTTATGTTAGCCAAACACTGAGGAAGATGTCTCGCAACTGCAATGCCATATTTCACAGTATCATATTACAGCACAGAAATAGGCCATTAAGCCCATCAAGTCTGTGCCAGTTTTCCTTTTTCAAAGTGCCATACTCAGAAAATAGTAAAGCATAGTGCCCAGGTGTGTATTTTGTGCAGTTTGTCGGCATCTACAGCAACTTACACTTATATAGTGCGTAGAGCACTTTACAGGAAGGTAAACATCAAGCAGGATAGAAAAAGTGTGAAGGGAAAATAGGGTGGGGAGGAAAATCAAAGGCTCAGAAAGAAGGGTTTTAACGAGCACTAGAAGGAAGAGCCACCAATGATAGAGGGGAGGAAGCAGAGAAGAAGTTCACTCACGTTTGACAGTGAATGCAGGGACATACAGCTGATAGAGGTTCCAGAAAGATGAAGCAAGAACATGGATCTTATAGTTGAGCTGTCAGGGCACAGGAAACAAGTGTAACTTGATGAGGATTGGTGCAATGGGGAGGAAAATCTGTGTGTGGGAGAGGACACTGGCTACAGTGCTCTTAACAAGTTGTAGTTGAAGGATGGAGTGAAAGGACCCAGCAACAAAGAGAAGAACTTGCATTTAAATAGCACCTTTCACTGCCTCAGAATATCCCAAAGCACTTCGCAGCCAATGAAGTAAGTTTGAAGTGTCGTCACTGTTGTAATGTACAGAAACACAGCAATTCAAAGACCTAGACTAATAGTCCAGAGAACGAGTTAAAATCCCATTGTGGCAGTTTCAAAACTTGAATTCGGTTTAAATTTTTTTTTAAGTTTTTTAAAACATCTGAAAATTATTTAAAACTGATGCCAGTAAAAGTGACCATGAATATATTGGATTGTCGTAAAAACCCAACTGGTTCACTAACATCCTTTAGGGAAGGAAATCTGCTATCCTTACCCAATCTGGCTTACATGCAACTCCAGTTCCATACCAATGTGGTTGTCTCTTAACTGCCTTCTGAAGTGACCTAACAAGCCACTAAGTTCAAGGCAACTTATGGATGGGAAATAAATGCCAGTCTCACCCATATCCCGAAAATGAATTAAAAAAACCACAGCAGCCAAATTGTATACAGCAAAGTCTCACATAAAGCAATGAGATAAATGATCAGACAATCTGTTTTAGTGATGATGGCTGAGGGATAAATGTTGGCCAAGACAAAGGGGAGCATTGGAGAAAGCGAGCCTTGAGGTGATGATGGTATGCACCAACTTCCTTGGGACATTGTGGGAAAAGTAGGACAGAGGATGGTATTATTTCAGAGGTGAAAGAAAGCAGTCTTGGCAACAGATCAAATGCAAGGAAAAAAAGAAATACTTGCATTTATATAGCGCCTTTCATGACCCGAGCCACTTTACAGCCAATGAAGTACTTTTTGAAGTAGTCACTGTTGTAATATAGGAGACGGAACAGCCAATTTGCGCAAGCTCCCACAAACAGCAATGTGATAATGATCAGATTATCTGTTTTAGTGATGTTGACTGAGGGATAAATATTGGCCAGGACACCAGGGATAACTCCCCTGGCTCTTCTTCGAAATAGTGCCATGGGATCATTTACGTCCACCTAAGAGCAGACGGGGCCTCGGTTTAACGTCTCATTCGCAAGACGGCACCTCCAACAGCGCAGCACTCCCTCAGTACTGCACTGGAGTGTCAGCCTAGATTTTTGTGCTCAAGTCTCTGGAGTGGGACTTGAACCCACAACCTTCTGACTCATAGGCGAGGGTGCTACCAACTGAGCCACGGCTGACATGAAAGGAAACTCAGCTCAAGATCAATAGAACGCCTAAGCTAGCCTGAAAGTCGTACACAGCAAAGGTTGATGGGAGTCCATGACAGTGCCACGGAGGTGCTGCCAGAAGCCAACAAGAATTAATTTTACAGGTAACAAGCTGAAGGCAGGTACAATTCAAGAGCTGAATTAGAGGCAATGAGTGACTGCTTTTGACTGATTATCCCTCCCTAAACCCAAAACACACTGCACCTAGTTTAGACTCCCTACCACTATCCCAACTTAGAATCAACAAATTCAGCCCATACTGGTGATTGAATGCAAGACCTTCATGTTCGACATGTGTTAGAGACAGAGACTTCACCTCAGAACCATCTGGGTACTTGGAAATAAAATGCGATTGCAATTTGTATACTGCTCTCATGTGACGTGTGAAAGATCAGATGCCCTAGAAGAGCATTATTATATCACAATAAAATTTAATTTCAGTTTATCACTAGATAAGTTAGGGAGCATGGGCTCGCTGACCAACACAACCACATCATCATACCTTAACGACTAACTGATTGTGGATTAAAAAGTAAAGTATCAAACAAAATTAATCATAATGTTATTTTATATCCAAGGAACTATAATAAATCTCATGAATAAAGGAGGGAGGAGAAAAACAGAAGCCAGCGTGCAATGTCTGAAAACAGAGCAATCACACAGATGTCAATGTTAGTTGAATTTTTTTTTGAAGAGGTCAGTACCATGGTGGCAAGGGCACAGAGTTTGTAGTGGGAGCCAAAGATGATGGCTTTGGTCTTCCAAATCTTTAACTGCAGGATACTGTGGCTCATCCAGTGCTGGATGTCGGACAATACAAAAGGCAGTGGATAGGCTGAGAGGCAGTTAGTGCTGGGTGTTGTCAGCATACATGCGGAACCTGACACCATGCCTTTGGATGTTGTCCCCAAGGGATAGCAAGTAGATGAGTCACGGGGCGGGGGGAGGGGGGGGAGCATCCCGCTCAGATTAAAATTCTGGAACAATAAGGATGCAAAAAGAACTATGATTTCAAGTACTGTTACACAGCAGTGTTGGCATTAAGAGCTGGTTAGTTATCTGCCCGGTTTCCTACCCATCACCAGCTATTACAACAGCATTTTGTCTGAAGAAAAGTAGACCAGTGTCTTGCTTACAATTCGCACAACACCAGGTTATAGTCCAACAGTTTTATTTGAAATTACGAGCTTTCGGAGCGCTGCTCCTTCGTCAGGTACAGTGAGGGAATACAAATCAGTTACAAAGCATATATAGACAGAGAACAATGTGTCTGCAGAGATACAATCCGTCAGGGAGGCATTACATCAAAGACACAGCAGAATACAGCTAAGACAATGAGGTGGGGTCACAGGGGGTCCAACGTGCCAAATGCTGCAGTCTGCAGTTAAGCTTTTTACTTTTTTTTTAAAACTGGAAATCACATCTGTGAACCAGACAACGACGTCGAGTCACGTCCTGTAGCGTGACATGAAACCGAGATCCCGGTTGAGGCCGTCCTCATGGGTGCGGAACTTGGCTATCAGTTTCTGCTCGATGATTTTGCGTTGTCGTGTGTCTCAAAGGCCGCCTTGGAGAACGCTAACCCGCAGATCCGAGGCTGAATGTCCTTGACTGCTGAAGTGTTCCCCGACTGGGAGGTAACAATCCTGCCTGGCGATTGTTGCGTGGTGTCCGTTCATACGTTGTCTCAGTGTCTGCATGGTCTCGCCGATGTACCATGCTGCGGTGCATTCTTTCCTGCAACGTATGAGGTAGACAACGTTGCAGGAAAGAATGCACCGCAGCATGGTACATCGGCGAGACCAGGCAGACACTGAGACAACGTATGAACGGACACCGCGCAACAATCGCCAGGCAGGATTGTTACCTCCCAGTCGGGGAACACTTCAGCAGTCAAGGACATTCAGCCTCGGATCTGCGGGTTAGCATTCTCCAAGGCGGCCTTCGAGACACACAATGCAAAATCATCGAGCAGAAACTGATAGCCAAGTTCCGCACCCATGAGGACAGCCTCAACCGGGATCTCGGTTTCATGTCACGCTACAGGACGTGACTAGAGTCCAGACTAGAGTCGTCGTTGTCTTGTTCACAGATGTGATTTCCAGTTTTTTAAAAAAAGTAAAAAGCTTAATTGCAGACTGCAGCATTTGACACGTTGGACCCCCTGTGACCCCACCTCATTGTCTTAGCTGTATTCTGCTGTGTCTTTGATGTAATGCCTCCCTGACGGATTGTATCTCTGCAGACACATTGTTCTCTGTCTCTATATGCTTTGAAACGGATTTGTATTCCCTCACTGAACCTGACGAAGGAGCAGCGCTCCGAAAGCTCGTAATTTCAAATAAAACTGTTGGACTATAACCTGGTGTTGTGCGACTTCTCATTTTTGTCCACCCCAGTCCAACACCGGCATCTCTGCATCATTGCTTACAATTGGAAGAATAAAACTCCTATGCAACACTATGTCTAAAAGAAAAAGCAAGATTTCAAGAATCTCTGACTTCAAGAAGGTTTGTCAGAAAGTTGGTCAGAAAGTTGTTTACATATGTATATTCATTCAAAAGTCTGGATGAAGTAGTAGCCTTCCAGATGTGTAAATTTGCAATGCATGGAGAAACTGCAGAGCTGTATCACTGATGTTTAATGGACAGCATTAAAAGACTTTTAAAAAACATTATCAGTTCAGAATCACAATTACAGAAATTGTTGATGAAATTCTGCCAATCATTTAATCAGTTTTGTAGTTCCCTCACACTTTTAAACTGAACACCTGCAACAGTAAGAAAACACAAAATTCAACATATACTGAAGCACGTACATTCCAAGATTACATTTGGAATTCCTCCCTGAAATACCCACACCTTTTCCCCATTTAAATGGCTTGATGATAGTTTCCATAAACAAACAAAGTCTCTGATGAAATGAAAGCCACATTGTTATTTTCTACTGTCTATGAGTTAGCATAATCAGATTCAGGTCTAATAATTAATCCCGATTGCAGTAAATTGTTTCTTGAAGAATAATACAGGTTGCCCACCACATTCTCCTGACAACTTGGTCGATGGAAAATATCACACCTCTACGCCAAACAAGTATGCAGGCAAACGCTTGTTCCCATTTATTTACGGATACAATACCATACAGAATATGGCATTGGAAAAATACTAGACTGTACAATAATCAGATTTACAATACATACAAACTGGATGATGTTGTTTAAAACAAAAACACCAATTGTTCTTTCAGCTTCTCTTGGCAAACTCAGAAATACATAGTGATATCTGTGTGAATTTAGGAAACTCTATTCTAGCAGCTTAGCGAATATAAAACTGTAGAATGCTTCTACATCATGTCCAATCTCTTTGAACACTGCCTTTAACAATCACAACAATGGCCTGGAATTTGCAGTTGTAATGACGGCGAAACTGTCAGCGTCGCTGTCATTACTCTGTGAAACGGACAGCAACTTCTGGAGTCCGCACATGCGCAGTTAAACATGGAAATCCAGAAGTTGCTGTCAGTGATTCCCAGCTCCTCCACAGAGCACGTTGTTGAAGTCCTCACAGATAGAAATCTTAGAAATCAATTAAATTAACATGAACTTCCACTTTTTACACTCTAATCTCGCTGCAAAGCCACCAAAAAAGTTAAGCCGTGTTGAATGAGATGTAACTGGGGTTTTAACAGCATACCAAGTCATAATTACTGAACAACCTCTCTGGCCCTGAATAACTAATTTTATATTTGTGGAATGTCAAATTTCCCCAATATGAGACAAATTCCATAGATTTTTAAAATTTAAAATTTTTTAAGTTGTTTATGATATTTCAGCTTCTACCTGTGATGGATAATCGGTGCTTTTTACTTCCTGGTTTGCTGTGTGAGAATTCTTCAATGTGATTGGCTGCTCAGCCTGCTTGATGACATCACTGTTGCTGGACGTCAAAGATCCCCGAAAGGTGGCGCCAGAATGAAATTAACATCGTGAAAGGTGAAATCCACGCCAGAGATCGCTAGATCTTTGTGGGCAGCTTTCTTTGAGATCAGCGGCAAGCACCGTCACTTCGCCGCTGACCGCAAAATCCGGCCAATGGGTTGATATCAAAGGAATTGTGTTCCCTCTGAGTTTCCTCACACCTTTTCATCGACTAGTTTTAGTATCGTGACAACAGTTGGAAATTGCATTTTTAGACTGAAATCATCAAAAGACAAATCCACATAAAACAGCCCAGTGGAAGACCACATAGAAACATGGGCTGTTTTAGACAGTTAGACATGGATATTCAATAACAAAAACACATTGGGGGACAGGAAAGAAACATGACTTGTGGTGCAATCGGCTTTCATCTTTGGGGCCTGGATTAGGGTTGCCAACCTCCAGGAATTCAAGGTTAATCTCCTGGACACTTCTGGAGGATCAAAAAAACTATTATTTTTTCCATTTGCTTTGAACAATTTAGTTATAAAAATATTGACATGGGAAAAAAATACTTTGTGACTGGGCAAGGCAGTTGGAGTGGAGAGATCATGTCATGAAACCTCCAGGAATATCTGCAACCAGAGTTGGCAACCCTAGCCTGGATTCAAATCCAGCTCAGGCCGACAAGATGAAAGTCTCCTCTCTGCTGGCTTTAAAGGCCTTTGTGAAATTAGTGTGGGCATTATTAATCTACTCCTTGGTGGGCAAGGGCCTACAACACATAGGAACAGGAGTGGGCCAGGAATATAGGAACAGAAGTAGACCATCCAGCCCCTCGAGCATGTTCAGACATTAAATTAGATCATGACTGGTCTGTACCTCAACTCCATTTACCTGCCTTTGCTCCACATCCCTTAATACCCTTACCTAACAAAAATCTATCCCAGTGTTGAATTTTTCAATTGACCTAGCCGCATCAGCTTTTTGAGGGAGTGTTCCAGATCTCCACTATCCTTTGTGTAAATTGCTTTCTGACAATCACCCTTGAATGGCCTAGCTCCAATTGTTCTGGACTCTCCCACCAAAGGAAATAGTTTCTCTCTATCTACCCCATCAAATCCTTTGATCATCGTAAACCACCTGAAGTAGATCACCCCGTAATCTTCTATACGCAGGGGAATACAAGCCTAGTCTATGCAACCTGCCCTCATAATTTAAACTTTTTAGCCCCAGTATCATTTGGGTGAATCTGCACTGCACCCCCTCCAAAATTCCATTATACTTTTTAATTATTTTTTGTACCTGTCCCACTTGTGTTTTTTTTTTAGTGATTTCAGTACATGGACCCTTAAATCTCTTTGCTCCTCCACAGTTCCTAACTTACCATTTAGAAAATGATCTATCTTTCTTCGGTCCAAAGTGTTTGACCTCATACTTTACCACACTGAACTCTATCTGCCAGTTTTGCCTACTCACTTAATCTATCAATGTCCTTTTGCAACTTTCTGCTCCCATCTTACCCTACTTACCGTGCCACCTAACTTAGTATCTTCAGTAAACTTGGATATACGGCTCTCTATTCCTTCGTCTAAGTCATTGATAAATATAGTGAAAAGCTGAGGTCCTAGTACAGATTTCTGGGGAACACCACTGGTCACATCCTGCCAATTGGAGTACATACCCATTATCCCTACTATTTGTCTCCTACCTCAACCAATTCCCTACCCATGTCAATAGGCTGCCTCCAATTCCATGCACTTTCATTTTTGCTAACCGTCGCTTGTGTGGAACCTTATCAAATGTCTTCTGGAAGTCTAGTAAACATCCATAGATACTCCTTTAGCTACCAATTTAGTAACCTCCGCTAGGTTAGTTAGACATGACTTATCCTTTACAAATCCATGCTGGCTCTAAGAGGCAATCTCACTCAGGCCACATTATGGCTGCTGTGGGAAATGAAAAAATGTCACATCGGTGCAATAGGGGCTATCCATCTAAGGTTGGGGCTGAAGCACATTTTTGGGGGAAGTGTAGAGGCAACTTATTCTGCAGTACTTCATGCCGAGAAAGAATTGCAATTCTAGGCACTAACATGCCCACCTTGATAAGCACAAAAGAAGTTTGGTTAGCCATCCAATTGAATAAATTACTTAGGGTTACAGCTAGCCACATGTATTGACAATCCTCATCTTATCCTTCGTCACAGATCAAGGGAAATTTCATAAAAACATCACACAGACTAATGACTAATGCCATTTTAAATACCTGCAAAACAAAAAACCGGTGAAACTTTCATTTCATCACCTCAGCCAGACTATTAAAAAAATTAATTCTTGGAAAGTGGGTGCCACTGGCAAGGCCGCATTTATTGCCGATCCATCCCTAGTTGCCCTGAGACAGTGATGGTGAGCCGCTTTGATACAACTGAGTGGCTTACTGAGCCAGTTCAGGGGAAGTTAAAGGTTAACCACATTGGTTACACACTGGAGTCACATGCAGGCCACATCAGGTAAGGACAGCAGGTTTCCTTACCTAAAGGACATCAGTTGGGTTTTTACAACAATCGACAGCTTCATGGTCACTTTAGTTGATCCCAGTTTTTTATTTCCAGATTTTTTTTTGAAACTGAATTAAAATTCTCAAACTGCCATGGGTGGGATGTGAACTCACATTCTCTGGATTATTAGTCCATTAACATAACCACTACTGTACCCAAATTTGCTAAATCTCACCAGAAAAATTAGAAATTCAGCATTTAGGTGGTGTTTATAAGTACCATAAATATGCATCTGTGTATGAAAGAAGTCATTTTATCTAATACACAGATGGTCACCAAGATATGATTATTAGCTCCTCTGGATCATTCTGAATAAATGATGTGACAAATTAGCCTTTGAGAGTGAATTATTTTGCCTGGCAACATTTGATACCTAAAATTTAATTTCAGCAGCCCATGTGAAACATTTTAAGACAAAATATGAAACACAGGGTTACTGAAAGTCAAGAAGCAGATGCAATGGTGACAAGAAAACACTGTATTCCAATTTTTTGAAGTAGCAATACATTAATTTAAGAGATGCAGTACTTCCTTCCCTCTTTAAAACAAGTGAAAATGCTTATGTCATTCTACCTTCAACACCATAAATAAATTGTTAAAAACCCAGACTGCTTAACAAATAGTCTAGAATTTAGTGCACCCGCAAATAAGTATAATATAACAGGATATTATAGTAATGAAAATAGAAAACACTGAAAATGCACAGCAGGGTGGGTGTGGATCCTTCATTAGACTGGAAAACAGAGTATCATAGAATCATAGCAATATAAACAAGCCTCTTTAAAAGCAGAAAAAAACTGAAGATTGGAGGGGATAGCAAAAGGTAAAAGTCAAGAGTCAGGTATGCTAATTCCTATCACAAAGGAGCGGGTATGGTTTAATTAACCATAAATAGGGTTTTGAAAACTGTAGAGGTGAAAAGTGCTGTACGATATACAAAAATCAGCATAGGTAGTAAAAAGCCATTAAAAAGACAAAAATAGAAGAGGGACGAAGAGGAAAAGGGATGGAAGAAACCAGCAGGAAAATGTGAGGCATGAAGCAACTACAGTTTGAGCAGGTAGATGGAAATGCAATTTAATGCAGAGATGTGAGGTGATGCATTTTGTGAACAGTGAATAGGACTAAACACCTAACAGAAAGATACTGAAGGGTGTGAATGAACAGAAACCTAAGAGTTCAAATACTATATACATCATTCCCTGAAAGTGCAAGTGGGATAAAGTCATAGAAAAAGCAAACAGCATTTGGAGTTTTATAAATCAGGGCATAGAGTATGAGAGAAAATAGGCAATGGGCCAGAATTTGCAGTTGATTTGACGGCGTACTCATGTGCTTGCGCATGCGCTAAATCCAAACTTGCGATCTGTCAAGCTCCGACTTGACAGATCATCCAGTCTGACTGAAATCCTTACTGCTGGCGCAGAGTTGGGCTAATTGCCCACCAACTGTCCAGCAATTACGCAGTAAAATTTTACAGCTGGTGCAAACAGATGCAGGAGCCTGTTTGCACAACGCAAGGGTGGGGGGGGAAAGAGATGATAAATTTGCAATTTCAGGGCCATAAAATAAAATCCAACACGTAAAAGAACCTACCAGGCAGCTGTAAAGGTTTGGTTTGAGGGATGAGATTTTTTTTAATTTGCAGAGTCTTCCATTAAATAACTGTACTCACTCCAAAGTATTCACTGTGCTTTTTAAAGCCAAGTACTGCACTTGTCAAATAAATATTCACACTGTTTAATTTAAAATTTGATTGATGTCAGGCATCTGAGATTTTGGTTGAGTGAAAGGAGCACCGCCCCACGTGTGCGCCCTGGGATCCGTGGGCCACTACGCTGCGTACAACTCTGCTGCATTTCAAAACAAGTTTATGTTTGGGGCCTTGCACTAGGTAAATGCAGATTTCGTTCTGAGGTCGACGGTGTACTCCTTAGTTGCAATTTCAGGGCCAGTAACGTAGTACAAGGAGACAGTACTCTGAAAACAAAATAAATCCTGAAGCCTTTTACATTTTATCCTTTTGCTTTTAAACCAATTTTCAATTTCTTGCCCCACGGAACTTATCTCTTCCTATCTAGACTCTATGTTTTCCCCCTTGTCCAGTCTCTTCCCACCTACATTCGCGACTCTTCCGACGCCCTCCGTCACTTTAACAGTTTCCAGGCCCCAACCGTCTCCTCCTTTTCACAATGGACGTCCAATCCCTCTACACCTCCATCCCCCACCAGGACGGCCTGAGGGCGCTCCGTTTCTTCCTTGAACAGAGGCCCAACCAGTCCCCATCCACCACCACCCTCCTCTGCCTGGCTGAACTTGTTCTCACATTAAACAACTTCTCCTCTGACTCCAGTCACTTCCTCCAAATTAAAGGTGTTGCTATGGGAACCCGCATGGGCCCTAGCTATGCCTGCCTGTTCATGGGATATGTGGAACATTCTTTGTTCCAGTCCTACTCAGGTCCCCTCCCTCACCTCTTTTTCCGGTACATCGATGACTGTATCGGTGCCGTTTCCTGCTCTCGACCTGAACTAGATAATTTCATTCACTTTACTTCCAATTTCCACCCTTCCCTCACCTTCACATGGTCCATCTCCGACTCTTCCCTTCCCTTCCCTTCCCTTCCTTGACTTCTCCGTCTCCATTTCTGGAGATCGGCTTTCGACAAACATCCACTACAAGCCCACTGACTCCCACAGCTACCTGGACTACACTTCCTCCCACCCCGCTTCCTGTAAGGACTCTATTCCATTCTCCCAGTTTCTCCGTCTCCGCCGCGTCTGTTCTGACGATGCCACCTTCTATACCAGTGCTTCTGACATGTCTTCCTTTTTCCTCAACCAAGGATTCCCCTCTACTGTGGTTGACACGGCCCTTGACCGTGTCCGTTCCATTTCCCGCACTTCTGCTCTCACCCCTTCCCCTCCCTCCCAGAACCACGATAGGCTTCCCCTTGTCCTCACCTTTCATCCCACCAGCCTCCACATTCAACGGATAATCCTCCGCCATTTCCGCCACATCCAACGTGATCCCACCACCAAACGCATCTTCCCCTCACCTCCCCTTTCAGCATTCCGAAGGGACCGCTCCCTCCGCGACACCCTGGTCCACTCCTCAATCACCCCTAACAGCCCTTCTCCTTTGCCTGGCACCTTCCCGTGCAAGCGCAGGAGATGCAACACATGCCCTTTTACCTCCTCCCTTCCCACTGTCCAGGGCCCCAAACACCCCTTCCAGGTGAAACAGCGATTTACTTGTACTTCTTGCAATTTAATATACTGTATTTGCTGCTCACAATGCGGTCTCCTCTACATTGGGGAGACCAAACGCAGATTGGGTGACCGCTTTGCGGAACACCTCCGTTCAGTCCGTAAGGGTGACCCTGAGCTTCCGGTCGCCTGTCACTTTAATTCTCCGCTTCACTCCCACTCTGATCTCTCTGTCCTCGGCCTATTACATTGTTCCAATGAAGCTCAACGTAAGCTCGAGGAACAGCACCTCATCTTTTGATTAGGCACTTTACAGCCTTCTGGACTTAACATCGAGTTCAACAATTTCAGACAATAATCCCTGCCCCCATTTTTCATGCTGTATGATTTTGCCATTCCCATTTGCAACATTTTATCTTTCCTGCCTCTTACATAAGCACAGTATGTTCTTTCAACTCCTTCCTCCCCTCCTAAACCACCCCGCCCCCGTCTCTGCACCTGCTTAATATCTGTTACATCTCCAGCTTTTTCCAGTTCTGATGAAGGGTCCCAGACCTGAAACGTTAACTTTGTTTCGCTCTCCACGGATGCTGCCTGGCCTGCTGAGTATTTCCAGCATTTTCTGTTGTTATTTCAATTTCTGATGTTTGCTACCCCATTCTGTGCTGATTCAAAGTCTTAAGCTCAGTCTGTGTCTTCTTGCAAGCCTGGTGTGGTGAAGGTCCAAGCAATAGCCTTGAGGACTTATAATTTCTTCCTCTTTTTCCTAATTCTTTAGTTAAACAAGACAAGAGTAACAAGAGACATTTTTCATAACTCCTTTACCGCCTCTGTCTGCTGTGAAAGGGCTGATACTAACTCCTCGTCCTCCTGCACAATTTCTTTCCTTATTCTCCATTGGTATATGGAAGGGGTGTACTGACAGAGTATGGGAGAAGGGGGTACCGGGGATCCAGTCGAGAGCCCCAGTCCATTTCTCAGTTCACCCTCGTGAACCACACAACTGCCTCCCACTCTGCTGGTTTCAAAATTGCAACTCCAATTCCGCATCCAGACCACTTTTCTCTGCCTATCCTCGAGTTTCTTTTTCTGTTTCAGCTCCCTTAGCCGAATCTTGCACCTACGTGCTGCATTAGTCCCCACATTGTTCCTTTCCTTGGGAGTTTGGCAGACTCCATTTCTATAAGCTCCCCGATCTAATCTCCTGTTTTTAGCTCCCTGATTTACTGTTCCTCCGTTTTCAAAACGGCTAAAAGCTCCCCGAGCACAAAAATCTAGGCCGACGCTCCAGTGCAGTACTGAGGGAGTGCTGCGCTGTTGGAGGTGCCGTCATTTGGAGAAGACGTTATATCCGAGGCCCCGTCTGCTCTCTCAGGTGGACGTAAAAGATCCTTTGGCACTATTTCGAAGAAGAGCAGGGGAGCTATCCCCAGTGTCCTGGCCAATATTTATCCCTCAATCAACATCACTAAAACAGATTATCTGGTCATTATCACATTGCTGTTTGTGGGAGCTTGCTGTGCACAAATTGGCTGCTGCGTTTCCTACATTACAACAGTGACTACACTTCAAAAAAAGTACTTCATTGGCTGTAGTGCTTTGGGACAACCCAAGGTCCTCAAAGGCTCTATATAAATGTAAGCCTTTCTTTTTTTCTTTACTTAACATCCTACTTTAGTTGCACTTACCAATTAAGCTCTAATGTCACTCAATCCAACTAAACTCTCAGTTGATAACGCTCTCGCCCAGTGTTCGGGCGCCATATATCTGTAGGTCCTTTTTTTTAAAAAAAACTCTCTTTACTGCTTTAAGGTAGAGAGAGGGAAGGATCAACCGAGGCTGAAACCTTACCTAAATAATTTGTTTTATTGACATTAAAACACAACAGTTTTACAGAAAGATGCTTAAAACCTTAGTCAGAAGTACAACTCGAAACTCAGAATGGTAACATTTTTCTGCTTCAGGAGACAGAGAGGTTAATTCTTCATTGACACCCTTCTTGGTCTTTTGGACTGTCCTCCTTTCACTTTAAAATTACTGTTTTTATATCACTCGTTCTTGCTGATGCAAAAACAGTTTGCTGGTGTGTTTTTTACTCTCTCGTGCTTCATGATAAATACAGCTGTCTTTGTCATGGCTTCCTTATCTCTCCTTGTCCTTTAAAAGTACGGCAAATCTTGCTTGGCCTTGTAACTTTAATAAGGCTACAGACACATACTTTTAACCAAACATCATAGACAGCAAGTAAAAACCATCATGCACTCTCAAACACATCAGTTAGTGACAGTTGTGTTTCAAGTCAATTCTTTTAGTTTTAAAAGTCCATATTGAAAGCCCAAAATCCTTCAAAGACAATGGTTATGAGTTAGAGTACTGAGTGCAGTTTTGGGTAGTCCATTGTAGAAAGGACATTAAAGCCATATACAGCATTGATTAACAAATTTGTTGGCAGGGATGGGAACTATAGTTATGAGGAGAGACTGGAGATACTGGAACTATTTCCACTGGAGTAAAGAAAGCCAAGAGAAGATTTAATTGAGGTTTTTAAAATTATGAAGGGTTTTGATAAAGTGAATAGAAAAAGACTACTTCCTTTGTTTAGAAAGTCAGTCATAAGGTACCATCAATTTAAAATGATCAGTATGACAGTGAGGAGAGGGGCTAGGAAAAAAATCTTTACACAGGATTATTGGATCATTGCTGCTTTGCCAAATCATTTTTTAAAAATTGGATAAATATTTGAAACAGATTAGTATCGATAGAAACATAGAAACTAGGAGCAGGAGTAGGCCATTCGGCCCGTCGAGCCTGCTCCACCATTCAATACGATCATGGCTGATCATCCAAATCCAGTACCCTATCCCTGCTTCCTCACACAGAATCCCCATCGAGCCTGCACCGACACATATCCCACCCTACCCCCACGTATTTAATTCCCCCTAACATATCCCATCCTATCCCCGTAACCCCACATATTTAATCCCCCCCTAACACTAAGGGTCAATTTATCATAGCCAAATCAACCTAACCCGCACATTTTTGGACTGTGGGAGGAAACCGGAGCACCCGGAGGAAACCCACGCAGACACGGGGAGAATGTGCAAACTCCACACAGACAGTCACCCGAGGCTAGATTCGAACCCGGGTCCCTGGCGCTGTGAGGCACCAGTGCTAACCACTATGCCACCGTGTTGATGATGATGATGATGATGATGGGAAGGGAGCAGGGTAGTGTGATTCACTTTATACTGCTCTCCCAAATCGCCTGCACAGGCATGATGGCTGCCTTTTGTGCTGTAAACCTCCATGGTTAAAATAGAATGAGAATGTCTTGAGACTGCCAGTAAGAAAGTTTGCATTGACCTTGGTTGAAACAGTGCAGAAGGCCAAAAAAGGAATATTCATATTAAGAATGGGAAGGGAAGTTGAAGTGGCAAGCCACAGTGAGATCAGGGTGATGTCTGTGGGCAGAACAGACACACTGGCACGGACATGATGGGCCAAAATGGCCTCCTTCCATGCTGTAAATTTCTATAATTTGACAAAGCAATCACCCCATCTACTATTTTAAGGATACAACATATTACTCATCACATGCTCACTGGCTATTACTGGACCACAATTTGCTTTCATAATTAATACAAAGCAATTACTACGGCGATGGCAGCTTGGTTCACTTGTTAGCACTCACACATCTAGGTCAGAAGGTTGAGAGTATAATGCCAATCCAAGTATATAATCTAAGTTGATACTTTAGTGCAGTAGTTAACATTGCTGCACTGTCAGAGCAGATATTAAACCAAGGCCTTGTCTGCTTCTTCTGGTGTTTCAGAACATTAACAATCATATGACACTTTTTAAAAACTAGGGAGTGCTCACTCAACCAATATTACCAAACACAAATTAACTGGTTATTACTCTCAGGTGTTTGTGGGGCCTTGCTGTGTGCAAAATGGTTGTCACATTTACTTGCATAACAGTGATTCCACTTCAAAGTAATTCATTTTACAAAAAGGACTTTGGGACATATGGGGCACAAGTCAGGTACTACATAAATGAGAGTTCTTCCTTATTTCCTATTCCTATGCACTAGAATACACAAGGCAAAATAATCTTCACGGCTCGCATCAATTAACAGTTTCTTCTCTAATTAAGACATTTTTTGAAGTTTCCATTAAAGCTACAAAGGGAACTTTTGTAATACAACTTTTTGGTAAACTTATCAGTTATAAGTTTTCCAGTCAGCCTACTGTACAGAGATATTTATCATATCACTCGTCAATCTTTCATGGCACTGCACATGGCAAATCTAGGACCCAAGTGTTGGCTTCAGGTGAAGCATGGTGAGGCTAGGGATAATTAGACCAGGATGCAGAGACATAATTCAGTCCCCATTTTAAAGTCATACATTCTCTCCTGATTTTTATATTGCCCTTATAAATTCCTACATCGGCATTTATAATGGAAACTTCTCATGTTGTAATTACACCCTCCTCCTACCTGTGATGATGCTGCAGCACCTCCACTGGGGAGAAGGGTGTAACTGCAGCATGGCAAGTTTACAAAGGCAGTTCCATGATAAATGTCGACGTAGGAATCTATAATGGACAAAGTTGACCGGAAGTGTGTACAAATGTAAGATTTTAAATATATTACAGATAGTTAAATGGCAAAACATGGGTTAATCTGGGAAGCAGAGAAGTAATGTTGTTTGGGGCAGGAGTGTCTCAGCTGAGGAGCAAGGAGATGCAAAACTAAGGCACTAAAATGCCACTGCATTACAAGTTTACATAGGTAGTGTCCTTTATAAATGTGGACATATGAATTTATAATGAAAGCAGCACACACAAAAGTGTGACAAAAACATGAAAACAGGAAGTAATGTTTTGTAGATAGGAAGTATGTGCAGATTTTAATCTATTACAGCTAATATACAATGGAAATAAATATCATATTCCCAGGAGTATGACATCACAATGGCAAAATGACTTCACAAAACAGTCTCAACTGATTTTTGAACTCCAAAAATGCATAATATTTTGTTCAAAATCAAAAAAATGGTTCAAATAGTGTAAATTATAACCAGTAATGCCATACCCATCAGTGTATAGTGAGGGACTGCTCCATTCAAGATCAAGCATTTCCATAACCAAGATTACTAATGGCAAAATATACCTACAATCTACACTAACAGAAACAAGAATGTTCCATCAATATACAACAGTAATTATTTAACACCAAACACAGTTCCAACAATGGTCACCAGCAGTTTTCTTGTCACACAATAGTGCCAAACATACTAGTTATAGCTGATCTTAAATTAAGTTGCGTACATTTAAAATTATTATAGTTTACATACTTTACACACATCTATTAAGAGGCTAATCATCCTCCCCATCACAGGACATCCATCCCTTTACATAGATGTAAATGAAATTGAGAAACTTCGTTTATAGAGAACTTCAGTTCAATATTAAAATCTAATCTGCATTTTTATTTCTGAAATTAAATTATGATAGATCTGTAAGAGTGTACTAGATTATTTTAAAATAAAAGCCTCATCACACACATTGTCGGGACGATTATAAACTCAGCAAAATACAGACCAACCCTTCTTCCCTGTCTTGGGTCTGGGGACATACATAAAAATACAAAAAGTGTTGTTTTCTAATGTATTCCGACTGCAGTCAGAAACTCAGGGACGTGCAGAAAAATTACAGAGCGGGCCTGGGCGGGAGGGGTTAAATTGCGGACTGTGGGTGTGCAGAAACACCCAGCCCGGCCCAACCCGCACCAACTGGTCATTTTAAGTCGTTAAAAAAAAAATATGAGCGGCCTCGCCGTGTCCTACCTGCTCCGGCTCTAGTTCCGCAGCCTTTCTCTTTCTGCTAACTATTTTTCTCGCCATGGTGTGGGAGGGAAAGTCTTTGAATCCACATGGAGGTAGAGTTAATAATAAGCGGTTAAAGTGAGTAGGCCTCAGCGGAGGGTGCCAGATTATTTAACTTGTTTAATAGATATAAAGAAGCCCACCTCCCGCAAGCATTTACTGTTGTGATTATTTTAAACATATAGTTATCAAGCACCCGTGTGCAGTCGGCGTTATTTTATTAAAAAAAAGGGCCAGCCCGAGGCCGCGCGCGCGCACTCTCACACCGAGCGAGACTGGTGTCAAACAGTCACTTCCAGCACGCACCGATTGACGCTTCCGTCACGGCCTTGTCAGTGCGCACTCCATAGTCTTCCGTCCGTCCGGCCCGCCCTTAGCCTTCAGCCAGCTCCAGTTTGGTGTCGGTTTCCTCTCCTGGATTCGCCGCATTTTGGCACCGAAAGAATTATGCTACCTATTTTTGCTGGACCAAGAAGTCTGACACTTTTACAAAAGCAAAATACTGCGAAAGGCTTGACACATTAACTCTTGTTTGTTTTTCTCTCGCTCCACAGATGCTGCCTGACCTGCTGAGTATTTCCAGCATTTTCTGTTTTTATTTAAGCCTGACACTTCGTAGTTGTTGCTGCCCCAAACAAGAATCAGCACAAGAGTGCCCCTTTTAGGGCATCACTAATATAGGACATATATATATGGTCCAATCAAACTAAAAGACAAGAAAGAAAGACTTGCATTTATACAGCGCCTTTCACGACCACCGGACGTCCCAAAGCGTTTTACAGCCAATGAAGTACTTTTTTGAAGTGTAGTCACTGGTATAATGTAGAAAAAGCGGCCACCAATATGCGCGCAGAAAGCTCCCACAAACAGCAATGTGGTAATGCCCAGATAATTTTTTTTAGTAATGTTGATTGAGGGATAAATATCAGCTAGGACACCGGGGAAAACTCCCCTGCTCTTCTTCGACATAGTGCCAAAGGATCTTTTACGTCCACCTGAGAGAGCAGACGGGGCCTCGGTTTAACGTCTCATCCGAAAGACAGTGCAGCATTCCCTCAGCACTGCACTGGAGTGTCAGCCTAGATTTTTGTGCTCAAGTCTCTGGAGTGGGACTTGAACTCACAACCTTCTGACTCAGAGGTGAGGGTGCTACCAACTGAGCCTAACAAAAGAAGCTCAACATAAGTAACAACCTCCCAACAAAAACAAAGGGAACCCATCCAATTAAATTAGAATGTTGTTTATCAGCGTCTATAAGACTACCCTGCGGCAGCTACCGGTTGAGGAATGTAGAATCATAGAAACATAGAAAATAGGAGCAGGAGTAGGCCATTCGGCCCCTCGAGCCTGCTCCGCCATTCAATGCGATCATGGCTGATCATCTAAATTCAGTACCCTGTCCCTGCTTTCTCCCCATATCCCTTGATCCCCTTAGCCTTAAGAAATATATCTAAATCCATCTTGAATATATTTAATGAATTGGACTCAACTGTCTTCTGTGGTAGAGAATTCCACAGGTTCACCACTCTCTGGGTGAAGAAATTCCTCCTCATCTCTGTCCTAAATGGCTTACCCCTTATCCTTAGACTGTGACCCCTTGTTCTGGACTCCCCCACCATCAGGAACATCATTCCTGCATCTAGTCCTGTTAGAATTTTATAAGTTTCAATGAGATCCCCTCTCATTCTTCTAAACTCTAGCGAATACAAGCCCAATCGACCCAATCTCTCTTCATATGTCATTCTTGCCATCCCAGGTATCAGTCTGGTGAATCTTCGCTGCACTCTCTCCATGGCAAGAACATCCTTCCTCAGATAAGGCGACCAAAACTGCACACAATACTCAAGGTGTGGTCTCACCAAGGCCTTGTACAACTGCAGCAAGACATCCTTGCTCCTGTACTCGAATCCTTTCGCTATGAAGGCCAACATACCATTTGCCTTCTTAACTGCCTGCTGCACCTGCATGCTTACCTTCAGCGACTGGTGCACAAGGACACCCAGGTCTCGTTGCACTTCCCCTTTTCCCAATCTATTGCCGTTCAGATAATAATCTGCCTTCCTGTTTTTGCCACCAAAGTGGATAACCTCGCATTTATCCACATTATACTGCATCTGCCCAATCACCCAACCTGTCCAAATCATACTGGAGTTTCTCTGCATCCTCCTCACAGCACACACGCCCACCCAGCTTTGTCTCATCTGCAAACTTGGAGATATTACATCTAGTTCCCTCGTCTAGATCATTAATATATATTGTGAATAACTGGGGTCCTAGCACTGATCCCTGCGGTACCCCACTAGTCACTGCCTGCCACTCGGAAAAAGACCCGTTTATTCCAACTCTTTGCTTCCTGTCTGCCAACCAGTTTTCTATCCAAGACAGTACCTTACCCCCAATCCCGTGTGCTTTAACTTTGCACGCTAATCTCTTATGCGGGACCTTATCGAAAACCTTCTGAAATTCCAAATACACCACATCCACTGGTTCTCCCTTATCTATTCTACCAGTTACATTCTCAAATCCAGTAGATTCGTCAAGCATGATTTACCTTTTGTAAATCCATGTTGACTTTGTCCGATCCTGTCACTGTTTTCCAAGTGCTCTGCTATTACATCTTTTATAATGGACTCCAGCATTTTCCCCACTACTGATGTCAGGCTTACCGGTCTATAGACATAGAAACATAGAAAATAGGTACAGGAGTAGACCATTCGGTCCTTCGAGCCTGCACCGCCATTCAATGCGTTCATGGCTGAACATGCTAACTCAGTACCCCATTCCTGCTTTCTCGCCATACCCCTTGATCCCCCTAGTTGTGAGTGTTATATCTAACTCCCTTTTGAATATATTTAGCGAACTGGCCTCAACAACCTTCTGTGGAAGAGAATTCCATAGATTCACCACTCTCTGGGTGAAGAAGTTCCTCCTCAGCTCAGTCTTAAATGGCTTCCCCTTAATCCTTCGACTGTGACCCCTGGTTCTAGTTTTCCCTACCATTGGGAACATTCTGCCCGCATCTAATTTGTCTAAACCAGTCAGGATTTTAAATGTCTCTATAAGATCCCCCCTCATTCTTCTGAACTCCAGAGGATACAAGTTCAGTTGACCCAATCTTTCTTGATATGTCAGTCCGGCCATCCCAGGAATCAATCTAGTGAACCTTCGCTGCACTCCCTCAATAGCAAGAATGTCCTTCCTTAAGTTAGGAGACCAAAACTGCGCACAATACTCCAGGTGTGGCCTCACCAAGGCCCTGTACAACTGCAGCATCACCTCCCTACTCCTGTACTCAAATCCCCTTGCTATGAAGGCCATCATTCCGTTTGCTTTCTTGACTGCCTGCTGCACTTGCATTCCCACCTTCAGTGACTGATGTACCATGACGCCCAGGTCTCGTTGCACCTCCCCTTTCCCTAATCTGCCACCATTCAGGTAATAGTCCGCCTCTCTATTTTTACCACCAAAGTGGATAACCTCACATTTATCCACATTGTACTTCATCTGCCATACATTTGCCCATTCACCCAACCTGTCCAAGTCACTCTGTAGCCTCCTAGCATCCTCCTCATTATTCACACTGCCTCCCAATTTAGTGTCATCCGCAAATTTGGAGATATTACATTTAATCCCTTCGTCCAAATCATTAATATATAATGTAAACAGCTGGGGTCCCAGCACCGAACCGTGCGGTACCCCGCTGGTCACTGCCTGCCATTCTGAAAAGTACCCATTTACTCCTACTCTTTGTTTCCTGTGTGCCAACCAGTTCTCAATCCACGTCAACACATTACCCCCAATCCCATGTGCTTTAACTTTGCTCACCAATCTCTTGTGTGGGACCTTGTCGAAGGCCTTCTGAAAGTCCAAATACACCACATCTACTGGTTCCCCCCTGTCCACCCTATTGGAAACATCCTCAAAAAATTCCAGAAGATTTGTCAAGCATGATTTCCCTTTCACAAATCCATGCTGACTTGGACCTATCATGTCGCCACTTTCCAAATGGTCTGTTATGACATCTTTAATAATTGCTTCCATCATTTTACCCACGACCGATGTCAGGCTGACCGGTCTATAATTCCCTGCTTTCTCCCTCCCTCCTTTTTTAAAAAGAGGGGTTACATTGGCCACCCTCCACTCCATCGGAACTGATCCAGAGTCTAAGGAATGTTGGAAAATGATCGTCAATGCATCCACTATTTCCAAGGCCACCTCCTTCAGTACTCTGGGATGCAGACCATCAGGCCCCGGGGATTTTTCAGCCTTCAGTCCCATCAATTTCCCCAATACCTTTTCCCGACTAATAAGGATTTCCCTCAGCTCCTCCCTCTTACCAGATCCTCTGACCCCTTTTATTTCCGGCAGGTTGTGTGTGTCCTCCACAGTAAACACCGAACCAAAGTACTTGTTCAATTGATCTGCCATTTCCTTGTTCCCCATTACGACTTCCCCTGTTTCCGACTGCAGGGGACCTACGTTTGTTTTTACTAACCTCTTTCTTTTTACATATTTATAGAAGCTTTTGCAGTCCATTTTAATGTTCTCTGCAAGCTTCCTTTCATATTTTATTTTCCCTGCCCTAATCAAACCCTTCGTCCTCCTCTGCTGAGTTTTGAAGTTCTCCCAGTCCCCGGGTTTGCTGCTACTTCTGGCCAATTTGTATGCAACTTCCTTGGTTTTAATACTATCCCTGATTTCCCTTGTTAGCCATGGTTGAGCCACCTTCCCTTTTTTATTTTTACGCCAGACCGGGATGTACAATTGTTGTAGTTCATCCATGCGATCTCTAAATGTCTGCCATTGCCCTTCCACTGATAGCCCCTTAAATATCGCTTGCCAATTTAACCTCGCCAATTCACGCCTCATACCCTCAAAGTTGCCCTTATTTAAGTTCTGGACCATGGTCTCTGACTTAACTGTTTCCTGCTCCATCCTAATGTAGAACTCCACCATACTATGGTCACTCTTCCCCAGGGGGCCTCGTACCACAAGATTGCTGATTAGTCCTTCCTCATTACACAACACCCAGTCCAGGATGGCCTCCCCTCGAGTTGGTTCCTCAACATATTGGTTTAGGAAACCATCCCTTAAACACTCCAGGAAATCCTCCTCCACCGTATTGCTTCCAGTTTGAGTAGCCCAATCTATATGCATATTAAAGTCACCCATGATAACTGCCGTGCCTTTTTTGCACGCACCTCTGATTTCCTGTTTCATACCCTCCCCCACCTCACTACTGCTGTTTGGAGGTCTGTACACAACTCCCACTAACGTTTTCTGCCCTTTGGTGTTCTGCAGCTCAACCCATATTGATTCCACATCCTCCAAGCTGATGTCCTTCCTAGCTATTGCATTAATCTCCTCTTTAACCAGCAATGCTACCCCACCCCCTTTTCCTTTTATTCTATCCTTTCTGAATGTTGAATAACCCTGGATGTTCAGTTCCCAGCCTTGATTGTTCTGGAGCCACGTCGTATCTGTTAACATCTATTTGCACAGTCAATTCATCCACCTTATTACGGATACACCTTGCATTAAGACACAGAGCCTTTAGGCTTATTTTATTAACATCCTTTGTCCTTTTAGACTTATGATTTAGTATGGCCCTTTGTGTTTCTTGCCTTTGTTTACTCGGCCTTCCCCTATTGTTTCTCACCCTTCTAACATTTGTTTCTGACTGCATATTACTTCCCCCTGTTTCGCTACATAGGTTCCCCTTCCCCTGCCATATTAGTTTAAATCCTCCCGAACTGCTTTAGCAAATATTACCCCGAGGACATCGGTTCCAGTCCTGCCCAAGTGCAGACCGTCCCTTTTGTACAGGTCCCACTTCCCCCAGAACTGGTTCCAATGCCTCAGGAATTTGAATCCCTCCCTCCTGCACCACTGCTCAAGCCACGTATTCAATCTCACTATCCTGTTCTCTCTATTCTGATTAGCACGTGGCCCTGGTAGCAATCCAGAGATTACTACCTTAGAGGTCCTAATTTTTAATTTAGCTCCTAGCTCCCTAAATTCTGCTTGTAGGACCTCTTCCCGCTTTTTACCTATATCGTTGGTACCTACATGCACCACGACAGCTGGCTGTTCACCCTCCCTCTTCAGAATGTTCTGCAGCCGCTCCGAGACATCCTTGACCCTTGCACCAGGGAGGCAACATACCATCCTGGAATCTCGGTTGCGGCCACAGAAACTCCTGTCTATTCCCCTTACAATTGAGTCCCCTATCACTATAGCCCTACCACTCTTTTTCCCGCCCTGCTGTGCAGCAGAGCCAGCCATGGTGCCATGAACCTGGCTGCTGGTGCCTTCCCCTGGTAGGCCATCTCCCCCAACAGTATCCAAAGCGGCATACCTGTTTTGGAGGGAGATGACCACAGGAGACTCCTGCACTACCTTCCTGATATTGCCCTGCTTCTTGATCACCCATACACTGTCTGTCCTAGCCTTTACCTGCGGTGTGGACAACTCATTAAATGAGCGATTCACCGAGTTCTCGGCATCGTGCATGCTCCAGAGTGAGTCCACCCGCAGCTCCAGCACCGCCATGCGGGCTGTCAGGAGCTGCAGCTGGACACACTTCCCGCACACGTAGTTGTCAGGGACACTGGAAGTGTCCCTGGTTTCCCACATGGCACAGGAGGAGCATGAAACGGGTCCGAGACTTCCTGTCATGACTTAACCCTTATGTTACTTTATTACTAAAATTTAAACTTATTTATCTTAGGTCCAGGAGTTAAGTCCCTGAAAACAAAATATAAAACGAACCTACCTTTTAAATTCCCTCTACCCCTAAAGGTTAGAGGAGGTGGGAGGGTGGGAGTCACTACTAGTGTAGTGTCTCGGGTTTAGCAACCGCTCCACCTATATACGGGTACCAATGAATTGGCCCCGCCCCCTGCCTTTGAAAAAGCCCGAGTTTAATGACTCACCTCAGGCCTCTGCCGCTCCAACCAGGTCCGCTCCTCCTTCCCCGCTGCCGACCGCTCTGTGGGAGAGAGAAAGAAAGAAAGGCTCCTCCTCCCCCGCTGTCGACGCTGGTCTGAGGCCTACCTGAGCCTCGGGCCTCCCTTTATTGACTCACCTCAGGCCTCTGCCGCTCCAACCATTTTCTCTCTCCCACCTTTTTTAAATAGTGGGGTTACATTAGCTACCCTCCAATCCATGGGAACTGTTCCAGAGTCTATAGAATTTTGGAAGATGACCAGCAATGCATCTACTATTTCTAGGGCCACTTCCTTAAGTACCCTAGGATGTAGATTATCAGGCCCTGGGGATTTATCGGCCTTCAATCCCGTCAATTTCCCTAACACCATTTCCCTACAAATACTGATTTCATTCAGTTCCTCCCTCTCATTAGACCCTATGTTCCCCGACATCTCTGGGAGGTTATTTGTGTCCTCCTTTGTGAAGACAGAACCAAAGTATTTATTTAATTGGTCTTCCATTTCTTTGTTCCCCATTATAAATTCCCCTGATTCTGACTGCAAGGGACCTACGCTTGACTTCACCAATCCTTTTCTCTTCACATATCTATAGAAATTTTACAGTCAGTTTTTATGTTCCCTGCAAGCTTACTCTCATACTCTATTTCCCCCCTCTTAATTAATCCCTTTGTCCTCCTTTGCTGAATCCTAAACTGCTCCCAATCCTCAGGTTTGCTGCTTTTTCTGGCCAATTTATATGTCCTCTCCTTGGATCTTATGCTATCCCTAATTTCCCTTGTTAGCCACGGTTGAGTCACCTTTTTTGTTTTATTTTTATGCCAAACAGGGATGAACAAATTCTGTAGTTCATCCATGCAATCTTTAAATGTTTGCCATTGCCTATCCACCGTCAACCCTTTAAGTAATGTTCCCCAATCCATCCTAGTCAACTCGTGCCTCATACCATCGTAGTTTCCTTTATTTAAATTCAGGACCCCAGTCTCTGAGTCAACTACTTCACTCTCCATCTTAATGAAGAATTCTATCATATTATGATCGCTCCTCCCCAAGGGGCCTCGCACAACAAGATTGCTAATTAATCCTTTCTCATTACATAATACCCAGTCTAAGATGGCCTGATCTCTAGTTGGTTCCTCGACATATTGGTCCAGGAAACCATCCCGTATACACTCTAGGAATTCCTCCTCCACAGTATTGTTACTAATTTGGTTAGCCCAATCTATATGTAGATTAAATCGTGGTACTGAAGGATGCAGTTGGGTTCATTTTGCCTATTTTAGCTCTTCAGTTAGAACTGGCAACTCTAATCCCATTTCTCTGCTCTTCCCCAGATCTTTTTACATTCCTCCTTTTCAAAAATGTAACAATTCCCTTTTAAATTATGTTATGGTTTGATCAAGACAGTACCACCTTTCTGAAAGGTAGTGCTTGATAAGAGTTCTTTGAGGAGGTGATATATAGAAATTACAACATGCTAACAAGCTTTTTGGCCCAACCAGTCCATATTGGTATTTAAAGGAACAAAGTTGAATTTATATTACACCTTCCACAATCTCAGACCGTCCCAAAGCACCTTACAGCCAATAAAGTACTTTTGTAGTGTAGTCGCTGTTGTAATGTAAGGAATTACAACAGCCATTTTGCACACAGCAAGGTCCCATAAACAGCAATATGATAATGGCCAGATAATCTGTTTTCAGTCATATTGGTTGAGGGATGAATATTGGCCAGGACACCTGGAAGAACTCCTTTGTTCTTCTTCGAAATAGTGCCATGTGATCTGTTATGTCCATCTGAGAGACTGGGAATGGCCTCAGTTTAACGTCTCATCCGAAAGATGGCACCTTCGATAGTGAAGTCCTCCCTCAGTACTGGTACTGAAGTGTCAGCCTGAATTATGTGCACAAGTTTCTGGAGTGGGGCTTTCACCCACAACCTTCTGAGTCTGAGACAAAAGTGCTTTCAGTGAGCCAAGGCTGACACCTTACCCTCCATATGAGCAAATAGGCCTAATCATATTTACCTACCCTGTTACCATTTCCCTTCATCCACCTATCCAATCCAATCTTTAATGTTGACATAGCTTCTGCTTCAACCACTGGCCCTGAAAGTGAATTCCACTGCCTTACAACTCTCTGTGTAAAAAGGTTTTGCCTGCCACTCTATTCTAAATCTCTTACATTTAATTCTGTATCTATGGACCCTCATTCTACACTGCTGAACTATTTATATCTACCCTGTCTCTTTCGTAATGTGAAATACTTGCATTAAATCAGAACGTAATATGCATTGTTCTAATGAATAAAGACCCAATTTTTCAATATATTGTATTTGCAGCTCATGATGCGGTCCCCTCTACATTGGGGAGACCAAACGCAGATTGGGTGATCGCTTTGCGGAACACCTCTGTTAGTCCGCAAGCATGACCTTGAGCTGCCGATCGCCTGTCATTTTAATTCACCGCCCCACTCCCACTCTGACCTCTCTGTCCTTGGCCTCCTACACTGTTCTAATGAAGATCAACAGAAGCTCGAGGAATGGCACCTCATCTTTCGATTAGGCACTTTACAGCCTTCCAGACTCAACATTGAGTTCAACAATTTCAGATCATAACCACCGCTTCTGCTACTGCATTTACACCTTCTCTATACCCATTTTTGTTTCTTTACTTGTCCCATTACCAACCCCTTTGCCATGCATCATCGTCCCTTTTGTCATTTAATCTCTCCTGCCTTCCACCCTATCACAGGCCTTCCCTTTTGTTCTTTCCTCCCCTCCCCCTTTCCCTGCCTCTGTACTTGCTCAAAGCCTGTTACATCTCTAACTTTTTACAGTTCTGATGAAAGGTCATTGACCTAAAACATTAACTTTGTTTCTCTCTCCACAGATGCTGCCTGACCTGCTGAGTATTTCCAGTATTTTCTGTTTTTATTTCAGATTTCCAGCATCTGCAGTATTTTGCATTTGTACCCAATTTTTCAAGTCTTTCTTAGTATTTATATTTCTTCAAACCACGCAGCGTCCTAGTGTATCTGCGTTGTATCCTCTCTGAAGCCTCAATAACTTTCCTATAATGTGGAGCATAATCTTCTTCTTAGGCAGTCCCTCGGAACCGAGGATGACTTGCTTCCACACTAAAAATGAGTTCTCAGGTGACTGATGAGTCCAATGTGGGACCTACAGTCTCTGTCACAGGTGGGACAGACGGTGGTTGAAGGGGCGAGTGTGTGGGGCGCTTGGGTTGACGTGCGCTCCTTCCGCTGTTTGCGCTTGGCTTCCACTTGCTCCCGGCAAAGAGACTCGAGGTGTTCGGCGCCTTCCCGGATGTTTCTCCTCCACTTTGTGCGGTCTTGGGCCAGGGATTCCCAGGAGTCGGTGGGGATGTTGCACTTTTTTAAGGAGGCTTTGAGGGTGTCCTTGAAGCGTTTCCTCTGCCCACCTGGGGCTCTCTTGCCATGTCGGAGCTCCGAGTAGAGCGCTTGTTTTGGGAATCTCGTATCGGGCATGCGGACGATGTGGCCCGTCCATCGGAGCTGATCGAGTGTGGTCAAAGCTTCGATGCTGGGGATGTTGGGCTGAGCGAGAACACTGACGTTGGTGCGCCTATCCTGCCAATGGATTTGCAGGATCTTGCGGAGGCAGCATTGGTGGTACCTCTCCAGTGCTTTGAGGTGCCTGCTGTACATGGTCCATATCTCTGAAGCATACAGGAGGGCGGGTATCACTACTGCTCTGTAGACCATGAGCTTGGTGCTGGGTTTGAGGTCCTGGTCTTCAAACACTCTCTTCCTCAGGCGACCGAAGGCTGCACTGGCCCACTGAAGGCGGTGTTGGACTTCGTCATCGACGTCTGCCCTTGTTGACAGTCGGCTCCCGAGGTATGGAAAGTGGTCCACGTTGTCAAAGGCCTCGTCGTGGATTTTGATAATCGGGGGGCAGTACCATGTGGCGGGGGCAGGTTGGTAGAGGACCTTTGTCTCACGGATGTTTAGTGTAAGGCCCATGCTCTCGTACGCTTCGGTGAAGGTGTTCACGATAGTTTGGAGTTCAGCCTCAGAGTGTGCGCAGACGCATACAGGTATTATATAGGCTCATTATTACCTCTTAACTTTTATATTCTATACCTCTTATGATAAAACCCAGAATTCCATTAGCGTTTTGTTTATAGCCTTATCAACCTGAGATGCTGCCTTTAATGTCTTGTGAACCCCTCTGCTCTTCCACAGCATGAAGAGGTTTTTTTAAATTCATTCCTAGGATGCGGGCGTCGCTGGCTAGACCAGCATTTATTACCCATCCCTTGGCAAGTTGCTGCAGTGCATCTTGTAGATGGTACACATGGCAGCCATGGTACGCCGGTGGTGGAGGGAGTGAATGTTTAAGGTGGTGGATGAGGTGCCAATCAAGTGGGCTGCCTTGTCCTGGATGGTGTCGAGCTTCTTGAGTATTGTTGGAGCTGCATTCATGCAGGCAAGTGGAGAGTATTCCATTACACTCCTGACTTGTGCCTTGTAGATGGTGGAAAGGCTTTGGGGAGTCAGGAGGTGAGACACTCACCGCAGAATACCCAGCCTCAGAACTGCTCTTGTAGCCACAGTATTTATGTGGCTCGTCCAGTTAAGTTTCTGATCAATGGTCACCCCCAGGATGTTGATGTTGGGGGATTCGGCGATGGTAATGCTGTTGAATGTCAAGGGATGTTGGTTAGACACTCTCTTGTTGGAGATAGTCATGCCTGGCATTTGCGTGGCGTGAATGTTACTTGCCACTTATCAGCCCGAGCCTGAATGTTGTCCAGATCTTGCTGTATGCGGGCACGGACTGCTTCATTATCTGAGGAGTTGCAAATGCAACTGAACACTGCAATCATCAGCGAACATCCCCACTTCTGACCTTATGATGGAGGGAGGTCATTGATGAAGCAGCTGAAGATGGTTGGGTCTAGGACACTGCCCTGAGGAACTCCTGCAGCGATGTCCTGGGGCTGAGATGATTGGCCTCCAACAACCACAACCATCTTCCTTTGTGCTAGGTATGACTCCAGCCAATGGAAAATTTTTCCCCTCATTCCCATTGACTTCAATTTTACTAGGGCTCCTTGATGCCACACTCAGTCAAATGCTGCCTTGATGTCAAGGGCAGTCACTCTCACCTCACCTCTGGAATGCAGCTCTTTTATCCATGTTTGGACCAAGGCTGTAATGAGGTCTAGAGCTGAGTGGTCCTGGCAGAATCTAAACTAAGCATCAGTGAGCAAGATATTGGTGAGTAAGTGCCGCTTGATAGCACTGTCGACAACACCTTCCATTACTTTGCTGATGATTGAGTATACTGATGGGGCAGTAATTGGCTGGATTGGATTTGTCCTGTTTTTTGTGGACAGGACATACCTGCGCAGTTTCCACATTGTCGGGTAGATGCCAGTGTTGTAGCTATACTGGAACAGCTTAGCTAGAGGCGCAGCAAGTTCTAGAGCACAAGTCTTCAGCACAACAGCCGAGATGTTGTCGGGGCCCATAGCCTTTGCTGTATCCAGTGTGCACAGCCGTTTCTTGATATCACGTGGAGTAAATTGAATTGGCTGAAGACTGGCTTCAGTGATGGTGGGGACCTCAGGAGAAGGCCGAGATGGATCATCTACTCGGCACTTCTGGCTGAAGATGGTTGTAAATGCTTTGAAGGGATAATTACTAGTCCTAGCCCCTTTTGGGCTACCCCGGATCAGGCATATTCCCCAGACGTTCACCTTCAACTAAAGTTAGAGGTAGCCGAATCCTAAAGACGCTTAATTGGGTCTAAAGGTCCAGACTATCTCTCCCTAAAGGAAAGGAACAGCCTGAAGATGTTACCGTCCTCCAGATAGCACTTTTAATAAGCTTAGCTAGACTGTAACCTTCCGGATATTATGAGGGCCCGGAAAACTGCCTCAGAATTCTGCAACTCCTCACCAAAGAGCATACAGAGATTGAGTTTGCGAGTTTGATACAGAAGTATTATGTGAGACAATTCTACAAATATATAGATTTATTAAAGAACCGACATGTAATTTACAGTTGGTGATTCAATCGCAACATTAACAGTTCCAAATACAAAAATCTTACAATTCTATTATCAGAGATCCTTATTCTCAAATCTTAACTTTGTTACATTTTTACAGTTCTTAGTCTTTTCCAGGATATCCACCAAAATCAAATACAAGTACCTTGATCCCCGAGATACAAAGAGTTGTAGACTTACAGAGCTTGCCTCTGAAGCCGAGAATCGCTTTGCCCCTTCAAGCGTATCTATCTTCCCATTTGAAAGTTCAATTTTTGTACCCTTTCTCAGTGGTATTTCCTTTGAAGTTTTCTGCTGATGTAAGTTAATTATCTCTAGTCATTTTTCTGTTGACCCCTGCTATTTTTACAGTTAGATCAGCTTGTAGCATTAAGAATTATGTCTCCTGTGTAGGTGTCTCAAGCTTAACACGAAAACAATGTGATGGCTGGTGCATCTATTTGATGTTATTCTTGCAAAGGTCTTCTGTTTGTATCTTTTGCATTTAGAACACCTCAACCGGGTGCACTATTGTCTTCTTAGTTACCTCAACTGGTTGTAACACAGACTCGTGTCTCCGTATTTCATTTGATGTCATTTTTACGAAGGCATATGTTTCTTTAATTTTCTGTGATTCTTTCCAAAGGGTTGGTTGAAGACACTTTAACAGGGTATATACCATTGTGTTCTTTCCAATGCTTCAGACTTTCAGGAACCTTTAACCTTCTGCTTCAATAAGGCTATTGATTCAGTGTCAACAACTTATCTTATCTCAATAGCCTGTATGCTGTTTACAGCTTTTCCATTGTTAGGTTTTTAGATTTTCAAACCAAGTTTGTCATGTTTTAATAAAGTCAGAATTCTTTTATAGGATGGTGTATTTTTCTGAATAGGTATATTGCTTATTCCTTCACAGCTTCAGCCTTGTCTTTTGCACTTGCGTGCTGGGCTCCGCCATCATTGAGGATGGGAATGTTCATGGAGCCTCCTCCTCCCGTCAGTTGTTTAATGGTCCACCACCATTCATAACTGGATGTGGCAGGACTGAAGAAATTTGATCTGATCCGTTGGTTGTGGGATCGCTTAGCTCTGTCTATAGCATGCTGCTTCCGCTGTTTAGCATGCATGTAGTCCTGTGTTGCAGCTTCCCCAGCTTGGCACCTCATTTTTAGGTATGCCTGCTGCTGCTCCTGGTATGCTCTTCTACACTCCTCATTGAACCAGGGTTGGTCGCCTGGCTTCATGTTAATGGTAGAGTGAGGGATATGCCGGGCCATGAGCTTATAGATTGTGGTGGAATACAATTCTGCTGCTGCTCATGGCCCACAGCGCCTCATGGGTGCCCAGTTTTGAGCTGTTAGATCTGTTCTGAATCTATCCCATTTAGCACGGTGATAGTGCCACACAACACGATGGAGGGTGTCCTCAGTATGAAGACGAGACTTTGTTTCCACAAGGACTGTGCGGTGGTCACTGCCACCAATACTGTCATGGACAGATGCATCTGCAACAGGTAGATTGGTGAGGACGATTCAAGTAGGTTTTTCCCTCATGTTGGTTCTCTCACCACCTGCTGCAGGCTCAGTCTGGCAGCTATGTCCTTCAGGACTCAGCCAGCTCGGTCAGTAATGGTGCTACCGAGCCACTCTGGGTGATGGACATTTAAGTCCCCCACCCAGAGTACATTCTGTGCCATTGCTACCCTCAGTGCTTCTTCCAAGTGGTGTTCAACATGAAAGAGTACTGATTCATCAGCTGAGGGAGGGAGGTAGGTGGTAATCAGCAGGAGGTTTCCTTGCCCATGTTTGACCTGATGCCATGAGACATCATGGGTCCGGAGTCAATGTTGAGAACTCCCAGGGCCACGCCCTCCTGACTGTATACCTCTGTGCCGCCTCCTCTGGTGGGTCTGTCCTGCCGGTGGGACAGGACATACCCAGGGATGGTGATGGAGGAAAAGACTAAGAACATTGGCTGAAAGGTATGATTCTGTGAATATGACTATGTCAGACTGTTGCTTGACTAGGCTGTGGGACAGCTCTCCCAATTTTGGCACAAGTCCCCAGATGTTAGTGAGGAGTACTTTGCAGGGTCGACTGGGCTGGGTGTGCCTTTGTTGTGTCTGAAGCCGAGGTCGATGCCAGGTGGTCCATCCGGTTTTATTCTTGTTATTGTTTCTTGTAGCGGTTTGTTACAACTGAGTGACTTGCTAGGCCATTTCAGAGGGCAGTTAAGAGCCAACCACATTGTTGTGGGTCTGGAGTCACATAAAGGCCAGACCAGGTAAGCACTACAGATTTCCCTCCCTAAAGGACATTAGTGAACCAGATGGGTTTTTACGACAATTACTGATATTTCTATTAAGAGTATAATTACTGTTTTTTTTTAACAAAATGCAGTACCTCACACTTACTGACGTTGAATTTCATCCACCACCTTTTAACCCATTCAATTCCTTTGCAGCTCCTTCGGTCTTTTAAAGAATTTACTGTACCTGCTATTTTGGTATCATCTGCAAGTTTCAACACCACTTCCTCTAAGCCTACATCCAAATTACTGATATATACAGTGAATAGAAGTGGCTCCTGAACTGAACCCTGTGGGACACCACTATCCATTTCCAGCCACTCTGAAAAACTGCCCTTAACCCCTACTTTTTATTTTCTCACTTCTAACCTATTTTTAATCCATTTTGTTATCCTCTCTCTAATTCTATACACCTTTAATTTCTTTAATAATCTCCCATGTGGTACTTTGTCAAAGGTTTTCCAAAAGTCCATATACACTATATTCACTGCATTGCTCCAATCTACCATGTCTGTTACCTCCTGCAAGAATTCCATGAGGTTTCATCCCTTTCGAAATCTGTGCTGGCTACTTCTAACTATTTTCTCTTTATCTGGATATGTGATAATTTCATCCTTAATTAAAGACTCTAAAATTTTCCTACCACAGGTGTTGTACTAACTAACTGGTCTGTAATTACCTGGATTTTTAAAAATGGGTACTACATTGGCCACTCTCCAGTCTTCCAGCATACATCCGTTATCAATAAAGCCCTGAAATATAATTTCTAGGGACTCAGCAATTTCCTCCCTCATCTCCCTCAAGATCTAAGGATGTCTCCCAGCAGCTTTGTCTTCCTTTAGCCAAACTAATGTATCTAAATTTCCTTTTGTCTATCGTAATATTGGTCATCTCACTCTTAACTACTTCAGGATTCACCTCCATTCTGATTGTGTGGATGGGGAATATAAAGTAGCTACCATGGTCTTTCAGAAAGCCTTTAACAAGGTACCACACAAGAGACTACTGGAGAAGATTAAGAGGTATGTAATTAGGGGAAGCGTAGCAAATTGGATTAAAAACTAGTTAGAAGGGAGGAAAGAGAGTCGGAGTTAAGGTAATTGAAAGTGGGTAACTGTCGCACAATGTACTTTTCTGGGACTGCTTCTGTTTACTGTGTACACCAATGATCTGGATATAGGGCTAGAGGGAGCAGTGTCCAAATTTGCAAATGATACTCAATAGGAGGTATAGTAAATAATTCTGAGCACCAAAGCAAGCTGCAAGAGGGTATTGGTAAGTTGGTGGAATGGGTAAAAAATGTGGCAGATGGAATTCAATACCAACAAATGTGGGGCAGTACATTTTGGTTAAAAAAAGTAAAAGTAATAATTATATTTTGAAAAGGGGAAGGCTGGGTGATCTGGAATAGCAGAAGGATTTGTGGATTGAAGTTCACAAGACATTAAAATCAGCACCTCAAGTGGATAAGGTCATTAAAAAAAAGCTAATGGAATATTGGGTTTTATGGCAAGAAGTATAGAAATTAAATATCAAGGTGTAATGGTAAATCTATGCAAAACCTTAATCAGACCAGATATGAAGTACTGTGTGTAATTTTAGGCTCCACGTTACAAGAAGCATGTTCAGGGAATAGATAGGCTAGAATACTGCCTGGTATGAGAAAATTAGGTCAGGTGCTTCAATCAGGTCAGGTGTTAAAACAAAGGTACTACTTGTGACTGGTCAATGCTGATTGCTGGGTGGTGGTTAGGTAACCTGGCCACATCCAGAAAGTACCAACAGCTTTGGAAGGATGAGCACCTGGAGGAGGGTAGTGGCACCCTTAATGGAGGGAATGGTATCATAAGGCGGATGAGCTAATCCTTGAATTACATAGAATAGATTCTTTACATTACATAACATAGAATATTACAGCACAGTAACAGGCCATTCGGCCCAACTGGTCTATGCCGGTGTTTATGCTCCACACGAGCCTCCTCCCACCCTACTTCATCTAACCTCATCAGCATAACCTTCTAATCTCATGTCACACTATCAAAGAAATACAAGTGCCCAGGCAGGAAAACACCAGCGAGGGAAATGTTAGAAAGAAAAACTTCCATTTATATAGCACCTTTCACGACCACCAGACGTCTTAAAGCGCTTTACAGCCAAATAAGCGCTTTTTAAAGTGTAATCACTGTTGTAATGTTGGTGGTTATAGTGATGTGGTTTCCCCCAAAACCTACCGCAAAAGCAGATACACAGAAACTACTGTGGCATCGATGCCCACAAGAGGAAAGCGATGCTGTTTCACTATCCAAGCTCAAGCTAAAATTGGTCTCCCAGGCAAGGGTGCAGAGAGCAGGCGATGCCCATTGGAACTGTTAACCAGCACAGGTTGCAAGGGGAACTAAACTAACCTGGGGCAGTATTTGTGCTGTGGGTTCATGGCAACTAGGAACTGGATTGAGACTGCTGCCAAACGCAAAGGAGTTGAAACCAGAGGGGGGATCTGGGTTGGTCCTACCGCTGCTTATCACCGTGAATATTTTACGGCTTAATGTCAACATGTTGGAAGATATCAGACGGCAAAGTCTCCAAGTTGTGATACAGCTGCAGTTGATAACAAGCCAATCAAAGAACAACCATGGACAGTCCAAAACACAACATCAGGGTTCAAGTCTCTGCCTTATAAACAGGTGTGGAGGACAGTCACAGATGTTCTGATGATGAGGAGCAAGAAGTACAAATACAAAGAAAGACTTGAAAAACTGGTGCTGTTTTTGTTAGAACAAAGGAGATTATTAGATGATTTGACAGAGGTATTTAAAATTACAAAGGGATGGGACAGGATAGATAGAAACAGACTGCTTTCTGTGAATGAGGGGTATAGAATGATGGGATATAGATACAAGATTAAATATAAAGATTTAGGACAGAGAGGAGGAGAAATGTTTTTACACAGATGGTTGTGAGGTCATGGGACGCACTACCGGAGGTAAACACTGAAGCAGAGACTATGTCAACTTTTAAGAATAGGTTGGATTGGTGGTTGAAGGAATGGGGAATAAAGGGATATGGGAACAGGGTGGGCATATGGGATTAGGACTACTGTTTATGTGGAGGATAAACATAAACATGTACTGGTTGGGCGAAATGGCCTGTTTCTGTGTTGTCATTTCTATATAATTCATTTGTGGTAAAGCATTCCATGTTCTAATAATCACCTGTGTGAAAAAAGATCTAACTTCCTCCTTCAATCATCTTGTGATAATCAGCAACTCACCTATCAGTGGAAACAATCTTTCACTGTTTACCCTCAAAAAAACTTCAATATTGAAAACCTCTTTTAGATCCCTCTTTAACATTCTCTAGTTCCAGTGAAAGCGCCACAATTTTGTAGCCTTCATATGTATAACACCTCATTTCTGATATAAATCTAGTGAATCTTTCCATTACTCTAATATTTAGGTGCCCAACCAATGTCTTGTACAAATTCAACATCACTTCCTTGCATTTGTTTCAGTGATGCGGAGATGCCGGTGTTGGACTAGGGTGGACAAAAGTGAGAAGTCGCACAACACCAGGTTATAGTCCAACAGCTTTATTTGAAATCACAAGCTTTCGGAGTGCTGCTCCTTCGTCAGGTGAAGTGAAGAAATACAAATGGGCACAGCATATATAGACAGAGAACAATGCCTGTGCAGAGAACAATGCCAGACGACTAAAGTTAATCTTTCTAACTGCCCTTTATTACACCTCGGCAGAGAGACAATCACGGCAATCAAATCCAAACAGGTCAGTCAGGAAGACATTACATCAAAGACGATAGCAAAATGCAACAAAGACAATGAGGTGGGGGTCACAAGGGGTCTAATGTGGCAGATGCTGCAGTCTGTATGGAAAACCAAAAACTTTAAACTTTAAACGATCGACAGTTCCGACGGGCCACAGCGAAAAATCGCATAGACCTCCTCAGAAGACGAACACGGGACACAACCAACAGAGTACCCTACGTCGTCCAGTACTTCCCCGGAGCGGAGAAACTACGCCATGTTCTTCGCAGCCTTCAACATGTCATCGATGACGACGAACACCTCGCTAAGGCCATCCCCACGCCTCCACTACTCGCCTTCAAACAGCCGCCTAACCTCAAAAGTACCATCGTTCGCAGCAAATTACCCAGCTTTCAGGAGAACAGCGACCACGACACCATACAACCCTGCCACGGCAACCTCTACAAGACATGCCAGATCATCAACACAGATACCATCATCACACATGAGGACACTACCCACCAGGTACATGGTACATACTCATGTGACTCGGCCAACGTTGTCTACCTCATACGTTGCAGGAAAGGATGCCCCAGAGCATGGTACATCGGCGAGACCATGCAGACACTGCGACAACGTATGAACGGACACCGCGCAACAATCGCCAGGCAGGAGTGTTACCTCCCAGTCGGGGAACACTTCAGCAGTCAAGGACATTCAGCCTCCGATCTTCGGGTAAGCGTTCTCCAAGGCGGCTTTCGAGACACACGACAACGCAAAATCATCGAGCAGAAACTGATAGCCAAGTTCCGCACCCATGAGGACGGCCTCAACCGGGATCTTGGGTTCATGTCACGCTACATGTAACCCCACCTGACGTAGAGTCATCCAGACTCGAGTCGTCGTTGGCTTGTTCACAGAAGCGGCCGGACCTGCTGTGATTTCCAGTAAAAAAAAGTAAAATGTTTAAAGTTTTTGGTTTTCCATACAGACTGCAGCATCTGCCACATTAGACCCCTTGTGACCCCACCTCATTGTCTTTGTTGTATTTTGCTATTGTCTTTGATGTAATGTCTTCCTGACTGACCTGGTTGGATTTGATTGCCGTGATTGTCTCTCTGCCGAGGTGTGATAAAGGGCAGTTAGAAAGATTAACTGTAGTCGTCTGGCATTGTTCTCTGCACAGGCATTGTTCTCTGTCTTTATATGCTGTGCCCATTTGTATTTCTTCACTTCACCTGACGAAGGAGCAGCGCTCGAAAGCTTGTGATTTCAAATAAAGCTGTTGGACTATAACCTGGTGTTGTGCGACTTCTCACTTTTGTTTCAGTAGCCTTATATAAAATCCAGAATATCCTTTGCCTTTTATGCCTTTTCAACCTTCATTCCCACCTTTAAAAAGCTCTCTGTTCTTCCACTCTTAAGATTTTTACCATCTTGGGTATGCACTGTTCTTTTCCAAAATGTACTACTTTACAATTATATAAATTGAGCTGCATTTGCCACCTACTTTCCCACTGGGCTAACTTATGTCCTCCTGCAATCTTCCTCACATTCTGCCATGTCCTTTTAAAGGACTTTAGCCAATCCAAACCCATCACATTTTCAGGTAGTCTGTTCCAGAGGGCAATGACTGCCGTGAAAAGAAGTAATTTCTGGCGTTTAACCTCTTTGCCTATATGATATTGTTGCTATCACAGAGACATGGTTGAGGGAGGGGCAGGACTGGCAGCTCAATATTCCGGGGTATAGAATCTTCAGGCGAGACAGAGGGGGGTGTAAAAGAGGAGGGGGTGTCGCAATATTGATCAAGGAGTCAATTACTGCTGTAAGGAGGGATGATTTCTTAGCAGGTTCCTCTAATGAGGCCATATGGGTAGAACTTAAAAACAAAAAGGGGGCAAGCACTTTGCTGGGAGTGTACTATAGGCCCCAAAGCAGTCAGAGGGAGATAGAGGAACAGATATGTAGGCAAATCTCAGAGAAGTGTAGAAATAATAGGGTAATAATAGTAGGGGATTTCAACTTCCCCAATATTAACTGGGATAGTCAGAGTGTGAAAGGCTTAGAGGGTGCGGAATTCTTAAAGTGCATCCAGGAGAGCTTTTTGAGCCAGCATGTAGAAAGCCCTACAAGAGAGGGGGCGGTACTGGACCTAATTCTAGGGAATGTAGCTGGGCAAGTGGTAGAAGTGTTAGTAGGGAGAGCATTTTGGTGACAGTGACCATAATTCGGTGAGATTTAAGGTAGTCATGGAAAAGGACAAAGATGGACCGGAGATAAAGGTTCTAAATTGGGGGAAGGCCGATTTTAATATGATAAGGCAGGATCTGGCCAAAGTGGACTGGGATCAGCTACTTGTAGGAAAATCCACATCAGAGCAGTGGGAGTCTTTCAGAAAGGAAATAGAGAGAGTACAACGGCAACATGTTCCCGTAAAGGTCAAGGGTGGGACCAACAAGCCCAGGGAACCCTGGATGTCAAGGGATATACGAGAATGGATTAGGAAAAAAGGGGCGGCTTTTGGCAGATACAAAGGACTAAAAACAGTGGAAGCCCTAGAGGAGTATAGAAAGTGCAGGGGGGTACGTACTTAAAAAAGAAATTAGGAGAGCGAAGAGGGGGCGTGAAATAACACTGGCGGGCCAAATAAAGGAAAATCCCAAGGTATTTTATAAGTATATTAAGGGCAAGAGGATAACCAGGGAAAGAGTAGGGCCCATTAGGAATCAAAGTGGCAATCTGTGTGTAGAGCCAGAAGATGTAGGTGGGGTTTTAAATGAATATTTTGCATCTGTGTTCACCATGGAGAAGGACGATGTAGGCATAGAAATCAGGCAGGGGGATTGTGATATACTTGAACAAATTAGTATTGAGAGGGAGGAGGTACTAGCTGTTTTAGCAGGCTTAAAAGTGGATAAATCCCCAGGCCCAGACGAGATGCATCCCAGGCTGCTGTGTGAGGCAAGGGAGGAGATTGCAGGGGCTCTGACACAAATTTTCAGAACCTCTCTGGCCACAGGGGAGGTGCCAGAGGACTGGAGAACAGCTAACGTAGTACCATTATTCAAGAAGGGTAGTAGGGATAAACCAGGGAATTACAGGCCAGTGAGCCTAACATCAGTGGTAGGGAAATTACTGGAAAAAATTCTGAGGGACAGAATTAGTCTCCACTTGGTGAGGCAAGGATTAATCAAGGATAGTCAGCATAGCTTTGTCAGGGGGAGATCATGTCTGACCAATTTGATTGAATTTTTCGAGGGGGTGACTAGGTGTGTGGATGAGGGTAGTGCAGTTGATGTGGTCTACATGGACTTCAGTAAGGCTTTTGACAAAGTCCCGCATGGGAGACTGGTCAAGAAGGTAAAAGCCCATGGGATCCAGGGCAACTTGGCACATTGGATCCAAAATTGGCTTAGTGGCAGGAGGCAGAGGGTGATGGTCGAAGGTTGTTTTTGTGACTGGAAGCCTGTGTCCAGTGGTGTACCGCAGGGATCGGTGCTGGGTCCTTTGCTGTTTGTAGTGTACATTAATGATTTAGATATGAATGTAGGAGGTATGATCAGTAAGTTTGCAGATGACACGAAAATTGGTGGGGTGGTAAATAGCGAGGAGGGAAGCCTCAGGCTACAGGATGATATAGACGGGTTGGTCAGATGGGCAGAACAGTGGCAAATGGAATTTAACCCTGAAAAGTGTGAGGTGATGCATTTTGGGAGGACTAACAAGGCAAGGGAATACACAATGAATGGTAGGACCCTAGGAAGGACAGAGGATCAGAGGGAACTTGGTGTGCATGTACATAGATTCCTGAAGGCAGCAGGACAGGTAGATAAGGTGGTTAAAAAGGCATATGGGATACTTGCCTTCATTAACCGAGGCATAGAATATAAGATCAGGGAGGTTATGATGGAGCTGTACAAAACGCTAGTTAGGCCACAGCTGGAATACTGTGTGCAGTTCTGGTCGCCACACTATAGGAAGGATGTGATTGCATTGCAGAGGGTGCAGAGGAGATTCACCAGGATGTTACCTGGGCTGCAGCGCTTCAGCTATGAAAAGAGACTGGACAGGCTGGGGTTGTTTTCCTTAGAGCAGAGAAGGCTGAGGGGGGACCTGATTGAGGTGTACAAAATTATGAGGGACATAGATAGGGTAGATAGAAAGGAACTTTTCCCCTTAGTAGAGGGGTCAATAACCAGGAGGCATAGTTTCAAGGTAAGGGGCAGGAGGTTTAGAGGGGATTTGAGGAAAAACTTTTTCACCCAGAGGGTGGTTGGAATCTGGAACTCACTGCCTGAAAGGGTGGTAGAGGCAGGAACCCTCACAACATTCAAGAAGCATTTAGATGAGCACTTGAAACGCCATAGCACACAAGGCTACGGACCAAGTGCTGGAAAATGGGATTAAAATAGACAGGGCTTGATGGCCGGCGCGGACACGATGGGCCGAAGGGCCTCTTTCTGTGCTGTATGACTCTATGACTCTATATCTATATATGCCCTCTGGTACCACCATCCCTATCCATCTCAAATAACCCCTATTCAATCTGACAAAGTCCAATCCTTTCTTTGTTTTAAAAAACCTCAACCATGTGTACAGTTTTGGTCGCCTCATCTGAGGAAAGATGTTCTTGCCATGGATGGGGTGCAGCGGCGATTCACCAGGCTGATACCAGGAATGGCGGGATTGACCTATGAGGAGAGACTATGTAGTTTAGGGATGTACACACTGGAGTTTAGAAGATTGAGAGGGGACCTCATAGAAGTGTATAAAATTCTGACAGGTCTAGACAGACTAGATGCAGAAGGAATGTTTCCCTTGGCGGGTGAGAACAGAACTAGAGGACATAATTTAAGGATAAGGGCTAAACCATTTAGGACAGAAATGAGGGGGAATTTCTTCACTCAGAGGGTGGTGAACCTGTGGAACTCATTGCCACAGAGGGCAGTGTACGCCAGCTCATTAAATATATTTAAGAGGGAATTAGATATATTTCTACAGGCAAAAGGGGTTAAGGGTTACGGAGAGAAGGCGGGGACGGGATACTGAATTGGAGGATCAGCCATGATCTCATTAAATGGCGGAGCAGGCTCGAAGGGCCGGATGGCCTACTCCTGCTCCTATCTTCTATGTATCTATGTATCTATGTATATCCTCTGCAAGCTTTTTTCCTCTAAACTAAATACCTTCTCATTAATTTCCAAAGGACCTCTCCTGATTGTACGTTGTAACTTCAGTGGAAGGTCGATGGAAACCCTGTAGAAACGGCAAAAATGGTGTTTACGCCATTTCTCCAGGGTTTCCATGGATCTTATGCCAAAGTTATGGCAGACAATTGGGAGAATCCCCGTAGAAATTCTACCTCCTAACTCTTTGAGCCTACTCTCATACCTAAAGTCTTTAAGCTTGGTGTCATTGCAGTCATTCTCTTTTACAGCTTCTCCAGAACTTCAATATTCTTCATCATATGCAGGTGCCAGAACTGGATTCACTGCTCCAAGTGCATATGTTACTACATTCTTATATAGCCTAAATATAGCACTCTTTGTTTTATACCCAATGATCCTAGCTATACAACCTAAAACAGTATTTGCTTTCTCTATAGCCAGCTGAAAATGCTTGTGCACTTTTAATGAGTGTTCAACAATTGTCCTCGGTCTCTTTCTTGATCCGTTACTCTTAATATGTACCCCTCCATAGTGCAAAAATGTCTTCACTTTCTCAACCACAAATGCATTTGAACCTATTAAAGGACACACATGGGCCCATTGCTTTAACTTGTCTAGATTGGTCTGCAACCTACTGATGTGGTCTAAATCACTCACTACTGTGCACATTTTTATGTCAGCTGCAAATTTAAGAACTGTACCATTTAGGTTCTCATCTAAATCAATAATGAAAATGATGAACAGCAAACACAAAACTCCACACATGATCAGGCATATTCAGATCCAGTCCCGTTAATTACAACCCTCTGCCTATGAGATCTCAACTAGTTACCTATCCAGCATAATATCTATCTAATGATTTCATATGATCTAATATCCAATAGCCTTCTGTGTGATTCTTTTTTCCATGTTTTCTGAAAATCAAGGTATATAACATCAACAGGATACTGGTCACTTTATCAAAGAACTCAATCACATTAGTAAAGCAGGACCTATGTTTTCTGAAGCTGTTCTAGGAACCCCTCATAATCACTGAACTCTATAAGTGATCCTAAATCACAACCAGCATCAATGGCTTTCCTGCAACCAATGTCAAACTCCTGGGCTTATAAATCCTAACATCTGATTTATTCCACTTAAAAAATATGAAGTCAAGACCATCCCTCCAATCCATGGGAATCCGCCGAGACCTATTGAGCTACTGACTATGTGAATTAATAGTTTACATATGGCATCTCTCACTCATTCCTCATCGCTCGATGAATGGAGCATCTATTGGCGGCGATTCCTTCACGGACATCAATTTCGCAGACGACATTTCCCTGTTGACAGAGATATTGCCATTCTTTTCGCGACCCTTGAAATTTTCGGAGATGAAGCCGGCCCCTTGGGCTTGCAAGAAAGACAACTAGAAGAAAACAAAAACCCAGTCACTTAGCGGCATTCTCTCGCGTCAATCTGATCTAGAGATTGTAAGTGAGACTGTGGAGTGCGTGGAACAGTTTGCATATCTGGGATCACTGATCCACGAGTCATGTTGAAGCACCCAAGAAATACAACGCAGAATTGTGCTGCTGCATAAGGAAATGATGGACCTGGACAAGGACATATGACCATCGCATCTCTTATTCCAAACAAAATTTCACCCGTATAATACTTGCATCACTCCAATTCTCCTGTGAGACTTGGACTGTCTCGCAGGCAGACCGGACAAAAATTGACGCAGCAGACCAGTGGTGTCTTTGCCACATCTGCCGCATTCGGTCCGTGTTCCCAATAGTTAGGTCAGAAAGATGACCGCGCAACCTCCCCGAAGTGCGATCATTGCCAAAAGGCGTTTATCGCTGTTTGACACGTGGTTCGACTCGACCGGTTACACAACACCTTCAAGACACTCAGAGCCTGTCCTCCACGTCCCCCTGGAAGGCCAAGAAGCTCTTGGCTCTCTTCTGTCACAGCTGACCTCAGGTCCCAGAATACAGCGATCCACCAAGCAATGCTCTTGAAGGAGATTGCTGCAATGATCTCTCACTTCCTTTAGCATTTTCCAAAAATCTTCCTTACGTGAAAATCTAGCTCCCCTGAAATCCGATATTAATAGTAAGTTATCAGCAGTACCAATTTGCCTTGCCAATGGAAATCTAACAATACAATCGCAATGGTCCAGATGTTCCCACAGATGGAGATCAAATATCGCCTCAGGATAACTACTGAGCAAAAAAAAGACTTGCATTTCTATAGCACCTTTCATGACCACCGGACGTCCCAAAGCGCTTTACAGCCAATGAAGTACTTTTTGAAGTGTAGTCACTGTTGTAATGCAGGAAACACAGCAAGCTCCCACAAACAGCAATGTGATAATGACCAGATAATCTGCTTTAGTGATGTTGGTTGAGGGATAAATATTGGCCAGGATAACTCCCCCGCTCTTCTTAGAAATAGTGCTGTGGGATCTTTTACGTCCACATGTTAGGGCAGACGGGGCCTTGGTTTAACGTCTCATCCGAAAGATGGCACCTCCGACAGTGCAGCACTCCCTCAGTACTGCACTGGAGTGTCAGCCTAGATTTTTGTGCTCAAGTTCTGGAGTGGGACTTGAACCCACAACCTTCTGACTCAGAGGTGAGGGAGCTACCAACTTAGCCACTGGCTGACTGGAGTACTGTAAGATCCCAGAGGGATCCTCGTTCCAAATGATTTGAGATTGACCTGTATTGGGGGCAGTGATTTAACTTTATTCAACATAGCAAGTCTTAATACATTACAGTATTTGAGCAGCAGTTTACAGAGAATAATTGAGACTTATATTACTCCGTTATCCTCTGGGTAGAAGTAAGCTGCACCCTGTGTCTCTTGTCTCTCTTTCTCTCCCAGATGTCTCCTTGATTCTTCCTGAAGTCTTCTACTCTTTCTGAAATCTTCTACCCTTTGTGGCTGTTGAGACCCCCCTTATACTCTTACTCTCATTCAAAACCTATGGAGTCTTACTGAACCAATCACTAGCTGACACCACCCCAAATCCAATCATAAAGATGCCACGTCCGTAACACCTTGGCTTACGCAGGTTTGAGTGTTATGACACCCTTACATCATCTGTCTTTGACCGTCAAGGCTCATATGGCAACACAAAAGGAACATGTCTCCATTGTGTAGAGATATGGCATCCTTGCTGTTCCTGTGAAAGACCTATGTTTTTAATTCACTGCAGACATCATAACATTCCAACACGGTGGCAGCTACACCTGACCTTGCTTCCCAGGCTAGCTGCACTCTATGCATTATCCAACTTTCACTCACAGCCTCCCTATTCATAGCAATCCTTTTTCTCACCCCAGGCTGTCTGGTTACAGCTTACTCACAGACTTTAAATTATAAGCAAAAGGGTTACATGTCATATATAATTCAGGTTATCATTTCATACAATTGATGATTACAGATTTCTACATTTAATTCTTACACGCAGGTATTCTATAAAATCAACTAATCCGTGATAATCTTACATTACAAATTCTAATATGTCATTTACTCTACTACTCTCACTAACATGCTGCAACAATCATCAAGAACATCAACAAATAATTAATTCTTTCCTCCCTCTGAATTTGGCTGACCAGTGTCAGACGACTTAATGGACAGATAGTTAAAATCCTCCATGACGATAATGCCTCCAACACCAACAACAACTTGTATTTATATATATTATTTTATTCATTTATGGGATGTGGGCATCGCTGGGAAGGTCAGCATTTATTGCCCATCCCTAATTGCCCTTGAGAAGGTGGTGGTGAGCAGCCTTCTTGAACCGCTGCAGTTCGTGTGGTGAAGGTACTCCCTCAGTGCTGTTAGGTCGGGAGCTCCAGGATTTTGACCCAGTGACGATGAAGGAACGGCAATATATTTCTAAGTCAGGATGGTGTGTGACTTGGAGGGGAACTCCAGGTGGTGGTGTTCCCATGCGCCTGCTGCCCTTGTCCTTCTAGGTGGAAGAGGTCGCAGGTTTGGGAGGTGCTGCCGAAGAAGCCTTGACAAGTTGCTGCAGTGCATCTTGTAGATGGTACACAGTGCAGCCACGGTGTGCCGGTGGTGGAGGGAGTGAATGTTTAAGGTGGTGGATGGGGTGCGGATCAAGCAGGCTGCTTTGTCCTGGATGGTGTCGAGCTTCTTGAGTGTTGTTGGAGCTGCACTCATCCAGGCAAGTGGAGAGTATTCCATCACACTCCTTACTTACTTTAACGTAGTAAAACGTCCCAAAGCACTTCACAGGAGTGTATAGGACAGAAAATTGACACTGAGCTGCATAAGGAAATTGGGGCAAATGACCAAAAGCTTGGTCAAAGAGGTAGGTTTTAAGGAGCGTCTTAAAGGAGGAAAGTGAGGTAGAGAGGCGGAGAGGTTTAGGGGGGGAGTTCCAGAGCTTAGGGCTTAGGCAGCTGAAGGCACGGCTACCGATGGTTGAGCGATTATAATTAGAGATGCTCAAGAGGGCAGAATTAGAGGAGCGCAGATATCTCGGGGGGGTTGTGGGGCTGAAGGAGATTACAGAGATAGGGAGGAGCGAGGCCATGGAGGGATTTGAAAACAAGGATGAGAATTTTGAAATCCATACAAATTTTACTGAATACATATATTATGGAAAAATGTTAATTTACATAATTTATATCATATGCACAGACAAATATACAGTACATCTGTATATTATTTAAACATCATTCATAGGGTGCACACTTTCTGTCCACAAACCTGACTGGACTTTTGTTTTCTTCCAGTTGTCTTGCAAACCTTAGTCCTGTTGTCAGAATTTTTGTAATACTTTATGTCAACATTTATCATTGTAAATTGCTACGTCAACATTTCCCATTCAAATTTGCTGTATCAACCATCATGATGTAGCTTCATCCATGCCTTTGTTACCTCTAGGCTTGACTAATCCAATGCACTCCTGACCGGCCTTCCACGTTCTACCCTCCGTAAATGGTAGAATAGTGGTTATGTTACTTGACTAATAATCCAGAGGCCTGGACTAATGATCCGGAGATGTGAGTTCATAATCCCACCAAGGCAGCTGGGGAATTTAGATTCAGTTAATTAAATAATTCTGGAATAAAAAAGCTAGTATCAGTAATGGTGACCATGAAACTATCGGATTGTCATAAAAACTGGTTCACTAATGTCCTTTAGGAAAGGAAATCTTCCATCCTTACCTGGTCTGGCCTATATGTGACTCCAGACCCACAGCAATGTGGTTGACTCTTAAATGGCCTAGCAAGCCACTCAGTTGTAACAAACCACTACGAAAAACAACAAGAATAATAAGAATAAAACCGGATGGACCATCCGGCATTGACCTTGGTACTGGCTATGGACATGACAACGACACACCCAGCCCAGTCAACCCTGCAAAGTCCTCCTCACCAACATCTGGTGATTCATGCCAAAATGTGGGAGAGCTGTCCCACAGACTAGTCATACTCACAGAATCATACCTTTCAGCCAATGTCCCAAACTCCTCTATCACCATCCCTGGGTATGTCCTGTCCCACCTGCAGGACAGACCCACCAGGGGTGGTGACACAGTGGTATACAGTCGGGAAGGAGTGGCCCTGGGAGTCCTCAACATTGACTCTGGACCCCATGAAGTCTCAGGGTTTCAAGTCAAGCATGGGCAAGGAAACCTCCTGCTGATTACCACCTACCACCCTACTTCAGCTGATGAATCAGTACTCCTCCATGTTGAACATCACTTGGAAGAAGCACTGAGAGTAGCAAGGGCACAGAATGTACTCTGGGTGGGGATTTTCAATGTCCATCACCAAGAGTGGCTCGGTAGCACCACTACTGACTGAGCTGGCCGAGTCCTGAAGGACATAGCTGCCAGCCTGGGCCTGCGAAAGGTGGTGAGAGAACCAACATGAGGGAAAAACCTACTTGACCTCGTCCTCACCAATCTACCTGTCGCAGATGCATCTGTCCATGACAGTATTGGTAGCAGTGCCCACCGCACAGTCATTGTGGAGACGAAGTCAGGTCCTCACACTGAGGACACCCTCCATCGTGTTGTGTGGCACTACCACCATGCAAAATGGGATAGATTCAGAACAGATCTAGCAGATCAAAACTGGACATCTATGAGGCGCTGTGGGCCATGAGCAGCAGCAGAATTGTAATCCACCACAATCTGTAACCTCATGGCCCGGCATATCCCTCACTCTACCATTACCATCAAGCCAGGGGACCAACCCTGGTTCAATAAGGAGTGCAGAAGAGCATGCCAGGAGCAGCACCAGGTGTACCTAAAAATGCGGTGCCAACCTGGGGAAGTTGCAACACAGGACTATATGCATGCTAAACAGCGGATGCAGCAAGCTATAGACAGAGCTAAGCGATCCCACAATCAACGGATCAGATCAAAGCTCTGCAGTCCTGCCACATCCAGTTGTGAATGGTGGTGGACCATTAAACAACTAACGGGAGGAGGAGGTTCCATGAATATCCCCATCCTCAATGATGGCGGAGCCCAGCACACGAGTGTAAAAGATAAAGCTGAAGCGATTGCAACCATCTTCAGCAGAAGTGCCGAGTGGATGATCCATATTGGCCTCCTCCTGAGGTCCCCACCACCACAGAAGCCAGTCTTCAGCCAATTCGATTCACTCCACGTGATATCAAGTAACGGCTGAGCGCACTTGCTGTGGGCCCCAACAACATCCCAGCTGTCGTGCTGAAGACTTGTGCTCCAGAACTAGCTGCGCCTCCAGCCAAGCTGTTCCAGTACAGCTATAACACTGGTATCTATCCGACAATGTGAAAAACTGCCCAGGTATGTCCTGTCCACAAAAAGCAGGACAAATCCAATCCGGCCAATTACCGCCCCATCAATCTACTCTCAATAATCAGCAAAGTGATGGAAGGTGTCATCGACAGTGCTATCACGCATCACTTACTCACCAATAACCTACTCACTAATGCCCAGTTTGGGTTCTGACAGAACCACTCGGCTCCAGACATCATTACAGCCTTGGTCCAAACATGGACAAAAGAGCTGAATTCCAGAAGTGAGGTGAGAGTGACTGCCTTTGACATCAAGGCAGCATTTAACCGAGCGTGGCATCAAGGAGCCCTAGTAAAACTGAAGTCAGTGGGAATCGGAGGGAAAACACTCCACTGGCTGGAGTCTTACCTAGCACAAAGGAAGATGGTTGTGGCAGCTGAAGGTCAATTATCACAGCCCCAGCACATCGCTGCAGGAGTTCCTCAGGGCAGTGTCCTAGGCCCAACCATCTTCAGCTGCTTCATCAATGACCTTCCCTCCATCATAAGGTCAGAAGTGGGGATGTTCACTGATGACTGCACAGTGTTCAGTGCCATTCGCAACTCCTCAGATAATGAAGCAGTCCATGCCTGCATGCAGCAAGACCTGGACGACATTCAGGCTCGGGCTGATAAGTGGCAAGTAACATTCACGCCACAGAAGTGCCAGGCAATGACTATCTCCAACAAGCGAGCGTCTAACCAGCTCCCCTTGACATTCAACGGCATTACCATCGCTGAATCCCCCACCATCAATATCCTGGGGGTGACCATTGACCAGAAACTTAACTGGACCAGCCACATAAATACTGTGGCAACAAGAGCAGGGTATTTTGTGGCACGTGTCTCACCTCCTGACTCCCCAAAGCCTTTCCACCATCTACAAGGCACAAGTCAGGAGTGTGATAGAATACTCTCCACTTGCCTGGATGAGTGCAGCTCCAACAACACTCAAGAAACTTAACACCATCCAGGACAAAGCAGTCCGCTTGATTGGCACCCCATCCACCACTTTAAACAGTCACTCCCTCCACCACCGGCGTACCGTGGCTGCAGTGTGTACCATCTACAAGATGCACTGCAGCAACTCACCAAGGCTTCTTCGGCAGCGCCTCCCAAACTCGCGACCTATACCACCTAGAAGGACATGGGCAGCAGGCGCATGGGAACACCATCATCTCCAAGTTCCCCTCCAAGTCACACAGCATCCTGACTTGGAAATATATCGCCGTTCCTTCATCGTCGCTGTGTCAAAATCCTGGAACTCCCTCCCAACAGCACTGTGGGAGTACCTTCACCACTTGGACTGCAGCGGTTCAAGGAGGCGGCTCACCACCACCTTCTCAAGGGCAACTAGGAATTGGCAATAAATGCTGGCCGTGCCAGTGACGCCCACATCCCAGGAACGAATAAAAAAAAACTTGAGGTAATCCAAAACTCTGCTGCCCGTGTCCTAACTCACACCAAGTCCCGTTCACCCATCACCCCTGTGCTCGCTGACCTACATTGGCTCCCGGTTAAGCAACGCCTCGATTTTAAAATTCTCATCGTTGTTTTCAAATCCCTCCATGGCCTTGCTCCTCTCTATCTCTAATATCCTCCAGCCTTACAACCCTCCAAGATATCTGCACTCCTCTAATTCTGGCCTCTTGAGATTCCCCGATTTTAATCACTCAACTATTGGTGGCCGTGCCTTCAGCTGCCAAGGCCCTAAGCTCTGGAATTCCCTCCCTAAGCCTCTCTGCCTCTCATTCCTCCTTTAAGACGCTCCTTAAAACTTACCTCTCATCTGCCCTAATATCTTCTCATGTGGCTCGGTGTCAACTTTTGTTTTAGTACACTCCTGTGAAGCACCTTGGGACATTTTACTACGTTAAAGGCGCTATATAAGTACAAGTTGTCGTTGTTGTTTCAGCCACCAGGTGGCTCTTCGGAGCAAATTGCTGAAGTCTCTCCCCAACTGCCACCTTGTATATAAAAAACCCTGTGGTAAAGTTTCTGCTTTGAGCTCAGTCGAGAAACTGGGCGCTTGAAATTCCGCAGTTTTACTGAAGTTTCCACCGAAACTCATTTGCATAATCATAATTACAAACTTACAATCTTCCATGAATTAGCGCAATCGGTCCGCGTAATAGAACGTAATTGTTTATCTTTTTCTTTGCATTAAATAATATTTATTCATGTACAGTATTTAAGAGTGGTAACCTCGTGCAGTTTTAGTAATACAGCTGAAAATGGGTTTATCACAAATAAGTAAGCATTTTTAATAACAGTGTCCAGTCCTCCACCTGTGAGTAACCTGATTTTAAATCACTGAAAATGACTTAAAAACTATACCGAACCATTTACTAGTTTCATTGGTGTACATTAGTCAGTTTTTTAGTAAATATTTTTTAACATGTAAAAACTTTTAAAATGTGCCGACTGGTTCTGTTGCGCCTGAAAAAAATGAGCTGAAATTGAAGAGCCTCCTCGAATGGCTGCAAACCGGCTCAATCGGCGGAATCTCGCCATCCTCATTATTTCGATCTGAGAGCGTGTACAGTTTTGTTGGCGGAGCCAGGGCAAAATAATTTTTAAACCAGTGTTAAAGATCGCGGAAACTCGATTTATGCTTGATGTAGCTTTAAAATTCCCAGATCTTTAGCGCTGGTTCGCCCGATTTCACCTATTTTGCGCTGATAATACTAGTGCAAACTAGCGGAAACTCTACCCCTCCCCCCCTCATATTCATCAAGCCACTATGGGCAATACCACAAGCAATTTACTAGCATATATCAATACATTTAAATATACTATTCCTACATTTCACATTAACTTATTTTAACTCCCATTCACAAACCTCTACAATTATATAAAATCTTTCAGTATAAAATTCCATCTAAGTTTTCAATTAAATTAACTCAATTCAAAATTCTATATAACTTCTCTATTATTCACATTAACTTGGGTTCCCTGCTTTAAGAAGGGAGTCCGGACCATGCAGAGGTGCAGATCAGATTTACTAAGAGGATGAACAAAAAGCAAAAACAACTGTAGATGCAGAAAATCTGAAACAAAAACAGAAAATGCTGGAAACACTCACTATGTTGTTACAGTTGGCAAAGACATCACGAAGAACACTGGCTTCAGGCCAGAAGGGATCGGACAGTCCAGTAACGGGTTGGGGGCATGCGCCAAACAGGTAGGACTGCTGATTCTCACATAGCTTCCCCGCAGTGCTGCCAAAAGCCAGAAGCCACCCCACCCCGTTCCCGCCATACACATGCTTGTCAGACCCTGAGATTCTGCTAGTGCTGCCAGAAAGAAGCCTGTCCGCTGCCAAATCGCAGGATCCCCACAACATAGTCGGAATACATTGAATCCACAGCGCTGCTGGACTTTTGCCCTTCATCACACTGCTGCCATACGCTATAACCCATCATCAATGCTACTACTGTATGCCTGCTTGTGAAATTAAATATTCTGAGGTATGGTACTCTTAATAAAAAAACACAGCTTCTATTTATTTGAATTTTCAAAGTAGACCTATCTTATGTAGAATCTAAAATTCCCCAATGTTGACGGCTCTCGTTACTTGAAATTGATAAGTACACTTTTCGCTGTTACTTTTGCCTATATTAAAGATGGATGAACTCAAATCGGTACGATTTGACACAACGCATGCGCAGTAGCCCAGTGTGCCTTTCGCCAGCCCAGTCTCCCCGGTGCTGTTCAACAGCAGCGACAGTCGAGCGGCGCAGAGCATTACGTAATTGAGCGGGGCGGCGATTGGGGGAGGGGGTGGGCATAGTTCACGTGATGTGCGCCATGACGTCAATCGCCAGCGGGTAAGATGGCGTCCTGCAATGAAGCAGGAAATAGTGTCAAATTTATCTAGTTAAAAACAAAGTTAATTTTGTTCAGGACATTGTAGTGAACATTCCGAGAGATAGAAAACCCGTAGGTAAGCATCGGGGCCATTTAAAGTGCGTGTTGGTTAGTGGGTCCTAGGGGACCGCAGCCTTTAACCCTGTCGGTTAAAGGTACACAGTCACTGGGCGAAAGCGAAGGAGTAAACTTAAACCTGCAGACTGTAAATATTCAGATCGAGTCTTGATAACGCATGTCACTCGGTTATTTCCCGTTCAGACTCCCGTTTCTCACGGTAGTTTTCCAGTACTGCGGCTTCTGTTGGTGTTGAATAGGATACGAGGCCCTTCGAAACGCCCCAGTTGACACTTCGCACATCGTTTTGTCAGCTAAAACTTGAGAGGAGGATAATGGGTTTTCATTTTAAAATCGTCCACTGTAGGTGATTTGTAATATCCTAAATATATCGTACGTGTTTTATTTGTATATTTTGAATCTAGATTGCCTGAATTATGTAGATTTTCTAATACATATTTTATCTATTTCATATGCTTTCTGAAATCAAGTATACTATGGTAGCCATTGGGATGCATATGGGATGTAACAAAGTGATGGACCACGTTAGAATTAACTTGTTTTTTTTTAACAAAGTAATTAGAAATTTTTAACGACTAAACAAATCATTTGAAGTGTTTTCCGATTGTTTTTGTTCAAAGCTTTGTTTAGTAGACTACTGCAATTGGAAAAGGTTTTAAATTTTGACACTTCCGTTGTTTGATTATAAATGACTGGAAATTTAGATTTCCTTTCATGAGGTGCAGTTTATGAGCCTTCCAAACTTCAACATTGTTCTTTGTAACAGTTCAAGATGAATCCATACGACTTTGAGAGGGTACGAAATTCCTCAGTATCTGTCTCCCAAGCCACAAACCTATGTGCGACCATTTCTTTTCGGGCCTCTGCCAGAAAGTACTCCACTTTAACAGACTCTCTTCATTTTTGCACCATCCCTATGGGGAGGCATCAGGTGTCTGTATTGGTTGGAAATTCAGCAGAACAGAGGATTGGACCTGCCCACCTCTTTTGTTATGCTTTAGTGCTTACATTTTGCTTGAAGCTGTATTTCTAAGTTGTGTATTGGCAGGTTTGATGCCCTGTCCACATTTCAAATTGCCTGCCTACTCACTCTTGCTGTCTAGATTTGACTCTCACACCAAAACTGTGCACAATACTCCAGGTGTGGTTTCAGTAGTAAGTGGATAGGGACTGTTTAAATACTAAGATTGAGACTATTTTGACATTATTGGATACTGAAATTTTCAGTGCAGTCAGGAAACATTTTGGAACTGAGGCAGTTCATACTGGAATTTCACTTTCACTTTCAAGAGTGTGAACTAAGGAAATATAAAGTTATGAAAGTATTTGAAAATTTAAGTTGCAAAGTGAAGTACAGGGATACAATTCAAGAAAATCAGCAAAATAAAACTCAAATAATGACAAAAGCATTGCAGGTCTATGACTTAAAGCCATGACTGATACATGCCTGAAAGGGTTTCCCACTTTTTAAAAAAAATGTTCATAAATTTACAAACTAGCAAGTAGCACATCCAGGATTTTATAGAACTATTAATCAAAAACGAATTTGCTACCAAATAACTCAGTGTTTTATTTCTTTTGTATGGCAAATGGAAGTGTTAATCATTGGGTAAGATGTGAATGATCTGGTTTCTGAGAATCTGGAGCATTAAGTCAGAATGAGTGAGGACATAACAGATACAGTACTCGCACTGCATAATCAAAGGTGCAATATAATTCACCACTGGTTATACAAGTGAGTTCTGTATGTTAGGAAAGTTTCAGTCGTGCCACATATTCTGTCCTGGAGAATCTTAGCTTTTTTATGTCAACTTATTTTCTCAAAAACAAGGGTCAAAAGTCACATGAACCCAAAAGCTACATGTTTATCAGTGACAGAACTTGCTACTGTATTATCAGTGCTGAGCTGTATTTGGAGTAGAGCCTTTCTTGGCATTGCATTCCCATGGGTAGATTGATGGAGAGTATTTATTTCTTAGCTATTCGTCTGGTTTTCTTCAAATGTAATTAACCTAGTTAGGCTGCCTCTGATGAATGGTTTTCAAAAAAGGGTGTTGCTTCAGTTGAGAGTCTGACAATACCAAAATATGACTATTTTGCAAAGTTGGCAGCTAAGTTGATGACTTATTTTTACCATTTGGATGTCAAGGCCTTGGAGAGGGTGCAGAGGAGATATACTAGAATGATACCAGGGATGAGGGACTTCTGTATGTGGAGAGACTAGAAAAGCTAGAATTGTTCTCTTTAGAGCAGAGAAGGTTAAGGGGAGATTTAATAGCGGTGCTCAAAATTGAGAGGCGTTTTGATAGAGTAGATAGGGTGAAACTGTTTCCACTGGCAGGAGGGTCGTTAACCAGAGGACACAGATTTAAGACAAAAGAGCCAGAGGTGAGATAAGGAGAATTTGTTTTACGCAGCGAGTTATTATACTCTGGAATGTACTGTCTGAAAGGGTGGTGGAAGCAGATTCAGTAGTAACTTACACAATGGAATTGAATAAATATTTGAAGTGGAGAAAATTGCAGGGCTATGGAGAAAGAGCAGGGGAGTGGGACTAATTGGATAGCTCTTTAAAAGAGCCAGCACAGACATAATGGGCCGAATTGCCTCCTTCTGTGCTGTAGTTTCTATATAAAGAGTCTACAATAAATTCCTCCAAACTTAAGGTGGATAAATCATGAAGACCTATGGTTTTCACCTGAGGGACACTACTGTCAGGAATGCTCCCTAGCTTTTATTAAAGAATCCATTTTATGTTCAGGACTCCATTTTGTAGTTATGACAGTTTTTGCAGAATCTGTTGAAACAGACAATATCTCTAGAATGTCAACAAATCAGCTCAAATCTACAAGGCTGTACTGACTGTCATCATAAAAGTTAGTCTTGTGTAGTTCCAGATGCATCTATCTGTTTGACAACTATATGTTTACCTTTTCTATACATGTAAGGACTGCTTTTGTTATGGGACTCACTTTCTGGAATGCTGAGTTGATGTAAGTTAGTATAAACCAAGAGTGAAGGTCATGGAGGAGGTATGATGTTAGCTGAGGATAAAAAAAACTTAAATTTATATAGCGCATTTAACGTAGCAAAATGTCCCAAGGCGCTAAACAAGAGTGATATCAATAAAAGCATTTTTGACACCGAGCTACAGAAGCAGATATCAGGACAGATGACCAAAAGTTTGGTGAAAATGTAAGTTTTAAGGAGCATCTTAAAGGAGGAAAGAGAGGAGCATAGGTTTAGGGAGGGAATTCCAGAGCTTAGGGCCAAGGCAGCTGAACGAACGTCCACCACTGTGGAGCAATTAAAATCGAGTTGAGCAAGAGGCCAGAATTAGAGGAGTGCAAAAATCTCTAAGGCTTGTAGGGCTGGAGGAGGTGAGGGGTGAGGCCATGGAGGGATTTGAAAACAAGGGTGAGTATTTTAAAACTGAGGCATTGTCGGACCGGGAGCCAGTGTAGGTCAGCAAGTACAGGGGTGATGGGTGAACGAGACTTGGAGCGAGTTAAGATATGGGCAGCAGAGTTTTGGATGTGCACAGGTTTATGTAGGGTGGAAGATGGGAGGCCGGCCAGTAGAGCATTGGAATAGTCAAGTCCAGGCATGCATGAGGGTTTCAGCAGTAGATGAGCTGAGGCAGGGTCGGAGTCTGGCGACATTAGAGGTAGAAGTAGGCAGTCTTGGTGATAGAGCGGATATGTGGTCGGAAGCTCATCTCTGGGTCAAACACAACACCAAGATTGCAAATGGTCAGGCTCAGCTTCAGTTGCCAGGGATGGAAACTGTGGCCAGGGAATGGAGTTTGTGGCAGGGACCAAAAACAATGTCTTCAGTCTTCCCAACAAGGCTATTGTAAGGAAGATGGGAAATACCTGGGAGGCTAATCGCCCTGCGATCAAACTCAGGAACTGTAATCTGAATTCTCCTGCAGCCTTCTCATTGACTTGTTTGTTGTCCAAGTATCATTTCCTCCAATAAAATCTGTAAACAAAGACTCTGTTTAGAACTTTTCATTCCTGGCCCAGAGAGACAACTACTCCTTTGTGAAGTAATACATTTTGGAAGTAAGAATATGATGTTGAACGTATTGTTGCCTCGCAAGCTTGTGCCCATCTTTACCGCAACACCATTTTTGAATATCTCGAATGAGATTTCTGCCCCTCCACAATAATGAAACAGGCCTAACCAAAATCACAAATGACATCCTTTGTGACTGAACGTGGTGTATTGTTCTTCGTCCTCCTTGACCTCCCTGCAGTCTTAGATAAAAATGAGAAGTCGCACAACACCAGGTTATAGTCCAACAGATTTATTTTAAAATTACAAGCTTTTGGAGCTGTCGCCCCTTCCTCAGGTAGAGTTACTGTGAGACAATCTCATTTTTGTCCACCCCAGTCCAACGCCGGCATCTCCACATCATGACCAGTCTTAGATAGGTCTAGCACGCCATCCTCCTCCAACACCATTCCTCTGTTGTCCAGCTTGAGGGAACGGCCCTTGCTTGGTTCCACGCTTACCCATCTGATTGTAGCCAAATCTTCTCCAGAGCTTTGCCTCTAGCCGTCACACTATTACCTCCGGAGCCCCCCAAGGATCTATCCTTGGATCCCTCCTCTTAATCTACATGCTGACCCTTGACGACATCATCTGCGTACATGGGATCAGCTTCCACATGTATGCTGACAACTCCAAGCTTTTGCCCCTACCTCAGCCCATCTTCTGTTAGAAACACTCATCCCGCCCTTCATCACCTTCAGACTTGACTATTCCAATGCTTTTCTGATCAACCTCCCATCCATAAACTTCAGCACATTCAAAACTCTGCTGCCTATCTTGTCCCGCTCACCCATCACCCCATCATTGTTGACCTTCATTAGCTTCTGATGCCCCAATGCCTCAAATTTAAAATTCTTATCCTTGTGTTTATCCCTTTTTGATCCTTGCCCCACCATATTTCTGTAACTTCCTCGAGCGATACAACCCCTGCCAACTCTGTTTCTTTTACTCTGGCCTTTTGTGCATTTCCCCCCCCCCCACCCCCCACCCTGGCCCATTGCCCCACCATTGGTGGATGTGCCTTCAGTAGCTTAGGCCCCATGGTCTGGAATTCCCTTCCTTATCTCCTTGGCCTCTCCACCTCCCTCTCCTCCTTTAAGACCCTTAAAAAAAAAAACAACAACTATTTGACCAAGCTTTTAGTTATCCCTCCAAATAACTCCTTTGCCTAGCCTTCTGTTTCTTTGATTATGCGCCTGTGCAGTGCCCTTCACAGAATAGATAAAGGGATATGCCTGAAATGTTAAAATTTTTCTTTCTTCAGAATAGGCGTAGTCTACAGACCACCTAATAGTGGAAGGGAGTTGGAGGAAGAAATATGCAGCCAAATTAGGGAAATGAGTAAAAAAACATAGAATAATAATCATGGGGAATTTCAACTACCCCAATATTAATTGGACAGAAGAGGTAGGTAAAGGGGATAAGGGAATGGAGTTCCTACAATGTGTACAGGACTCCTTTCTAACCCAATATGTAAAAAGCCCAACAAGGGAGGATTTGCTATTGGATCTAGTAATGGGGAATGAAACAGAGCAGATAAGAGAAGTAAAGGTAGGGGAATATATAGGCGATAGTGACCATAATATAATACGCTTTAAGATGATAATTGAGAAGGACATGAGTATGACGAAAACCAGGTTAATAGATTGGACAAAAGCTGATTTTGAGGGGCTGAGAATAGAACTTGAGGGAAAATAAAATGGGCAATAATATTGGCAAACCACGATGTAGAACAGCAATGGGAAACATTTAAAATGGTGTTCAACAGAGTGCAGGGAAAAATATGTTCTGCTAAAAGGAAAGAACAATCTAAACAATAATGAGACTCCATGGATGAATAAAGGGAACAATTGAGGGTAAAAAAGACTTTCACGACCACCGGATGTCTCAAAGTGCTTTACAGCCAATGAAGTACTTTTGAAGTGGAGTCACTATTGTAATGTGGGAAACGCGGCAGCCAATTTGCGTACAGCAAGCTCCCACTAACAGCAATGTGATAATGACCAGATAATCTGTTTTGGTTATGTTGATTGAGGGAGAAGTATTGGCCAGGACTCCCCTACTCTTCTTCGAAATAGTGCCATAGGATCTTTTACATCCACCTGAGAGAGCAGATGGGGCCTCGGTTTAACGGCACCTCTGACAGTGCAGCACTCCCTCAGTACTGCACTGGAGTGTCAGCCTAGCTTTTATGTGCTCAAGTACCTGGAGTGGGACTTGAACCCACAACCTTCTGACTCAGAGGCGAATGTGCTACCAACTGAGCCACAGCTGACACTGGTAAGGAAAGAGGCATACATTAAGTACATAGACAGCAGGGGAGTGCATGATGAGAGAGAATATGAAAAGATTAGGAGAGAAGTCAAAAAAACAATTCGGGAGGTAAAGAGGAACTATGAAATTAAATTATCAAGGAACATAAAACAAAATAGTAAAATATTTTATAGGCACATCAATAAAAAAAAAAGGAAGGTTGAGATGGGAATAGGGCCATTAGGGGATCGTCGGGATAATACCACCGGTAACGATAGAGAGATGGCAGAAATATTAAATAATTATTTTGCTTCAGTATTTACCAGGGAGATAGAACAGATGGACATGACATTGGATGATGAGCTTATAATGAGAAGTGCATTTAAAATAAAAAAGGGGATATATTAAATAAACTAATCAAACTCGAAGAGGATAAAACCCCTGGTCCGGATGGATTGCATCCATGCATTTTAAAATAATCTAGGGAAGAGATAGCAGAGGCATTACTACGCATATTTAATAATTCGTTAGAAAAAGGTGTAGTGCCAGAGGACTGGCGGATAGCTAACGTAATACCAATATTTAAGAAGGGGGATAGAACATGTCCAGGGAATTATAGACCAGTCAGCTTAACATCGGTGGTAGGAAAAATAATGGAATTCCTACTAAAGGCGAAAATGGAAGAACATCTAGAAACCAAAAATATAATAATGAACAGTAAACATGGATTTCAAAAGGGAAAGTCTTGCTTGACCAACCTTATTGAATTTTTTGAAGAGGTAACAGAGAGAGTAGACAATGGTAATGCAGTAGATGTAATTTATCTGGATTTTCAAAAGGCCTTCAATAAGGTACCCCATAATAGACTAATGAACAAGGTCAGAGAATGCGGAGTCCGGGGACAAGTAGCAGAATGGATTGCTGGCTGGCTTCAGGACAGGAAGCAGAGAGTCGGAGTAAAGGGTAGCTGGGTAGTGGTGTTCCACAAGGAACAGTGCTGGGACCACTGCTGTTCACAATTTACATTAACGATTTAGACTTAGGAATCAAAAACACAATTTCTAAATTAGCGGGTGACACTAAATTGGGGGGTTTAGTCAATACTGAGGAGGACTGCAACAAGTTACAGGAGTACATTAATAAACTTGCAGAATGGGCATATAATTGACAAATGAAGTTCAACACAGATAAATGTGAGGTATTACATTTTGGTAGGAAGAATAGGGAGGTCACTTATCACTTGGAGGGTGCGAGTCTAGGTGGGGTAGAGGAACAAAGGGACCTAGGAGTACAAATACACAAATCACTAAAAGTTGCGACGCAGGTTAGCAAGGCCATAAAAAAAAAGCAAACCAAGCACTAGGGTTTATTTCTAGAGGGATAGAATTGAAAAGTAGGGAAGTTATGCTAAACCTGTATCGATCCTTGGTTAGACCACACTTAGAGTACTGCGTACAGTTCTGGTCGCCATATTATAAAAAAGATATAGAGGTACTGGAGAGGGTGCAGAGAAGATTTACAAGGATGATACCAGAAATGCAAGGGTATACATATCAGGAAAGGATGAACAGGCTGGGGGTCTCTTTTTTCTCTTGAAAAAAGAAGGCTGAGGGGTGACCTAATAGAGGTCTTTAAAATTATGAACAATTTTGATAGTGGATAGAGAGAGAATGTTTCCACTTGTGGGGAAGAGCATAACTAGAGGCCATCAATATAAGATAGTCACCAAGAAATTCAGAAGAAACTTCTTTACCCAAAGAGCAGTGAGAATGTGGAACTCGCTACCACAGGGAGTGGTTGAAGCGAATAGTATAGATGCATTTAAGGGGAGGCTGGACAAGCATATGAGGGAGAAGGGAATAGAGGGTTATGCTGATAGATTTAGATGAGGAAAGACGGGAGGAGGCATGGCCTGTTTGTGCCGTATATTCTATGTAATGTAATACAGAAAGAACTTGCATTCATATAGCACCTTTCACAACCTCAGAAGTACTTTTGAAATGTAGTCACTGTTGGCCTTTTAGAAGTTTATTTTTCTTTCTTTAATATGTTTTAAATTTGCAGTTTTAAGAGTATCTGCAGTTTTTGTTTTTTAAATCTCAAGGTCAGGAATGTGCCAGGGTGCTGCAAATCCTATGTATTTGTCACTTTGTGTTCACTTAGTGTCAATATCAAGTTTTCTCACGTCATGTATAGTACAAGCTAAATGTAGGGTAAAACATCAACAATGTCTCTATCCCCAAACTTTGAAGAATGTCTTAAACATCCTACACTAACCATCATAATGGCCTCTCTGAGTTAGTGCCAAATTGTGAATTCTTTTGTACTGTAGATTCCATTCCCAGTAGTAACTGGATTGCGATTGTTCAAACACATTTCATGTAATAACTGAAGTCAGAGAGAAATTTTAATCCCTTTAGCTCAGGCTGGTCTCAAATCTTGCCCCGAGGCAAAAGGACAGGGCGCTAACCCACTGCATCACTGATCCCTAAAAAACCCAATTATTTTTAACCAGTATCATAATGTGCATGAATAAATAGTTTTAAAATAATTTAGAATGATTTAAAATCAGTTTGAATGTAAAAATGCTGTTTATAAGTGATATAGCACTCTGTTATGGTTCAGTCTTTTTCTAACACCTCTTGTGCAAATGGTCTGATTGTTTGTTTCTGTAAGCAGAGCATGTCCTTTACGCTCTGAAACCTTTTCGTCTTAACCATATTGAGTTTGCATAACTTGGATTTAGCAAACCCCATCATGGTAAATTGCTTACTAGAATTCACAGGATGCCATTATAAATTTTGTTAATCCAGAAGCTGGAAAATAACAAACACGAGACTCAATTCATATGGGTAAAAATGTATTTAATTTCTCAGAAGGCAAGATACAGTCATGTTATACAGCACAAGTAATATTTTGGCATACATACAACTAACTAGGTTGCCTGTTTAAAAGACTTCATTGTTTTCCCCAGATCCTCTTGGCAAACTCTTAAAATTATGGTCTTTGTAGGAATATGTAAGTGGCTGCCTACTCCAGACATATATCAGAAAATAGAAACTAGCAGCCAGCCCTGGGATCTTTATCCATTCTGATGTCCTTTGATGTAGATGTAATTTCTTTGAACATTGTCTGGTTGTTTGGTGCATTGACACATGGTCAAAATGAGCGTAGAAAATCAAACTGCTTTTGGGAGGCAGCATTACAACACAGCAGCTCTAAGCAACATTCCTGTCTGACATGACGTTTTAACAAACTTCCCATTAGTAAAACTTCACTTTACTGAGGGCAATTTGTTACCTTTCAAAGAGAATTAAACAATGATGCTAATTGCAAATGGAGTGTTTGAACATCTTTTGAACTAATCTGAATCCTGATGGTAATTTAGTTTTTCGTAATGAGTGGACCTCTTGTGTCATTGCTCACTGTAAGTTGCAGGATATGGTCTGTGCCTTGTCTGTCTGTTTTTATCTTGATTGGACTGGTCAGATAGGCAGAAAAGTGGTAAATGGAATTCAATCCGGAGAATTGTGAGGTAATGCATTTGGGGAGGGCTAACAAGGAAAGGGAATACACAATAAATGATAGGATACTGAGAAGTGTAGAGGAACAGAGAGACCTTGGAGTGCATGTCCACAGATCCCTGAAGGTAGCAGGACATGTAGATAAGGTGGTTAAGAAGGCATACGGGATATTTCCTTTATTAGCCGAAGCATAGAATATAAGAGCAGGGAGGTTATGCTTGAACTGTACAGAATACTAGTTAGGCCACAGCCAGAGTGCTGCATATAATGCTGGTCACCACATTACAGGAAAGATGTGTACAGAGGAGATTTACGAGGAAGTTGTCAGGACTGGAGAATTTTAGCTATGAGGAAAGATTGGATAGACTGGGGTTGTTTTCTTTGGAACAGAGAAGGCTGAGGGGAGACTTGATTGAGGCGTATAAAATTATGAGGGGCCTAGATAGAGTGGATAGGAAGGACCTATTTCCCTTAGCAGAGAGGTCAATAACCAGGGGGCATAGATTTCAAGTAACGAGTAGAAGGATTAGAGGGGAGTTGAGAACTTTTTTTACCCAGAGGGTGGTGGGGGTTTGGAACTCACTGCCTGAAAGGGTGGTAGAGGCAGAAACCCTCATCACATTTAAAAAGTACTTGGATATGCACTTGAGGTGCCGTAACCTGCACTGGGTGGGAATGTAAGTTGTGACGAGAATGCAAAGAGGCTTCAAGGAGATATAGACAGGTTAAGTGAGTGGGCATGGCAAATGGAATATAATGTGGAGAAATGTGAAGTTATCCAATTTGGTAGGAAAAATAGAAAAGTAAAGTACTTTTTAAATGGTGAGAGATTGGGAAATGTTGGTGTTCAGAGGGACCTGGGTGTCCTTGTATACGAATCATTGAAAGTTAACATGCAGGTACAGCAAGCAATTAGGAAAGCAAATGGTATGTTGGCCTTTATTACAAGAGGATTTGAGTATAAGAGTAAAGACATCTCACTGCAATTACAGTATATAGGGCCCAGGTGAGACCACATGGAGTATTGTGTACAGTTTTGGTCTCCTTACCTAAGGAAGGATATACTTGCCATAGAGGGAGTGCAACGAAGGTTCACCAGACTGGTTCCTGGGATGGGGGGATTGTCCTATGAGGAGAGACTAGGCCTGTATTCCTAGAGTTTAGAAGAATGTGCAGGAAAGTGGAGATGAGGTAGAAGATCAGCCATGATCTTATTGAATGGCGGAGCAGGCTCAAAGGGCCGAATGGCCTACTCCTGCTCCTATTTCTTATGTTCCTTGACTCCCCTTTCTGATTTCAGCTCTTTACCCCCCCGCCCCCCCTCCCCCCCTCCCCCCCCCCCCCCCCCCCCACTGCCCTTTTTGCCTGCATCCTTCTTCACATACTTCTGCAAAAATTCTTGGTCTCCTATACTTGCATATCCCCTTGCTCATTCCCCTCGCCTCCTCATTCATCACCCTTCTTCCATCTGTCTTCAACAATATTTACCACATTGCTTGTGTCCATCCCTTTATTGCATCTTGTCTCCTGCCCTTCTCATCTTCTCGGCCTTCCTTTATCATCCGTCATATTTCTCCCATTATTCATTGTTTCTCTTTCTCATCCTTTTCCTATTTTCTTATTTCTTCCCCACCCCCCACCCATGTGTGGCCCTAAATTAATGCTCCATCCCCCTCCCTGCACACTTACCAAAAGGTATTCATAGGAAGAACAGCTGGTGCCTTTGCATCTTTTGCCTCACCTTCACCACAGGCCTCCTGTATATCAGCTGTGATGTGCTTCCCCTCACAGTCACAATGCTTCCTCCCACACCCACTTCTTTTTCTGATACTTTATCTTTGCCAGTTCCATGAAGATGGCATTTCAGTTTTAAAATAGCTGATTCCACTTATGCCACAGAAGCAGTGAAGGTTAGGCACCATAAGGAGAAGCAAGCAAGGGGGACAGCCTGGTGGCGACAAGAGTTGGAACTGATGCATGGAAGGCTTGTGGTGAAGATGAGTGAACAGAAACAGGGATGTTGGGGGGGGGTGGGGGGATGTGAGTGTACCCTCATTGCAGTGTGGATAGGTAGGCTGGGCTGCTACATAGGTCAGTGGCAAAGATAAGGCACCATTATCAAGTGGAAGATTAAATTGGTAGTATGAGCAGGGCCGTGATTGTCACAAAGTCTTCAAGTCTAATCGGAAGCAGACTCGGGGTTAACGAAATGGCAGGTGAACTTGTGTGACTTGTGCCACAGCACCATTCTAGTTTGGGAGGACTGAAAGGTAAGTATAATGATAAGTATGGATAAGCAGGTGGTATTACCCATTAAAAGTAATTAGTGTCGCACAGATGTGAAAACTGGTAACTACAGGAAGTAAATGTGACAAAGTAAAATTAATGATTTTGATATAAACAAAATGAAAATCCTAGACAGGCTAAAAGGGCTCAAAACCAATTAATCACCAAGGATAAATGGTATTTATTCCAGAGTCTTGAAAGAGATTGGAAATTTATGAGGCAATTATTATAAGGGAATCACCAGACAATACTGAGGTATCATTAGATTGGAAACAGGCTTACTAACTGCTGCTCAGTGTGGGTTCTGCAAGGGCCACTTTGCTCCAGATCTAATTACAATCTTGGTCCAGTCATGAACACGAGCTGAATTCCGGAGGGGAGGTAAGAGTGACTGCCCTTTACATCAAGGGAGCATCCTACTGAGTGTGGGACCAAGGGACCCGAGGAAAACTTGGGATCAGGGGAAAACTCTCCAGTGGCTGGAGTCATATTTGACACAAAGAAAGATGGTTGTGGTTGTTGGAGGCCAATGATCTCAGCCCCAGGACATCGCTTCAGGGCAGCGTCTTTCTCTTTTGATAAAACCAATTAAATATCTGTAACTCAGTAACAGGGCAGCGTCTTAGGACCAACTATCTTCAGTTACTTCATCAATGACCGTACCTCCATCACAAGGTCAGAAGTGGGGGTGTTTGGTGAATGTTAAGCTCTGTTCGCAGTGCCTCAGATAATGAAGCAGTCCATATCCACATACAGTAAGGCCTGGTCAACATCTAGGCTTGGGCTGATAAGTGGCACGTAACATTTGCGCTACACGAGAGAACCTAACCAGCTCCCCTTGGCATTACCATCATCTAGTCCTCCATCATCACCACCCTGGAGGTCGCCATTGACCAGAAACTGAACTGGACTAGCCACACTAATGTTGTGGTTACAAGAGCAGGTCAGAGGCTGGGTATTCTGTGACGAGTGGTTCACCCCCTGACTCCCCAAAGCCTCTCTACTGCCTACAAGTCACAAGCCAGGAGTGTGATGGAATACTTTCCATTTGCATGGATGGGTGCTGCTCCAACAACACTCGGGAAGTGCAACATTATTCAGGACAAAGCAGTCCGCTTGAGCGGCACACCATCCACCACGTTAAAAAACATTCACTTCCCTCCACCACCAGCGCAACATGGCTGCAGTGTGTACCATCTACAGGATGCACTGTAGCAACACGCCAAAGCGTCTTCGATAGCACCTCCCAAACCTGCGACCTCTACCACCTAGAAGGACAAGGGCAGTAGGCGCATGGAAACACCATCACCTGCAAGTTCTCCTCCAAGTCGCATGTCATCCTGACTTGGACATTTATCAACTCTCTTTCATCGTCTCTGCATCAAAATCCTGGAACTCCCCAACTAACAAATGTGGGCGAACCTTTACTACACGGACTGCAGTGGTTCAAGAAGGCGGCTCACCGCCACCTTCTCAGGGTAACTATGGATGGGCATTAAATGCTGGCCTTGCCAGCAACACCCACCCAAGAATGAATTTTTTTTTAAAGATGGAAGAGGTTCAATAGTAATTTTCAAAAGGGAATTGGATATATACTTAAAAAAAAGAAAAAAAAGTAGGGCTATGGGGCAAGAGCAGGGGAGTGGTAGATAGCTCTTTCAAAGAGTCGGTGCAGGCACTATGGAGTGAGTGGCTGTATGATTCTATGATATAAGCTAAGTTCATCCCAGGATAAAATAAAAGTGGGAGCGAAGAGAAAGAGAAGTGAGTCATCAGTTGTTAAGCAAAGGTAACCCATCCTATTCTGAAAGGTGATGATGTGAAATGTAGTATTTGAAATAATTGGTCTCATTTTAGGTAACCTGATTTTTTTGGTCAATCTTGTTCTCTGCTCCTTCACCATGCTCCCCAAAAGTAAGAATACTGCTGAGGAGAACCCAGTTAAGGATTGATGTCATAATAGTCTGCCTTACACTTTTTACAAAATAGTGCCAAAGATATCTGTGAAAGCATTATTACAGCTGATGCATAGAATTACAAAAAATGGACATGGAAGGCCAGTGTGAGTCACTGTTGATTCAGTTGAGGTTGCACTCTCTTTAATGGTTTCAGAAGAAACTTGCCCATTGGGTGCAATTTGTTGTTGTCCGGCTGAATGCTCATTGATTGATTGCCAGGGTCAGTTAACCGGCAGTGTCGTGGGCATGTCCGTAAGTAGTTTAGTTTGTGTACATTTTGTCGTGTTGTAACATAGTTGGATTGTAAGATGCTGTGTTGGCTTCAGCTATTATACTTGAGCTGGCACAATGTACACCAGCGCCAAACCAGCCACTTAGATGGGCCTTGGAGGTGAAGTAGTGAATTGAAGCACAGTTCTGCTTTTATTGTAATTTTCTTGCCAAATTTGTGCCATTGCAGGTGTAAATTTAAATTTGTCACAACAATCCTATTATCGCAGGCGCGAGCTTTAGAATCTTAGTGTATAATTTACTGTGTGTGGGCTATGCTTCCCCCATTATTTCTGGTGATTAATCAGCATTACTTTGCCTTTTTCCAGATTCTAAATGGCCTCTAGGAAATCGGGATCAGATTTTCAGAACTCTGGTATGTGTATAAGTACATTCAGTGTTTTAACAGACTACTAGCTGTTTTTTTCCAGCATTTAAGTGAAGTGATAGTTAACTGACCAGTAGTTAATGGTCCTCATTCCTCTGATTTACTTAAAAAATTATAGGTTCTGCTTCAACAAAAGGATTTGACAGATAATTCCACATTTTAACCACCCTCCCTGTAAAATATTTTTTTCTAATCTCCCCTTTAATTCTTTTTGTAATGATCTTAAATCTTTACCCTCTTGTTACCATCTTGCCAACCAGTGGAAGCAATCTATCATTATTTACCTTAGCATAACACCAGATAATCTTGAAAACTTTGTTCAAGTCTCCTCTTAATATCTCGGCTCTAGTGGGGGAAAAAAAAAACAGCGTCTCAAGTCTCTTTTCAAAACTCATCCCTGGTTGCATCCGAGTGAACTGACACGTGCCCCGCCCAATCTCAGCCCATCTGCTGCTGAAACCCTCGTCCATGCCTTTGTCCCCTACAGGTTAGACAATTCCAGTGTTGTAGTCACTGGCCTCCCATCCTGCACCCTCCATAAAGTTCAGTTCATCCAAAGCTCTGCCCAAGTGTTCTCCCACACCAAGCCCCTCTCACCCTTCACCCCTGTTCTTGCTGACCCACATTGGCTTCTGGTCCCCCAGTCGCCTCTTGTGCATCTTCCATCTCTTCACCACACTATTGGTGGTTGTGCCTTTAGCCACCTAGGCCCCATGCTCTTGAATTCTCTCCCTAAACCCCTTTCCCTGTGCACCTCCTTTTCCTCCTTTGGGACCCTTCTTGAAACCCTCTTGGATCAGGCTTTTGGTCACCCCTCTTAATACAACATCCTGAAGATGGCTTTCATTAATCTTTCTACCCCATGCATACACGATCCACCCACAATTAGTTACTTTCTTTTAAATTAATATATCATTCAGGTTGTGTTAGTCATTGTTTTAGAATTCACTATTTGCTAGTCATTAATGCTCATAGTAAGAAACTTCGCAACATCAGCAAGTAGATGAGCATAACTTTAAATAGACTTCAAATGTTCTTGTGTTCAAATGCCTGAATCTGCTTTTTTAATCAGTGGGACCTTCCTGAAAACTGAATTTAGAAATGCTTCAGTTTTTAAAAAAAACAACCTTTTTTTGCTGTCATTTTTTATTGTCAACTTCAAAATCAGTGCCTACTATTCTGGCAGACTACCAAAATGCAGAGTAATCAGCTTTAACTTTCTTAGAGTAATGGATTGCATCACTTCAGCAGCACAGAAAATGAGCAAAAATCACAGATAAAAGATGTTGTGGACCCGGGATGCTGTTTGTGCAAACTTAAAAAAATTGTTTAAAATTATTTCCAAGGCTGCAGTTAATTAAATTAGAATTCAGCTCTCTACCAGTTGTTTCATCAACCCGGTAAGCATAGGTAACAGGTAAGCTTCATATGGGAGAAATAAATCACAATTATCAATTGAATTGTAGGAACAGTGTACCCTTCTGACTTAATGTTGACACATAATTTCCTCCCTCATAGGATCCCCAAAGGACTTCTTAATTGAAACAATTAAATATATAAGCATTCAACCAAGTTAGCCGAAGTCAGTGGCTATTATTGTGAATTTCAGGTAGAATTTCCTTATCGCCACTGTTCAGACAAACCCAACAGACAGGAAAAGATCGGCTGATCCCTCTAACCTTGACTATTCCAATGCTCTCCAGGTTGGCCTCCCATCCTGCACCCTCCGTAAACTTGACCTACATTGGCTCCCAGTCCTCTAAGTCATACACTCATGGTTCAACCTAACACAATGGCCTGGATTATTGCACCCACCTCTCACTAGCCAGCCACACAATCTCCTGGGACAGGAAAAAAAATACCCTAGGATAGGGCGGGGGGTGGGGGGAGGGGAGTGCGAACGCGAACAACATCTGTGAAATTTGTCTGACCCCTGAAGGTGATCAGACGAGTTCCAGGAGACCACAGTGACCAGCAAACACATCGCTCAATATCCCACCTACATTTTGTACGCTGTGATGTCAGCCACAGTTAGGAACTCATCCACCTTCCCTTTGAACACTTGTAGCCAATCTGCCCTCACTGCACGATCCAGCAACTGGTTTTAAAGGTCGATGTTCCAATGTGAAAAGAAAATCCTCCTGACATCTAACCTACAACAGCAACTTGCATTTATATAGTGCCTTTAAAGTTGTAAAACGTCCAAAGGCGCTTCATGGAAACGATTATTCAACAAAATGTGACGCCAAGTCACATAAGATATTAGGACCAAAAGCTTGGTCAAAGAGGTAGGTTTTAGGGAGTGTTTTAAAGGAGGAGAGGGAGGTTTAGGGAGGGAATTCCAGAGCTTAGGGCCTAGGTAGCCGAAGGCACGGTTGCCAATGGTGGAACAAAGGAAATCTGAGGGTTTTAGGGCTGCAGGAGGTTACAGAGATAGTGAGGGGTGAGGCCATGGAGGGATTTGAAAACCAGGATGAGAATTTTAAGTGAGGCGTTGCTGGACTGGGAGCCAATGTAGGTCAGCGAGCACAGGTGCGATGGATGAATGGGACTTGGTGCGTTAGGATACGGACAGCAGAGTTTCGGATGAGCTCAATTTTACGGAGCGTGCAGGATGGGAGGCCAACCTGGAGAACATTGGAATAGTCAAGTCTAGAGGTAAAAAAGGCCTGGATGATGGTTTCAGCAGCAGGTGGGCTGAAACAAGGGTGGAGACGGGTGATATTACAGAGGTGGAAGTAGGCGGTCTTGGTGATGGAGAGGATACGGGGTCGGAAGCTAGTTGTATGCTTACGTAACTTGTTTGCATATCCTCTCATCCTCTCTAACCTATCTATTCTAGATGATGCCTAATCAAGGTCTTGTACAAGGACAGTTTAGTGAGCATTTTTGGTATTGGATTGTCCTGACATTACATCTCAGTACTCAGCGAAGACTGCAACAGCACAGCCTGTGGAGAAGCAGGGTATCACTGACAGCAACTTCCAGATTTATGCGTTTAATTGCGCATGTGTGGACGCCAGAAGTTGCTGTCAGTTTTACCCAGTAATAACAGCGAACGCTGACAGCCTCGCCGTTATTAGTACAGCAAAATCCAGGCCATTGTTTCTAAAAGCTTCCCCACCACCATCTATCAGAGGCGAGCCCATTCTCCCATCAAATATAGTCTGTTTGATTACTATTTTGAATATTGGCATTGGGGCATGAGCCTTTCTCCACGGGAATAATTCAAAACCCGAACGAGATGTTAAATATATGAATAACAGGCTGGCTGAGCATACCTTCTGTTTCTTTAATCACCGTCAGATAAATGCTGTCAGGACCAGCAGCCTGATTTATTTTGAGACCCTTTATTCTATCCAAGACACTATATGCACGCACATTGACGCTTTCTACTTTAGAGCCAACTATATGATGCAACATTAGTAACTCCGCATTGTCTTCTGAACTGAAGACTGATGCAAAGTAGTTTCCTTACATTACAACAGTGACTATATTTCAAAATTACTTCATTGGCTGTGAAGCACTTTGGGATATTCTGAGGATATGAAAGGTGTTCTATAAATGCAAGTTCTTTGTTTTATTTCTACATTTGCTGCTTTGCATCCTTTTAAAGAGAAAGAAATACTATGGAGGAGGAATTCCTGGAGTGTTTACGGGATGGTTTCCTGGACCAATATGTCGAGGAACCAACCAGAGATCAGGCCATCTTAGACTGGGTATTATGCAATGAGAAAGGATTAATTAGCAATCTTGTTGTGCGAGGCTCCTTGGGTCGGAGCGATCATAATATGATAGAATTCTTCATTAGGATGGAGAGTGAAGTAGTTGACTCAGAGACTAGGGTCCTGAATTTAAATAAAGGAAACTACGATGGTATGAGGTGCGAGTTGGGTAGGATTGATTTGGGGAATGTCACTCAAAGGGTTGACGGTGTATAGGCAATGGCATACATTCAAAGACCGCATGGACGAACTACAGAATTTGTTCATCCCAGTTTGGCATATGAATAAAACAAAAAGGGTGACTCAACCATGGCTAACAAGGGAAATTAGGGATAGCATAAGATCCAAGGAGAGGGCATATAAATTGGCCAGAAAAAGCAGTATCCCTGTGGATTGGGAGCAGTTTAAGATTCAACAAAGGAGGACAAAGGGATTAATTAAGAAGGGGAAAATAGAATACGAGAGTAAGCTTGTAGGGAACATAAAAACTGACTGTAAAAGCTTTCATAGATATGTGAAGAGAAAAAGATTAGTGAAATCAAGCATAGGTCCCTTGCAGTCAGAATCAGGGGAACTTATAATGGGGAACAAAGAAATGTCAGACCAATTAAATACATATTTTGGTTCTGTCTTCACAAAGGAGGACACAAATAACCTCCCAGAGATGTTGGGGAACATAGGGTCTGATGAAAGGGAGGAACTGAAAGAAATCAGTATTTGTAGGGAAATGGTGTTAGGGAAATTGAAGGCCGATAAATCCCCAGGGCCTGATAATCTACATCCTAGGGTATTAAGAAATAGTAGATGCATTGCTGATCATCTTCCAACTATCGATGGAATCTGGAACAGTACCCATGGATTGGAGGGTAGCTAATGTTACCCCACTATTCAAAAAGGGTGGTAGAGAGAAAACGGGGAATTACAGACCGATGTAAGCCTGACATCGGTAGTGGGGAAAATGCTAGAGTCCATTATAAAAGATGTAATAGCTGAGCACTTGAAAAACAGTGACAGGATCGGACAAAGTCAACATGGATTTACAAAAGGTAAATCATGCTTGACTAATCTATTGGAGTTTTTTGAGGATGTAACTGGTAAAATAGATAAGGGAGAACCAGTGGATGTGGTGTATTTGGACTTCCAAAAGGCTTTTGATTAGGTCCCGCATAAGAGATTAGCGTGTAAAGTTAAGGCACATGGGATTGGGGGCAAGGTATTGACTTGGATAGAGAACTGGTTGGCAGACAGAAAGCAAAGAGTTGCAATAAACGGGTCTTTTTCCGAGTGGCAGGCAGTGACTAGTGGGGTACCGCAGGGATCGGTCCTTGGACCCCAGCTATTCACAATATATATTAATGATCTAGACAAGGGAACTAGATGTAATATCTCCAAGTTTGCAGACGACACAAAACTGGGTGGGCGTGTGTGCTGCGAGGAGGATGCTGAGAAACTCCAGTATGATTTGGACAGGTTGGGTGATTGGGCAGAAGCGTGGCAGATGCAATATAACGTGGATAAATGCGAGGTTATCCACTTTGGTGTCAAAAACAGAAAGGCAGATTATTATCTGAATGGCAATAGATTGGGAGAAGGGGAAGTGCAACGAGACCTGGGTGTCCATGTGCACCAGTCGCTGAAGGTAAGCATGCAGGTGCAGCAGGTGGTTAAGAAGGCAAATGGTATGTTGGCCCTCAGAGCGAGAGGGTTTGAGTACAGGAACAAGGATGTCTTGCTGCAGTTGTACAGGGCCTTGGTGAGACCACACCTTGAGTACTGTGTGCAGTTTTGGTCGCCTTATCTGAGGAAGGATGTTCTTGCCATGGAAGGAGTGCAGCGAAGATTCACAAGGCTGATACCTGGGATGGCAGGAATGACGTATGAAGAGAGATTGGGTCGATTGGGCTTATACTCGCTGGAGTTTAGAAGAATGAGAGGGGATCTCATTGAAACTTATAAACTTCTGACAGGACAGGACAAACTAGATGCAGGAAGGATGTTCCCAATGGTCGGGGAGTCCAGAACCAGAGGTCACAGTCTAAGGATAAGGGGTAAGCCATTTAGGACAGAAATGAGGAGGAATTTCTTCACCCAGAGAGTGGTGAACCTGTGGAATTCTCTGCCACAGAAGGCAGTAGAGGCCAATTCATTATATAGATTCAAGAAGGAGTTGGATATATTTCTTAAGGCTAAAGGGATCAAGGGATATGGGGAGAAAGCAGTGACAGGGTACTGAATTTGGATGATCAGCCATGATCGCATTGAATGGCGGAGCAGGCTAGAGGGGCCGAATGGCCTACTCCTGCTCCTATCTTCTATGATTCTATAAATTGAAGATATGGCAGTTATTGCAAAATTCCATCTTTTAATACATATTAAGGTACTTTTTGTTGTAAAAGAAAGACTTGCATTTCTATAGCGCCTTTCATGACCACCGGACGTCCCAAAACGCTTTACAGCCAATGAAGTACTTGTGAAATGTAGTCACTGTTCTAATGTAGGAAACGCGGCAGCCAATTTGCACACAGCAAGGTCCCACAAATAGCAATGTGATAATGACCAGATAATCTGTTTCTTCGTAATGTTGATTGAGGGATAAATATTGGCCAGGACCATGGGGATAACTCCCCAGCTCCTCTTCGAAATAGTGCTGTGGGATCTTTTACGTCCACCTGAGAGAGCAGACGGGGCCTCGGTTTAACGTCTCATCCGAAAGACGGCACCTCCAACAGTGCAGCACTCCCTCAGTACTGCACTGGAGTGTCAGCCTAGATTTTTGTGCTCAAGTCTCTGGAGTGGGACTTGAGCCCACAACATTCTGACTCGGAGGCGGCTGGCAATTTTGTAAGTACGTTTGACCACGGACACATGGTTTACTCATTGTCAACTGTGCTCCTGAAGGTGCGATTTTTAAATGGCAGTGTAGACTTACTATTTCCATGGGTCATGTTCTTCTGTCAGAACACCTGGCTCCTCCTATGGCCTGCTAAATGCACGGAACTGTTTGTGTCTTTCGTATACTTGCATCAGGAAGCAAAATAGCATCTGATGCCAGAACAATGATGTATGGAGCCAACTCATCTTCAATTCCCAGGCCCACAAATCCAATTTAAAAAAAAAAAAAAAAAAAAATTATTGAGGGCAATTCAGTGAATTAGAACAATATTGTGTGTTTATATTGTATGTGCAGAAAACTGAGCCTTTATTTTCAGAATTTTCCTCAGTGGCCTACAAGAAAGCAGAGGCAAATTACAATATAAATGTGGGAGACTGGAACTTAGTCATTTTGTCTTAACTGTCCAGCATCCAATATATAAGGTAAAAGAGCCTCAAAAGGAAGTGATGGAATTATAAAGTATTTGAATGGCCTAAAGACAATGAACATATCGGCTGTAACCTGAGATGTGTTAGTGACAGTAATATAAACAGTACAAATTAAATTTGAGCTGTAATTGTGTTTTGACAATGTGCAAAAGTTCATGGACACTAGGAAGAATTAAAAAAAATTCTACTGTTTAAATGACATGACCTCATTTAGGTGGAGAGATAAAATGACTACTGCAAAATCTAATATGGTAAAATAGAAGGTCCTTTGTTACAATGCAACATTGTGATCAGTTTTGATAAATGATGAATATTATCTGTTTGGAAGCTTTATAAACACAATTGCTTGTTTTTAGGAGCGGCCTGTAGTTATCTTGATGATGTCCCATTTAAGATTGGTGATAAGTTCAAAATTCCTGCCAAAGTGGGAATTCCTGTTGGATTTTGTATATTGGACTACTCTACACTATTGAGAGAGAGCCATGTGAGTATGAATAACGCATCTAAGTTTTTTTGATTTGAGTGAACGTTTGACCTAATCACGGTGACGAATGTTTGTATTGGGACTGGATTTTTTTCACTTTTGAAACCAATGTCTGCATCAAGTGCTCTGGGTTTGGGTTATTTCAGTTAGGTGCAGAGTAAAGCTCCTGCTGCTCTTATGCCAATATTACACATGTTGATCATTCTTTGAAGAAGAATTTTCTCATATCGGTCCAAAATAGTTTGTCTTTTTCCAACTGTAATGGTTTAGTTTGAAGTAATGTTCTGGATTTACTTCTTCTGCACTGCTTACTATCTTTAGGGACACCTCTCCGATGCTGTTTTTCAAGGCTGAAAAACCCCAGTATTTTTCAGTCTTTTCATACAATCTTTTTTCTTTGACCCGAGAGGTCAGTCTGTTCCTATTCTCTGGCTTTAATGTCTTCCTTGTGTCTCAGTGACCAAAACTGGACACTGCACGAAGTCTGCCAAGAGCAACATAAAGTTTAAACGTGAATTCCTCAGAGTTGTGCTGTACTGTTTTGGCTATATAGTTCAGCATTCTATTTGCCATGTTGGTTGTTATTTCACAGTTAAGCGTCAAGTCTATTAAAACCTCAAGCTATTGTTCCACTCCATCATTAGCTATTTGACCCTTAAGCGCAGTACTTATAATTGTCCGTATTAAATTTAATCTTCTACTGGTCTGTCCTTTACATATTTTATTTAATGTTTTTGTAATTCCCAATTACCACCTCAGATTTGACCAGTTTGCATTGAGCTTCTGAATCTAAGTAACTTAAATTAGAAACTTTGGGGTGGGAGAAACTATTTCTGGGGCATCCTACCTCACATTTGTCCCAACCCCAACAAAACTCTTCTAATAAGAACCTGCTATTTTCTTCCTTTACCAAATTCTTATCTATTCCCAGATCTTTGAACCCCCCACCACTTTAAGTGTAGATTTAATAGAGGGTTTTGACAGATTAGATGGTAACTTTCAAAAGGGAATTGGAGAGATATTTGAAAATGAAAAATTTGCAGGGCTATGGGGAAAGAGCAGGTGAGTGGAACTAATTAGGCAGCTCTTTCAAAGTGCTGGCACAGGCACAATGGGTCAATGGCTTCCTTCTGTACTGTATGATTTGATGAGCAGTGCACAAGATCAAATTGTCTTGATCTTAAGAATAAAAGGTTCTGATTTTGTTTTAAAGGCACTTTCAATAAAATCATTTTATTCAACTGCAGATTGTTTTGTGCTATAAACATTGCTCTACACCAGTATAAATGGGGTGATGGCTATAAAATCTGACGCAGTAACTGAAAATTAATCATCAAACGTTTAAAAGGAATACACAGTCATTAGTACACCAATCTATTGGAAATAATAGAGGCCGTGTGCTTTCTCAAAAGGAGAGAGGGAAAATCTCAGGATACACATCATACTAAGTGGTTGCAAGTCTGCTGCTAGCCCTGTGATTTAGGGATTTTTTTTTTTTTATTCGCTTATGGGATCTGGGTGTCGCTGGCAAGGCCAGCATTTATTACCCATCCCTAGTTGCCCTTGAGAATGTGGTGGTGAGCCGCCGCCTTGAACCGCTGCAGTTCGTGTGGGGAAGGTACTCCCAGAGTGCTGTTAGGTAGGGAGTTCCAGGATTTTGACCCAGCGATGATGAAGGATCGGCGATATACTTCTAAGACAGGATGGTGTGTGACTTGGAGGGGAACTTGGAGGTGGTGGTGCACCTGCTGCCCTTGTCCTTCTAGGTGAAAGAGGTCGCGGGTTTGGGAGGTGCTGCCGAAGAAGCCTTGGCGAGTTGCTGCAGTGCATCTTGTAGATGGTACACACTGCAGCCCATGGTACGCCGGTGGTGGAGGGAGTGCCAATCAAGCGGGCTGCTTTGTCCTGGATGGTGTCGAGCTTCTTGAGTGTTGTTGGAGCTGCACTCATCCAGGCAAGTGGAGAGTATTCCATCACACTCCTTAATTGTGCTTTGTAGATGGTGGAAAGGCTTTGGGGAGTCAGGAGGTGAGACACTCGCCACAGAATACCTAGCCTCTGACCTGCTCTTGTTGCCACTGTATTTATGTGGCTGGTCCAGTTAAGTTTCTGGTGAATGGTGACCCCCAGGATGTTGATAGTGGGGGATTCGGCGATGGTAATGCCATTGAATGTCAAGGGGAGGTGATTAGACACTCGCTTGTTGGAGATAGTCATTGCCTGGCACTTCTGTGGCGCGAATGTTACCTGCCACTTATCAGCCCAAGCCTGAATGTCGTCCAAGTCTTGTTGCATGCGGGCATGGACTGCTTCATTATCTGAGGAGTTGCGAATGGCGCTGAACACTGTGCAGTCATCAGCGAACAGCCCCATTTCTGACCTTATGTTGGAGGGAAGGTCATTGATGAAGCAGCTGAAGATGGTTGGGCCTAGGACACTGCCCTGAGGAAATCCTGCAGTGATGTCCTGGGGCTGTGATGATTGACCTTCAATCACCACAACCATCTTCCTTTGTGCTAGGTATGACTCTAGCCAGTGGAGCATTTTACCCCTGATTCCCATTGACTTCAGTTTTACTAGGGCTCCTTGATGCCACACTCGGTCAAATGCTGCCTTGATGTCGAGGGCAGTCACTCTCACCTCACCTCTGGAATTCAGCTCCTTTGTCCATGTTTGGACCAAGGCTGTAATGAGGTCGGTAGCCGAGTGGTCTTGGCGGAACCCAAACTGGGCATCAGTGAACAGGTTATTGGTGAGTAAGTGCCGCTTGATAGCACTGTCGATGACACCTTCCATCACTTTGCTGATGATTGAGAGTAGACTGATGGGGTGGGAATTGGCTGGGTTCGATTTGTCTTGCTTTTTGTGGACAGGACATACCTGGGCAATTTTCCACATTGTCGGATAGATGCCAGTGTTGCAGCTGTACTGGTACAGCTTGGCTAGAGGCGTGGCTAGTTCTGGAGCACAAGTCTTCAGCACGATAGCTGGGATGTTGTCAGGGCCCATAGCCTTTGCTGTATCCAGTGCGCTCAGCCGTTTCTTGATATCACGTGGAGTGAATCGAATTGGCTGAAGACTGGCTTCTGTGATGGTGGCGACCTCGGGGGTAGGCCGATATGGATCATCCACTCTGCACTTCTGGCTGAAGATGGTTGCAAACGCTTCAGCCTTGTCATTTGCACTCATGTGCTGGGCTCCACCATCATTGAGGATGGGGATATTCGTGGAACCTCCTCCTCCCGTTAGTTGTTTAATGGTCCACCACCATTCACGACTGGATGTGGCAGGACTGCAGAGCTTTGATCTGATCCGTTGATTGTGGATCGCTTAGCCCTGTCTATAGCATGCTGCTTCCGCTTTTTAGCATGCATGTAGTAGAATGGAGCAAACCAGAGAGAAAATACTGGAAGTTATTTAAAAATAAAAATTAAACGGTGAATTCAATCAACTGAAATGATACCCATTCCACAAAAGTTATCAAACCCTCATTTATTTTAATACAGTCAACAGGTAAGATGAAGGAAAGAATTTACAGATGTTAGAATTATACATTATGTTTATTGGGGTGTAATTTTCTTGTTCCTATTCTCTGGCCCTCTAGAAATCAGTAGAGCATCTATTAAGATATTGCTCAAGTAATCTTGTCTTGACATGTTTCTCAAGCAAACTTCCTGGTGGGTTAAATCAATATTGATTATAACGGGTCATTTGCAAAAGTCTCTGAAGAAGTACTTCGTTTGTCCTTCCTGTGCACAAGCAGTAGAGTGAATGAGGTGCGCTAAATGGGGGTGCGGGAAGAGGAAAAGGTGAGACATTTACCAAAGAAATTGTTTATAACTTCAGTTCTGTTTACTTGCATTAGTGGGTTGTAAGCATAAGGAGTTTCATTAAATGTACAGGAGCTGTTAAACTAGTTTGAACCTGTTTGTATGGAATAAGTATGACTTCAAATGAGATCATCCTTGAATCTGAAAATGACATACAACACTAAACCTTAAAAATAACAAGTCAGTAAAACTCCAGTTGTGGTTAATGGCATTCGAGAGATTAGGTCACCTCACTAATTGATTCTCAGTACAGTACATTTGGTAATATACAGTGATGTGTGTGATGAGAATTACTTTGCCAGCTATCTTTCAAAAAGGAAAACACAAGCATCATACTAATCTTTTCAAGGGGATATATTCCAGACAGCGGCTACTAAATGAGGAAAATAAGATCCAAAAAGATGGATTTATAATGCCACAAAAATACTTAGCACGAGCCCTGTCTATACTTTGCACCATCTGCCCCGCCTGTGCCACCGTGGTGGCAGTGTGGCCCTCATCACCAAATCACCCCTTGGTCTCTCCTGCTCTTCTGGTATCTTGTCCTTCAAGCATCGCACCTTGTCCCACCACACTCGCCTCTCCTTTAATATCCCTGTTCTCTACTGCAACCCCAAACCCCACCCTGAGTTTCTTATTGAGATATCCTCCCTCCTTTCCACTGAGCAACTCTTCATTTTTGCTGATTTCAATCTCATTCTCAACTCACCTGGCCCTCTCTCTGAATTCACTGCCCTCCTATCCTCCCGAAACCTCTCCCTCCATGTAAACGCTCCTACCCATATTCACGGTCACCCCTTCGACCGTGCTATCTCATATGGCCTCTTTTCTTCCATAGTCTTGATCACAGAGACGGCCATTTCCGATCACTTCCTTGTATCCCTCATCACCCACAGCCCCCTACACTCTTCCAACCATCAATCATCAGATCTGACTGGACCACATCAAGCCTTGCTCTACTCTCCCAAAACAGCTCACTACTCAAGAATCATCCTGGAGAGGAATGATACCTCCTGGCTTATTTTCTCCATCAACTGTCTCCTTAAACACTTCTCCCAAGCTCCCTCCACCCTCACCTCCAACAAGTACAAGGAGCTCATGGACTTATTTGTCACTATTTTGTGTCCTAGCAATATTTATCCCTCAAGCAACACCACAAAAAAAACCCAGATTATTTGGTCATTATCACATTCCCGTGGCTGTAAAGCGCTTTGGGATGTCCTGTGGTCGTGAAAGGCGCTATATAAATGCAATTCTTACTTTCGTACTTGCTTATTGGGACCTTCTGGTCAACTGCCTCTGCTACATTTCCCCCCCCCCCCCCCCCCCATGGCTTGCCGTGCTGTCATCTTGCCCCTGAGACCTGCCTTCTGCTCCCTTGACCCCATTCCCACTAAACTGCTGACCACAAATTTTCCCATCCCGGCTTTCATGCTAACTGATATTGTAAATGGAAGAGAATTCCACAGATTCACCACTCTCTGGGTGAAGAAGTTCCTCCTCAGCTCAGTCTTAAATGGCTTCCCCTTAATCCTTAGACTGTGACCCCTGGTTCTAGTTTTCCCTAACATTGGGAACATTCTGCCCGCATCTAATTTGTCTAAACCAGTCAGGATTTTAAATGTCTCTATAAGATCCCCCCTCATTCTTCTGAACTCCAGAGGATACAAGTTCAGTCGACCCAATCTTTCTTGATATGTCAGTCAGGCCATCCCAGGAATCAATCTAGTGAACCTTCGCTGCACTCCCTCAATAGCAAGAATGTCCTTCCTTAAGTTAGGAGACCAAAACTGCGCACAATACTCCAGGTGTGGCCTCACCAAGACCCTGTACAACTGCAGCATCACCTCCCTACTCATGTACTCAAATCCCCTTAAATATAATTTGAAAAGCCCTATATTTAAGGATAATGTCAATAGGCTTTAAAAAGAACAAAGGGAAAACTCACCTAAAACTGAGGTTCCCTCTCTTGGATATTAAGGGAATCAAGGGATATGGGGATAGTGCAGGAAAGTGGAGTTGAGGTAGAAGATCAGCCATGATCTTATTGAATGGCGGAGCAGGCTCGAGGCGCCAAATGGCCTACTCCTGCTCCTATTTCTTGGTCTTATGAGCCACAATTTCCTTCAGTAAAACATTGTGAAGACTGAAGCCATCACCTTGGGCCCCCATCACAAACTCTATACCCTCGCCACTGATTCCATCCCCCTCCCCGGCTACTGTCTCTGGTTGAACCAGCTGTTCACGACTTTGGTGTCCTATTTGACCCTGAGCTGAACTTCCGACTCCATATCCCGTCCATCACAAAGACCGCCTACCTCCACCTCTGCAATATCACCTTCCACTTCCCTGCCCATCTGTTGCTGAAACCGTCATTCATGTCTTTGTCAGTTTTAGACTTGACTATTCCAATGCACCCCTGGCTGGCCTTGCATCCTTCACCTTCCATAAACTTCATCTCATTCAAAACTCTGCTGCCCGATCCTATCCGCACCAAGTCCCTTCATCCATCACGCGTGCTAGATTACGTACATTGTCTCTTGGTCCCCCAATGCCTCATTTTAAAATTCTCATCTTCGTGTTTAAATCCCTTCGTGACCTCGTCCTACCCTAACAACTTCCAGTCCTGCACACCGCACCCCCGAACTCTCCATTCATGTGATTCTGGACTCTTGTGCATCCCCCACTCTTTTCGCCCCACTATTGGCAGCAGTGCCTTCAGTCATCTAGGCCCTACACTCTGGAATTCCCTTCCTAAACCACTTTTGACGCCCCTCTCCTCCTTTTAAGACTATGCTTAAAACCCACCTCTGACCAAGCTTTTAGTCACCCCTCCAAATATCTCTTCTGGCTCGGCTTTCTTTGTCTAATTGCGCTTCAGTGAAGCGCCTTGGGACGTTTTCTACGTTGAAGGTGCTATGTAGACGCAAGTTGTTGTAATTTGTAAATTGCCGCCCACGTGGGTCAGCCATGTACTCCGTTTGTTAAGACCAGCCACCAAAACCTATTGCAGTATTTACTATATAAGTGCATGTTACTGTATTTAACATCAATCCTGGAATATCCAGGTCGGTATTACTCAGTTACTCACTAGATAAACTAGCTGAGCCATCAAGAGTCCCTGTTTTATTGTTAAGCACTTCAGATGGTAACCTAGCTGGGAATTTGTTAATTTGGGGATAATCCAGGCTATTTATTGAACTGGTTCACGGACATGGGAACCCAGCACTCAAACTACTGGGCTGACATATCTTTGAGCAGGATGTTCACATATCTGTCAACATCTGAAAGGATAAGTTAATGGTTTGGGTAGAAACCCAAGGATAGGTTAATGGTTTTGATGGAGACATTTTTTCAACTGGAAAGAAAAGGTAGATTAGCTGATATATAAAACTGACCAAAACCGAGGCAGTCACTAGTCAGATTTGTTAATTAGTACAAAATTGCAACTTAATAGGTTAATACTCTAGGAATGGATTTGTTTTAAACAGGAAAGAGGTGAAAAGAGCTTGATGATGTAGTACAGTCATCTTGTTCAAGCTGAGAGGAGAAAAAGTGGATTAAAACAGTTCAAAACTCAAGCCAAAGTGGAATGTGAACAACTTGCAGAGCTTTTAACATCATAAAACATTTCAAATTTATCTCTGGTAACTCGCTTCCAAATGCCTCTCCACTTCCACTTCTCTCTCCACCTTTCAAAGCCATCTCAAAATCCATTTTGACCTCTTAATCTGTTCCTTTCTGCCTTCAACGTACATTCCCTTACTCTCTCTAAAGCACCATGGGCATTATTTATATTAAGTTGAACTTGTTGGAACAGGGGAGACTGTGGCACTGTACAAATTAGCTTTCTCTTATTGATCGGATAAACTTTAAAAAAAAAGCATGAAACCAACATTCGGATGAATTTGAAATGAGTTTTTGTCACAATTTTTACAAATTCTTTAGTTGCTTGCACCTTGCATCTTTTACTGACTCTTAGGTCACTGTCTATTCCACGATTGAGCTATCCACTAGGATGTACAAAAAAGCAGCGTGGATCATTTTCATCCTTTTGTAATTTTATTTCTTCCAATTCTGACTCAATTTTTGTGGGAAAGTACCTCCGCTCTGGTCAGTACATATCCCTGATGTCTTGAACTCACCATGTGGGGACTCGTGGACACAAGCCATGTCCTTCTATTTCATATCACTGTGCTTTAATATGCATTACAAAGACACTTGACAGGAACTGTTTTTAAACTTTCTTGGTTTTTCTTCACTCCCACCACCCCCCCTCCCCCCCCCCGCCCCCGATTTTGTTCCTCATTTCCCCATCGCCTTTGCCTGAAGTTGCTAACTCATACTGTGGTGCAGTTCCATAGACACTGACGAGTATCCAGTACCCTTCCAAATTGCCTTTCTTTGTGTGGACCTATACAGTGAATGTCAGGCTGTTTTGATTATGAATGTGAAGACCCAGGAAACTACAGGCTAAGTGAGTCTTGACCCAGACCTGGAATAAAAACTGGGACCGTTCTGATCTCTATTGCACGGTACCATTATTCATTTGTCCCCTGAGAATTCAGAGAAGTCATCTTTTTGCATCTCTTGCACTGTGTCGCTGGAAATTGGCCTTGTGCATTATAGATGCTTAATGGCAATCCATCGACTCGTGTAGCACAGGTAAAAATTCACTTTTATTTGCACCCAAATTGATTCATATTGAACTTTGTCGTCATGACCAGTACCTTCCAGTATTTATTCAGTGTAAAGTTCTCCCATCCTGCACTACACCCCTGATGACCTAAGACTGTCATAACTTGCACTTTTGTGAAAGCTTCTATGTTTATCCCAGTTGAGGTTCTGATTTACCAGGTTGGACTGTCATCTAGGAGACATCATTGTAACTGCCATGCCACCTTATAAAGAGTTGAAATATGATTGCAATCTCGTTTCAGTATAATAATTGGACAATAAGTAGTTCTGGTACCACTAGCCTCAATGATGTCATTTTATATCTGGGAAACTCCACATGCCATAAAGTAACTTTTCAAAAATGTAGTTTTTGTGTTTATTGCAAGAAATATGACTGCTAATTTATTGAAATTCATTTTTCTACTCTTTTACATTCATAATGGTTAATTTACTTTTCCTATATAATGGTTTTATTAAACACAGGGCATTTTCTTGGGTAGATTAATGAAAAGTTTGTCAGCTGTGTTCCTTTCCAACTATTAAGTTTTAATAGTAAAATGTAATCTTTCTATTTTTTATAGTTCGATTTCTCTTTAGAGAAGAGGACGATAAAATGGGCTGAAGAAATAAAACAAATTAAAGCTGCACAAAAAGCAGCCAGTTTAAACAGGGAAGCTTCTTCAGTGACTGCTGAATCTGAGGCATTCTCAGAGAAAAAAAGTGGAATCCAATACATGGATGGACCACATTCTTCAGCATTTCCACTTACTATTAACCCTATACTTGCCAGTCTAAGGCACAACAACATTCTAACCCCAATGCCAGCTAACAGCAATACGGTAAAACAAAAAGACCCAAGTCCCCCTTACACAACTAAATTCAATCTTGCAGACTTTGAAAGTGAAGAGGATCCTTTTGATAAACTGGAGTTGAAAACGCTAAATGATAAAGAGGAACTCAAAAACATTCTTGAAGTTCAGGCAAGTTCACGACCGATGATTATTCCACAATTGGATAATGGCCTGGATGTGCAGATTGTGGGACCCACAGATGCATTACCAAGCCCAGAAGTGCAGGCCTCAACAGAGGAGGCTACCTCAGACTTCAAATCTCTTCACAAGCCAAATGGCCTCATAAATTTGCCACAGTTGGAGAACTGTGAAAAAGTGCCCTTTTCTGCCAAAGTATCTCTCCCACCTGCTTCATCTGTCAGCAATATCAAATCTCTGTCCTTTCCTAAACTGGATTCTGATGAGAGCGAGAAGACTGTTAAGCTCACTGGCACTTTCCACAGCACAAGCCTACCCAATGGCACTTTGTATAGTTCAGTGAAGAACTGCGAGCAGTACAAAGCTAGTGGTTTGAATGGACATAACTTCCCTGTTACATCCATGCGTTCCTCTTCAAGTTTTGACCTTGGGATTGATAACACCACAGCAGCGTTGTCTTCTTCCAGGTCGGATGTTTCACCAGTTATGTCAACAGCTGGAACAGAGAACTCATCTCAAAAAGCAGCAAAGCTGGTAAGATTCAAATTAACTTTTAACATTTTGGTTGCCGATTCCTCAAACTAATTCTTACAGTTGTTCAAGTATTTAATAACTTTTGGAAAAATATTTTTTATTGTATACGTCATGCAATTTATACAGCCATTGCAGTGAAATTTAAGTTGACTGAATCAGTTACAAATATTTGAATCTAGTTTAGTTAGCCCTTTCAGAGCTGTTTGACGGTATTGTCTATTCACTCCCACTGCCTGTTCCTTGTCAGCAGAAGCTGCATTCCTCCAGTCAGCAGAAACTTCCAGTGCATTACACCAGAAAGTTGGTATCCGTGACTCTGGAGTGAACTTTTGCACTACCATCTCCTCCTAACATCCTACTGTACAAACCCATGTTTATTTGGTGGTTGTATGTGTGTATGCATATACAGCTCCTGCTGTCCTCCTGCTCTCCAACCTCATGCATGTATTTACATAGAATTTACAGCACAGAAACAAGCCATTCGGCCAACTGGTCTGTGCCAGTGTTATGTATTATTATCCATAATGATGGCATATTGACACTTGCAACCAGTATGACATTGACGCCCTCTGCCAAGGACTCCCGATCTGACCATAGCTTTGTGCTGTCCTTGAATTCTATTTCCCCATTTCGTAAGTCCACATGATTAGGGCAGATGGGTCATCTGGGCATCGCAGCTTCAGGCTGTGGTAAATGCCACACCAGGCCCTTTTAAAGAGCTTAATAAGTGAGCTCCCTGAGATAGTAAGTTGGGTGGCTTCTCTGAATCTAGGAGCCCGTTCTGTCACCCAAAGGATTTTGTTCAACTGACATATTGTGTTTTGCCTTGGGCTTCCCTAGTAGCTGAATGCCAAGGTATTACAGGGGCCCTTTGGTGGGAAGGGCCACTTTGGAGAGCCAAATTGGTGATTATGCTTCCGAAAATGAACAGAAGGAGGGGGACACATTGCTTCTATAGTTAGTGAAGGAATAATCTTGGGATGGGTTGCACAATTATCAGATGACATAGTTAGGCTACTCCGCAGTAGTGATTCATGTTGGACATGGGAATCACATCTTTTTCTGAGGATCTCCAGCTTGAATCCGCAGGGTTTCCTTTTATTCCAGATGACCTGTAACCCTACAACCCTTTGAAAACTCTCCGTTCCTCCAACTCTGGCCTCTTGTGTATCCACCATGTCATTCATCCCACCATTGGTGAACGTGCCTTCAGTTGTCTAGACCCCAAGCTCTGGAGTTCCCTCCCTAAACCTGTCTGCCTGTCCGTCTCTCTCGCCTCCTTTTAAGATGCTCCTTAAAACCTACTTCTTTGACCAAGCTTTTAGTCACCATCCTACTACCTTGTTCTTTGGCTTAGTATCACTTTTTGTCTGATTATGCTCCTGTGAAGCACTGTGGGACGTTTTACTACATTAAAGGTCATATATAAATGCAAGTTGCTATTGTTGGCACAGAAAACCACTGGTTTAGACCAGAAAAACACTACTGAGGGGTTGCTAACTAGCAACATTTGAAATAAATATAACAATCTTAGTAAAATGTTCATCTTGATGCTGATGTGATAAGTGTGAGAACCGAATAGGTGGCTGCCAAGATAAATCCTACTTAAGTGGCTGCCAAGATAAATCCTACTTAATTGAAAGATGAATACATAATTACATTAGAATTACACTGGTGTTAATGTAAAGCAGTATCACTTCAGTTCAGGGATATGTAAAACATTCTATTGCTCATCTGAAAGGAATCATGCAACCATATAGCTCACTGTTTTATCATTTGAAAGATATTCAGTCCGGTGACTGCCAACTGTATAATAGCTACATATTTATATTTTTATCTGCATGTACTACCTGCCTGTGCCACTTGACTTCCTGTTATCATGTTTTTGTCACACTTTTTGTGTCAACTTTTTAAAATTATAAATTCATAGGAACGTAGAAACAGGAGTAGGCCATTGAGCCCCTTGAGCCTGTTCCGCCATTCAATGATCATAGCTGATCTGCAACCTAACTCCATATACCCGCCTTTGGCCCATATCCCTTAATACCTTCAGTTAACAAAAAGCTATCTATCTCCGATTTAAAATTAGCAATTGATCTAGCATCAATTGCCGTTTGCAGAAGAGTTCCAAACTTCTACCACCCTTTGTGTGTAGAAGTGTTTCCTAATAATTTCACTCCTGAAAGGTCTGGTTCTAATTTTTAGACTATGCCTCCTAGTCCTAGAATCTCCAACCAGCAGAAATATATTCTCTCTCTCTACCCTATCTGTTCCCTTTAATATCTTGACAACTTCATTCAGATCACCCCTTAACCTTCTAAATTCTAGGGAATACAACCCTAATTTGTGTAATCTCTCCTTGTAACTTAACCCTTGAAGTCCAGGTATCATTTTGGTGTACTACGCTGCACTCCCTCCAAGGTCAATATATCCTTCCTACGATGTGGTGCCCAGAACTGCTCACAGTACTCCAGGTGTGGTGTTAAGATTTGCGTATTTCTGGTCTTTCAAGTAAACAGGATTGAGTGCAAACCAATATGGTGGGTATATTGTGTTTAATCGGAGTTTAAGACGGAATATAATACACACTAGTTATGAAGCAAAAACATACGACCGTGACAAGTAGCTGGTACCGGTCCCGATCGGACAGAATGGCGGGCGTGCACAAACAGCTCTTCGGCTTACGGCCTTTCTCCCTCTCTTCTCTCTCACTCCACCGTCTGTGCTCGGGGCTTTTCAGATCTCTTCTTTATTCTCTTTTTTTAGGAGTGGACCTGGGGTAGAATATTGACTGGATCATTTAACCGATAGAGGTTCCCCTTAAAACAAGGTGCCCAATGGCATGTCAAGTTCTTTGTTTGAGCCATGGAAAAAGGGTCAACCCTCCTGTTATCTTTCCCCTGTCAGGGGTCCTATTTAGCCATTACACATGGTTTCTGTACCTAGCCAATCATGGCCTTACAGCATGTTGAGGACTGTTTTCCCCTTCTCTCATCCGGCCCTTTCCTTCCAAAGCTATAGTCTCTTATCTCATCCTGTCTTGTCGCTCCCTGGAGTCAGCAACCAGACATACCAAGTTTGGCCTTCAGACTCCTTCAGTCAGGGGCCCCATTGTTGGAACTGCTTGTTATCAATTATTTATGTTCATGCAGCTGGCCGTGCAAACTAACTATTTCATTTCATTATCAGACTATTGTACCGTGAAATGAATCATTAAATTCCCAAAGATCCTCTATTCTATGCCCTTATACGAATTAACATATCTGCACAAGCAGTTCTGTTAAACGAACTCCAATTCCTACCTTAGCATTATAATATGGTTATTAGTCATAATGGAAGAAACATAGGTTGAGCCTTAGTTGGCCAAATTAAAGATACATTAAACAAAGTCACAATCCTAACTTACAAACAGCAGATAGCTAGCCTGGAAGGCAAGGCCATATGTGGCTGTCCCTGTGTTGGATGTTATGCATCTATCCATTTAATCTAATACCAGTCTGAAAACACTTTGTCTCAAACTCTAATATAAGTTTCCAGTAAACCGAAACTTAAGCAGTTCCAGTAAAACACAACTTATACATTAACCCCTTACTTGTCTCGAGCTCTAATACAATCATTTAAACACGGTATTATTAGTGTCACAATTTCATTGTATAACCAGATATATTTTAGGTACCTAGTTACCCCCAGGGTTTTGTATAGCTGCAGCATAATTTCTACCCACTTGTATTCTAGCCCTCTAGCTATAAAGGCCAGCATTTTATTAGCCTTTTTGATTATTTTCTGTACCTGTTCATGACGTTTTAATGATCTATGTACCTGGACCCCCAAGTCTCTTTGGACCGCCACTGTTTAGCTTTTCACCATTTAGAAAGTACCCTGTTCTATCCTTTTTAGGTCTAAAGTGGATGGCCTCACATTTGCCTACATTGAAATCCATTTGCCACAGTTTTGCCCATTCACTTAATCTATCGATATCTTTTTGCAATTTTATGCTTTCATCTACACTGCCTACAATGCCGCCTACCTTTGTGTCATCGGCAAATTTGGATATCTGACTTTCTCTGCTGTCATTTAATGCGTGAATAGTTGAGGCCCCAACACAGATCCTTGCGGGACACCACTAGTCACATCCTGCCAATTTAAGTACCTTCCCATTATCCCTACCCTCTGTCTCCTGCTGCTCAGCCAATTTCCTAACCAGGTCAATAATTTGCCCTCAATTCCGTGGGCTACTACCTTAGTTAACAGTCTCTTATGTGGGACTTTATCAAATGCCTTCTGGAAGTCCATATAAATAATATCCATAGACATTCCCCTGTCCGCTACTTTAGTCACCTCTTCAAAAAATTCAATCAGGTTTGTCGGGCATGACCTACCTTTCACAAATTCATGCTGGCACTCTCTGATAAATTGAAAATTTTCAATGTGTTCAGTCACCCTATCCTTAATTATAAACTCTAGCAATTTCCCGAAAACAGATGTTAGGCTAACTGGTCTATAATTCCTTGGTTTCCCTCTCTCGCCATTCTTAAATAGCGGAGTGACATATGCAATTTTCCAATCTAAAGGAACGGATCCTGAATCGAGAGAAATTTGGAAGATTATAGTTAGGGTATCTGCAATGTACTCAGCTACTTCCTTTAAAACCCTGGGATGGAAACCATCTGGTCCTCGATTTTTCACTCTTTAGTGCCATTATTTTCTTCATTACTGTTATTTTACTTGCGTTAATTTTATTGAGTCCCTGTCCCTGATTCAATATTAGTTTCCTTTGGATTTCCACATATACTGACGCAAAGTAATTATTCAACATGTCCGCCATTTCCTTATTATCATTGACCATATCACTACTTTCAGTTTTTAAGGGGCTGACATTGCTTCTGACTACCCTCTTTTTCCTAATATAATTGTAAAAATTCTTTGTGTTGATTTTTATATCCCTTGCAAGTTTCTTTTCATACTCCCTTTTTGTAGCTCTTACTATCTGTTTTGTGACCCTTTGCTGTTCTTTGTATCTTTCCCACTTGCCAGGATCTCTGTTATTTTTTGCATTTTTGTATGCTTTTTCTTTGTTTTATGCTGTCCCTCACCTCTTTAGTCGTCCATGGTTGTTTTTTTTGACAAGTTGAGCAGTTACCCCTCAGGGTATAAACTGGTTCTGTATCACATTAATTTCTTTTTTGAACATCTCCGTCTGATCTTCTGTCATTTTACCCATTAACAGATTTGCCCAGTTTATTGTGGATAGTCTCTGTCTCATCCCGTTGAAGTTGGCCTTACCTAAATCTAGAATCTTAGCTGTTTCACGTTTCTCCCTTTCAGACGCTACGTTGAACTCGATCATGTTATGATCGCTATTGGATAAATGTTCATGCACAGTTAGGCTGTTAACTAAATCTGGCTCATTACTCATTACTAAATCTAATATCGCATGTCCCTTGTTGCCTCTAGGACATACTGTTGTAGAAAACTATCCCGGACACACTCAAGAAATTCACTACTTTTCTGGCAGGTGCTAGTCTGCTTATCTCAATCTATGTGAAAGTTAAAATCCCCCATTAAAACTACTCTGCCTTTGCTACACGCTTGTCTAATATCTGCATTTATACAATCCAGCACTTCACAGCTGCTATCAGGGGGCCTATACACAACTCCCACTATTTCTTAATTCTACCCATAAAGTCTCCACTGCCTGCTTACCTATATCCTCTCATTATTGAAGTGATTTCATCCTTTATCACTAAGGCTACGCCTCCCCCTCTGCCATTTTCCCTATCTTTGCTGTACACCTTATAACCTGGTGTATTTAGTTCCCAGCCCTGATCGTCTTGTAGCCATGCCTCAGTAATGGCTACCATGTCATACCCTCCAATTTGAATTCGCGCCTGCAGTTCATTCAATTCCTCTTTCTTTATGTCCACATTTATAATGGAAGATGCCCTTGTAACTCATCACTTTGCAATCTGATGGTTACTCACAATTTTCCTAAACTATTCCTGAATTTCTTTTTCTTGGAATTATTTTTAATGCTAAAATAAGTGTTTAACCAAAATTAAAAAATTAATAATTTCACAATAACACAATTAAGTTTATCTGGCAAATTAAGCATTGTCTTTTGTGTCTTTCCATGCTTTCATGAATGTTTACTTGAAAGGCTCAGCCATTCCCAAAAGCCTGGGTTTAGAGTTAATATTTTTTCTCAGAGCTCTGATGCCGTGAGCTGAATTTGGATTATGCAGTCTGAGCACGTGCAGCATACCTAATCTCCCAAGATGCCTCAGTACCATTCAGTTACCAAACTGAGGGATATTTATTTGTTAGCTTCTAGCAGTTTCTGCTCCAAAGTTTTCAAAATTATTTCAAGAAAAGCTAGATAACACATTTTAAAAGCTTTGCTGAGGAAAATGTCATTTTTTTTAAAGAGGCTATGTCTGTGTGAGAGAGAAAAATGATAGTATTCTGATTGTGTACACACACACAGCATTTTGTGTTCTATAATCTCAGGAGGGGGTTGTAGAAAGAAAGAGGGAGAGACACAGACTGGTCAGAGAGCAGGGGTGAAAGGGAGAAAAATGGTCTTTCTCCATGTAATGTTACTTTAATGGGAAAAAAACACTAGTTAAATTTTAAAACCAGCTAATTATCTCAGCTGTGTTTTGTTGACATTTAGAAATGGCTTACACCTGTGTGACCGAGATTCTAATTTCTAACAACTATGGCAAGAGTAGGGGGGTGAGGGAAGGCAGACAGATAGTCTTCCCTCAAGTTGAAACAAGTTGAATTTTGAAAGCAAAGCCTCTTTGAGGGAAACAAATAGGAAGGGAGAGGAGGAGGGAATCCGGTTGAGTTGGGGGGTGGCTATGGCCACTTGGACACGTGCCCTTTCTCCTCCTTCTCTCGTTCGCCCCCCCCTCTCGCTCCTCCATTCCCCCTCCCTTCTTGCTCTCGCTTACTTGCATAGCCACATCAAGCTATACCTATTCTATACTAACGCTTTATGCTTGTTTGGCTTCACGCTTTGAAACATAGTTATTCTTTTCTGAATGCTTTAGAGAATTTGTGATTATTAGCACATTTATAATTTCAGTGTTGAGCTCAGACCATGTTTTAATAACCATGGTAATATGTGATTATGGGATCCTATTTAAAAATTATGTCCTAAGATGTGACAAAAAACAATGCTGTTGGTAACCACTGTTTGACAAATGAAATCAATCTGTATATTGTATGTCTGTCCTGGAGGTTTTGGAAGTAGTTACTTTTATTCGTTCCTGGGATGTGGGCGTCGCTGGCAAGGCCAGCATTTATTGCCCTTGAGAAGTTACAATGGTATTAGTGGAAATGTGTTATCTAAACTAAAATGAAAACAAACATACAGGACTGTTTAAATGGTCATACTTTTGCAAAAAAATGGGAAACCAGTGTTCTCTCTTGTTTTTAAGATTGTTTTGTGACCTGTAACACACACACACACACACACTTTTAATGTCTAATCGGTTTGACAATGTATCAGAATAACTAATGAAATTGAAGGGTTGTCTAACATGTCTGCTTTGAATCAGTTTGTGTGGATTTTAGCTAAATATCCTATATAAGGCAATTTAAAGAACTAATATGCTTGGTGGCAGACTTGTGTCTTTCTTCATATGCTACGGTACTACTAACATGACTTTCTAATTACCCTACATACAGTTGAAATAAAAGGTTCTCCATGTTAATCTGTGAAAAAGTATTTGTTTCATTTTGCTTTACTTGTGTATACAAGTGGATGAAATAAGTGGTGTTGATGGTGCAAGCTCTTCATTTATTACCAAAACTTATTGTTTCAAAATTGTCACCACTACCTTTACCTTCATTGCCTCCTACTTTTATCTGTTAGTGAAGTATGTTACTTAAACATTTACAGATTCAGTTGATCACAAAATTAACTTACAGCAAATGGCTGCTATGCAGGCAAAATACCCTGGTATTGCTATCTCTCTTCTCTCCTCTACCCATTATTAGTTCCCCAATGTCACTTGGAAGGCACCACAGAAGGTCCTAATGTAATACGACTTTTATGCAAGTAAACCACTACAAAACACAAGGAACAAAGCCATGAATGTTGTGTCTAGTCAGTCAAACAGCTGAATAAATGCCACGCCACGTTAGGTAATTAAAAAAAAAAATTGTGTATTGATGAAACTATTTAGGCACCAACTCAAAAATTTTAGATGTATTGGTGACCAAAATAGTGCCTAAATTGATCCCTGAAACAACCTCTGCTCAGTGCCACCCCAGCACTGCAGTTGCAGTTGAATGGTTGCCACTGGGTGAATTGTTGAAAGCCCATATCCTACATACAGAAAGTTAACATACAAGTACAGCAAGCAATTAGGAAAGCAAATGGTATATTAGCCTTTAATGCAAGGGGGTTGGAGTATAAGAGTAACGAAGTCTTGCTGCAATTATATAGGGCTTTTGGTGAGACCATACCTGGAGTACTGTGTACAGTTTTGGTCTCCTTGCCTAAGGAAGGATATACTAGCCTTACAGGGGGTGCAATGAATGTTCACTGGATTGATTCCTGGGATGAGCGCGTTATCCTATGAGAAAAGATTGAGTAGATTGGGCCTATATTCTCTGGAGTTTGGAAGACTGAGAGATGATCTCATTGAAACATATTAAATTTTTAGAGGGATTGATAGGGTAGATGCTGAGGGGCTGTTTTCCCTGGCTGGAGAGTCTAGAGCTAGGGGTCATAGTCTCATGATCAGGATAATAGTTGGGCATTTAGGACTGAGAGGAGACATTTCTTCACTCGGAGGGATGTGAATCTTTGGAATTCTTTACCCCAGAGGGCTGTGGATGCTCAGTCGTTGAGTATATTCAAGACTGAGAGCGATAGATTTTTGGAAACTGAGGGAATCCAGCGATATGGGGATAGGATGGGAAAGTGGAGTTGAGGTCGAAGATCAGCCATGATCTTATTGAATGGTGGAGCAGGCTCAAGGGCCTACTCCTGCTCCTATTTCTTATGTTCTTATCCTACCACTCTACATGAAGACATTGATAAAATCAAACTTGTTGTGCTATTGGTTGGTTGCATTTAAAAAAAACTTTTAAAATATGTTTGATATCTAGTAGTAGTTACTACTAGCAGTTTAAAATAGTTAGGTAAAGAAACATGGACATTCAGGTAAATATACATGGAAATAATTTTGTAACTAGCTTTAAAAAAAATTATGGTTGCAGTAGAAGTCCACTATATTTGTAAATGGTATTTTTTTTTCTTGATTACAGCAAGGTCAGCCATGGTTCAGTGGCAGCACTGCAGTTTCTGAGTCAGAAGGATGTGAGTTCAAGCCCCACTCCAGAGATTTGAGCACATAATCTAATCTGACACTCTAGTGCAGTACCAAGGGAGTGCTGCACTGTCGGAGGTGCTGTCTTTTGGATGAGACACTAAACCGAGGTATCTCTCTGCCCTCTTGGTGGATGTAAAAGATCTCATGGCACTATTCGAAGAAGAGCAAGGGAGTTATCCCTGGTGTCCTGGTCAATATTTATCCCTCAATCAACATCACTAAAAATAGATAATCTGATCATTTATTTCTTTGCTGTTTGTGAGAGTTTGCTGCATGCAAATTGGTGCTGCATTTTTCTACATTACAACAGTGATTACATTTCAAAAAGTACTTAATTGGCTGTAAAGTGCTTTGAGACTTGCTGAGGTCTGTGAAAGGCTATATAAATACAAGTTCCTTTTTTCCCCCCCTTGCTCTCGCCCTCCCTCCCTCCAGAAGCTCTTCTGACCACTTTGTGTCACCATGTGAAATAATGTAGTCTTCATTATTCTGATCTTCACTTGCCATTCAGCCTGGCTGAGGTGTTCATTGTTATAGTGGAGTCCCTCAAATTATTTGACGGTTTACCAGGATCTAATGATAAAAGATGTTTTTAAAAGGGTAATAGATGAATCATCAAGATTTTAGGTGGAAATTCCTTCCAGTATTTCATGATGGTTTAAACTGAACAAAATTCTGGTTGTAAGTCAAACGTCTTTAACACCTGATGATGAGATCCATTCGAACAGTTTAGTTATGCAGAAGAGCATCTAGTGCTGTTCTCGTGTGCCTTTTTGGTATTGGCATGTTATCCTCTTGGGTACTGCCTCCACAAAAATGCAATACCAAACGGACCAATGTGCACTGGAGTCCAATTAACAAATGATAACCAACTGGAAGTTGCATTGGCAAGGATGTGCTTTGGTTGTAGCATAAAAATACCTGGTGCAAAACTGATCCAAGACGTGGTTTTTTTCAAGTTAAAATAAACTTGCTGGTGACCTGCTGTGCCTCCATTCCTACTTCAATAACGATTTAAAAGAGCTGATCACCTGTCTGCTTTTCAATGATTAAATATCTCACCAGCATTCTAGAAGCTGGTAAATAGCCTCCCATTGATGCAAAATTTAACAGTTGAAGACTACATATTGCAGTGAGGTTAGTGCATTGTTGCAGTCGGCTCTGTTCTTTCTGCCAACTGTAAAGATCCTGCATTAAATCAGTTTGGGAACCCTAGTACAGTGCTTGTCAACGGCACAAAATTGCTGATAATTTGACACCAAATTGACAATTTTGTTCATTATGGGAAATAGAAATAGCAAATTAATTTAATTGGCGTGTTCTTTTTCAGGCTGAAGTTAAGGCATGTTATTTAAGCAGAGTTTAATGAGCTTTACCCTGTATCTCCCCTGTGCAATATGAACATTTTATTAGGTTTATTGTTTGTGAATTTAACTTGGGTTAAAGAACTCCTCTTCAGATTGTTATGTGAATGAAGGTTTTTTTTAGTCTGTGCTATCTGTTCAATGATAAATATGTCCTCTTAAATTTAAATTTTGGAGATGTGATGTCTTGAAAAATTTATCGGAAGATTTTGGAATTGAACATCACTGATATAAAATTGTATTTAGGTTATGTTTCCTGTTTGTTGTCTTATAAATAGGTTAATTCTCAAAACCACCCTCCTGCAGAATTGTTCACCATAAGCATCGAAGACGCATCAAAGAGATCAGAGTGTCTTGATCCACTTCAAGCATTGACTCCAAGTGAGAGACAGTGTGCAGAAACGATAGTTAGTATGGGATACTCCTGTGAGAATGTAATAAAAGCCATGCAGAAACGAGGAGAAAACCTAGAACAGGTAAAGATGTACATCATTATTAAAGGGAATTCACTTAGCTCAATTAGGTATTGTAGGCATGTTTCTGAAAGAAGTGGAAAGCGAGGATCCATTATGAACACCTACTTGATATGACCTGATACCTTGCTGGTACAAGTGGGTTCTGATCAGCACCATGAGTGGGTTAGAAATAATAGCTCATGGGTCTTATAATGTATTCTGTTTATATCATGTATTAAAAATTAGTTGAAATTAATTGGGTTAATAAGAAAACAGCTGGATTTAAGAGTGCTATATCCCTTTTGAAATTCAGTGCAAGTGAAGGCAATGCGAGTACTAATTAGACTATTGTGTGAAGCGGATTAGTATGTTCATAATTTGAATTTCCAAAGAAAAATAGTTCTAGTAACCAGAATGTGATGACATTACAGCATCACATAATAAAGTGCTGCTAAACACCTCTTAAAACAATTCCTTTTTTATCTCTTGTAACTGATAAAATTGCAAAGAAGTCAGCCTGTGTTTGTCATGCAACACTGTACCTGTATGTGTGCAGTAACTGAACTAGTCTAGTCGATCATTTAACACCAACCTGAATTCAGCAAGGGTGGTGTTATACTGCAGATACCATTTTGAGATCGGTATCTTCAGCGTGATGCAGAGTTAGCAGTGGGTGAATTATTCTGCTGGCTCCATGTCGCATCCAAATGGTAGTTATTTTAATGTTGAAGAGCAAATGGCAATTTATTTCCTTGCCAGAATTAAGCTGTTTAATATGAAGTTTAAAAAGCTCCTACGCATTCCAGCTGACAGCGAGAATGTTTGAAGTTTCCTTTACACTAGTTAACGTTCGACCTCCTCAAAGTGGTCTTGCACTGTTTGCCAGAATTTGATCTGGCTCACTTTGCTGCTGAGTTATACCATACAGTTTGTGTCTGGCAAATCCAAAACTGCTTTGTATCAATGTGAAATGTCGTATAAGTGACAGTGAAAGAAATCGATTTGATGGAAGAGTTCATAAAGAAAAACAGTTGAAACTGGTATTGCACATGCTGCAGAATTGTGATCATTAAATTCAGGAATAACTGCTCACTGAGTTGTACGAAGGTTGAGCATCAAATTAAAAAGCTAGTGCATAAGATGTTAAAGGAATGAAGAAAATCTCAAGCTTGTTCAAGCCATGGTACAATCTAGTGTGTAAATTCTGCTGTTAATCTTTTTACAAATGAACTGCTGCGACAACTATGCCACGTTCACATCAATTTTTTACCAAAATTAGTTCTCGGAAGCAGTCGATGGTGATTTAAATCACATCAGAGAAAATGATGGACAGTGCAAAAATAACCTGAGATTCAGGTCAACCTGGGTATAAGTATACTATTAAATTTCTACAAGAAAGCTCAGGATAATGGAGTCAAGAACTGTACTGGCTGATGTGGAAGTTGTAGAAGTGTGTAGACTCCAGCAGTTCAAAATATTCTGGATAAGTTTGATGAAGCATGAACTAATGTCCAGTCATTGCAGAACAGCATTTAACAAAGCATACTTGAGAGCTATATTGTCAAATCATTGGAGGTTAAGTCTGAGGCCATTATGCGGAAGCAGTGTAGTGCTCTGGACAAGTTGCACCTTGAATACTGCACTCCATCAAAGCCTCAGACTGGAGGATGGTAGTGGTGTTCCTCAGACTGGAGGATGATAGACAGTGGTGTTCCCCAAGGGTCAGTGCTGGGACCACTGCTTTTTTTGATGTATATAAATGACCTGGATATTGGAATACAGAGTAGAAATTCTAAATTTGCTGATGACACCAAACTTGGGGGTGTGGCAAACAGTGACAATGATACCAATCGACTGCAGCAGGACATAGAAAGGCTAGCAGAATGGGCAGACAAGTGGCAGATGGAATTTAATACAGAGAAGTGTGAGGTGATGCATTTTGGCAGAAGGAACAGGGAGAGGCAATATACACTTAATGGCACAGTTTTAAAGAGTGTACAGGGACAGAGGGACCTGGGAGTTAATGTGCAGAGGTCCCTGAAGGTGGCAGGACATATTGAGAGAGTGGTTAGCAAAGCATATGGGATCTTGGGCTTCATAAATAGAGGTCATGATGCGGAGATGCCGGTGTTGGACTGGGGTGGACAAAAATGAGAAGTCGCACAACACCAGGTTATAGTCCAACAGTTTTATTTAATTTTAAATAAATTTTAAATAAAACTGTTGGACTATAACCTGGTGTTGTGCGACTTCTCATTTTCATAAATAGAAGTATTGAGTACAAAAGTAGAGAGGTTATGCTGAACCTTTATAAAGTGCTGGTTAGGCCACAATTGGAGTATTGCGTCCAGTTCTGGTCATCACACTTTAGGAAGGATGTGAAGGCCCTTGAGAGGGTGCAGAGGAGATTTACCAGAATGGTTCTGGGGATGGGGGATCTTAGCTACAAGGACAGGTTGGAGAAGCTGGATTTGTTTTCATTAGAGCAAAGGAGGTTGAGGGGTGATTTGAGAGTGGTGTACAAGATTATGACGGGTTTGGATAGGCTAGACGGGAAAGGCTGTTCCCACTAGTTGATGGTACAAGGACTAGGAGACACAGATTTAAGGTTTTGGGCAAGAGATACAGGGGGGATGTGAGGAAAAACTTTTTTACACAGCGAGTAGTGAGGACCTGGAACTCGCTACCGACGGAAGTGGTGGAAACGGAGAAACTCCATGTTTTCAAGGGGAGACTGGATAGGCACTTGAGGGAAATAAACTTGCAGGACTAAGAGCAGGGGAATGGGACCGACTGGATTGCTCTACAGAGAGCCGGCATGGACTCGATGGGTCGCATGGCCGCCTCCTGTGCCGTTATGACTCTGACTTTGACTGTATGAAATGTGCAAATTCTAGAAAGTGTGCAACAAAGAGCTTGGAGCTGATCTCTCGTATCAGAGGTGTGAATTATGAGAAAAGGTTTGGAAAGACTTGAACTCTTCAGCCATGCAAGGAGGTGAAGGAGAAAAGGACCTTCTGAAAGTATACAAGATACTAAGCAGAATGGAAGAGGTTAATTCCAAACTACTTGGTTAAACCTTTACTGTAGCACTAGAGGACATGGATAGAAACTGGTAAAAGGCAAGTTCAGGATTGATGTTGGGGAAACACTTTACACACAGTGATTAATACCTGGAATGGGTTTAAAAAAAAATTAAAAAATTCTTCAAACATCTCCTTTTGGTGATGATCTTAAATTTATGCCCTCTGTTTGCCAACTCACTGACCAGTGGAATTTGCCTTTCTCTCTTTACCTTATGAAAACCTGTCATTATTTTGAAAACCGTTATCAGATCTCCTCGTACCCATTTCTTTTTCTGGGTTCAGTTTGGAACATAGGAACAGGAGTAGGCCATTCAGCCCCTCGAGCCTGATACGCCATTCAATGAGATCATGGCTGATCTGTATCCTAACTCCATTTACCCACCTTGGCTCCATATCCCTTAATATCCTTGGCTAGCAAAAATCTGTCAATCTCCGATTTAAAATTAAGAATATAAAAACAAGAAATTGGAGCAGGAGTAGGCCATTTGGCCCTTCGAGCCTGCTCCGCCATTCAGTAAGATCATGGCTGATCTTCTACCTCATCTCCACTTTCCTGCACTATCCCCATATCCCTTGATTCCCTTAATATCCAAAAATCTATCGATCTCTGTCTTGAATATACTCAATGACTGAGCAGCCAGAGCCCTCTGGGGTAGAGAATTACAAAATTAATAATTGAGATAGCATCTACTGCTTTTGGTGGGAGAGAGTTCCACACTTCTGCCACCCTTTGCGTGAAGAAGTGTTTCCTAACTTCTCTCCTGAATGGCCTGACTTTGATTTTAATGTTACGTCCCCTTGTCCTAGACTTCCCCACCAGTGAAAAAAGTTTCTCTCTACCCTATCAATTCCTTTTAAAATCCTAAAATTCCCATATTACAACAGTGACTACACTCCAAAAGTACTTCATTGGCTGGAAAGCACTTTGAGACGTCCGGTGGTCGTGAAAGGCGCTATATAAATGCAAGTCTTTTTTAAAAAACCCTCAATCAAATCACCCTGTAACCTTCCATATCCAGGGAATACAAGCCTAGTTTATGCAGTCTCATAATTTAAGCCTTGGAGCCCTGGTAACATTCTGGTGAACCTGCGCTGCACTCCTTCCAAGGCCAATATATCCTTTCTAAGGTGCGGTACTCCGAACTGTACACCGTACTCCAGATGTGGTCTAACCATGGCTTTGTGTAGCTGTAGGGAGGTATGCTAACATTCCATTAGCCTTTTTAATTATTAGCACAGGATAGTAAACTGTCTGAATAACTACTCTTCCCCCCCCCCCCCCCCCCCCCCCCCCAAGTATTCACCAAGAGTGATACGGCCAACGTGCCTCCTCAAATAGCTATTCCAGGTAAAATTTATGACTGATATAATTGAGTTGGAAATCATAGACTGGCAAAAAACAGGCTCAAAAACCTTAGAACCCCATGGATAGACTGTATTTATCCCAGAAAGCTAGAGATTATGGAGGAAATTTGAGAGGCATGGCAATCATTACGAGGGTGCCACTGTACACTGGCGAGGTACCAGTTGATCGGAAACAAGCTAATTTGGTGCCCCTATTCAAAAGAGGTGACACAGCAGACACAGGCAACTACAGACTCTTTAGAAAAGGCAAAATACTGCGGATGCTGGAAACCTGAAATATAAACAGAAAATGCTGGAAATACTCAGCAGGCCAGGCAGCATCTGAGGAGAGAGAAACCATTAACGTTTCAGGTCTGTGATCTTTTGTCAGAACTGGAAAACATTACAGATGTAACAGATTTTAAGCAAGTACAGGTGCAGAGAAAGGGGGGAGGGGAGGAAAGAACAAAAGAGATCTGTGATAGGGTGGAAGGCAGGAGTGATTTAATGAACAGCAAAATCATTACCAGCACCTGCTGCTGGAAAAAATGGGAGCAGTGGTTATGATCTGAAATTGTTGAACTTGATGTTGCGACCGGAAGGCTGTAAAGCACCTAATAGAAAGATGAGGTGCTGTTCCTCGCTTCCGTTGTGCTTTATTAGAACAGTGCAGGAGGCCGAGGACAGAGAGATCAGTGTGGGAGTGGGATGGAGAATTGCTTGCCATTTTAATTCTGCGGATTGATTAAGTGCAAAGCTGTGGGTATTTAAGGTAAATTCTAGCTATGGATAAGAAATTTGCTTAAGGGTAGAAAACTTCAGGTACTTGTTAGTTACATCAAGCTGAAGGATGGGGGGGCGGCACTAGGTTTCGTAATGATTTGGGACTCTGGAACCTAACACAAATTGGTCAAATTTTCAGATTATACCAAACTAGGAGGATCAATGGAATTGGAGGAGGGAGTTCACTAATTACAGAATGAGATGGACAAAATGGCTCAGATTTTGCAGTAGGAATAACGGTGAGGCTATTGGTGCTCTCCGTTATTGTGGAGTAAATTGGATAGCAACTTCTGGTGTCTGCACATGTGCAGTTAAACGCGGCAATCAGGAAGTTACTGTCAGAGTTGCCCTGCTCCTCCACAAGCTTCGCTACATCGGTACCTCGCCGAGAGATCCGGCATTCAAACACATGAAGGCCGTGAATTTGCGGTACCCACGAGATACTCACTAAACACACCAGAAAGAGTTAGGACTTGTCCATTCAAGCGTAAGTGAATTTTTAATGGCATAAGTCTTAATTACTGCCAAACAACTTCTCTGGCACTGAAAATTAACTTTTACACATGTGGAGTCTCATTCCTTCAGATTTTAATTATTGTTGGAGATTTTATTTTAAAAAAATTTTTAAATTCAATGTTTTCTTTATCTTTTTTTATCTCTCAATCCCATATTTCTTTCCTTCTCTTTGCTTTCTGTACATGATTTTACATTGAATTAAATATTCTAACTTGCACTTCCTGGTTTAGACTCTACGTACCTCAGTAAGGATTCTTCAGTCTGATTGGTTAAGGAGGTACACAGTTGCTTTCCCTGTCCACACAGGTCCCAGATCCCCTGTAGAGGGTGCCGCACTGTTTCGGACTCCCAATGACCGTAAGTTGCCACTCAATGGCCCACGAAAAGTCGGTGGGTAGCTGTAAACGTAATGAGCAGCGTTTATTCGCCGCTGACCACAAAATGTGCGCCAATATGCGATTGGGCAGAACAATGGCAGATGAAGTTTAATACAGACAAATGTAAAGTACTACACATTTGGAAGGAAAAATGGACAGCACACACAGTCCATGAATGGTATTGAAATACAGTCCCCACCGCTTATAGTGGGCAAGTTGGTGTTAACATAATTTGTCGCTATACAAGGATGGTAAAACCAAAAAGGTCAAGTAACCAACATATTGTTTAAAAAAACAAATCTCACTTAACAACTGCCTCTTCTAATTATTAGCAGTTGCATCCAGAATCTCATCGGCAAGGTAATCGCACTTTAACGAGATGCAAACAGCCAATTGAAACTGCTTAAAGAACCAACTTCAGCTGAAATCAGCACTGCCTTTTAAATTGATAAGTACAAGGCAAGTACTTACTGAACTGCCCAAAATAGTCAGCATGCTTAATACATTATAAGCGGCGCCTTTGTAATTGACTCCTATGGGAATGGAAAATGGTTAGTGCTATTTGCCTGATATAGTCAGCTGCCCGGGCTAAGCGTGGACCGTGTGAGTGGTGGGGACTGTAGCTAAAAGTTGAAAAGGACGTGGTAGACTCAGTACTCAAAATACTCATCCAATGTAGGGCAGCAATCAACAAAGCCAATATAATGGTGAAATATAGAGCCTAAAAAGTAGAATACATGTCAGAGGAAGTCCTAATCAAGCTACATGCGCCTTGGTCAGATTCCGACCACATCATTAGTTTTGCATCCATTTCTGAAGAATCTGTGTCTATCTGTATCCATCCTTGTAATTGTACTTAACAAGGCATGTATCTGTTATCCTTGCCTTTTAACATTTAAAAATCTTTCTCCATTGAAAAGAAGTTCGGCTCTGTGAGTCTTTAACAATTGTCTCCTTTTAGAATGCTATGGTATGTAGAGGATATGGTAATGAATGAAGAATGTAAAGTTAATTTAGGATGATGGCAGAGTTAGTCAAGCTATTTTGCTTTCATTGATCTGAATGCACAACTTCTGCTTGTGCTTATAATTAACACATGCAGCATCTGTAATAGGGAAACAAAACTTTCTACTGCATTATTATGGAGCAGTTCTCAAGAGAAAATCAGTTTGATTAATGTTCCTGCAACCTATATTTAAACATTTCAGGTACTCGATTACTTGTTTGTTCATGGACGACTCTGTGAGCAGGGCTTTGAACCAGCACTCGTAGAGGAGGGCCTGGAAATGTATCAGTGTTCAGAGCCTAAGGTGAGTCAAGCATCACATGAACTGTGTGTGCTCTAATGTCCATGTTTGATGTTGAATTTATCTGCATTATATGAACAGAAACCTAACTTGAAGTGCATGTAAACTATTTGGTTATAACTGGGGTACAACAGCCTCATGGTTATGGTACTGGACTAGCAATTCAGAGACTGGGAGTTCAAGTCCCATCGTGGAAAGCTGTAAAACTGAATTCAGTAAATTTGGTAATTCATCCCTCTCCAGTCTGGCCTACATGTGACTCCAATCCCATACTACCTGGTTGACTCGATGCCCACAGGGCAGTGGGGGAACGGGCAATACATACTGCTTGCCAGTGTTGCCCACTTCCCAGGAACAATTGATCTTAATCTGCTTGTCATCAAGTCTATCAGTATCGTACAGTAATATAAACCACACTTTAGTTATTGGATCCTGCTCTATAGAAGGCTGATCTATAAGAAAATAATATAGTATTCAACCAAATGCAATGTATCCATACATGCATGTTAACTATTTCTAATCTCTGTTTTCGTTTGTAATTCTTGCACATTTGGTTTTGATGCCCTGTCAACAACTGACTGAAAAATACAATTTGAGTAACCAGATGTTCATTCCATGTAATTTAAATTTCTGTGCAACACTTAATACTTTAATGTATCAGTCATTCCTTTAATTCTCAAATGTTTAACAAATCAGATTGCACTTATTTACAGATATGTAAATGGTGTGAAACAAGTTTTTTTTTCCACAACTTGCATTTATATAGTTGAGGGTGCAAAAGTGGGATGGGTGAGGCTATGGAGGGATTTGAAGGCCCAGGACAAAGTTTTTTGGAAACAATATGCTGAAGGAGAGAATTACTAAGTGAGTAGGATCTTGTACGGGATAGGGTATGAGTGGCGGAGTTGTGGGTGAGTTGAGGTGACTTAAAATGGAGCTCAGGAGGCCAACAAGGAGGGGGTTAGAAAGGTCAAGTCTAGAGATGACAAAGATGTGGATGTGGATTTCAGCAGCCGTGGGGGTGAGATGAGGGTGGACAGTGCTTGGAGGTAGACTACATGTGGAGTTTGAAACTTAATTTAGCATTGAACAGGACACCGAGGTTATGTACTGTCAAGATTAAGCTTGACTAGGCATCCAATTGGGGAGGGGGGTAAAGGCCAAACAGGATAATTTCTATCTTGCCAGTGTTGAGCTGCAAGAAATTCTGGTTAATTGGAGTAGAAGTGGTGGAGGAGGGTGGTATGATCGACTGTATCTGAATACCTCGGAGAGGACTAGGATCAGTGATCAGTGACTTTGACCAGGATTGTCTTGATACTTCGGGCGGGGCTGAAATCAGACTAAAAGGATTTGATTGGAATGGTGAGAGAAGTAAACATGGAGTTAGGTGGTGTTGGCATGTTCCAGAAGTTGGAGATGGGACACTAGTTGAAGAGCTTGGCAGGGTTGAGAGTAGAATTTAAAGAGTGCAGTGATTATAGTAGTTTTAAAAGTGGGGGAACACAAGAAATAGGAGCAGGAATAGGCCACTTGGCCCCTCGAGCCTGCTTCACCATTCAATAAGATCATGGCTGATCTTGGGCTCAGAGCCACTTCCCCACCCGTTCCCCATAACCCTTCACTCCCTTATCTTGCAAAAATTTGTGTCTCTCCTCCTTAAATGTATTTAATGACCCAGCCTCCACGGCTCTCTGGGGCAGAGAATTCCACAGATTTCCGACCCTCTGAGAGAAGAAATTCCTCCTCATCTTCGTTCTAAAAGGGCGACCCTTTTATTCTAAAACTGTGCCCCCGCATTCTAGATTTCCCCACGAGGGGAAACATCCTCTCTGCATTTACCTTGTTGTGCCCCCTCAGCATCTTGTATGTTTCAATAAGATCACCTCTCATTCTTCTAAATTCCAATGAGTATAGGCCCAGCCTGCTCAACCTTTCCTCATAAGTCAACCCCCTCATCTCTGGAATTAACCTAGTGAATCGTCTCTGAACTGCCTCCAATGCAAGTATATCCTTCCTTAAATAAGGAGACCAAAACTGTATGCAGTACTCAAGGTGTGGTCTCACCAATACCCTGTACAAGTTGTAGCAGGACTTCCCTACTTTTATACTCCAACCCCCTTGCAATAAAGGCCAAAATTCCATCTGCCTTTTTGATTACTTGCTGTACTTGCATGCTAACATTTTGTGTTTCATGCACAAGGACCCCCAGGTCCCTCTGAACTGTAGCATTTTGTAATCTCTCTCCATTTAAATAATTTGCTTTTTTATTTTTCCTGCCAAAGTGGATAACCTCGCACTTTCCCACATTATACTCCATCTGCCAAATGTTTGCCCACTCACCTGTCTATATCCCTTTGCAGGTTCTTTGAGTCCTCTGCATAACTTGCTTTCCCACCCATCTTTGTATCATCCGCAAACTTGGCTACATTACACTCGGTCCCTTCATCCCCAAGTCATTAATGTAGATTGTAAATAGTTGAGGCCCCAGCACCGATCCCTGTGGCACCCCACTAGTTACCGTTTGCCAACTGGAAAATGACCCATTTATCCCAACTCTCTGCTTTCTGTTAGTTAGCCAATCCTCTATCCATGCTAATATATTACCCCCAATCCCAAGCTCTTATCTTATGCAGTAACCTTTTATGTGGCAACTTATCGAATGCCTTCTGGAAATCTAAATACACTACTTCCACTGGTTCACCTTTGTCCACCCTGCTCGTTACCTCCTCAAAGAACTCCAGCAAGTTTGTTAAACATGATTTCCCTTTCATAAAACCATGCTTGACTGCATTGTGATTTTCCAAATGCCCTGCTACTGCTTCCTTAATGAAGGACTCCAGCATTTTCCCAATGACAGATGTTAGGCTAACTGGTCTATAGTTTCCTGCTTTCTGTCTCCCTCCTTTCTTAAATAGGGGTGTTACATTTGCGGTTTTCCAATCCACTGGGACCTCTCCAGAGTCCAGGGAATTTTGGTATATTGCAAGCAATGCATCCACTATCTCTGCAGCCACTCCTTTTAAGACCCTGGGATGCAGGCCATCTGGTCCAGGGGACTTGTCATCTTTTAGTCCCATTATTTTACCAAGTACTATTTCCTTAGTGATAGTGATTGTCTTTAGTTCCCCCCTCCCTGTGGCCCCTTGATTATCCATTATTGGGATGTTGTTGGTGTCTTCTACTGTGAAGACAGATACAAAATATTTGTTCAGAGTCTCTGCCTTTTCCCCGTTCCCCATTATTAATTCCCCAGTCTCATCCTCTAAGGGGCCAACGTTTACTTTAGCTACCCTCTTCCTTTTTATATACCTGTAGAAGCTCTTACTATCTGTTTTAATGTTTCTTGCCAGTTTACTCTCATAATTCATCTTCTCTCTATTATTTTTTTCGTCATCCTTTGCTGGTTTAAAAAAATTTCTCAATCCTCTGGTCTCCCACCAATCTTGGCAACATTGTATACCTTAGTTTTCAATTTGATACCATTCTTTACTTCCTTAGTTAGCCACGGATGGTGCTTCCTTCTCTTAAAATCTTTCTCAATGGAATATATTTTTGTTGAGAGTTATGAAATATCTCCTTAAATATCCACCACTGCATTTCAACCTTTAATTTATTTTTCCAGTCCACTTTAGCCAGTTCTGCCCTCATGCCACTGTAATTGCCTTTGTTTAAGATCAGGACACTGGTTTGAGATACAACTTTCTCACCCTCAACTGAATTTGAAATTCAACCATGCTATGATCACTCTTTCCGAGAGGATCCTTTACTATGAGATCATTTATTAATTCTGTCTCATTACATAGTACCAGATCCAAGATAGCCTGCTCCCTGGTTGGTTCCATTACATACTGTTCTAGGAAACCATCCCGGATGCACTCTATGAACTCCTCCTCAAGGTTACCATGGCCAATTTGATTTGTCCAATCAATATGGAGATTAAAATCACCCGTGATTATTACCGTACCTTTTTTACAGGCCTCCATTATTTGTTGATTTATACTATGTCCAACAGCATTGCTACTGTTCGGGGGCCTGTAGACTACGCCCACCAGAGACTTTTTCCCCTTATTATTTTTTAACTCCACCCAAACCGATTCTACATCTTGATCTTCTGAGCCAATATCTCTTCTCACCACTGCACTGTTCCCATCTTTTACCAACAAAGCCACCCCACCTCCCTTTCCTTTCTGTCTATCCTTCCGAATTGTCAAATACAGTTGATGATGTCGGCAAACATTGTCCCAAGTCGAGTGGTTAGGAACTGCGTGGGATGGTCTAGGGAGCAGTGGTGGGTCTCATGGAATAGATGAGTTTGAGTACAGTTGGGGTAGACGTAAGTGAGAAGCTATAGAGTGTTTGAGCTGGGAGTGGTCACTGAGGGCAGAGGTACTGGAGGAGGTTGAGCCCACTGAATAGATGGCCTCAATTTCGGAGACACAGAAATTCTTGAGTGCCTTGCAACTGACATTAGATGTGAGGTGGAAGCAGTGGAGTAAGCTTCGAGGAAGTAATTTGTAGTGAAGAAAAGGATAATCCTAGAGTAAAATAATGAAAGAACCTGTGTTTATATAGTGCCTTTTCATGACCTCAACGTCCCAAAGCACTTTACAGCCAATGAGTTACTTTTGAAGTGTAGTCACCTGTTTAGGGAAAATGCGGCAGCCAATTTGCACAAAGCCTCACAAACAGTCGTCCGATAAATGATCAGTTAATCTGATTTAGTGATGTGCTGCACCGAAGTGTCACCCTAGATTATGGCTCAAGTCTCTGGAGTGATGTTTGAGCCCACGATCTTCTGACTCAGGCAAAAATGCTACCACTGAGCCAAGGCTGACACCAAGACCGTCTACTTCCACCTCCGTAACATCGCCTGTCTCCTGCGCTGCCTCAGCTCATCTGCTGAAACCCTCATCCATGCCTTTGTTACCTCTTGACTCGACTCGACTATTCCAATGCTCTCCTCCCACCTTGCACCCGCCATAAACTTGATCTAATTCAAAACTCTGCTACCCGTATCCTAACTCACACCAAGTCCCGTTCACCCATCACCCCTATGCTCACTGACTTACATTGGCTCCCGGTCTGGCAACACCTCTATTTTAAAATTCTCATCCTTGTTTTCAGATCCCTCCATGGCCTTGCCCCATCTTATCTCTTTTACCTCCTCCAACACTCAGAGATCTATGCGCTCCTCCAATTCTGGTCTCTTGCGTATGTCCGATTTAATCGCTCCACCGTTGGCGGCCGTGCTTAAGCTCTGGAATTCCCTCCCTAAACCTCTTCACCTCTTTACCCTCACGCTCTCCTCCTTTTAAGACACTCCTTAAAACCTATCTCTTTGACCAAGCTTTTGGTCACCTGCCCTAATATCTCCTTATGTGGCTCGGTGTCAAATTTTGTTAACGCTCTTGTGAAGTGCCTTGGGACGTTTTACTATGTTTCAAGTGCTATATAAATTCAAATTGTTGTAATAGTGATTTGGTTCAGGAGGGGGAAGAGATGCTTTGTTTGTAGTAAAGAATTCATTGAACAATTTATAAATTTACTGAGAGTAGCAAGACTTTGCTGAAATCAATCTTTCATGCTCTGGTCTTACCTCTGCAGATTTTGCAGCCTTAAAGAATGAGTTTAATTTTGTCTGCCAGTCAATTTCAGAGCAACATTGAGTGAGAAGAGGCCAGGGATTAGGTCACCTGCCCGGAGCCATTAATGGTGTGTGGTATAAAGATACTCAACTCAAGAATGTTACTTTTTTGTGAGTGTGGCATCTTTATGCTGATTCAGAGAATATGTATGGTAGAGTCACAGGAAACAAATTGCTCAAGATGAGACGCCGCTCTTTAAAAAAATATAAAACTGTTGAAACCAACCAGCATTGAAGCACACTCTACGTCCCGCTGATCCAACTTTTTGTATAACCTGTGAATTTGTGTGTTAATTATTACTATTAATTTTCTCAAGTGAAAGCTGTTAGATCCCTGTTTACTGGCCTTGTATTTTCTCTTTCAGACTCTGGAGTTTCTTCACCTCATGTCTAAGTTCAGAGAAATGGGCTTTGAACGGAGCGCTATTAAGGAAGTTCTTGTTTTTCATAACAATGACCAGGAGAAAGCTCTGGAAGACTTAATGACCCGTGCAGGAGCCAGTTGAAGACAACCCTTCTTCTATCTCCGCCTGATTGAGAGTACAGAGGGAAAAAAATCATCCCACATATGATTCAGTTTCCAGCTCTGTTTATACAAGCATGGCTGTGTATTTCATTCCTTTTGGAGTTTTTTGTGTGTGGGGGGTGTGGGGGGGGGGGAGAGTAATCCATGGTTCAAGAAATATCCCTTGCTTTATAAGGAAGTCTAAGATGAACTAAGTGCAAGATTGCTGTGGTAGCAAGCAGTCTTAATATTTTGACTTGGTTGACTCATTCAGAGATCAAAGGAGCCTGTTGTAATCTGGCCAAAGTACCCATCACCCATTTTTCTCAAACTGTGGCAACGTAAGAGATCAATTGATTCCATTTTTGTTTTATTTTTCTCTCCGCCCCTCCCCGCTCCTTGCTCCCTGCTCCAATAATAAAAGTATAAAAATGTGCATCTTCCACTCTTGCACTGGAGTTTGGTTAGGTATGTGGAAAAGCTGGATAATAGCAATTTTCCAAGGTTAAAGCTGCTTTTTGTCCTCTGTCAAAGGCTACATTTATTGGACTGTAGGCTATTGTAAAATTGTATTTGAATTAAGTAACCTATAGTGCAATAGGAATTATTAGACTGGGACTAGTCTGTCATCTGTCACTGCCTGGGTATAGTGTCACTGCCTGGGTATAGTGTCACTGCCTGGGTATAGTGTCACTGCCTGGGTATAGTGTCACTGCCTGGGTATAGTGTCACTGCCTGGGTATAGTGTCACTGCCTGGGTATAGTGTTACCACCTATGCATTATGTTTAGAAAACAGAATGGGAGGGTAAAACTCTCAATCTTAACAGACAGACAAACAGGAAAAAAAGAAATCCCAGCATTGATCAACGCTCCATCCCTGTATGGGTCTGTTTCACATAGATTCCCTTATAGGAAATCTATTCATAGACTCTTAAAAGAATTGCAGCGTGAGGTGAAATTCTCATCTACTTGAGCACTTTCTTTAAATTGTCTTGTTGCCGCTGCACTTGTTTCATTTACACTGTTGTCAAATGTTAACATTATGTCTTCCTCACTGCTGTAGTTCTGGAGTGTTTCTTTACTATTAATCTTCAATATCAACAGCGACAGATTATTTTTCTTTTCATATTAGAACAGATGTTGCATTGTTCTGTATTGTAATGTTTCACAAACCTTCAAACATCAGAAGCATTTCTGAATCTTAAAGAAGTTGCTTAAAGTTTGATTCTGCAAAAACAGGTACTAATAAAACCTTAAAAATGTGTTTGCCTTTTGATTAACGTTTTAACCCTACTTTATGATTACTCTAACTTCAAATGACTGAACAATTTCAAAATTAATGGTACAATAAGTTTAAACCATTTTGGGAAATTTTTCACAATGAACTGTGGGATAGGATTTGTGTCTCACAAGTTGGTTGATTTTTGCTATTGGTGCAGTCCACTTGTGGAATATAATTCCGAACCCAAAAGTTCTTGTAATATAGTAGTAGTTGATCTCCTGTGGTGTTGCACATGAGGAATCCAGTGTAGTCTTCAGGTGAAATGAGGTTAGAGAGTGGGGTAATAATCGGAACAGGATGTGTAAATGTAATTCAGTCCCCATTTTAAAGTCATACATTCTATCCTTATTTTTATATATTTCCAGTAGAAACTCCTATGTCCACATTTATAATGAAAACTGCCTATATAAACTGACTATGCTGTAATTACATCCTCCCACCAGTGGTGCTGCTGCAGCATTTCAATTACAAATGTGTAATTACAAGTGTCAAGTTTAAAGTAGTTTCAATTATGAATTTGAATATAGGAATTTCTAATGGAAAAAATTGACAGAGGAAATGCATGCAGATATAACATTTAAAAAATATATTCTATGCATCATCCATTAACAATTACTACTCTTGTATAGAGATCAATAAGTTAAATGGTAACAAAGATGAGTTGGGTGCATTTTTTGGTTTGGTTCCAATGCAGCTGGAGACGGTGACAATTAATCTCTGTTATATACTGCAAGTTTGTACATTTGAAAAATTTTCAAAGGAATATCATTTTTGTAATTAGATCTGCTCAATACTTGACTTTTTGAATGCTCTCCACACCAGCCTCCCAAACTTCTCCATATACAAATGCTAGCTTACCCAAAAATATGTTGCCCATATCCTAGAAACATAGAAGATAGGAGCAGGAGTAGGCCATTCTGCCCCTCGAACCTGTACCGCCATTTAATGAGATCATGGCTGATCATCCAAATTCAGTACCCTGTCCCTGCTTTCTCCCCATATCCCTTGATCCCTTTAGCCTTAAGAAATATATCTAACTCCTTCTTGAATATATTTAATGAATTGGCCTCAACTGCCTTCTGTGGTAGAGAATTCCACAGGTTCACCACTCTCTGGGTGAAGAAATTCCTCCTCATCTCAGTCCTAAATCCTTAGACTGTGCCCTGCAATAGATCTTAGTGAGCCATAACCCCTGCCCTTGCTGGCCTCTACTGTCTCCTAATGCACCAAAGTGAAAAAAAATGCTTGTCTTCATTTACAGATCTTTCCATACCCTACCCTTGCAAACTCTTCCAGCAGGCCCTGACGGTCTTCTGACTGAGCTCCTGGTATTCCTCATTAGGTGGCAGAACTTTCAGACATCTAGTCCACTTAATGGAACTTCTACCATAAACCTCCTTGCCTTGCTACTTCCCTCTATGCTTTTTAAACATCTCTTCAAAATTTACCTTTTTTGATTGTGCCTTCAGCCACCTCTCCAAAATCATCTACCACATGGTCCATACCTCTGTGAAGCGCCTTCGAAAATTTAATGCATTGTCACCAAACAAACGCAAACCACTGGTAAAATGGGATTTCATGGCCATGAAATGTGAATATTGGAAGTAAATCATGGATGGTACAATTAAACACTAATAACATTTATTGTTTTCCTATCAAAGCTAAAATGTGTGTTTTGCAAATCAACATGCAGTAAAAGTGGATGTTTCAATCCATTATCAAAAGTCCAATTGAAAATATTTTATTTGAATTAAACATAATAGTTTGGGAAAACCTGTTTGGATAATGTGATGGGTTAAAATGTTTGAAAACTATTGTATGTGTACAGTTTACTGGCTCCAGTAGGAGAGCACCAATCAAAGGACCTGGGTTTGAATCTCATCTTCAACTGTTTAAACTTGACATATTCATTGATGTATTTTGTTGACTTTCTCTCTGAATTTCTGGAGTAACTGAACCAAGACTACATAACTGGAGAATTCTCAAGTCCAGATCATTAACATTTTTCCAATGTTTTTTAAATATTAAGTAAAAGCCGACAGTAGAACCTCTCTACAAAGGACTTCTAATTCAAACTGTCGTCACAATTTTGTAGTTAATACTGTTTTCAATTTTGTTCTTTATGTAACTTTATGCTAAATGTATACATCTGAGGTGAAACAAAACATTCCTGCCCATCCAGTACATTTTCTCCTTTTAACAGTTGATATAAAGCAGGACTTTCAAAGTGTGCTTGATTTTATGCTGTCTCCTTGTACCACCACCATTTCCTGGCCATGATAATTTTTTTTTGAGGGGGAGCAGGGGGGGAGGGTGGGTGTGGCTAATCAATTTCTAGGATTATCAATGCAACTCATAAATCGGTTGCTAGGCGGTGCATAACAGCAGCTGGGTGGGATGGTGTTTTATATTTTATTCCTCTCAGATCTGATCTCTACTGCAATGTGACTCTGTCTTGTGGGAACACAGGAATTGCTAGAGGAAAAAAAGACAAATGTTCATCTAGTTCACCTTCTACCATCCTGGTAGTTGCATGATACGAGAGATTCAAACCCAGGGAAATTGAGGGCTTGAATAATCTGGCACTGTGGTACAGCAGCAGTGCCTTTGTATGAACATAGGGTATGTATAGCGGGGATTTTGATGGCTTACACTAAAACAACAGCCCTAGATGCCTAAATATTTGCAAAACTATTAATTTTCTCCTCCACCCCTTCCTCTCCTGTGTTGTCTCCTACTAACGTATGATGCAGTTTTTCTGCACCTACCTCTATTACCTCACCCATTTGTCCATTCCTCATGTGTGAGCCTGGATAGGGAATGTTGACCAGTTATTTAACTGCGACATCACAGCCAAGCCCAATCCTGCCCACATATGTTCACTTATCCAGGTTTTCCAATCCTAACATTGCTGATAACCCAGTAAAATTAATTGGTTACTGTTGGCATTACAATAAGAAAACCTAGGCCAGTGATTTCTTTCAAAAAAAATACTTTAGCTTTGTGGAGGATTTTAATGCTTGAAAATGGAACACCTAGAATCAGTGTCCGGCACACTCGGGTCCTGTACAGCATAGTTGTATGCAAAGTAAAACTCCCTCTACTCTATCCAAACCTCATAAGAGCATACCTTACTTCACCACAGCAACATTTTCTATTTCACCTTTCTCCTGTGGTCTCTCAGTGAGATTAGCAATTAATGTTGAATTAAGGCTTTTTTTTAAAAACCCCATGGCCCTACACTAATGTCACAGCGAATAGGCGAGGGAACTTTTATCCCATCAATCTGGGCTAGATTTGAAGCCGAGTCCCAGAACTGAAAGAGCAGTGTGCTGATATACTGCAACCGAGTGAGTGAACAAATTTAAGGGCAGTGCATTAATTGTGGCGCTTGTACCAGCACCTCTAGGTTTGTTGTGATGACATGATGAGGTGCTTCATGTGGGCTCTGGCGCAATAAAACTACTGTAGATCATAAATTTCATAAAATATATCCTAGTTTAATATATAATCTCATTCAGTAGCATTCAAACTTTGTACCTTACACGTTGGAGCTGACAAAGAAACAAGAAATGGCCATGTACATTTTAGTTAAGGTGAGGATGTTGCCAAGGGGACCTTAGAATTGATTTCTGGGTATAGCTTGATGAAAATAATGACTTAGCACCTGCTCTAAAAGTGCAAACAGTGCCAGCAGAACTTCACTAAATGCAGCAATTTAGGAACATAGCAACAGGAACAAGCCATTCAGCCCCTTGATCCTGCTTCCCTCATTCAATTAGATCATGACTGATCTGTACCTCAGCTCCATTTACCCACCATAGCACAATATCCCTTGAGAGCATTTCCTTACAAAAAATCTATCGATCTCCGTCTTCGAAGCTCCAATTGTCCTAGCATCCACAGCCTTTTGAGGGAGAATTCCAGATTTCTACTACCCTTTGTGTGAGTTCCCTCTTAAATGGCCTAGCTCTAATTTTAAGATTATGTCTCCTCATTCTTGATTTTCCCCATCAGAGGAAATAGTTTATCTAATCCTTTTAACATTTTAAACTTGATCAGATCACCCCTCAATCTTCTATACTCAAGTGAATACAAGTCAAGTTTATGCAACCTTTTCTCAATTTAACACTCTCAGCCTCAGTATAACCCTGGTGAATCTGCACTTCAGCCCCTTCAGGGCCAATACAGTGAAACATGTAAATTAGCAACACCTAAGGGACTTGCATCAGGTGTCCTTTTCAAAATGGTCATTGTAGGTACAGCAAACCGGATGAGCCAAATATCCCAGGATTGGTTGTATCTCCTGTAGTCCTTTTTTTTTGCCCTCAACTGGAATCGTGCTTAATTCTGGTGCCCTGCTAACCGGATGAGTTCAGTTCATTTTCTGTTTGTTGGGTTGCCCAGTTCATTGCCAACTCGGGATCTTTTTCTATTGAGGGATAGATGTCCTGATCCTGGGATCTGCTACATTGGCAGCCTGCACAGAGCGAGGTGGCTGAGAGAGCCCAGCCACATTTGGGGTGGGCAGGAGGGCAGATTAATGTCCTTCAGATCCTTGTCCAGGACCCCCTCCCTCTGTGTGCTGCAGTTGCTAATGTTTGAAGTGCTCGAGAGTGGGTAGGGGGCCGGTAGCTCATCAGTACCTCGTACTGGCGGAGTACGGTTGCCAACTCTCATGGTGGTATTCCTGGAGGTTTGATCACGTGGCATTGGATCACATGACTTCTACAAATGTTACTGGATTTACATTATAAAAGTTGGAACCCTATAGTTGAAAATCTTTATTTGTGCTTTCGCGTCAGTAGTTGTGTGATAAGTTCCACGAACCAGGAGGCTACTCATGAGCAGGCAAAATGGGGAAACCGAGGGCAGGAAAAGGAGGAAACCATTCTCTCCATCTCTTCCTTCTGGGCCTCCAGTCTCCCTCTATCTCCCCCCCCCCCCCGGCCATACTTGAGCCCCCCACGATTTCAGGAACCCCACCCCCCCGCAATTTCAAGGCCCGATTCCTGATTGCCTGCCAAATGGCAGTGCTCGGGTTTTGTGCAATGGGGATCGCTTTACCCAGCATCTGTAGCGGCAAGCATTCAATCCCAGAAATAGAATGCCGGTTTCTCTGCTGCTATGTATACTGGGTAGAGATCTCCATTACACTCGCTGCCACCTTGCAGTTACCTGCATATCTGGTGTTTTAAGTTGTAAATTGACTTCATGCATTGAAGACTGTCCAGAGTTCGTAATTTGCGCATGTCTGTGGTTTCAAGATGCAGCTTGTATCCGGAAACAATGCAAGTTATTTGGGACTGTCAGTAAGTGTCTGCTTTTTGGGGGTATCCGTTTGTACAGGTTTCACTGTATATCCTTCCTGAGGTGCGGTACCCAAAACTGAACTCAGTACTCCAGATAGGGTCTGACCAAGGCTCTGTACAACTGAAGCATAATTTCCTCCTCTTTGTAGTTGAGCTCCTTGAGATAAAGGCCAACATTCCATTAGCCTTTTTGATTGATTTTTGTACCTGTCTACTAGCTTTAAATGATTTGTGTACTTAAGACTCCCAAATCTTTTGCTCCTCTACAGTTCCTGGTATCTCACCATTTTGAAAAATACTCCTATTTATCTTTCTTAGGTCTAAAGTGGATGACCTCACACTTGCCCACATTAAACTCCATTTGCCATAGTTTTGCCCACTCACTTAATGTCCCTTTCCAACTTCCTGCTCCCACTATTTAATGTCCCTAATTTATTTCAAATTGAACTTGAGTTATTGCTTTCTCAGTCCATCAAATTTTGTAATATTTAGTAAATCTTTTCCTGATGTACTGATCTATATTGGCAAATAAGATTTAACTGGAAATAATTTGACGTTTATTTGAATTTGATCAAGCTACCTTTAATGGAAGAAGCAAAATTGGCACAGATTGCCATAGATTTGCTTAATTTAAAAAAAAATCAATACTTATATTGAGAAGTACAACTTTTCAGCGGCAGGACTTCTCTTTTCTAAATGACTCCAGTTGCTTTTTTTAAATTAATGTCACAGAATTATAGTTTACCATACTTTTGCTTCAATGTTTCGGATGGAGTTTAAACATTTTTTTTAAATGGGTGATTTTTCTGGTGTAGTCGAGGAAATGTGTTGACCATCTGAGGGAGCTGATTTAACGCAAAGCACTGCAGCTATGTATGGTAGTTCGGTTTCCTCACACTGCTGAATTTAATAATCCTTCAAGTTGGAATGCCCATGAGGTTATTATTAGTATTCTTTAAACAAATTACAAAAAACAAGAATGCTGAAGCTAATGATTTTTCTAACTTTTGAAAGTGGTACTGATCGTTTTCAAATTATTTATCTGCAGCCAATGTTTAAATAAGGCAAACTTATTAAAATGTATTCACTTTTCTCTACAGTTTTTATTTGAAATACAATTGATTAAATAATTTAGATTTTAACATTCATATGAAAATGTTCAATACAATTTTCAAACTGGAAAATATATACTACAGATACAGAAAAAAAATTAAATGAAATTGCATGGTTTCAAATACTTGCAATAAAATATTGTAAAATAAATGGTACTTCAAATACTTCATACATCCAGTGTATGCCCATATGTAGTCTGTAATAAAGTATTCAATTCTTGAAATATCAAGAACTGGTTTAATCCATTATTGCCTGTTATCAATTCTTGCTTATGGGTGGAGTGTTTCCTAAAAGTAAGAGTTGAAAATTTTGCTATTCTCAAATCCAGAACCTATAGTAAGTATCAACTGAGGAAAACTAGATTGGAGTGTTTTCTACTATCAATGAGATCAAGTATACACAAAGTTCTCTTCTCTGTTGTCTGTACTAGTGTTGGGATCATTGAAAAATTGTGTATTTTCCCACAGATCTGCATTTATTAAACTTTTTCATTTCCTTCTTTGGACTGCACTTGCAATGTTCATCAACAGGATGTGTTTGTTTACATGGGGTCAAATTCAGGATCACCACATTAATACTGCTCTCAGCAGTGTTTATTAATAAATGTAAATTAAGATGTGAAGTGCAACATGACTGAAGTTGAAAAGAGTGAAAGAGCTCCTCCAAGTGGCTCAGCAAATTTATCCAGTGCATTGCTGAGCCATACAAAGTATAGCATTTGTTTGTTGGACTGCATGTTGTTTGTTGAGGGAGAACAGGATGACTGTGGCCAACTAACCCAATGACACTTATTGCTAAGGTTCTCATTTTTTGCGTCAGGTTTCTGAAATGAGTGAAATCACATCCTAATGTGCAATAGTCTTCAAACCATTGCAAAAGTAAAGTTTCATTTCCCTGATATGGAGTATACACACTCTCCTTGTAGAGACGTACTCCACTTAACTATGCACATAGAACCTAGCCACAGATTGGCAAGAGCCAAGCATATCGACACTTAAGTGTCCAAAGGGTATTACTGTAGTTACAGCTGATTAAAACATTTTTACTTTCCAGGACAAAGCACTGGTAAGCTCCCTGCTGCAGTCCAGCCAGGACTACTGTACCTGTAGGGCACTGGCTTGCAGTTTTACCTAGAGTTGAGTGGGAAGGATCTCAGCCCACAGTTACAGGTCTACCCCCTCCAGCTCCCACAATCTGACAGAATGCCGACCATTGCAGAATCCTCTACAATGGAGTGGACCTACCTAGCTCGTATATCAGATTATTGAATCTGGCACACCCAACTGACTTGGTTCTAATCTTCCCAAGATAATTACAGAGGAGAGGCGCTATTCATCCACCCAGAGAATCTCGACAGTTCCGCAAATGCAGCATCCAATTGGTTCTTAAATGATTCCAAAGTTTTCACTTCTACTACTCTAGCTGGAAGTTAATTCCATGAATTTTGCCTAAAAAAAAACTTGCTGAAATCAGTCCTACATCTGCCCTATTCTAGCCTAAAACTGAAGCCCTCATCCTATTCCCACAGTTTACTTTTAAGCAATTTTCCATATGGTTAACTATCTTGTATACCTCCATAATATCACCTTTTAGAAATAATTCTTACAAGGCTGACAATCAAAATTTCTTCAAACTTTCCTCATTACTCAATCCCCTGACTCTGGCAATCAGGCTTGTGGCTCTTCCCAGTGCTTGAATGTATCCCTTGTGTCTCTGACCAGAAATGGACATAATACACAAGGTGTAGTCTGACCAGAGCACTATACTGTTTAATTAGGTCAACTGACTTGTATTATACCCTTTTGGCTATATAGTTAAACATTCAGCCATGGGTGGCCATGTGTGCTGTGAGGAGGATGCAGAGAAACTCCAGTATGATTTGGACAGGTTGGGTGATTGGGCAGATGCAGTATAATGTGGATAAATGCGAGGTTATCCACTTTGGTGGCAAAAACAGGAAGACAGATTATTATCTGAACGGCAATAGATTGGGAAAAGGGGAAGTGCAACGAGATCTGGAAGTCCTTGTGCACCAGTCGCTGAAGGTAAGCATGCAGGTGCAGCAGGTGGTTAAGAAGGCAAATGGTATGTTTGCCTTAATAGCGAGAGGATTCGAGTACAGGAGCAAGGATGTCTTGCTGCAGTTGTACAAGGCCTTGGTGAGACCACACCTTGAGTATTGTGTGCAGTTTTGGTCGCCTTATCTGAGGAAGGATGTTCTTGCCATGGAGGGAGTGCAGCGAAGATTTACCAGACTGATACCTGGGATGGCAGGAATGACATATGAAGAGAGATTGGGTCGATTAGGCTTATATTCGCTAGAGTTTAGAAGAATGAGAGGGGATCTCATTGAAACTTATAAAATTCTAACAGGACTAGACAGACGAGATGCAGGAAGGATGTTCCCGATGGCGGGGGAGTCCAGAACCAGAGGTCACAGTCTAAGGATAAGGGGTAAGCCATTTAGGACTGAGATAAGGAGGAATTTCTTCACCCAGAGAGTGGTGAACCTGTGGAATTCTCTACCACAGAAGGCAGTTGAGGCCAATTCATTAAATATATTCAAGAAGGAGATAGATATATTTCGTAAGGCTTAAGGGATATGGGGAGAAAGCAGGAACAGGGTACTGAATTTGGATGATCAGCCATGCTCTCATTAAATGGCGGAGTAGGCTCGAGGGGCCGAATGGCCTACTCCTGCTCCTATCTTCTATGCTATCTCATGGAATGGCAGAACAGGCTCTAGAGGCTGAATGGCCTACTCTTGTTCCTATTCTATTGGTTTTGGTTATTGTTGCTCTGCATTGGTTGGATATGTTGAGCGTTGTCTCTACTATCCAACTCGACTGCAAAGCGATGCTGTTTATCTCTTCCCCCCCCACCAAGATCGTCATTAGTTAGTCAAGACATACATGAACAATGGCCACTTGGACGAGAACCACAGGCCAGCAAGGCTGAGGCATGGAGAATGGGGGAGGAAAATAGTTTCAAATTTAGGATTCAAGACCATTTCTTCATAAGCAAAGTTTACCATTGGATCTCAAAATGGAGAAGATATGTAAAGATTTATTTTTGTAACTTGCATTTAAATGAGAACAATCATTGCAAAAATTGTAGAAAGGAGGTCCGATATAGGCACTAGTTCTCTCTGGCTATTCCACTATAACTTACACTAAAGCTAAGATACAGTCGACTTGGTGATTGAATTGTCACACATTGTCCCAGGATAAATTTGATACTTTTCAATCTGGCCTTGCATGCGCTGGATGCATTTAGCTTTTAGCATCAGGTTCTCTTCCAACTGTGTTACATAATCCTTGAAGTCCTGCCAAGAAATACAAATAATTGTTCAGGCAATTTTCTAAAGCTGAAAATACTTAAGTGTGCAGTAGATATGATACATATGTATGCAAGGGTTTCCATGAGGGAAGATGTGTTTACAAACACATTTCATATAGACATCACTTAAAAAAAGTTTTTATGGAGTATAATTGATCCACCTGATAATATTGATTTTTCCAATGAACAAGGAGGATCATTGCTATTCATCTACTCATTGCTAATTATCAGTAGAATTGTTCAATATCCAATGTACCTGAAAGATATGTTTTCTCGCAGAATTTGGTATCAAACAATTGTTCTACTTACCCAAGTTGAGGTCATTAATTTATTATATATTTATTCATTTTTAGTATTTTTGTTTATCCATTGAACACAGTATCCTAGGTTGTATCCCATAACAAACAGAATTTCTCACACTGGTAGCTATGGCATTCCACTGGGACTTGGAGGAGGATTAAGGTTTTCTGTTCAATATATTGGGAGATGGAACTTAGTATGGGATGATGTCCAAGTGGTGAAGTTTTCAACAAGTTGATTACGAAGGTTGGAACTCAGGAGGTCAGCAAGGAGATTGTTGGAGTGATTGAACACAGAGCTGATGAAGGAATTGAAAGAGTTTCAGTAGCTGTAGGACTGAGGTAAGGATGGAGGGGATCAAAGTTGTGGAGGTGGAAATAAGGAACAGGTTTTTCTTGGTGGTGGCTGATTTTTCTTGATCGAGTAAATAAGGAGAAACTGTTTCTATTGGCAGGAGGAACAGTAACCAGAGGAAACAGATTTAAGATAGTTGGGAAAATAACCAGGAGGGAGATGAGAATTTATTTTACGCAGCAAGTTGTTATGATTTGGAATGCACTGCCTGAAAGGGTGGTGGAAGCAGATTCAATAGTAACTTTCAAAAGGGAATTGGATATATACTTGAAAAGGAAACATTTGCAGGCTATGGGGAAAGCGCAGGGAAATGGGACTATTGAGATAGCTCTTTCAAAGAGCTGGCACAGCCATGAGGGGCTGAATGGACTCCTTCTGTGCTGTATGATTCGAAGATGTAGGGTTTGAAATTCAGCTCAAGACACAAAGGCTGCACACAATGGAGTTTAACAACCATAGCATGCATTTGCTCCTCCCATAAAATAAATTTCTGTGGGTGCTTAACAAGACAACAACTTGTATTTATATAGCACCTTTAACATAGTAAAACATCTCAAGGCGCTTCACAGGAGTATTATAAGAGAAACATTTTTGCCACCAAGCCACATAAGGAGAAATTAAGGAGAAGGGGGGAAATAGACACTGAGGAAGAAAACAAAATTTGAGGAGTGTAGAACTAACACAAGCACATGTTGAATGACCTCTTTGCTGTAATTTCTAGGATTCTATGATTGAGTGGAGTAAATTGATCTGCTGTGCCCATGAGAGCCATGAGAGAATGTTTAATTTGTCATCATGGTTTCACTTCAGTGCAGTATTAAGGGAATGAGACATTAAACCGAGGCCCCATCTGCCTGCTCAGCTGGACGTAAAAGAACTTGTGGCACTATTTGAAGAAGAGCATAGGAGTTCTCCCCAGTGTCCTAGTTAATATTTATCCCTCAAACACTAAAAAAAATTATCTAGTCATTATCTCGTCTCTGTTTGAGTGACTTTGCTGCGTGCAAATACAACAATAAATAAACTTCAAAAGTACTGCTTTGGGATGTCCCGCGGTTGTGAAAGGCACGATATAAATGTAAGTCTTTTATGGTTTGGCTGGGAGACCAGAGTGGTTGATGGCAATTTGAAAATTGGAAAAAAAAATGCTTAATGGAAGCAGCATGGGGACAATTTTTGGTTTGAGCATATATCGGGCTGGCAATGGGTGGGTGTGCGCTGTGTCCACCTAAAGGAGTTGGCGTGGGGCCCATGTCATTTTCATGACGGGGTCTTACTTACAATAATTTGGTGAACTGCCAGTGTGAAACATGCTCTGTGTAGGCAGCTCGCTAATCTGGGGGCAGGTAATCTAGTGGGGCAGCCGATTTTGAAGGGCCTGTAGCAGCACCTTAAAAGAGAGGGGGTGAAAGTTTCGGGAGTGAAAGGAAGCACCAGTTTTGGTGAGCAGGTAAAATTTCTGCAGTACCTACAGAAGCAAGGACATTTAAGGGTGGAAGCCTTTAAGCCTCAAAACCCCAAAACAACTTGCATAATAAGTGTGCCAAACCTGCATCTCGCTTTCCCTAACTGCAGCTTAACATCCCTTTAATGGGTGTTCAAAATGTCCCCTCCTGACTTCTGCCATTCACCTTTAATATCCAGAGCAAGAATTTCTGGTAATCCAGCAGGCAGAGGCGGAATTGGTGGGGGCTGTCGCTATGTCATCTGACATTGATTAAAAAATATTTATGATGCTCCCGCTTGTTTATGTACAAATGGGGCGATAGCAACTTGAAAATCACTCCTTCCCCCGCCCCCCACCATGCGTCTGTTTTAGAATAGCCCCTCTAAGAGCCCACTTTGTCACCACCCGAGCTTTCTAAATGCATAATGAAAACTCCTGTGACTCTGGTGGTTTTAAGATTATTGCCCACAGTATGTGATTGAAAAGATTTGCTTTTTATTATTAAAGAATGCAGTTGTCTAAAAATATTCCTCAGCTTTGCCTAGTTTTAGGATTACAATGAAATATCTTACCAATGTTGTTAGTTTGTTCAGCAAATATTCTTCCTTTTCAAAAAGAGCTAACATTTCTTCTAGGTGCTCACAATGGGCTTGGACAACAAGTTTCCTAGAGTGCAAAGAATAAAATGGTTTGAAATTACTGCTTCCTGTTGTTGAAACAGAACTAGTACATAGAAAGCTTTATTTGGGAATCAGTGGTATGTAGAGACAGGAGACACCGTCACTGATAAATAGCAATAGAAAAAGGGGAAACAAAAACAAATGGACCAAATCCCTCTCCCCTCCCATAGTTAAAGAAATGATAAAACGTTCTGCATTACCAGAGGCTCTGAATAAAATAAGTTAGTACTTTAATTGAAAGTTACATGGGGACTTGAAAGTGAAGCCAGGAGGAAAGGCTTTTGAAATCTCCAATACAGCCCAAAATACTGTCATTTCTACTGTGCACACAAAACTTTCAGCTTAGAAATAATTTTCTTAGGTTGCATGAAAGCATAGCTCTCTTGACCTACAATTCATTGCCTCATGGAATAGTAGGGCACATGATGACATTTGTGATTCCCTTTACGGCAAGTTCTTGTTATCAATTCGATAGCAAATTGTTATCAATTGTCTATCTCACCCAGAGAGATGCGGGCTGCAGATTATGTAGCAGTCTGCAAGGAGGGAGGGAGGGAACTACCCTTTACACCCCTAATTCCCTGTAAAGAGTATTTGTAAATGCATAACAGCAGGTTTCCAGTTCATATTCCCCACATAATACTTAGCTCATAGATAGAAATGTAGAAAATCTGAATGCTGGAAAAGAACACATTCGTGAATTTCCGAGGTTTTGGCCGCAATGGGACAGTTATCTAGATGGCCCCTAGCAGGGACAAAAACTGGGTAGACCCATTTACACCAGGTCTTCACCCCATTTTGGATCTCGCCTGGAGGATGGGTGTGGACTTTGTGGCCACGTCAGAGAAAGAGGTGTGACTGGTGGGATGACATTACCCAGCAGAATTCCTGCCTGTTCCACCTCTGATGGTCCCAGCATTCCAGGTGGCAGAAGTGTGGCACACCAAATTTGGATAGGCCACTCCATATCAACTGTACACAATCAAGCGTATACAGATTAGGATAAGCTGAATATAAGGTAGAGCTAGATAATCCTTTCTTATGAGTGCTGTAACCTCCAATGATCATGCTTTTGTTTAAATCTCCTAATAGCACCTTCTTTGGCTTAGTATTCCCCCCCCACCCCACCCCCTGCACCTCTGTGAAGCACCTTGGACATTTTTCTATGTTAAAGGCGCTATACAAAAGCAACTTGCTATTGTTGTAACATTTTTCACTTCCTAAATTATAATATACTGTACTTCTACTGCCATCTACAGTAAACAAAGAACCCATCCGCCGGTTTAAGATGGATATAAATGATCCCACAGCACTATTCGAAGAGGAGCATATGAACATACGAAATTGATGGGCAGAAAAAGACCAGCTGGTCTATCAAGCCTGCCCCACTAAGCAGGGTAGTTTTCCTCGTGTCCTGGCTAATATTTATTCCTCAAGTAACAACAACAACTTGTATTTATATAGCGCTTTTAACATAGTAAAACATCCCAAGGTGCTTCACAGGAGCGTTATAAAACAACATTTGACACCGAGCCACATAGAAATATTAGGGCAGATGACAAAAAGCTTGGTCAAAGAGGTAGGTTTTACGGAGCGTCTTAAAGGAGGAAACAGAGGTAGAGAGGGGAAGAAATTTAGGGAGGGAATTCCAGAGGTAAGGGCCTTGGCAGCTGAAGGCACGGCCACCAATGGTTGAGCGATTAAAATCTGGGGGCTCACTTAAATACAGCCCACAGGGAGTCTCATGCATCACGGTAGTGGGCTGTATAGTGCACAACCTCACAACACAAAGAGGATTGCACATGGAGGAGGAACAGTAATAGGAACACATCATCTTATGAGGATGATTTGGGAGAAGGCGAGGCAGGAGCAGAAAAGGAGGGTCATTACAACACCGCAGCCATTGACCTGCTTATTCCCCTGAAATGTTACACAATTCCCCTCTGCATTAACAGTCCTTGTTACCTCCTTCACCACTCCCTCAACCCTGCAATAAAGGACATTTGAAACATTTATTCACTTATCATATCGATTACATCCTGTCAATACACTCATGAGCTGTTATGAAACCACACTACAGACAGAAGTGCCCAATGTGAAAAGGGCAATTCTTTAATGTCAAAATGATTGCTCTGAACCAATTGTTCACCGAAGTGTCAACCCATAATGCCTTTGTTCGACGATGGTTTCCTAACTCTACCACTCCTACAAGGTGCTCCTCCAGGATTTCAGCATAGCTGGTGGAAGGCTGCTGTTGTTCATGTGAACTTGAGATGCTTGTGGCAGGTGACCTCTATGAGCTTGGGCTTGAAAACACTTCAGCTGCTGCCAGGGCAGTCTGGGTATTGGTTAAGGGGTGGCAAAGAAGCAGGCGTACTGACATCCTGAGAGAGGGTCGTGATGGGCAGGCTTGATAAACCAGCTGGTGTTTTCCTGCCCGTCAATTTCGTATTGGCAACATGTGCCTCTCTCATTGCAATACTGCTACACCCATGGGGCTGCGCCTCATCACTCCCACTTATCTGTGGGAGAGCAGACTTGAGAAGATCAGTGATGCTTTTACAGCTCCTATCAATGTGGTCCACCAGTGCAGCATACGTTGGAGCCCAGAATCTGGATGGCAAAAATTTGAGCTTCCATCAGTTTGAGCTGGTGACACAGACTTCTGGTCTGAGGGTGTCCACAGAGGTTGCCATGTGCTCCACGACAGCAGAGTGCTAATGCCCTGCCACAAGCACCACACAAGCTGGAAGTGGACTCCCCCAAACTTTTGGACATGGTACGGCATCTCCTTGGCAGTCGTTCCAATACACCATATAATTGTATGTGTGTAGGAAAGAGTTTGCTTTTGAAGGCTGAGCAACTGAAGTCAACATCTCTGTCCTCCTCAGCAGAGCTTAGAGCAGAGCTTGTCCTCCAGCGAGCTATCCCTAGGGCTATCCTTTCCACTAGTCCCTGCTCACTCGTATTGAGTTTTTCATCAAGTGCCTACCCCTCTAACTCACTGTCTAATCAATCCAATGTGCCAATGTGATGGTGATTGGGAGGGATGGAGCGCTTGACTGTTCATTTTCTGGAGGATAGTCATCCTCCAAATCCTCCTCAATGGGGTCAAGGTGCTGTGAGGGACCTAGAGAAAGGAGAAAGGGATACGAGTTAGCATGGCACAGGCAGGCTAGACATTAGCAGATGACAGACTTTATTATGCAGCATAAAACCGTTAAGTTGCTTGAATGTGCAATTGTTTGAGGTGAATAAAAGGGTACCTAATAGGCAGACACTTTGCTCAATTAAACCCTCAGCCTCACCATCTCCAAAAACTTGGCACTGTTGCTAAGTTAATGATGTCCAGGCCTGCCTGCTCCATTTCACTCAGGACCTGGATGTTGGGTGGTCCTCCCCCTAATGTGAACCGTTTTATCTGGCAGAAGGGGAGAGAGTTAGTGAGTGGTTATTGAGAAGGAAAGGGCACATGTGTGGCGCTACTTCATGTAGTGCTTATGCTGAGAGTGCGAAGAAACAAACAGCAAGTAGGATGGAGAGGTGTTCAATAGAAAGAAAGTGACTGGAGTGTGACGTGAAGAGGGAGTGATCAGAGAAATTCCGTGTTCAGCAATTACAACCATCTGAGAACAGAATGCTGCCAGTGACTGCTGTGAAGGCAGCATGCAAAAGGTGAGTTTGTGTTTGGAATGAGAATAAGAAGTGATATAGTGTCCCTTTGTGATTGGTGGAGAAGGAGGTGATGCAAGGGAGGGAAGCGTTTAGAGCGTAGGGGAAAAGGACTGTTGCCAGGCATTATATAGAGAGATGGAGAAATGAAGAGCTGTACTCACCCTTGCTGCTCTGGTCAGGTCATTGAAGCGTTTCCTGCATTGTATCCCGGTCCTGGGGGTGATGCTATTGGAATTGACCATCTATGCTCCCTTTCTCCAGGCCTGCTGTATGTTGGTCTTTGGATTCTTCTCCCCATTAGTGAGAAAAAGAACATCACTCCTTGCCCTCACCTTTTCCACCAATAACTCCAGGAAGGCACCAGAGAATTTGTGGGCAGCCTTGTGACTCATTTCTTCCTTACAGAAGCAGCCGAAACAAATATGCCAGAAGTGAATGCAACCTTCCTTTAAGAGATGCGTTCACGATTTATGGGCCTCTGGAGGCCCAATGCAAACCCCGCCCTGAACGTGGGTGTGCTGCAATCGAGTGGGCAGCCTGCCAATTGATGCAAACGAGGCCTGTTGTTAAAATCAACCAGGCCCCACACTGCTGATGTCAGGTGGGTGTGCTGCTCACCCTGGCTCCCGCCAGCCCAAAACCCGCTCCCAGTTAAGATTCCTCCTTATATTCCATTTCCATAGTTACTGCCTAACTAACGCTGAACATAAATCATGTCCATATAAACGTTACTAGTGGTAAAGGTAGAGGTTGATTTAAAGCACCCAAAAACTATTATGAAAGGATTTGTAAGAAGCTTCTATCTCAGCATATTTTGATTTCTTTTTTTCGTGGTTGACTGCTTATTCTTATTCTGCTTTGGCACGAGTACAAAACAGGATTTTTGGTAAAATCACTGGCAGAAGGAATTTTATTCCTTGGGGGATCTGAAAACTTTTTTTTTAGAAAAGTGGTGACCCAGGGAGACCATCATTTCTCTGGATGCGCCAATAATCAAATGGTTGATATAGTCCTTTACAAAAAACACTATATTGTGAAGAGCCAAAAATTAAATGGAATTTATAGTGTACAGGATTCACACTGCCAGCTCTCCCCAGTCCAGAAACTACTAGCTTTGAAAAGAAACGTCAAAGATTGCTGAGAGGAGTCTTTAATAGGGTGGGTGAAAACCTGCTGCACTTGAAGTTTTCATAACATACATTTTGCAGAGATGAATTTATCTGTATGCGTGCCACAAATAACAGGAATTATATTATTGGCTTGGTTAGCAGCCATCCAGATTTATATTAACTATTAGTAAATGTTGATAGTCGAGATATTACAGGGTATCTCAACTTTTAAATAAGGAAGAAAATATAATTTTAAAAGTTTACTTATTTTCATACTTACTGCACTTTTTCCATTGCCTCTAGGTGCTGGGCAAGTAAACCTCTAGATTGACTATCATCTGCCCGAGGACTTGTTACAGTTTGACCAATTGCTTCGTTATTGCTTTTATTATGGTTGATAGACTCTTTGGTAGTAAGAATTGAATCTTGCTCTGCATAAAGATGGCTTAACTGAACAGAAGTGTTCTGAAGTAATTTTTCTTTAAATATGCCTATCAAATCCTTCTGATTGGACTTGCACCGAAGTTGTAATCCATATTCATTATGACAGTTATTAAGGGTCTCTTCAGTCCTGCTTTCAGCTACCAAATCCTTTGTTTGTTGCTGTGATTCTTTAATATCAGCACTTTTAATCGGTTCTGTTGTTTTGCTAGTTGAAATTGTTGGGGTAGAAACGCACTCCTGAATACTCATTTGGCTAAGATATGAAGCTGTAGTGCTCTGTTCTCCAGCATCTGAACAATATTGATATGCCATGGCTTTGTCCCCAGCAGAGGAAGCTACACCAGAATGCAAGCGTAAAATGAAAGAATTAATTTCAGTTTCTTCAGTGTCAGCGCCATAAAGCTCACTTTTAAAGCACTTAATCCCTGGTTTGTAATAGTTACATTCGCTTGTCTGGCTAATGTCTTTGGAGAGCAGACTCCCACATGGTGAGGCACCAAGTGATGCTTCGTGATCCGGGTCTTGTACCGATGGAATTTGAAAACCTAAACTTTCATTAGTCGACAAAGCCGGTGAATTGGTTGTTAAAATGTTGAGGTCTTTATAAGAAGTCTCTACATAGTTAATATTTGAACAGTGGTCATTTTCATCTTGTGCAGCCATCTGCACTTTAATTCTATTATTCAAAATAAGATCTTGATCGTGACACGGCTGTTTCTTGTCGAGGAATAAATCTGGTGAAACATTCTGATTTTTATCAAGATGGTCATGTGATACAGTCACCCAGTTTCCAAAATGAATGACCGGTGGTGCTGAAACCTCAACTTTGTGACAGGGATCAGCTGGTGAAACCTCCATTTCAGCAAAGCGGTGGTTACATGAGATTGTCATTTCTTCATCGGCAGGAAGTGCAACTTTTGAGAGTGGCCTCTCCATGGAAGGAAGGTTATCTGAAACAGTCACTAAATCTTCAGAAATGCAGTCAGTGGACATAATTACGTTAGTGGTAATATTACACACCTGCTCATCTTCCATTATCCTTTTTATTGAAGACTGTGAGTTCAAATGGGCATCAATATTTCTGCTAGATTGAAACAAAGTGGTATCTCCAGCTTTAGTAGCTTTTAAATCTATAGCGAGAGACAAATTACTGCTCATTAATGAATGCTGTGAAATAGCAACATTGTCATCTTGGTGAAAAGTTGAAAAACAGTGTTGTTTTTTATTCCATGGAGTGTTTTTGGAGCCGGGCGATAAATTATTTGGGTTCTCTTGACCACTATCAATATTGTTTCGCGAATATGATGTTTCTGTGGGGTTATCTCCTGATGAATGGATGACGATGCAATCTTCTTCTATACTCCACTGTGAACTGTTTTCATTGCTGTCTTCCGCCCTTGGGCTAACACTTTGATCTTGAAAAAACAGGAATTCTTGAACATTCTCTCTTCCACTTCCTTCGCCCTTTGCCACTTCACAGAAGGAATCTTGATTACCATCAGTCTGATTTTGTTTATCATTCATGCTTTGGCAGTCAGAAAATGAATCACAACTACTACGGCATTCATTCTGTTCATACGACCTTTGGACAGTACTCTGCAGTGAGGAAATGTACTCATTTTCCTCATCAGTCCTTCCAATTTTAGGTTGATAGAATTGCCTGAAAAGCTCCTTCAAGGGTTGATAGCCAAGCTTCTTTTGCAGCAATGGTGGCTGCTGAAGTTGTTGGAGTTGCTGATGATAAAGACGCAAGTGTCTTTCCCGTTCCTTTTGCAGAAAGTGCACGTCCACTGTTGACTCTGGATTCTTGTGACACTCACTTTCAAAACTTGCAGCAATATTTTCTTTATTGGGTGAATAATTTTTTGTTACTTGTTCAGTAAAGTGAAGCCTGTTTCTTGAAATTATTTCTTTTTGAATGGGATAAACTGCTTGAACTTTCACATTTCTAGTTACACTAAATTGATTTTCTGGAATCAGATTATTCCTGTGTCCATATTGCATTCTTCTGGATGCTTCAGATTTGGGGTTATTCAGAAAGCCCTCTTTTGTAATACTGCTCTTATCGGTTGGACCCTCATCCTTCTTTGTATTCTTGTTGACATCTAAGGATCCTTTCTTAAACATTCCCTTAATGGGTGTAGTGTGACTAAGCCACATGTTTTTTGAGCTGGCCTGGGAAAGGCCATTTTTATTTACTATTTTTGGTGTGGAACAGAGAAGAACATTGGGAGGATGATAAACTGATGATGATGATGATTTAGGCTGCATTGTATTTTCAGCCACACAATGAGATTGTTGAATTCTCAGCTTCATCTTTTTCACTACTGATTTTTCTCTCCATGTTTTACAAGGTGTTTCTTTGGTACGTTTTGGAGATGGACTTCGAACTCCTCGACATCTAGTATAAATTGGGCTGGATGTTTTGGCTCCACTCTTTAATTCTTTTACCCTGAAAACGTTAACAGTCAAATTAGCTAAAAAGATATAATGCTAATTTTAAAAAAGCAAAAGAAAAGATTCAATAAATCTATCTAATTCTAAAGCTTTCAAAACATTAAATACATTAAAAATGTAAAAGTAAGCCAACTATCATCTTCCATGCAGATTTAATTTATTCCTCTATTCAGAATGTTTTATTTATTTATTGAACTGGCCAATTTCCCCTCCCTAACCTTGCCGAGACCCGCTAACTCAGCACTGGTCTATATGGCTAGCTATGCACTGGATAAACTTGCTAAGTCATTAGGCATAGCTATCCAGATGGCCATGTCTCTTTCTGCTGGCACTACAAGACACCATTAACAATTAGTCAGAAAGCCCAAGAGAGAGAAAAACAGTCCTGGAATTTTATGCATGTCTTAATTTTACACATCATTAAATCTAGATACTGGGTGGTATACAAGAACATAAGAAATAGGAGCGGCAATAGGCCATACAGCCCTTCGAGCCTGCTCCACCATTCAATAAGATCATGGGTGATCTTCTACCTCAACTCCACCTTCCCGCACTATCCCTATATCCCTTGATTCCCTCAGTATCCAAAAATTTATCGATCTCTGTCTTGAAAATACTTAACGACTGAGCATCCACAGTCCAATGGGGCAGAGAATTCCAAAGATTCACAACCCTTTGAATAAAGAAATTTCTCCTCATCTCAGTCCTAAATGGCCAACCCATTATTCTGAGACTATGACCTCGAGTTCTAGACTCCCCAGCCAGGGGAAACATCCTCCCAAGATGAATTTGCACATAACCTTTTACTTCTGCAACCTAGATTCAAATCCAGCCCGTCTTTCTAAAAAGATCCTACAGTTCCCCAATCACAGCATCCAACTGTTTCTTAAATTATTCCAGGGTTGTCACCTCCACCACATTACCTGGAAGTCAGTTCTATGTGTTGGATCACTCTTTGTGTGAAGAAGAACTACGTGACATAAGAACATAAGAAATAGGAGCAGGAGTAGGCCATTCAGCCCCTCAAGCTAGCTCCGCCATTCAATAAGATCATGGCTGATCTTCTACCTCATCTCCACTTTCCTGCACTATCCCCATATCCCTTGATTCCCTTAATATCCAAAAATCTATCGATCTGTCTTGAATATACTCAACGACTGAGCCTCCACAGTCCTCTGGGATAGAGAATTCCAAAGATTCACAACCCATTGAATGAAGAAATTTCTCCTCATCGCAGTCCTAAATGGCCAACCCCTTATTCTGAGACTGTTACCCCTGGTTCCAGACTCCCCAGCCGAGGGGAACATCCTCCCTGCATCTACCCTGTCAAGCCCTGTAAGAATTTTGTATGTTTCAGTGACATCAGCCCTAACCTCAGTAAAAGTTTTTTGAGAAGTTACAATTAAGCCACTATCCCACAGATTCCTTTGTGCAATTTTCCTTCATCTTAATACAACAGTTGTAGTAAAAGAAGATGCAACTTGCTGCTCACCTGTCTGCATAGCGTAAAGTGTTCAGTGTGTGTTCTGTGGCTATGTGGCTAGGTGAAATATTAGCGATCATACAGGTCTTAGAATTCCCAATAAATGAGTCTTTCAATACCTTAAAAAAAAATGCACATATATATTTAGGGACAACTAAAATTTTGTATTTACATTTGAAAAAAATATAATTAAGCGAAGTGCAATTGCAGTCTAAAATCATTCAAGAAGATTTTTTAGATCAGCTGTTTGCTTCTTTAAGCCTATCGCTACATACACACTTGCATATATAAGACTATAACTTTAGGTCACTGTTGGGGTTGACAGTGTATGAGGGGAGGGAAGTATCATCTTATACACGAGTCAATGCAATGAATGGTACTGGAGCTCACTCAGGGGAGTGCATTCATCTGCTCCAGGCTCAATTCCACACTCCTGTCTTTTCTGGCTTCTCCACTACTGGTTCCTTTTATCTGGCTCCCAGTCTCCCAATCCTCTCTCTCAGACTCACATTCTCCTGCTCTGTTTGTGCACAGCTGTAGCATGTAGAACAGTCAGCATACATAAATGTCAAATTTTCTGGTATCTAGGAAGCCATGGTGACTAATCGGGCATCTTAAATGCAGGGAGAGAGGCAGAAAGCTTGAGGGGTTTAGAAAAGGAGTTCTAAAGAGTAGAAGTGACACATCTGAAGACTGCCACCAATAGTGGAGCAGGGGGAAGAGAAAATGCACAGGAGGCCAGAATCAGAAGACTGGAGGACACAGGAGGCAATGCAAGTCTCGAGAAGGTTGTGGAAGTAGGATGGAGCAATGTCCTGGAGGCATTTGTAGATAAGGACAAGGATTTTGGTTTGTTAGGGGACAGGTAGCCAATGTAGTTCAGTGAGGATGGGGTGTTGGATAAGCAGGGCTTAGTGCAGGACATGATGTAGGCAGCAGTGTTTTGAACCTTATGGAGGGTGGAAGTCAGAAAGCTGGCAAGGAAAGCATTGGAGAAAGAGAGTCCAGAGGTGATGAGGGTGTGGAAAAAAGTTTTACTGAGAATGGAGATAAGGTGGGAATGGTGGCAGACAATGTTACAAAAGAAGAAGTCTTAGAGATGGATAGCATATGGAGTTTGAAACAGAACTCTGGGTTGAAGAGAATGCTGAAGTTATGCCTAGTCTAAACAAACACTTGGAGGAAGAAGGGGTCTGTGGCAAGCATGTGGAGTTTTTGGCAGTGGTTGAAAACCGTGGCTTTGGGCTTCATAATGTTCAATTGGAGGAAATTTTGCCTCATCCACAACTTAATGTCAAACAGGCAGCCCAATAGCAGAAAGGAAGTCATGGTCTTTAGGGGAGTAGGTGTGATCATACATATGAAAGTTGGCCTCTTGCTTATGGATGAAGTGACAGAAGATATAGATGAGGAGCAGGAAGGGGGGCGAGGATGAATTTTTGGTGAACTGCAGAGGTGACCATGCAGGAGCGGAAGGAAAAGCCATCGCTAGAGATGCACTGCCTGCATTGGGACAGGGAGGAGTGGAACTATGCAAGGGCTGTCCCACAGAAGTGGACCAGAAAGGATGCTACAGAGGAGGATGGTTGAATGCTGTGGAGAAATCAGGCGTCAAAGAGGGAAAACATGCTGCAGTCACAGTAAGAGAAGTTGCCGTTTTGAGTAGGGCGGTCTCGGTGTTGTGAGCATAAATGTTTTTTTTTTTACTTGCTTGGTAAATATGATCTTTGCAAGAGCTATAATACAATCTGTATTTATCACTATTACGGTAACAAAGCAGCATTCTTTACATCCAACAAGGACGAGATATTTATATTTTTTGTTGTCTGAGTAGGACATTACAGATAGTTGTATTGTACTTTACGAGAAATTTTGTTTTAACTCATTTTTGCCTGACAAAAACTGACATCTTGAAATAGAGAGAAGCAAACAGTAATTAAGTAGGGAAGGAAAATCAGAGGGGAAGGGGAAAAACAATACTTTCTGTATAAAGTACATGTCATAATCTTGCTGTTAATAATTGTATAGATTATTATACATAGGGGGAGGAGTGATTCTTTGCTGATTTGATCCCAGAGTATTTCTGAACAGCAAATTTATATTCAGCACCGTGACCAATCTACTTATATTTATAACTAAATACAAGATACTAAATCCAATAGGGAATTCGGGAGAAACCTCTTTCCCCAGAGAGTGGTTAGAATGTGGAACTCGCTACTACAAGGAGTAGTTGATGTGTAGTCACTGTTGCACAATAGTAGTAGTACTATAACAGTAGCATTTTCCCTACTACTGACATCAGTAGTAGGGAAAATGCTAGAATCTATTATTTAGGACGTGGTAACAGGGCACTTCGAAAATAATAATATGATTGGGCAGAGTCAACATGGATTTATGAAAGGGAAATCATGTTTGATGAATCTGTTAGAATTTTTTGAGGTTGTAACTAGCAGAATAGAAAAGGGGGAACCAGTGGATGTGGTGTATTTGAATTTTCAGAAGGCATTCGATAAGGTGCCACACAAGCGGTTATTAAACAAAATTAGGGCTCATGGGATTGGGGGTAATATACTAGCATGGATTGAGGATTGGTTAACAGATAGAAAACAGAGAGTAGGAATAAACGGGTCATTTTCGAGTTGGTAGGCTGTAACTAGTGGGGTACCGTAGGGATCAGTGCTTGGGCCTCAGCTATTCACAATCTACATCAAATGATTTGGATGAGGGGACCAAATGTAATATATCCAAAATAACAACAGAAAACACTGGAAAAACTCAGCAGGCCAGGCAGCATCCGTGGAGAGAGAAACAGAGTTAACGTTTCAGGTCGAAGACCTTTCGTCAGAACTGGAAAAAAGCAGGAAAGGAAATTTCCTTTCCTGCTTTTTTCCAGTTCTGACGAAAGGTCTTCGACCTGAAACGTTAACTCTGTTTCTCTCTCCACGGATGCTGCCTGGCCTGCTGAGTTTTTTTTAGCGTTTTTTGTTGTTATTTCGGATTTCCAGCATCCGCAGTATTTTGCTATCGTGTAATATATCCAAGTTTGCTGATGATACAAAGCTAGGTGGGAATGTAAGTTGTGAGGAGAATGCAAAGAGGCTTCAAGGGGATATGGACAGGCTAAGTGAGTGGACAAGAACATGGCAAATGGAATATAATGTGGAGAAATGTGAAGTTATCTATTTTGGTAGGAAAAATAGAAAAGCAGAGTATTTTTTAAATGGTGAGAGACTGAGAAATGTTGGTGTTCAGAGGGACCTGGGTGTCCTTGTACACAAATCACTGAAAGTTAACATGCAGGTACAGCAAGCAATTAGGAAACCAAATGGTATGTTGGCCTTTATTACAAGAGGATTTGAGTACAACAGTAAAGATGTCTTACTGCAATTATATAGGGCCCTGGTGAGACCACACCTGGAGTATTGTGTACAGTTTTGGTCTCCTTACCTAAGGAAGGATATACTTGCCATAAAGGGAGTGCAAGGAAGGTTCACCAGACTGGTTCCTGGGGTGGGGGTATTGTCCTATGAGGAGAGATTGAGTAGACTAGGCCTATATTCTCTAGAGTTTAGAAGAATGAAAAGGCATCAAGGGGTATGGGGAGAGAGCGGGAATATGGTATTGAGATAGAGGATCAGCCATGATCATATTGAATTGTGGAGCAGGCTCGAAGGGCCGAATGGCCTACTCCTGCTCCTATTTTTCTATGTTTCTATCTCATTGAAAGATACAACATTCTTACAGGACTTGACAGGGTAGATGCAGGGAGGATGTTTCCCCTGGCTGGGGAGTCTAGAACCAGGGGTCACAGTCTCAGAATAAGGGCACTTCTTACACTCCCTCAGAACTGCACTGAAGAGTCATCCTAGATTATGTGCTCAAGTCTCTAGAGGGCGACTCCACAACCTTTTGACTCAAGGGCAAGCATGCTACTTCTGAGCCAAGGGTGACACACAAGTAAGACTATATAAATGCAAGTTCTTTATTTTTTCCTTTATTTAAAAGTTTAATCATTTATTCTTTTGAAAAAATAGTCCTACATAATTATATTCTAGTTAGTGAGTTCTTGATCACAATGGGGTGGAAATGTTTACTTTATTCACTCTTTTAAGGGAGCAGTTTTGCCTAAATCCTTAGGTATTGATAGAATAGGTAATATAATGATTCTCTCACCAACAATCAACATAGTTGTTCTGCACATTCTTAAACAAAAGAATTATCCATTCAAAAAAAATGAATGCTCTTTTTGTTGCATTATTTTTGATCGGTGCAGGAGGAGAACACTGCAGCTGCATATTCCTGCCTTGTTGCAGATGGACTCTGTTTCCCACCATCACTTTGTGCAGGGACATACAGGATACATTCGTCACTTTACTTGACCCTGTATGATTATGCACAGTGGAGGGACTGAATTAATTCAGAGTGAACTACCCGACTAAACTCCTGGCTGCGCATTCAAATGTAAGCAAACTGGCAATTGTCGCTGCCAAGTCATCTTTATGTTAAGAGCCCTGTTTTGTTGCACAATATGATTTGATCAGGTAAACCACTTGTAGATTACAGGGGTATGTTTTATGGATTGATGCTCTCGGTGCAGTTTTATGTGATGGCAGCACATATCAGGAATTTAGACTTAGAGGTCAGCAACAACGTTCCCTACAAGCTGCACGGCTATGCGGCTCTCTGCTGCTTGGGACCGGCTTTTGCAATGTTAAAGTTCGCGCATGCGCTAAACTGTTAAGGGGCCGCCCACCCAAATAAAAAATTATGGGGAATATTGGTCAGCACTCTTAAGTTTAATAAATAGAAAATCCTGTAACGCACTGGTCTCTGCACTTGAATTCCTGATATGCATTACCATCACGCAAAGTTCTACCCCTAGATCTGTTTTTTGTCCTGCCACTGCTAAACTTACCACCTCAAAATAGCCTTCAAAAGATATGCCAGAGCCTCATAATCACTTCTTGCACCTGAAGTTCTCAAATTCATAGCCATGAGGATTGCTGCTTGCTATGTGGAAGCATGCGAGTACTGCAGGTGTGAATAAATTATGAAAGGCTTCCGAAAAGGGGAGCTGGTTCGGGTACAGTCGATGTACATTCCCACGAGGGGGAAAGGTAGGGCAACCAAAGCCAGAGCTCCTTGGATGACGAAAGAGATAGAGTAAGATGAAGCAGAAAAAGGACGCATATGATAGATATCAGGTTGAGAATACAAGTGAGAACCAAGGCTGAATATAGAACGTTCAGAGGGGAAGTGAAAAAGGAAATAAGATGGGCAAAGAGAGAGTACGAGAACAGATTGGCAGCTAACATAAAAGGGAATCTAAAAGTCTTCTATAGGCATATAAATAGTAAATGGGTAGTAATTGGAGGGGTGGGGTCAATTAGGGACCAAAATGGAGACCTATGCATGGAGGCAGAAGGCATGGCTGAGGTACTAAATGAGTACTTGGCATCTGCCTTTACCAAGGAAGAAGATGCTGCCAAAGTCATAGTGAAAGAGGAGGTAGTTGAGATACTGCATGGGATAAAAATTGATAAGTCAGAGGTACTAGAAAGGCTGGCTGTACTTAAAGTAAATAAGTCATGGGATGCATCCTAGGATGCTGAGGGAAGTAAAGGTGGAAATTGCAGAGGTACTGGCCATAATCTTCTAATTCTCCTTGGATACGGGGGTGGTGCCAGAGGACTGGAGAATTGCAAAGGTTACACCCTTGTTCAAAAAAGGGTGTAAAGATAAACCCAGCAACTACAGGCCAGTCAGTTTAACCTCGGTAGTGGGGAAGCTTTTAGAAACGATAATCAGGGACAAAATTAACAGTCACTTGGACAAGTGTGGATTAATTAAGGAAAGCCAGACGGGTTTGTTAAAGGCAAATCGTGTTTAACTAACTTGATTGAGTTTTTTGATGAGGTAACAGAGAGGGTTGATCAGGGCAATGAGGTTGATGTGGTGTACATGGACTTCCAAAAGGCGTTTGATAAAGTGCCACATAATAGGCTTGCCAGCAAAGTTGAAGCCCATGGAATAAAAGGAACAGTGGCAGCATGGATATGAAATTGGCTAAGTGACAGGAAACCGAGAGTAATGGTGAACGGTTGTTTATCGAACTGGAGGAAGGTACACAGTGGCGTTCCCCCAGGGGTCGGTACTAGGACCACAGCTTTTCTTGATATATATTAATGACTTAGACATGGGTGTACAGGGCACAATTTCAAAATTTGCAGATGACACAAAACTTGGAAGTATAGTGAACAGTGAGGAGGATAGTGATAGACTTCAAGAGGACATAGACAGGTTGGTGGAATGGGCAGACACGTAGTAGATGAAATTTAGCACAGAATAGTGCGAAGTGATATATTTTGGTAGGAAGAACGAGGAGGGCCAATATAAACTAAACGGTACAATTCTGCATGAACAGAGAGACCTGGGGGTGTATGTGCACAAATCATTGACGGTGGCAAGTTGAGAAAGCGGTTAAAAGCGCATACGGGATCCTGGGCTTCATAAATAGAGGCATAGAGTACGCAAGCAAGGAAGTTATGAAGAACTTGTATAAAACACTGGTTCGGCCTCAACTGGAGTATTGTGTCCAATTCTGTGCACTGCACTTTCAGAAGGACCTTAGAGAGGGTGCAGAAAAGGTTTACAAGAATGGTTCCAGGGATGAGGGACTTCAGTTATGTGGATAGACTGGAGAAGCTGGGGTTGTTCTCCTTAGAGCAGAGAAGGGTGAGAGGAGATTTGATAGAGGTGTTCAAAATCATGAAGGGGCTGGACAGAGTAGATAAAGGGAAACTGTTCCCATTGGCGGAAGGGTCGAGAACCAGAGGACACAGATTTAAGGTGATTGGCAGAAGAACCAAAGGCAACATGAGGAAAACCTTTTTTACGCAGCAAGTGGTTAGGATCTGGAATGCACTGCCTGAAAGGGTGGAGGCAGATTCAATCATGGCTTTCAAAAGGGAATTGGATAAGTACCTGAAGGAAAAAAAATTGCAGGGCTACAAAGAAAGGGCAGGGAAGTGGGACTAGCTGGAGTGCTTTAGTAGAGAGCTGGCACAGGCTCGACGGGCTGAATGGCCTCCTTCTATGCTGTGACCATTCTATGATTCTATTGGACAGTCACTGGTGAAAGTTCAATTTTTGTTTAAAAATCTCAACTGGTGTACAATGCTAAGTTATGAAGAGGAATATCTGTATAAAGCCTTATAAGCAAACAAACAATTTACCAGTGTAAGCTTGCTTTGCCTAAAGGGTGTGTGAGCATGCTCCTGGTCCAAAGCTCGAATACACTCTTTAAGCTAAAAAAGGAAGAGAAACAAGCACAATTTTATTGTAGAATATGGGCTGCATATTTGGATACAAGTGAAATATCATGTTTATTCCATGTCAGGATCATCTTCCTCACAAGTGAATTAACAGTGTTATTTCACTGTTCCTGAATGTAAATTCTGTTTATGCAATAGCTACAAAACTGCCATTCCCCCTCCCCGATCTTTTCTGCTCAACAATTCCAATTAACACTATACATTCTTGTTTAGCCAGGAGGTGAGAATTCAAGAGGTTTGAATCACAAATCTCAACGCTGATCTTTGATCACCTTGCTGTATATATAAGCCATTGCAAATCCTCCAGGCCCCACATAGAAAGTCTATCTCAGCTTCCCCCCGTTATCGCCTATGACAGGGCCCTGATTCCACCCCCCCCCCTCGCCCATGACTTACCTTGGTGCTGACGGGCAGCCTCCAGGCTCTGCAATTTTGACCTGCCGAAAGCCAAGCAGCTGGCTGGCGGGGTGCAAATGAGGCCGACAGTTAAAATTGGCAAGGCCTCCCACTGAGACTCTCGGGCAGAAAGCCAGTCATCTCTCTCCGGCTTCCCTTCCGGGAGTTGAAATCATCCCCTTCATTACACCACCCTGCAGTGTAGTGCACTAATAGGGTGTATCTCCTGGCCAATTGTACTTTTTTAATTTAAAAAAAAAGGTGATTGTATTCCCTAGAAAAGCCCATCTGTACAAACCACTTACAGCCAAGAGACTCTGATTTATTTCTGCTCCTTCTAGTTTAGTTTGTTTGTCGGAATCCCTGGCATCAGCAGCTCTCTCGCTCCCCGCTAGGTCAATGAAAGAAATCCTGGGCAGAGAATCAGTATTAGACACTGCAGTTATATCTGTTTGTGAACATCAGCAGACAAAGATTTCTGGTTTGCAGTGAAGTCTAATGTTGTCTTGAAAACTTTTTTTAATGTTTGTTCTTGGGATGTGGGCAATATTTATTGTCCCTCCCTTGTTGCCCTGACAACTAGGTGGCTTGCTAGGCCACCTCAGATGGCATTAAGAATCAACCACAATGTGTGTAACTAGAGTTACATGTAGCCATGGATTGGGGTAGCAAGTCCCCTTACCTGAAGGACTTTAGTGAACTAATTATCGAATGGGTTTTCCGACAACCTGGCAAGTTTCATGGTCATTTTGTTTTAAATTAAATGATGCTAGGCCACAAATGATCAGATTTATTGAATTCAATTTTACAACCGTGGGACTTGAAGTCTAAGCCTCTGGGTACTAGTCCAGTACCATACCAATAGCAATGCTGTGTATCATTCCAATATTATGTTTTTCTGATAGCATGCTGCCATCATTACTGTGTATAAAGAATCTAGTGGATCCAGTTTTGAGCTCCAGTTAAACTTGCTCAACTCACAATACTGTACTCCCATTATCCTAATCATAGTCATGACCTTTACAGCTTGCAGAAAGATGTTTCCATATAATACTGATAATGTTCAGATTAACAATATCATCAATCAAAGAAACAAATTATTTGTCCACTACTATTAAAATACAAAAACAAATCATGTATTTGCTATAAATTAATGTTTTACAACTCATCAGATTTTAAAATTATTTGAAATGCAAGTAAGAAAATTTTACCTTCCAACAACTGTATCAGCTGGATCTTTAAGCTGGATTTGAATAATAGCATGTGAACGTGAGGAGTCTGTATTTATCCCGGAAGCACCTGTACTCCGTGCTTTACTGCCACAAGAAATCACCTGAAAGGAGATACAAAAGAGGCTAAAGAAATCAAAACATTTACTTTACACTTGTTGTTAAGATCCAGGTCAAAACATATGCAGGGATAAGTTCTGGATAAGTTTTTAGATTATTGGTTAGTGTTTTTGGTAGTTAGTGTAAGTATTTAATTTATTGGTTAGTGTCTTTAGTCGTGCTTAGTGCAGTTTTTAGTGGTTAGAGTTTTAGTGTGAGCTAAACAGCCTTAAAGCTAAAAAAATTTTTTTAATAACTTATCATGGCAGGACAGCCGGGGCACGTCACATGGACATCCTGTGCCATGTGGGAACTCCAGAACATTTCGTTATATATAAATGACCTGGACTTGGGTACAGGGAGTATAATTTCGAAGTTTGCAGATGATACAAAACTTGGCAACGTAGTAAATAGTGAGCAGGATAATAGAAGACTTCAGGAGGATATAGACAAACACATGGCAGATGTAATTTAATGCAGATAAGTGATGCACTTTGGGAGGAACAGCATGGAGAGGCAGTATAATCTAAATGGTACTAATTTGAGCAGGGGGCATATTCACAAATCTTTGAAGGTGGCAGGGCAAGTTGATAAGGTGGTTAAGAAAGCGTATGGGATACTTGGCTTTGTAAATGGGGCATTGAATACAAAAACAAGGAAGTAATGCTAAACCTTTAAGAACATTAGAAATAGGAGCAGGAGTAGGCCATTCGGTCCTTCGAGCTTGCTCCACCATTCAATAAGATCATGGCTGATCTTCGACCTCAACTCCACCTTCCCACACTATCCCCATATCCCTTGGTTCCCTTAGTATCCAAAAATCTATTGATCTCTGTCTTGAATATATTCAATGACTGAGCATCCACACCCTCCCTGGGGTAAAGAATTCCAAAGATTCACAACCCTTTGAGTGAAGAAATTTCTCATCTCAGTCCTAAATGGCCGACCCCTTATTCTGAGACTGTGACCCCTAGTCCTAGACGCCCAGCCAGGGGAAACATCCTCTCAGCATCTACCCGGTCAAGCCCCTTAAGAATTTTATACGTTTCAATGAGATCACCTCTCATTCTTCTAAACTCTAGAGAATATAGGCCTAGTCTACTCAATCTCTCCTCATAGGACAATCCCCCCATCCCAGGAATCAGTCTAATGAACCTTTGTTGCACTCCTTCTAAGGCAAGTATATTCTTCCTTAGGTAAGGAGACCAAAACTGTACACAGTACTCCAGGTGTGGCCTCACCAAAGCCCTATATAATTGTAGTAAGACTTCTTTACTCTTATACTCAAATCCCTTTGTAATAAAAGGCTAACATACCATTGCTTTCCTAATTGCTTGCTGTATCTGCATGTCAACTTTCTGTGATTTGTGTACAAGGACACCCAGGTCTCTCTGAATAGCAACATTTCTCAATCTCTCACTATTTAAAAAATATTCTGCTTTTCTATTTTTCCTACCAAAGTGGATAACTTCACACTTCTTCACATTATATTCCATCTGCCACATTCTTGCCCACTCACTTAACCTGTCTATATCTCTTTGCAGCCTCTTTGCGTCCTCCTCACAACTTGCTTTCCCACCTAGCTATGTATCGTCAGCAAACTTGAATACATTACACTCGGTCCCTTCATCTAAGTCATTGATATAGATTGTAAATAGCTGAGGCCAAAGCACTGATCCTTGTGGTACCCCACTAATTACAGCCGGCCAACCCGAAAGTGACCCGTTTATTCCTACTCTCTGTTTTCTGTCCGTTAACCAATCCTCAATCCATGCTAATATATTACCCCCAATCTCATGAGCCCTATTTTTGTGTAATAACCTCTTGGGGGCACCTTATCGAATACTTTTTGAAAATCCAAATACACTACATCCACTGGTTCCCCCTTATCTACCCTGCTAGTTACAACCTCAAAAAACAGATTTGTCAAACACGATTTCCCTTTCACAAACCCGTGTTGACTCTACCCAATCATATTATGATTTTCTAAGTGCCCTGTTACCACGTCCCTAATAATAGATTTTAGCATTTTCCCTATTAATCACTGGTTAGGCCTCAGCTGGAATATTGGCCCAGAAATTGATCTCGCTCTGTTCCCGCGGGGGTAAGCCTTTCCCGCGATGTCTCACCTCGCTTATGCTTTTTCTGATCCAGCTCGCACGAAATTGATGTTCCAGACATCAGCTGTGCTGGGCTTGCGTATCCCAGCGGCGTAGTTAATTCGTGCGAGCTGTGGGATCACGTGACTCAGTTAGAGCCAATGGCAGCACACCATCTTCCATTCATAAGTCTCACAGCATGGCTGAGAGACTTATGAATCTTACACCCCCCCAAAATAACAGCTAAACCTCAATTAAATTTAAAAAAAAAACCATCACATTAATAAAATAAGTATAGTTAATTAAATTAACCATTTTAAATAAAAAATTAAATTTTTGAAAAAATTTAAAATCTTTTAAAAAGTTATAAAAATAAACTTACCTGTCTTTAAAGTCTATAAAAAAGATATACCTGTAAAAAAAAATTCAAAAAAATACTTAATTCACTACTTACCTTCTTAAAAGCGGGTCTTACTCCTCCTTTTTACATTTCCAAAATCTTCAGTACTTACCTGCGCGTCCAAAGCATGAAGTGCACAGCGTGCGCGCAGCCTGTAGCGCGCACGCGATGCACTCCGGCCCCGCCCCCTTTTCGGAAGAGCAATTGCCGGTTTTCAGCGCATGCGCAGGGCATGCAGAAAACCGGCAATTGGAGTGGGAATACGCGAGAGTATGCAGTGCGTACTCTCGCGCACCGAGATCAATTTTCGGCCCATTGTGTGCAATTCTGGGCACCACACTTTAGGAAGCATGTCTTGGAGAGGGTACAGAAGAGGTTTACCAGGATAATACCAGGGATGAGCAACTTCAGTTATGTGGAGAGATTGGAGAAACTGGAATCTTCTTAGAGCAGAGAAAGTTAAAGAAGGGTTTTGATAGAGCAAGTAGGGAAGTAACTAATACAATAGCAAAATACTGCGGATGCTGGAAATCAGAAATAACAACAGAAAATGCTGGAAACACACAGCATCGTGGAGAGAGAAACAGAGTTAACGTTTCAGGTCAATGACGCTTCGTCAGAACTACCGCCGCTAACCTCCCACTGAATTTCACTGAATTAGCACCGCCGTGCCCAGGCACTAGTTGCTTTGTGCTCCATTAGCGCCCCCTCGGGGAGCTAATGGGAGGCGCAAAGCAACCGAATTTCCCCCCCACAAATGTATGTCTTCTTAGGTCACATAGATGCAGACTATGGAGCCTTGGGGGCCAAATATAAAGTTTAAATCTGTGTTCCCATAATTTGCATATCTTTCAGGTTGCTGATACCAACAGATCATGGTGTTCTGATATGGATTAATTCACCAGTAAAGCAACAGTGCCAACAACTGTGTTTTCCAAACCTTCAGGCCCACAAAAAAAAATTCAAAAGCAACAAACCAGCATATAAGAAATAAGTGCAAATAGGACAGGGTTGCCTGGGATTCAAGGGCTGGATTGCATGGACAAAATTAGAGAGTGCCCAATCGGGAAGAGCCACTGATTTTTATCTTCAAATATAGACAATTGACAACAAGTCTGAAATGCTGATAGCTGGCATGTGTGTGCACAATGCAACAAAATGAAAAATCTGTCTTCTGAAGTATTGATATTTTACTATTAAATATGTTGATTCAAAATTCTTCTTCTTAGGCAGTCCCTCGGAACCGAGGATGACTTGCTTCCACATTAAAAATGAGTTCTCAGGTGACTGATGAGTCCAATGCAGGACCTACAGTCTCTGTCACAGGTGGGGCAGACGGTGGTTGAAGGGGCAGGTGGGTGGGGTGCTTGGGTTGACGTGCACTTCTTGCGCTGCCTGCGCTTGGCTTCCGCTTGCTCCCGGCGAAGAGACTCGAGGTGTTCGGCGCCTTCCCGGATGCTTCTCCTCCACTTTGTGCGGTCTTGGGCCAGGGATTCCCAGGTGTCGGTAGGGATGTTACACTTTTTCAAGGAGGCTTTGAGGGTGTCCTTGAAGCGTTTCCTCTGCCCACCTGGGGCTCTCTTGCCGTGCCGGAGCTCCGAGTAGAGCGCTTGTTTTGGGAGTCTCGTATCGGGCATGCGGACAATGTGACCCATCCATCGGAGCTGATCGAGCGTGGTCAAAGCTTCGATGCTGGGGATGTTGGCCTGAGCAAGAACACTGACGTTGGTGCGCCTATCCTGCCAATGGATTTGCAGGATCTTGCGGAGGCAGCGTTGGTGGTACCTCTCCAGTGCTTTGAGGTGCCTGCTGTACATGGTCCATGTCTCTGAGGTATACAGCAGGGCGGGAATCACTGCTGCTCTGTAGACCATGAGCTTAGTGCCGGGTTTGAGGTCCTGGTCTTCAAACACTCTCTTCCTCAGGCGACTGAAGGCTGCACTGGCACACTGAAGGCGGTGTTGGACTTCGTCGTCGACGTCTGCCCTTGTTGACAGTAGGCTCCCGAGGTATGGAAAGTGGTCCACGTTGTCCAAGGCCTTGTCGTGGATTTTGATAATCGGGGGGCAGTACTGTGTGGCGGGGGCAGGTTGGTAGAGGACCTTTGTCTTACGGATGTTTAGTGTAAGGCCCATGCTCTCGTACGCTTCGGTGAAGGTGTTGATGATGGTTTGGAGTTCGACCTCCGAGTGAGCGCAGACGCAAGCGTCGTCTGCATACTGTAATTCGACAACAGAGGATGGGACGACCTTGGATCTGGACTGGAGGTGACGGAGGTTGAACAGTTTCCCGTTTGTTCTGTAAATTAGCTCCACTCCAGCGGGCAGCTTACTGAGGGTGAGATGGAGCATTGCCGCAAGGAAGATCGAGAAGAGCGTTGGTGTGATGACACAGCCTTGCTTGACCCCGGTTTGTATGTGAATTGGGTCTGTGGTGGAACCGTTGGTCAGGATCACGGCTTGCATGTCATCGTGAAGCTGGCGGAGGATGGTGGCAAACTTTTGAGGGCAGCTGAATTTGCGGAGGACACTCCATAATCCCTCATGGTTGACAGTGTCGAAGGCCTTTGTGAGATCAAAGAAGGCCATGTACAGCGGTTGGTGCTGTTCCCTGCATTTCTCTTGTAATTGACGTGCGGTGAAGATCATGTCCATTGTGCCTCTTAGTGGGCGGAATCCGCATTGCATATTGCATATGGCAGGTCTCCCATCTTATATTTTTTTATAAGATATGACTTGTCTTCAATTTGATTTTAACAATGCAGTTTCTTCCTTTCCTTATGACCTGACTTGACCAGCTTATCAACACTATTTTTGGCTCAGTTTCCTACATTACAACAGTGACTACACTTCAAAAGTACTTAATTGGACACCCTGAGGTTGTGAAAGGTGCTATATAAAATGTAAGTCTTTCTTTTCGTTTCACTTCATCCTTGGGAATAAAAATTGGCTGACCTGCCTCACTGTGTAACACATGATATTAAACAGAGTTTAGAGACGGGGTAGAAAATTGTAAAAGTTGGTACTAGACCAATGTTTGTAATATCAGAAAAAAATGTGCTTATATTTATGGAAACTACACAATTAAATTAAATGTGCTTCATAATGTTTTCTTTTTTTAATTACCTCTAACAAAGACTTTACTCCTTCCACCTGAATTTCACGCAATCCCACTATTTGCACTACATGGTTGCCATCTTCCCTGGCAAACAGCCTGGAAATGAGAATATGAAAAGTCATAACTATGTAACTAAAATAACACAGTGCTCTTACTTCTAAATTAATGTAAACAAATAACATTCACCAAATACTTCTGCAAGGAAGTACTTTAGTTGTTTAAATATATTTATAATTTTGCTGCACTGTGGGAGATTTTCAGCTTCACAAATTAGTGCATTCTGATGTCTTGTTACACAGAACTTTTGACTAGTGCTGGTAGGATCAGAAGAGTGAGCTATGATAAAATGTGCAAATACAAGAGCCCCCGCCAAAAAAAAACTAACTGCAAAATTTCACTTAAGTAAGCAGTTATTAACAGTTAAATTAAGTTTTTTTAGATGAAAGATACCAAACATAGAAGTTTACAGCACAGAAGGAGGCTATTCAGCCCATCGTATTTGTGCTGGCTCTTTGCTAGAGCAATCAAAATTAATCTCACTGCCCTGCTCTCCGCCCATAGCCTTCTAACGTTCTCTGCTTCAAATATTTAGCATTCTTCTCTTAAAAGATGCAATGGTCTCCGACTTCAACGGGAGCAATTTTGACTTTGGGCGATAGTGTAAGACGGGCGATCTCGGAACAGCCATCTGTTACAACCCTCATGTAAAAATTATTTCTCCTAACCTCTCTCAAGAATAACGGGGCTTCTTATTCCTCCGACAAAAATGAACCATTTCACACTTCGCTATATTGAATTTAATTTGCCATTTATCCACCCACTTTGCAAGCCTGTTTACATCTTCCTGTATTTTGGTGCAGTCTTCCACATTATTGTCTATAGCCCCAATTTGCTTTCATCTACAAATTTCAACAATATTTCAAGTCCAAATCATTTATGCACAGTAAACTCTTGTTTAAATGGCACTTAATCATCCGGAATTCTTTAATAACCGGTAAAATAGATAACCGGTAATCTTGCCGAATCCATCCAGCACTCGTTTTGCCGAGTCTGAGTCTCCCGCGGTGGCCGAGTTAGTCAGTGGTTTTTATTTTTGTTTGTGTTAAAAATTGCCTTGGTAGGTATACCTCTCTGTTATCCAGAATTTTTCATCAACCGGCACCATCCTGGTCCCGTAGGTGCCAGATAAGAAAGAGTTTACTGTATATGGTAAACAACAGTAGTCCCAGCACGGATCCCTGCAGGACACCACTTCTCACTTTTTGTCAGTCCAAGAAACTTCTCTTAACTTCCACCCTGTTTTCTGTTTTGTATCCATCTTTTAATCCATTCTGCTACCTGGTCCCTGACTCCACATTACCTTTGTAATGTGTCTCTTATGTGGCACTTTATCGAAGACCTTCTGAAAGTCAATGTACATCACATCCACCACATTGTCCTTGTCTATTATTTCTGTTATTTCTTCAAAGAATTGGATTGTAGTCCTTTATCTATCCAGTCACGTCTTCAAAAGCTCTATTAAATTAGTCAAGCATGACTTACCTTTAATAAATCCTTGCTGGCTGTTGTTGATTAACCCATGCATTACTAATTTTACCTACAATCATAGATTTTAAGGCCTAGAAATGCGGGTGGTTTGTGCCACCCATTAGCGCCATGAAATGGTGAAAAAACGGCGGCCGGCGCTCTTCCGCCAGCTGGTGGTGGGTACTGCGGCGGACGCCATTTTTGGCAGGTTGTCTGCGCTGCCTTTACCTGCTATCGGCGAGAGTATTTCAATGAGGTGGAGCGTGACGTCTATCTCTATCTATGAATTGGAGTGCAATGCCGAGGTGACGCCAGCTCATCCATTTTGGAGTTCTCCACTCGCATTGCTGCTAAATCACGCCAATATTTGCTGCCGCTTAAAGGTCTTTCAGCAGCGTTAACGACCATGAGGAGTCTGGCAGGACTTGAGGATGGACGCCGGAACTTCAAACGCCTCCTTTGCCAAGGTTCTTCTTTTAAACTTTCAATTTTTGCCCATCAGTGGCGGGGTGCGGGGGGGGGGTGGAGGGTTGCATTTTCTGGCAGCTTTCCGGGAGGCCTACAGTGTTTGTGGGTCAGTAAATCAATGGGTGAACTCCATTGCAACGATTGAAGATCTCTGATCAGTTCTCTTTTATCTGCATTCATGTCATAAACAAACAAACAAACAAAAAAAATCGACAAACATCGGGTGGCAGCTAATATTTTTGGGGCACGTACGGCAACTGTTTGGGTCATTCCTTTCTTCCCCATTCCCCTACACTGTAAGCGGGAGACAGAGGCGACCTTTGGCCTCCTTCTGAGATTAGCGCTGCAAAGAGCGTGTTACACTAGAAAATCACCGCCACGCTGATGATAATGAGCAGGCAGTACCAAAATGCCAGTACTGCCTGCGCTCTCTCGGCCGGTGACTGTTATCCTTGGCTGCCAATGTTACCGGAAGGGGCGTTCCCCAATTTCTGGGCCTAAGAGTTTGCCCACATTACACTAACTGGTCTATAGTTGTCTGATTTTTACTTCTCTCACTTCTTGAACAAGTGTGTTATAGCAGCCGCATGGCACAATTTGTATATTTAATGAGCATTGGAAAATTGTGCCTCAAGACTCTGCTATCTCCTCTGATTTCTTTCAACGGCCTAGTGTGATGTCATTCGTGCCCAATGGCTCATCTACTTTGAGTTCTGCTAATTATTTCAAAACCATAATACATTTATTATTTTTTCTCCCCTTTTTTCAGTATAAAGGGGGAAAAATTCAGTTGGTTGCGCCTCCCGTTAGTGCCTTAAGAGGGCGCTAATGGGGCGCAAAGCAACTAGTGCCCGGGCGCGGCGATGTTTGCGCCGCTCGCGAAATTAACTAGACATTTTGCGGCGGCGCTAAACAGTACCCCCACGATCTCCTGCGCCGGCAGATCGTGACGTCAGCCGAGTGCGCAACGCCCCGCTCGCGCCCCGGAGCGGATATTGAGTGGCACCCCCTGCCTTACCACCTGCCGCTAGCAACGACAGGTTAAGGGGAGCGTTTTGCAGTCAGGAAGGGGCTGGCTGAGCGCTATTTAAAGGCGACCGCTTCCTGCCTTTTTTTGTTGGCGACATTTTTGAACCACGCATTCTGAGAGAGAGAGAGAGAGAGAGAGAGACTTCTGGAGAGATTCAACGCTGTGTGAAGGAGTTTTGGGTACTGAGCAGCACTTTGCAGGTTCATTTTGATTTGCCCTTCCTTGTATCGATTTAGAAGAGACTGTGGGGGCTGCACTCTGAGCTCTTTCCCTGGGCCTCTCCATTGTTATTTCCAGCATATTTGATGTACAGGTCTCTCCAGGCCGAGATTCAAGGCTGCAATGAGCAGGATGTGGATGGAAAGCAAGATCAACCCTCCCCTTTAAGAACTGGCCGGGGCCATTGTGTCTGTGTTCCATTGCTGACTGACATCTCATGAGCTTCGCCAGCGCTCTGAGTTAGCGCCTCGCTCCTCGGCCTTTGCGCCTTAAGACAGATGTGTAGCACCTGATTTGGCGCTCCAATCACCTCCCGGGGCGATAAAAGTCAAGTTTGCAGTCGGAGGCGATAATTAGCGCCAGGCGCTAATCTTTGCGCCTGGCTGATAATTGCGCCCCAAACGGGGCGATACTGAATTTTTCCCCCATAGTCTCTAAAATAGCAACATTTAGATAACAGGCCAAGTTCAAGCACGTAGAAAGGATACTTTCAGTTCCTTATCACCCAAAATGATATCAAACCTAAACAGGCCAACCAGTTCAGGACTGATGTGAAAAAGTTGAAGAAGAACTTCTTCACACAAAGAGTGATTAATACTTGAAATGGTCTTCCAGCTAGGTAGTGGAGGCAAAGAAAATCTGGCGTCAGTCAACAGGCGGTTAGGCACTTTAATGGAGGGAGTTGTCGGTTTCTATGGATGGATGAGCTAGATGGACAAGCAGCTGCCCTCATCTGTACTTATTTTTCTGATCTTTGTGAAAGGGTGAGTGCACGATTGAGTTTGTCAACAAAGCATCATTGTTGTACAAAGCATCACACTTATCTATTATGATTCTGTGCATCTCTCAATGTCCATTTTGAAAAATATTAGCCAAACGTATGTCACTTTTAATGCTCATACAGGAACATATTCTAAAACATGATTTTGTATTACATAAAATAAGAAACACCAAATGCCATTTTTCTAAAATGGTAGTTTTTCCCACTATTGTAACTTTACTAAATACTGCAGTATGTAAACATTTTCATTTTGCCCTAAAATGTATATTTGGATTATCATACCTTTTTCGACCATTGAGCAAGTCATATAGTTGGCCACAATATATCTCGTAGAAGCTTATCCAGATGAAAAGTGCTCTGTCTGGCTCAGATGACTGCAGCTGCATGAAGATGTCCTCAGCAGCAAGTGCATATAGCCCTGGATTTCGATAAGTTCCAATCATGGTATGAGTTTTTCCAGCTCCTGTCTGTCCATATGCAAAACAAGTTGCCTTTCCACTAAGGAGTTAAAATTAGCAAAATGTGAATTCACACAGGTAGAGTTTTTGATTGCCAAATGTGGACTGCACACTCGCTCCCCGTAGAGACACACTCAACTTACCTAGGTCCAGAGAGCTTAAGCACATCATCGGCCATAGCATTCTAGAGCCACTCAACCTCAAAGAGATCTCACCTCTCTTCTTCCATTCCCTCCCCAAAGAAGACAGCAAATTTACAGAGAATTGTACAGCTACTCCCAATGCTGATTGGTGCTGAAAACTGGTGTTACCATGTGGTACAACCATATGGAGTAACTTCCCTCCCAAAAATAAATTGGCTAAAGTAGTTGATCAATTAGGATTTCTGTGGCCAGTGTAAGGTTTCCAAAATTTGCAGATCCCCAAAACCTAAGGAAAAAGGACATTGGAACTACCTCAGAGTGATAAAAATGCATTTGGGCCTAGCCTAAGGAATTTAAGACCAAAAAACCCAAGTTTTGGCATTTTAAAAACATGTCTGGGCCTGTAAAGGGACAAGGAGGTGGGCTCGACCTCTGTAAAAGCAGTTTGGCTATTGCAGTTAATTACACTGTCTGGGGAACCGGGATGACCCTACTCAAGCCCCAGCAGATATTAACATTTAAACAACAGACCCTGGGAGAAGACAGTCCCACCCAAAGACAGGCCCCATCAAAACCGTTTACAGAACCCATTAAAGACATGCATAAAACAGATACTCTATAGAAGTCCTAGGCCCAGTCAAGAAACCCAAAGCATGAGGACAATTCAAACTCCGATTAAACAACAGATCGACAGGTTGGAGCTATCCTGAAACCACTTCACACATTTACAAACCAGTTATCACGCTAGTAAAGTCGTTACTGTTAACGAGGCCTCCAAAAATCTTACAATGACCGGGATTTGATTTGGTTTTGATAAGGAAGCTTCAATTAGTATAATTGAAAGGCTGTTTTCTCAAGAAGGCAGTTCTCCAGTTAAACAGTTCAAGTTCAACAGAAGGCAGTTCTGCAGTTTTGAGTTCAATTGAAAGCCTGTTTTCAGCAGAAGTGAGGGCTGGAGTTACAGAGTTCAGGAGAAGCAAAGAGAAGGCAGTTCCACAGTTCTGCAAGAAGACAGTTACAGTTCTGCAAGAAGGCAGTTACAGTTCTGCAAGAAGGCAGTTCCACAGCTCGGAAGAAGACAGTTTAAACAGAGGCAGAGTTCAACAGAAAGAAGTTCAACAAAGAAGGCCAACAGCTCCAGAAGTAGGCCGACACGCAAGAAGAGACCAGAGCGACCGCCTCAGTGACCATCGGACACCTCGCGGCAACAAGGGCCTTACGAAACTTTTTACTCAGAAGACTCTAAACCCTAACTCTCAACTGTCAAGGATTCGTTTGGTGAGCATTATCCCTGGTTCTCCAGAGCCCAACCTAGCTAGAGAAGTGGGATTGGGAGGGGTGAATTATTCTTCTAATGTTATTTCCCTCGCTTGTACCGAAGTGTTCCCCACCTTTAGAGTGTTAAGAGTGTTTGTGTTGTGTTTTTACTTTCTTGAATAAAGATCAAAGTTCTTGCATCAAACTCAGTTGTCTGCTGCACCTTTTTATCACAACCCCCAAATAAGTCCAGGGTCTAGAACCAAGGGAGTGGGAGCGATTCGAACTGCTCAGAAGTCAGAGGTGAAGCTGACACAAACCACCACCCCCCTACACCAGGATGGAGTTAGCAAAATCCTCCCGGCAGTGAAAAGAACTATCAATTTAGTTAAATTTACCTGCAAGAGGAAACTTTTCAACTTCATACTTTGCACTGGTTTGAAAATCATGTGCAACATACACCTGAATTTCTCACCTGCGCTGTTGGAGGTTGAGGTTCCCTACCGGCAGCGCAAAGTTGGAAAATGTCCCCTACAGCCTGTAAGCTATTCAGTGCAGAGGATACCAGAATCCTCAATCATCAAGGAGTAGACAATGATGCAGATAGATACTGAAAAGAGTGGTATGTTTTATATATGGTTTTGAAACCTGCATATGTGGATCAATCAATAATTTAAGTGTTTTTTTTCTGACTTGATCCTGGTGAGGAATCCCACCTGTCAAGAGCACACATCACAAATTCTGTTGGGCAGCAGGTGCCACAAATCTCATCTATTGCCAGAGGACGCTCCCCACCAGAAGTACAAATTAACCCTTTTAGAAAATTACGATACAAAACTAGGGCTTGTTCTCGTCCCAGTCATCACATTCTCAAATCAAAATACTCTGAATTATATTACATATCATAGTAATGCACTTTGTAGGTGATATGAAGATTTCTTGTATGATGAATGTTGCTTAAAAACTATGCAAGCGAGGGGGAGATGTGCCAGTTTTTCATTACATATCAAGAAAGTTACAGTATTTTTAGAAAATAACATATGCATACATAATTTATATACATATAGTAATTTCAAGTGTGTAAGCATGTACTTCCTGTTTAACCACCCTTAATCATTTCCTCTTGTCACACTATTAAACTTACCTTTATCATATTTACTTTGGAATTAGTCCTCCAAGTTGGGTTTCCTAGGCATGTCGTGCCATGGTGCAGTTCTTCACAGCACCACCTGCCTGAGGCTCACTAACATCAGACTCTCATCTGACGATTCCACCTTGCTGCCTCTATATGCCTCTCATGTTGCCCTGGCCTTTCTCCCTCCCTGACCTGGCCCATGACCCCAGATGCTGCGAGGTGGCCTCTTATCTACTTGGGCCTGGTTACTAGTAGAGTAGGGATCAGTGTTGGGACGGTTATTCTTTTCAATCTTTAATAATGATTTTAACTAAAGGTGTTGGGGAATGGTCATGTACATGCTTGTGCTGGCTTTGAAAGAGATATGCAATTACTCCCACTCCCCAGCTCTTTCCCCATATTCCTGCAAATTTTCTCCCCTTCAAGTATTTATCCAATTCCCTTTTGAAAGTTACTACTGAAATTGCTTCCACCACCTATTCATGATGCGGAGATGCCGGCGTTGGACTGGGGTGGACAAAAATGAGAAGTCGCACAACACCAGGTTATAGTCCAACAGATTTATTTAAAATTACAAGCTTTCGGAGCTGTCACACAAAAAAAACAAACCCAAAAAAAAACACACAAAAAAAAACAACCAACACTGCAGACAGCAGGATTTGACACGTTGGACCCCCTGTGACACATCTCATTGTCTTGGCTGTGCTCTTGGTGTGTCTTTGATGTAAGGACACCTTCCCTGAAAGATTGTATCTCTGCAGTTTCTGTGTCTATATACTGTGAAATATTGTAGATTCACTCATTGTAACTTTACCTGAGGAAGGGGCGACAGCTCCGAAAGCTTGTAATTTTAAATAAATCTGTTGGACTATAACCTGGTGTTGTGCGACTTCTCATTTTTGACCACCTATTCAGGCAGTGCATTCCAGATCCTAATAACTCGCTGCATAAAAAAAATTCTCCTTAACTCACCTCTGGCTCTTTTGACAATTACCTTAAATCTGTGTCATTTGGTTACCAATCCTTCTGTCACTGGAAACAGTTTCTCCTTATATACTCTGTCAAAACCCTTCATGATTTTGAACGCCTCCATTAAATCTCCTTTTAACCATCTCTGCTCAAAGGAGAACAATCCCAGCTTCTCTAGTCTCTCCACGTAACTGAAGTCCCTCATCCCTTGTACCATTCTAGTAAACCTCTTCTGCACCCTCTCTAAGGCCTTGACAGCCTTTCTAAAGTATGATGCCCAGAAATGGACAGAACACTCCAGCTGAGGCCTAACCAGTGTTTTATAAAGGTTTAGCATAACTTCCTTGCTTTTGCACTCAATGGGCTGGATTTTGTCTTGGGGTCGGGTTGGGGTCGTGTAATCCGCATTTCGTGCTTCCCCCCCAACTCCAGATTAATGTGGATGCCTGATGCAATTTTCACTTAATTGGGCAATTGAGTTGGAGCATGTGGGAACCCATGAACTAATTAGTGGTTTCAGTCTGAAAGTCGCCTCTGATGATGTCATCAGTGCTGACTGCCTAGTCTCAGAGACTGTTGTTGAGAGAGGACCAGCCTGGCTTGAAAAATGGGGGGGGGGGAAGGAGAGAGAAGGAGAGAGAAGGAGAGAGAGAGAGAGAGAGAGAGAGAGAGAGAGAGAGTTTTTTTACCAAGCAAGTCCTCCCAGGCAGTCTCTGAAGACATTCAATGCAGCAGCATCAGAGGCGACGTTCAGACCTAATACTACTACCTTCATCACACATCTCCGTTGTAATAGTGGACCTGCAGCCAATAGTCAGCTATCCACTTGTGCTCCCGCCAGGTTTCACTGGAGTGTTTCACACCAGGCGTGCTTCACGTCAGAAGAGGGTTAAACTAGCTACAGCGTTTCAAAATGGCATTACAGAGCCAATTTAGAGCTTGTTAAGGGCTTTAATGGCCTCTCCCGCCTCTTGGAGGCGGGACAGAGTCGGGAACCCCGTGACTGATTTTGTCAAAATTGCGTGGAGGCGGGATGGAGTCGGGATGGGGTCGGAAACCCCGACCCCGCAAATTTAACCCCCACATGCCTCCAAACCCGACTCCATGGGTCATTCAAAATCCAGCCCAATGCCTCTATTTATAAAGCCAAGGACCCTGTATGCTTTTTTAACAGCCTGCTCAACTTGTCCTGCCACCTTCAAAGATTTCTGTACATAAACCCGTAGATCTCTGTTCCTGCACCACCTTTAAAATTGTACCATTTAGTTTATATTGCCTCTCTTCATTCTTCTTTCCAAAATGTGTAATTTCACATTTCTCTGCATTAAATTTCATCTGCCATGTGTCTGCCCATTTCACCAGTCTGTATGTCCTCCCAAGTCTGCTACTATCCTCCTCACTGTTTACTACTTTTCTGAGTTTCGTGTCAGGAAGTTGTTTCTTCTCAGAGGGTAATTGACCTCTGGAACAAGTTGCCAGCTTGTGCAGTGAGTTCAGATTCGCTGCAAGTGTTCAAAAGGAAGCTAGATGAGTTCCTAGCTAAGCCTGATGTCACAGCTTCCAAAAAGGTAGTTGAGGCATTGGGCAATGTGTCTCACAGTCACTGGTCCCCTGGAACTTGTCATGATCACCTTCAAAAGGTCAGAGAGTAATGTCCCACGTTTTTTTCCTTGAATTGAACTAGGGTTTCTTCCTCTAGTTTTCTGCCTCTCCCAGATCCTGTGGCCACTGGTCGAGAAGAGGTGTGATAATAAGAGCATAAGAATATAAGAAATAGGAGCAGGTGTATGGCATACATCCCCTCGAGCCTGCTCCACAATTCAATATGATCATGGCTGATCTTTGACCTCAGCTCCACTTTTCCACCAATGGTCATGATGCTCAAATGCACCATGAGAAAAATGGGGCAGGCTTGATGGACCAGCTGGTCTTTACCGATGTGCAATTTTCATGGCATGCTTCTCCCCCACCCAATCCATTTGGCCCCAGAGACTTGAGGTGGCCTTTTCACCAGTACCTCCCAGTTGACCCAATCCAGTCCACAACCCTAAAGAGATTCCTTGAGGTGGCTTTTTCGCCCCACACCACCAGGACCAGAGCGCCCAAGGTGGCCTTTCCCGCACTGCCCCCACCACCCCTGTCAACTGTTGCTTCTCCCTTGCCTAACCAGGAACTGGCTTTTAAAATGCAAAGGCTGCATTCCCTGCAACTTTAGGGAAGCACCTATTATTTTAACAACAAACTGCATTTCAAATAACAGAGCCATTTGCAGCAAAATCATTTGGAAGCCTGTGTCTTCATTTAAACCTGGGAGAAGGGGGAATTAATGACTTACGATCTTCATTCTCCTGCCTGTCTCCTACCCTGCTGTTATCCCCACCCCCACTGCCTATACTTTCCTCCCACTCCAATCCATCTTACCTCCCTTCTTACTCATACCTTTTCTCAACACTCCAAAACATCTCTAGTCACTCCCACCCCTGGCCTTAAGTGCCCCATACCAGCTCCCATTCCCTACTGCTGCATCAGGCAGCTGGTGAAAGGCTGGTGAAATGGGCGGACACGTGACAGATGAAATTTAACGCAGAAAAGTGCGAAGTGATACATTTTGGTAGGAAGAACGAGGAGAGGCAATGTAAACTAAAGGGTACAATTCTAAAGGGGGTGCATGAATAGAGAGCACAAATCGTTGAAGGTGGCAGGGCAGGTTGAGAAAGCGGTTAAAAAAGCATACGAGATCCTGGGCTTCATAAATAGAAGCATAGAGTACAAAAGCAAGGAAGTTATGATGAACCTTTATGAAACACTGGTTCGGCCTCAACTGGAGTATTGTGTCCAATTCTGGGCACCGCACTTTAGGAAGGATGTGAAGGCCTTAGAGAGGATGCAGAAAAGATTTAAGAGAATGATTCCAGGGATGAGGTTACGTGGATAGACTGGAGAAGCTGAGGTTGTTCTCCTTAGAACAGAGAAAGTTGAGAGGAGATTTGATAGAGGTGTTCAAAATCATGAGGGGTCTAGACAGAATAGAGAGAGAGAGAAACTGTTCCCATTGGCAGAAGGGTCACGAACCAGAGGACACAGATTTAAGGTGATTGGCAAAAGAAGCAAAGGCGACATGAGGAAAAACTTTTTTACGCAGCGAGTGGTTAGGATTTGGAATTCACTGCCTGAGAGGGTGGTGGAGGCAGACTCAATCGTGGCTTTCAAAAGAGAATTGGATAAGTACCTGAAGGAAAATGATTTGCAGGGCTACAGGGAAAGGGCGGGGGAGTGGGACTAGCTGAAGTGCTCTTGCAGAGAGCCGGCACGGGCTCGACGGGCCAAATAGCCTCCTTCCGTGCTGTAACCATTCTATGATTCTATCTCACTGTTTCCAACCTCACTCAAAACCATAACTTACACCCTGTTTTCCATTCACCGCCGATAAATGCCCCTATTTCCACATTGCTAACTATGACCAGCAAACTGGTATTAAGTTCTTACTGCGTATTTACTAAGATCCACCTCCCACTACTCCCACAACCAACAATCCCAGTGCTCAATATTCCGGCACTCCAATACGTCCATCCCAGTGCTCGCACAACCCTCTCAGCACTACAACATTTCAGCAACTCACTGAAAATTCTCAACACACTTTTCCAGTCCTCCAAATACCCAGAACTATCATCCGCCAACACCCAATGACTTAATTCCCAATACTCAGCACTTCACACTCCTACCTACATACAACATGAAGCATCTTCCCTATGACAGCCTCTGCGTCCTGTACCTCAAAAAAAAAGGGAAAATATAGATTCCGATACATACCTTAACAGGCATATAATAATTATCAAGGCCTCAAAATGTACAATTTCAATGAAAATGTAGACATAATCACATAATTTGAACCCGAAAAAAGAGTCTTTACGCCTCCATAATACTTTGTAACAAAAATATTATTTTATTATTCAATCACCAAAAAACATTTGCCATGATCATGCATGAAACAGCATATCCTTTGACTTAGTATGAACAATACCATATGAAATCCATTAGTATATGTACAAAAGAAAAGCAAATGATGACAACAATGATGAAATAAAAGTAACATACCCGCTGAAAACATGCTGGATGAGAGGGTAAGCAGTCTTCAAGTACACGTCATAATTGGTACAAGTCTCCTCAAATACTTCATCAAAATAAAAAACATGCTGAAAATGAATCACATACTGTATTTAATTAAAAAAATTAAAAATTGGAAATGGGAAATGATTGGTTAGAGGATTTCAATCTGAGAATGGTAGCACTTGTAACGGATTAGAGTTCCTGTAGCTGACTGATAATGAGACTGAAGTATGAGATTGAAAACCTAGTTAAAATAAGAAGTCGCACAACACCAGGTTATAGTCCAACAGATTTATTTAAAATTACAAGCTTTCGGAGCTGTCGCCCCTTCGTCAGGTAAAGGTACAGTGAGTGAATCTACAATATTACACAGTATATAAACACAGAAACTGCAGAGATACAATCTTTCAGGGAAGGTGTCCTTACATCAAAGACACACCAGAGCACAGCCAAGACAATGAGATGTGTCACAGGGGGTCCAACGTGTCAAATCCTGCTGTCTGCAGTGGAGCTTTTTTTTTTGGGTTTGTTTTTTTTAGTGTTTTTTTTTTAAACTGGAAAGACAGACAACGATGTCGAGTCACGTTCTGTAGCGTGACATGAACCCGATATCCCTACTGAGGCCGTCCTCATGGGTGCGGAACTTGGCTATCAGTTTCTGCTCGATGATTTTGCGTTGTCGTGTGTCTCGAAGGCCGCCTTGGAGAACGCTAACCCGCAGATCCGAGGCTGAATGTCCTTGACTGCTGAAGTGTTCCCCGACTGGGAGGTAACAATCCTGCCTGGCGATTGTTGCGCGGTGTCCGTTCATACGTTGTCTCAGTGTCTGCATGGTCTCGCCGATGTACCATGCTCTGGGGCATCCTTTCCTGCAACGTATCAGGTAGACAACGTTGGCCGAGTCACATGAGTATGTACCATGTACCTGGTGGGTAGTGTCCTCACGTGTGATGACGGTATCTGTGTTCATGATCTGGCATGTCTTGCAGAGGTTGCCGTGGCAGGGTTGTGTGGTGTCGTGATCGCTGTTCTGACAGCTGGGTAATTTGCTGCGAACGATGGTACTTTTGAGGTTAGGCGGCTGCTTGAAGGCGAGTAGTGGAGGCGTGGAGATGGCCTTAGCAAGGTGTTCGTCGTCATCGATGACATGTTGAAGGCTGCGAAGAACATGGCGTAGTTTCTCCGCTCCGGGGAAGTACTGGATGACGTAGGGTACTCTGTTGGTTGTGTCCCGTGTTCGCCTTCTGAGGAGGTCTATGCGGTTTTTCGCTGTGGCCCGTCGGAACTGTCGATCGACGAGTCGAGCGTCATATCCCGTTCTTACAACGGCGTCTTTCAGTGTCCGTAGGTGTCCATCGCGTTCCTCCTCGTCTGAGCAGATCCTGTGTATTCGCAGGGCTTGTCCATGGGGGATGGCTTCTTTAACGTGGTTAGGGTGGAAGCTGGAGAAGTGGAGCATCGTGAGGTTGTCCGTGGGCTTGCTGAGGCGTCCGTCTTTGATGGAGATTCGTGTGTCCAAGAATGAAACCGATTCTGAGGAGTAGTCCATGGTGAGTTTGATGGTGGGATGGAACCTGTTGATGTTATCGTGTAGTCCTTTCAGTGATCCTTCGCCGTGGGTCCAAAGGAAGAAGATGTCGTTGATGTATCTGGTGTACAGCGTTGGTTGGAGGTCCTGTGCAGCGAAGAAGTCTTGCTCGAACTTGTGCATGAAGATGTTGGCGTATTGGGGTGCGAATTTGGTCCCCATGGCTGTTCCGTGTGTTTGGGTAAAAAAATGGTTGTCGAAGGTGAAGACATTGTGGTCAAGGATGAAGCGGATGAGTTGTAGGATGGCGTCTGGAGATTGGCTGTTGTTGGTGTTGAGTACTGAGGCTGTCGCAGCGATGCCGTCATCATGGGGGATATTGGTGTAGAGTGCCGATACGTCCATCGTGGCGAGGAGTGTTCCTGGTTCAATTGGTCCATGGGTGCTGAGTTTCTGCAAGAAGTCTGTAGTGTCGCGACAGAAGCTGGGGGCACCGCGCAACAATCGCCAGGCAGGATTGTTACCTCCCAGTCGGGGAACACTTCAGCAGGCAAGGACATTCAGCCTCGGATCTGCGGGTTAGCGTTCTCCAAGGCGGCCTTCGAGACACACGACAACGCAAAATCATCGAGCAGAAACTGATAGCCAAGTTCCGCACCCATGAGGACGGCCTCAATAGGGATATCGGGTTCATGTCACGCTACAGAACGTGACTCGACATCGTTGTCTGTCTTTCCAGTTTTTAAAAAAAAACACTAAAAAAAAAGCTCCACTGCAGACAGCAGGATTTGACACGTTGGACCCCCTGTGACACATCTCATTGTCTTGGCTGTGCTCTGGTGTGTCTTTGATGTAAGGACACCTTCCCTGAAAGATTGTATCTCTGCAGTTTCTGTGTTTACATACTGTGTAATATTGTAGATTCACTCACTGTACCTTTACCTGACGAAGGGGCGACAGCTCCGAAAGCTTGTAATTTTAAATAAATCTGTTGGACTATAACCTGGTGTTGTGCGACTTCTCATTTTTGTCCACCCCAGTCCAACGGCATCTCCGCATCATAGTTAAAATAAGACTTGGGAAAAGACTTTTTTCGTTCCAAAGTAAAAAGAACATTAAGAGAATCCTAATTTAACCTGTACTTAAGAAGGAGTTGCAGGTTGTAATACAATTTCACAGTTCACATAACGGAATATCCTGATTTTGTTAAGTGAGGTATCTCACTTTCCTGTGAAATGCAATGAAATAAACCTCAATAACATGATTTGAACACAGGACTCATCTATGTTTCACCAACTATCTGACAGGAGGGGGTAGGTACCAACAGAATAACATTTTCCCCCTCTAGACGCCATCTATATAAAAATCTATCTATACGAGTCACTTTTGAGCCAGCTTATTAGTGATGATCATTCGAAATATTAGTGTCACTTTCTAGGATCCTATTGGCAGTAATCATGTTTTATATGTTGCTTTTAAACAATAACATTAGTCTGTGGAACATGATTAAATAATTTCATCAGTCATTGTTTCATGACAAAAATGCTATTCCTTGGTCCCTGGCCACGTGACCACAAGAGGAATAGCAAAACAATGTCAAAGTGACATCATGGAGCAGTTTCAATCGATTTCCTTGGGGGGAAAAAATCCCCTCGAAAAATGTTACCATGGTCAAAGAGTTACGTAATACAGACAGGTGAGAAATGGAATAGCAGAAAATATATAAATATTTGTCCGTGAGCAATGCTATGGGAGAGTGTAACTGGTAGTATTATTAAGAATAGGAGGTGTGGGGATCATATTTCAAGGTCAGAACACACTTTGCAATTCAGATGGCTCATCATTCAACCCTTCAATGTTTTACTGTGTTCTAACACCATGTAGCCTACATATTACCTTATAGAAACTTTTTTTTATAAACTGAATGGCTGATGATTATTTTTTTCTGGCAAATTCATTGTATATTCACTGGCCAACATTTAAAGTTGAAGAAATTAATAGAGAGAAATAAAAAGTCCTACTTGTTGGAGATACTGCGTCAAATCAACTGCTTCCTTTTTTTCATGAACAAGGACAGATTTTCTTTCTTCCACTTTTGCAACATCAATTTCCCCACGTCGCACTTCCCGTACTCCCAGAGGTCGCTTTCTAACACATACGCGGATTTTCTCAATCTCAGTCCATATCTGTTCTTTCCCAGGGTTCAAATGCCTAGGAATAAATAACAATGCTAGGAACTAAAGAATCCATTAACTACATTCCAACAGTGACTACACTTCAAAAAGTACGTCATTGGCTGTAAAGCAGTGTGTGACATCCCGAGGTCATGAAAGGCACTATATAAATGCAAGTTCTTTATTTCTTTCATTCTAACTACTCTTTAAAAATGATGCACCATGTAGGAGAAGGCCTGCCACCACCTTCTCAGGGCAAGTAGGGATGGACAATAAATGCACCCACACAGAGACCAATTTTTTTAAAATGTCAGCAGACAAGCAAGGTAGATAAAGAAGCGCTATAGTCATTTCCTCTCAAGTATGTATTGAATGTCGGAGTGGCTCATCAGTCCTGAGGAAGTAGAGTACTCCATCGGCGATAAAGAGGCCAGGGCCAAAGAACTTCCCAGCATGGAATTCCCTCCACCTGGCTCAACCTGCTCTGACATCAAGGGCCATGTTTGGGGCAAATGGAAATTCTGCCCCAGCCAGGTTCCAGTGCATATCTGGATCCCAGCTGATTTCCTGCCCCCTCTGCTGCACTCCCAGCAGACTTACCAGAAGTGTACTGTCTGATCCATGGATTTTCAGAACAAGTATCTTTTTGGAGCTCCCATTTCGCTACAATAATGTCTAACCTAACTGATGCTCCCATTAGTAATCCTTCTTTTAAAAAAAATCAGTTAAAAAAAATTGTCCTTTTGCACAGACCTGGGAACCTCTGGTCTGTATAGCTTATTACCACACCAGGAGGTGCATTACCCACAATATCATTAGGTTTAGAATAGTTATGGAAAAGGACAAGGAACAATCAAACATGAGAATACTCAACTGGAGGAGGGCTAATTTCAATGAGTTGAAAGGGGATCTGGCCCAGGTGGATTGGAATCAAAGGTTGGCAGGTAAAACAGTAAATAAGCAATGGAAGGCCTTCAAAGAGGAGATAGTTTGGGTACAGACTAGACACATTCCCATGAGGGGGAAAGGAAGGGCATCCAAAGCTAGAGCTCTTGCTTCCAATTTCTACCCTTCCCTCACCTTCACATGGTCCATCTCCTACTCTTCCATTCCCTTCCTCAACATCTCGGTCTCCATTTCTGGGGATAGGCTATCAACTATAAGCCCACTGACTCCCATAGCTACCTGGACTACACTTCCTCCCACCCTGCTTCCTGTAAGGACTCTATTCCATTCTCCCAGTTTCTCCGTCTCCGTCGCATCTGTTCTGGCGATGCCACCTTCCATACTAGCGTTTCCGTTATGTCTTCTTTTTCCTCAACCGAATGTTGGTGTTCAGAGGGACCTGGGTGTCCTTGTACACGAATCACTGAAAGTTAACATGCAGGTACAGCAAGCAATTAAGAAAGCAAATGGTATGTTGACCTTTATTACAAGAGGATTTGCGTACAAGAGTAAAGACGTCTTACTGCAATTATATAGGTCCCTGGTGAGACCACACCTGGAGTATTGTGTACAGTTTTGGTCTCCTTACCTAAGGAAGGATATACTTGCCATAGAGGGAGTGCAACGAAGGTTCACCAGACTGGTTCCTGGGATGGGCGACTTGTCCTATGAGGAGAGATTGAGTAGACTAGACCTATATTCTCTAGAGTTTAGAAGAATGAGAGGTGATCTCATTGAAACATACAAAATTCTTAAAGGGCTTGAGAGGGTAGATGCAGGGAGGATGTTCCCCTTGGCTGGGGAGTCTAGAACCAAGGGTCACAGTCTCAGAATGAGGGGTCGGCCATTTAGGACTGAGATGAGGAGAAATTTCTTCACTCAGAGGGTGGTGAATCTTTGGAATTCTCTACCCCAGAGGGCTGTGGAGGCTCAGTCGTTGAGTATATTCAAGACAGAGATCAATAGATTTTTGGATATTAAGGGAATCAAGGGATATGGGGATAGTGCAGGAAGGTGGAGTTGAGGTAGAAGATCAGCCATGATCTTATTGAATGGCGGAGCAGGCTCGAGGGGCCAAATGGCCTACTCCTGCTCCTATTTCTTATGTTCTTATTCCCCTCTAACTTGGTTGACATGGCCCTCGACCGTGTCTGTTCCATTTCCCACACTTCTGCTCTCACCCCTTCCCCTCCCTCCCAGAACAACAATAGGGTTCCCCTTGTCCTCACCTTTCACCCCACCAGCCTCCACATTCAACGGATCATCATCCGCCATTTCCGCCACCTCCAGCGTGATCCCACCACCAAACACATCTTCCCCTCACCTCACCTTTTAGCATTCCAAAGAGACTGCTCCCTCCGCAACACCCTGGTCCACTCCTCAATCACCCCCAACACCCCCTCCCCTTCCCGTGCAAACACAGGAGATACAACACCTGCCCTTTTACCTCCTCCCTTCCCATCGTCCAGGGCCCCAAACACTCCTTCCAGGTGAAACATAGATTTACTTGTACTTCTTGCAATTTAGTATACTGTATTCGCTGCTCACGATGCGGTCTCCTCTACATTGGGGTGACCAAACGCAGAATGGGTGATCGCTTTTTTGCAGAACACCTCCGTTCAGTCCGCAAATGTGACCCCAAGCTTCCGGTCGCCTGTCACTTTAATTCTCCACTCCAATGCCACTCTATCCTCGGCCTCTTACACTGTTCCAACGAAGCTCAACGTAAGCTCGAGGAACAGCACCTCATCTTTCTATTAGGCACTTTACAGCCTTCAGAACTCAACATCGAGTTCAATAATTTCAGACCATAACCTCTGCACCTATTTTTTCAGATGGCAGCTGTTGATGATTCTGCTATACCCATTTACACCTCTTCTAGACCAATCTAAACCTGGCAACTACAGGCCAGTCAGCCCAATGTCGGTGGCAGGGGAACTTTTAGAGACAATAATCTGAGATGAAACGAATTGTCATTTGGAAAAATATGAGTTACTAAATGACAAGCAGCACAAATTTGTTAAAGGCAAATTGTGTTTGACTAACTTGATCGAGTTCTTTGATGAAGTAATGGAGAGGGTTGATGAAGGCACTGTGGTTGATGTTGTGTATGTGGACTTTCAAAAGGCGTTTGATAAAGTGCCACATAATAGACAAGTTAGCAAAATTAAATAAAAGAGGCAGTGGCAGCGTGGATACGAAATTGACTAAGAGACAGAAAGCAGAGAGTAGTGGTGTACGGTTGTTTTTCAGACTGGAAGGAAGTATACAGTGCTGTCCCCCGGGATCAGTATTAGGACCACTACACTTTTTATATGACGTGGAATTGGGTATTCAGACCATAACTTCAAAGTTTGCAGAAGACACAAAACTCGGAAATGTAATAAACAGTGTGTAGGATAGTAACTGACTTCAAGAGGACATAGACAGACTGGTGAAATAGCAGACACATGGCAGATGCAATTTAACGCAGAGAAGTGTGAAATTATGCATTTTGGTAGGAAGAATGAGGAGAGGCAATATAAACTAAATTATACAATTTTAAAGGGGTTGCAGGAACAGAGAGACCTGGAGATGTACGTACACAAGTCTTTGAAGGTGGTAGGACAAGTTGAGGAACCTGTTAAAAAAGCATATGGGATCCTTGGCTTTATAATCAGAAGTATAGAGTAACAAAAGCAAGGAAGTTATGCTAAACCTTTAGAAACACTGGTTAGGCCCCAGCTAGTGTATTGTGTCCAATTCTGGGCACCACACTTTAGGAAGGATGTCAAGGCCTTAGAGAGGATGCAGAGGAGATTTATTAGAATGGTAGCAGAGATGAGGGACTTCAGTTATGTGGAGAGACTGGAGAAGCTGGGGTTGTTCTCCTTAGAGAAGAGAAGGTTAAGGGAAGAGTCTAACAAGTGAGAGTCTAACCACCGCCCCTTGACATTCAATGGCATGACCATCGCTGAATCCCCCACCATCAACATCCTGGGGGGTTACCATTGACCAGAAACTTAACTGGACCAGCCACATAAATACTGTAGCAACAAGAGCAGGTCAGAGGCTAGGTATTCTATGGCGAATGTCTCACCTCCTGACTCCTCAAAGCCTTTCTACCATCTACAAGGCACAAGTAAGGAGTGTGATGGAATACTCTCCACTTGCCTGGATGAGTGCAGCTCCAACAACACTCAAGAGGCTTGACACCATACAGGACAAAGCAGCCCGCTTGATTGGCACCACATCTACCACCTTAAACATTCACTCCCTCCACCACCGGGGTACCGTGGCTGCAGTGTGTACCATCTACAAGATGCACTACAGCAACTCGCCAAGGCTTCTTCGGCAGCACTTCCCAAACCCGCGACCTCTTCTACCGAGAAGGACGAGGGCAGCAGGTGCATGGGAACACCACCACCTCCAAGTTCCCCTCCAAGTCACACACCATCCTGACTTAGAAGTATATCGCCGATCCTTCATCGTCGCTGGGTCAAAGTCCTGGAACTCCCTCCCTAACAGCATTGTGGAAGTACCTTCACCACACGGACTGCAGCGGTTCAAGAAGGCAGCTCACCACCACCTTCTCAAGGGCAATTAGGGATGGGCAATAAATGCTGGCCTTGCCAGCGACGCCCACATCCCATAAAAACGAATAATTTTTTTTAAATTTAATGAAGGTGTTTAAAATCATGAAGCGTTTTGATAGAGTAAATAAGGAGAAACTGTTTCCAGTGGGAGGAGGGTCGGTAACCAGAGGACACCAATTTAAGGTGATTGGCAAAAGAACCAGAGGCGACGTGAGGAGAATTTTTTTATGCAGCAAGTTGTTATTATCTGGAATGCACTGCCTGACAGGGTGGTGGAAGCAGATTCAATAATAACTTTCAAAAGGGAATTGGATAAATACTTGAAGGGGAAAAATCTGCAGGGCTATCAGGAAAGAGCAGAGGAATGGGACTAATTGGATAGCTCTTTCAAAGTGCCACCACAGGCACGAGGGGCCAACTGGCCTAATTCTGTGCTGTATCATTTTATGATTCTACGAAAGCTAGATTTTTTTTTCCAAAACTTTTTGGTATTGGGCACTTGCATACAAATGTTGACACACTCCCAAGAACCTATTGTCACAGCATGTGATTCCGTGTCAGTTACCCAAAAGAAAAACAGTTATAATTACAGAAAATGTTTTTGACTAGTAAAGAAAGACTTGCATTTATTTTGCGCCTTTCACGACCACCGGACATCTCAAAGCACTTTACAGCCAATTAAGTACTTTTGAAGTGGAGTCACTGTTGTAATGTAACTGTAGTATACAGAAACAACATGCTAGTAAATTAACAGATTAAAAAATCTGGTGACAGATGGAAAACTGATGACCGCACAGACCCCTTGGAATCCCTGCATGGACCCAATAGGATCCAGAAGCCCTGTGCCCCAAGTCATCAGGGAAGCTTAATGTGCTATTTTTTGACATCATACTACATTTTAAATGGAGATACTATCATGGAAATATATTTAATACATACAGACTACTCTACCAAATTCCTAGGAAAAAAACATGTTTATTCTTATCTTGCTGGATGTCAGAGGCATTAAGAGGACTTGAATGCTCAAGAACTTGGGAGATTTTGTATGCTCAAATTCACTTCACAAAGTACCAATAGATAGCAGATATCAACCCCATCTATCTGGATGGAAATCAAACCTGTGTCCCACAGAAAAATGCTCAGTGTGTTGATCCACTGTGCCTTAATATTGTGGAATTTATTTTTCATAATGTGATGTAATTACATTCATACTCGAGTTTTGCTATAAAATGAATGAGTTCTGTAAAAGCTCTAAAAATTAAAAATGAGTGCATGATCTAATCTTGAAATAGTCATTACATTACCTTATGAGAGCACGTGGTAGTCCATAATTATATCCTGAAACGTGCAAAATAGTTTGTGTGTTTTGGATTTCACTATTGTCACAAACCTTTGCGTTGTTTGGTAAGAATATTGTTGGGTGACCAACTTCCCTCTCAGGAAGAGAGTGCATATTCTTTAGACATAATTTGGCAGGTAGTTGGTCAACTGGTGAAGGAGGTTTCAACAATCCAGAAGCAGTATCCCGATGTTGATTTGCACAGGATGATAACTGAGGATAACTACTGGGGTCAGACGTCTGACTGAAGTGGTCCCTTTTGTTATTACATAAGGACTCAAAGTCCAACTGTCGTCGAGGGCCAGGCTTAACGTTCTCCACAAAGAAATTACGTGAGCCTGCCTGGGCACGTTCTGCATTTGCACTGGCACCATGTTCCTCTTCTTGTACAGCTTTTATGATTTGAATGAGCTGGAACAAACGTTTTTGATCATGCAAATTGTGTATCCCCAGTACAGAATAATCATTCATGGTCAGATTAACCAGTTCCTGTGATTTCAGAAAACCCATTGCAGTAAAGTGAGTGTAATACTGTTCCAGTCCTGCTTCACACAGACATTCGTAGAGGCACGAGGACATCCTACCAAACTTATATTACCACTGGAAAATAAAAATTTGCAAATTAGATTTTCAATTTTAGTATTACTTTGGGAAATAATTCACTGAACTCAATCTTAATATTTTGGGCTCAACAAACTAGAATCTCCCAGAAAACAAAAATGGAATAAAATTATTTAACTTACTTTCTTTAATATCTTTGCTATTTTTTTTTGGAGTTCTCATCAAGCAGAGGGATTTTGAGATGAAGAATAGACCACTCTTTTAGTGATTTCAACACAGAACATTCCTATGTTAGGTACAGCACGAGTCAGAGTAAAACTCTCTACTCTGCACCAATATTATGCCTACTCCCAAACTCAGTCTTTTACTGAAGCCATGTGAATTTTCTCATCAGTCTCTATGAAGGAGTGCCAATTCATGCCAAATTATAGGCAGTTTGTGCTTCGAACCAATAGCTACTAGGGACTGGGGCAAGGCTAGCCAAACTCATTTCAATTAGGGCCTTTTTAGTTGACAGAAAGAGGAAACTTTTATTCCATCTATCTAAACTTGATTCAAATCCAGATTCGAAATGTTAAAAGGAAGTGTTTAAAATGAAGAGACTGACTAGTGCCTTTAATCTCACCGAACATTTTAATAAATGAAACGGTAACTCTGCTTTCAGATTAAACAAACCATTACACATATTGTAGACAGTAGATTTAGAATGTTAATTTAGTACTAACACCTACTATATTGAAAAAGGATAATTAACTTTAACTGCTTCAGTTAAAAAAAATTGCACATATTAAAGAACAAAAGAACTTGCATTTATATATCGCCTTCATAACCTCAGGATCTCCCAAAGTGCTTTACAACCAATTAAGTACTTTTGAAGTTTAGTCACTTTTGTAATGTAGGGAACCACGGCAGCCAATTGCGCACAGAGTGGTGCCACAGTAATGAGCGAATGATAAGATAATCTGTTTTAGTGGGTGTCTCAACAGTTTGGAACGGCTGTGCTCTCTGATATCTACCAACATGTTGACATTAAGCCAAAAAATATTTAACTGTGAGAAGTAGCGGTGGGACTGGCCCAGCTCTGGGTTCGAACCGGCCCAGATCTCCCCCTCTGGGTTTTGGCTCCTTTGCAAAATGGAATGCGTTCGGCAACAGTCACAATCCAGTTCCTAGTGGTCACGAACCCGCAGCACAAAAACTGCACCAGTTTAGTTTAGTTCCTTGTGCCCACTGCAAATGTGTTGCAGGTATTCACTTGTGTTGGTTAACACTTCCAATAGGCATCGTCAGCTCTCTAGACACTTGCCCGGGAGACCAATCTTAGTATGAGTTTGGATATTGAAAACCCTTCGCTTTCCTCTTGTGGGCATTGAGGCCACAGCAGTTCCTGGGTGTCTACTCTTGCAGTTGGTGGTTTTGGGAAAACCCCAATCACTGTAACCACCAACATTTCCCTCACTGGCACTTTCATGTCTGGGCACTCATATTTCTTTGGTAGCGTGACACGAGGTTAGAAGGTTATGTTGATGAGGTTAGATGAAGTAGGGTGGGAGGAGGCTCGTGTGGAGCATAAACACCGGCATAGACCAGTTGGGCTGAATGGCCTGTTTCTGCACTGTAAATTAAACGTAATACTACATAATGTTGGTTGAGGGATAAATATTGGCCATGGCACCGAGGAGAACTCCCATGCTCTTCTTCTTCTTCATCCATGCCTTTGTTACCTCTAGATTCATCTACTCCAATGCTCTCCTGGCCGGCCGTCCACCTTGTATCCTCCGTAAACTTGAGCTTACCCAAAACTTTGCTGCCCATATCCTACCTCACACCAAGTCCCATTCACCCATCACGCCTGTGCCTACATTGGCTCCCGGTCTGGCAACGCCTCCATTTTAAAATTCTCAATCTTGTTTTCAAATCCATCCATGGCCTCGCCTCTCCCTGTCTATATAACATCCTCCAGCCCTACAACCCTCAGAGATCTCTACGCTCCTCCAATTCTGGCCTCTTGCGGATCCCCAATTTTAATCGCTCCACCATTAGCGGCAGTGCCTTCAACTGCCTAGGCTCCAAGCTCTGGAATTCCCCACCTGAACCTCTCCGCCTCTCTACCTCTCTCTCCTCCTTTAAGATGCTCCTTAAAACCTGCCTCTTTGACCAAGCTGTCCTAATATCTGCTAATGTGGTTCAACGTCAAATTTTATTTGATAATCGCTCCTGTGAAACACCCTAGGACATTTTACTATGTTAAAGGCGCTATATAAATGGAAGTTGTTGTTGTTATGCCATGGGGCTTGTAGCCACAACCTTCTGAAGCAGAGGCAAGAGTGCTACCACTAAGTCAATATTAGATACATAATGGGACTCTGGTTTACTGAAAAACAAACTATTACGTAATAGGAAACAAACACTTCAAGGCCAAACTCAGTGGTTAATTTTCAGCAAAGATTCAAAGCTGGTGTGCATCTTGTTCATACCAAGAGCAATTGTAATCGGTCCAGGGAGCAGATTTATTTAAGTCACAGTGTTCTCACTAGGTTATTTACATTCTAGCATCCATATACTACGGAGGCATCACACTTAAGCCAATGTACTTTAATGTTGCATGAAGGGTTTTTAAGCAATACATTTAAATCATCACCTCAAAATGATATCTAGACTCGACTATTCCAATGCTCTCCTGGCCGGCCTCCCACCTTGCATCCTCCATAAACTTGAGCTCATCCAAAACTCTGGTGTCCATATCCTAACTCACACAAAGTCCCATTCATCCATCACGCCTGTGCTCGCTAATCTACATTGGCTCCTGGACCGGCAACGCCTTGAATTATATCATCACCTCAAAGTGACCAGGGCCTAAAATAAATCTAGTATCAGTAAAGGTGACCATAAAACTACTGGATTGTTGGAAAAACCATCTGGTTCACTAATGTCCTTTAGGGAAGGAAATCCGCCGTCCTTACCCAGTCCGGCCTATATGTGACTCCGGACCCACAGCAGTGTGGCTGACTCTTAACTGCCCTCTGAAATGGCCTAGCAAGCCACTCAGTTGTATCAAAATGGCTACGAAAAACTAGAATAAGAATAAAACCGGACGGACCACCCGGCATCGACCTAGGCACCTGATTCGGACATGACAATGGCACAACCAGCCTAGTCGACCCTGCAAAGTCCTCCTCACTGGCGACTTGTGCCAAAATTGGGAGAGTTGTCCCACAGACTAGTCAAGTAACAGCCTGACAGTCATACCATCAGAATCATACCTTTTCAGCCAATGTCCCAGACTCCTCCATCACCATTCCTGGGTATGTCCTGTCCCACCGGCAGGGCAGATCCACCAGTGGTAGACAGTTGGGAGGGAGTGGCCCTGGGAGTCCTCAACATTGACTCTGTACCACATCAAGTCTCATGGCATCAGGTCAAATATGGGCACGGAAACCTCCTGCTGATTACCACCTACTGTCCTTCCTCAGCTGATAAATCAGTACTCCTCCATGTTGAACACCACTTGGAAGAAGCACTGAAGGCAATGTACTCTGGGTGGGGGACTTCAATGTCCATCATCAAGAGTGGCTTGGTAGCACCACTACTGACCGAGCTGGCCAAGTCCTGAAGGACATAACTGCCAGTCTGTGCCTGCAGCAGGTGGTGAGAAAACCAACACGAGGGAAAAACCTACTTGACCTTGCCCTCACCAATCTACCTGTCACAGATGCATCTGCCCATGACAGTATTGGTAGGAGTGACCACCGCCCAATCCTTGTGGAGACGAAGTCCTGTCTTCGCACTGAGGACACCCTCCATCGTGTTGTATGGCACTACCACCATGCTAAATGGGATAGATTCAGAACAGATCTAGCAACTCACAACTGGGCATCCAGAAGGCGCTGTGGGCCATCAGCAGCAGCATAAATGTATTCCACCACAATCTGTAACCTCATGGCCCGGCATATTCCTCATGCTACCATTACAATCAGGCCAGGGGTTCAATGAGGAGTGTAGAAGAGCGTGCCAGGAGGTGCCAATCTGGTGATGCTACAACACAGGACTACATGCATGCTAAACATCGGAAGCAGCGTGCTCTTGACAGAGCTGAGGGATCCCACAACCAACGGTTCGGATCAAAGCTCTGCAGTCCTGCCACATCCAGTTGCGAATGCTGGTGGACAATTAAACAACTAACGGCAGGAGGAGGCTCCATGAACATCCCCATCCTCAATGATGGCAGAGCCCAGCACGAGAGTGCAAAAGACAAGGCTGAGACATTTGCAACCATCTTCAGCCAGAAATTCCGAGTGGATGATCCATGTCGGCCTCCACCTGAGGTCGCCACCACCACAGACGCCAGTTCGATTCACTCCACGTGATACCAAGAAATGGCTGAGCGGACTGGATACAGCAAAGGCTAAGGGACCCAACAACATCCCGGCTGTAGTGCTGAAGACTTGTGCTCCAGAACTAGCCGCGCCTCTAGCCAAGCTGTTCCAGCAGAGGTACAACACTGGCATCTACCCAACAATGTTGAAAATTGCCCAGGTATGTCCTGCCTACAAAAGCAGAACAAATCCAATCCAGACAATTACCACCCATTAGTCTACTCGCAATTATCAGCACAGTGATGGAAGGTGTCGTCGACAGTGCTATCAAGCGGCACTTACTCACAAATAAATTGCTCACCGATGCTCAGTTTGGGTTCTGCCAGGGCCACTCGGCTCCAGACCTCATTACAGCCTTGGTCCAAACATGGACAAAAGAGCTGAATTCCAGAGGTGAGGTGAGAGTGACTACCCTTGGTATCAAGGCTGCATTTGACCGAGTGTGGCATGAGGGAGTCCTAATAAAATTGAAGTCAATGGTAATCAGGGGGAAAACTCGTCACTGGCTGGAGTCATACCTAGTACAAAGGAAGATGGTTGTGGTTGTTGGAGGCAATTCATCTCAGCCCCAGGACATTGCTGTGTAAGCTGCTATTCACACTGCTATACACGTAATAAAACCGCTGCTATCATGTGGAGATTGAAATTGCGAACGAATTGTGAGATGATAACGGACAAATTCAAAATGGAGGAAGTCAGCATGGGGTCCTTTGACTGTAAGGATTCAAAATGGAGGTGGTCAGCATATGGTCCTTGTTTATGAGGCCACATGGACAGGAAAGAGAAACACCGGATGAAGAAGTCCCGCCCCCACACACATCACAGGAACATGAACGTGTCATGCAAAAGGAACTCCAATCAGGGAAGGTTGGGAGTGAAACTGACCTATCAGAGGCATGCAGATGGAGAAATACGAGGGGGCCCATGCCGGAGGGCACTATAAAGGAGACACAGAAGCAGGAAAATTAGAAAGACAAAGGGAGCCATTTTGAAATGGCCAGTCAGCATGTGCAGCCTACCACTGATCACCCGAGGAGGGGTGTATGTATGTATGAAGGTCAGACATAGAGCATATGAATTGCTGGGAGTACTTCTATGTATGGGGATACTTTTATGCATGAAACTGTGGGCGTATGCATTGCTGAGGGTGCTTATGTAAGCTTGAATTTTTAAACTAGTGTGAATAAAGACCACTTTTATTGATCACAAACTTATCTGTCATTGTTACGCTTATTTGTAATTCTCAAGGTCCGAACAGTAGTAGGAGAAAGTCTTACAGCTGCAGGAGTTCTTCAGGGCAGTGTCCTAGGCCCAACCATCTTCAGCTGCTTCGTCAATGACCTTCCCTCCATCATAAGGTCAGAAGTGGGGATGTCCGCTGATGACTGCACAATGTTCAGTTCTATTTGCAACTCCTCAGATAATGAAGCAGTATGTGCACGCATACAGCAAGACCTGGACAACATTCAGGCTTGGGCTGATAAGTGGCAGGTAACATTCGTGCCACACATGTGCCAGGCAATGACCATCTCAAACAAGAGAGAATCTAACCACCTCCCCATGAAATTCGATGGCATTACCAACGTCGAGTCCCCACCATCAACATCCTGGGGTCACCACTGACCAGAAGCTCAACTGGACCAGCCACATAAATACTGTGGCTGCAAGAGCAGGTCAGAGGCCGGGTATTCCGCAGCAAGTGACTCACCACCTGACTCCCCAAAGCCTTTCCACCATCTACAAGGTACAAGTCAGGAGTGTGATGGAATACTCCCCACTTGCCTGGATGAGTGCAGCTCCAACAACACTCAAGAAGCTCGACGCCATCCAGGGCAAAGCAGGCCGCTTGATTAGCACCCCATACACCACCTTAAACAGTAATGCTGAGGTTGGGGATGGCATTAAACGGGAAATTAGAGACGCGTGCAATAAGGGCACAGCAGTTATCATGGGTGACTTTAATCTACATATAGATTGGGCTAACCAAATTAGTAACAATACTGTGGAGGAGGAATTCCTAGAGTGTATACGGGATGATTTCCTGGACCAATATGTCGAGGAACCAACTAGAGATCAGGCCATCTTAGACTGGGTATTATGTAATGAGAAAGGATTAATTAGCAATCTTGTTGTGCGAGGCCCCTTGGGGAGGAGCGATCATAATATGATAGAATTCTTCATTAAAATGGAGAGTGAAGTAGTTGACTCAGAGACTTGGGTCCTAAATTTAAATAAAGGAAACTACGATGGTATGAGGCGCGAGTTGGCTAGGATGGAATGGGGAGCGTTACTTAAAGGGTTGACGGTGGATAGGCAATGGCAAACATTTAAAGATCGCATGGATGAACTACAGAATTTGTTCATCCCTCTTTGGCATAAAAATAAAACAAAAAAGGTAACTCAAACATGGCTAACAAGGGAAATTAGGGATAGCATAAGATCCAAGGAGAGGACATATACATTGGCCAGAAAAAGCAGCAAACCTGAGGATTGGGAGCAGTTTAGGATTCAGCAAAGGAGGACAAAGGGATTAATTAAGAGGGGGAAAATAGAGTATGAGAGTAAGCTTGCAGGGACATAAAAACTGACTGTAAAAGCTTCTATAGATATGTGAAGAGAAAAAGATTGGTGAAGTCAAGCATAGGTCCCTTGCAGTCAGAATCAGGGGAATTTATAATGGGGAACAAAGAAATGGCAGACCAATTAAATATATACTTTGGTTCTGTCTTCACAAAGGAGGACACAAATAAACTCCCAGAGATGTCGGGGAACATAGGGTCTAATGAGAGGGAGGAATTGAATGAAATCAGTATTTGTAGGGAAATGGTGTTAGGGAAATTGACGGGATTGAAGGCCGATAAATCCCCAGGGCCTGATAATCTACATCCTAGGGTACTTAAGGAAGTGGCCCTAGAAATAGTAGATGCATTGCTGGTCATCTTTCAAAATTCTATAGACTCTGGAACAGTTACCATGGATTGGAGGGTAGCTAATGTAACCCCACTATTTAAAAAAGGTGGTAGAGAAAAAACGGGGAAAGCCTGACATCGGTAGTGGGCAAAATGCTAGAGTCCATTATAAAAGATGTAATAGCAGAGCACTTGGAAAACAGTGACAGCATCGGACAAAGTCAACATGGATTTACAAAAGGTAAATCATGCCTGACTAATCTACTGAAATTTTTTGAGGATGTAACTGGTGGAATAAATAAGGAAGAACCAGTGGATGTGGTGTATTTGGACTTTCAGAAGGCTTTCGATAAGGTCCCGCATAAGAGATTAGCATGCAAAGTTAAATCACATGGGATTGGGGGTAAGGTACTGATTTGGATAGAGAACTGGTTGGCAGACAGGAAGCAAAGAGTTGGAATAAACGGGTCTTTTTCCGAGTGGCAGGCAGTGACTAGTGGGGTACCGCAGGGATCGGTGCTAGGACCCCAGCTATTCACAATATATATTAATGATCTAGACGAGGAAACTAGATGTAATATCTCCAAGTTTGCAGACGACACAAAGCTGGGTGGGCGTGTGTGCTGTGAGGAGGATGCAGAGAAACTCCAGTATGATTTGGACAGGTTGGGTGATTGGGCAGACGCATGGCAGATGCAGTATAATGTGGATAAATGCAAGGTTATCCACTTTGGTGGCAAAAACAGGAAGACAGATTATTATCTGAATAGATTGGGAAAAGGGGAAGTGCAACGAGATCTGGGAGTCCTTGTGCACCAGTCGCTGAAGGTAAGCATGCAGATGCAGCAGGCGGTTAAGAAGGCAAATGGTATGTTGGCCTTCATAGCGAGAGGATTCGAGTACAGGAGCAAGGATGTCTTGCTGCAGTTGTACAAGGCCTTGGTGAGACCACACCTTGAGTATTGTGTGCAGTTTTGGTCACCTTATCTGAGGAAGGATGTTCTTGCCATGGAGGGAGTGCAGCGAAGATTTACCAGACTGATACCTGGGATGGCAGGAATGACGTATGAAGAGAGATTGGGTCGATTAGGCTTATATTCGCTGGAGTTTAGAAGAATGAGAGGGGATCTCATTGAAACTTATAAAATTCTAATCGGACTAGACAGACTAGATGCAGGAAGGATGTTCCCGATGGCAGGGGAGTCCAGAACCAGAGGTCACAGTCTAAGGATAAGGGGTAAGCCATTTAGGACTGAGATGAGGAGGAATTTCTTCACCCAGAGAGTGGTGAACCTGTGGAATTCTCTACCACAGAAGGCAGTTGAGGCCAATTCATTAAATATATTCAAGAAGGAGATAGATATATTTCTTAAGGCTAAAGGGATCAAGGGATATGGGGAGAAAGCAGGGACAGGGTACTGAATTTGGATGATCAGCCATGATCTCATTAAATGGCGGAGCAGGCTTGAGGGGCCGAATGGCCTACTCCTGCTCCTATCTTCTATGCTTCACTCCTTCCACCACCGACGCACCGTGTCTGCAGTGTGTACATCTACAAGATGCACTGCAGCAACTCCGCAAGACTTCTTCGACAGCACCTCCCAAACCCGCGACCTCTACCATCGAGAAGGACAAGGGCAGCAGGCACATGGGAACACCACCACCCCCAAGTTCCCCTCCAAGTCACACACCATTCTGACTTGGAAATATATTCACTCCAGGCAGGAGTGTTCCCTCCCAGTCGGGGAACACGTCAGCAGTCAAGGACATTCAGCCTCCGATCTTCAGGTAAGCGTTCTCCAAGGCGGCCTTCGAGACACACGACAACGCAAAATCGTCGAGCAGAAACTGATAGCCAAGTTCCGCACCCATGAGGACGGCCTCAACTGGGATCTTGGGTTCATGTCACGCTACATGTAACCCCACCTGACGTAGAGTCATCCAGACTCGAGTCGTCGTTGGCTTGTTCTCTCTACACAGATGCGGCCGGACCTGCTGTGATTTCCAGCAAAAAAAGTAAAAAGTTTTTTGTTTTCCATACAGACTCCAGCATCTGCCACATTTGACCCCTTGTGACCCCACCTCATTGTCTTTGTTGTATTTTGCTATCGTCTTTGATGTAATGTCTTCCTGACTGACCTGTTTGGACACCATCCACACCTTTGATTGCCGTGATTGTCTCTCTGCCGAGGTGTGATAAAGGGCAGTTAGAAAGATTAACTGTAGTCGTCTGGCAGTGTTCTCTGACTATATATGCTGTGTCCATATGCATTTCTTCACTTCACCTGACGAAGGAGCAGCACTCCGAAAGCTTGTGATTTCAAATAAAGCTGTTGGACTATAATCTGGTGTTGTGCGACTTCTCACTTTTGGAAATATATTGCCGTTCCTTCATCGTCGCTGGGTCAAAATCCTAGAACTCCCTCCCGAACAGCACTGTGGGAGTACCTTCACCACACGGACTGCAGCGGTTCAAGGCGGCAGCTCACCACCACCTTCTCTAGGGCAATTAGGGATGAGTGAATTTAAAAAAATGCTACCACCACTACCATCACCAGCAACAGACCTGTAACTGCCAGTACTTCACCCTAGTGTTATTCAGCTCAAAATGATCTCTCCAGACATAAACCAAGTTAGGAAGCACATAATCCGTCATAGTACGATTTGGGTGTTTTCTACAGTTTAAGTGGACAAAGGATGATTCCACAATCTGGTGCTCCTAATGATACTTGCAGGGAATGCATCTCAGGAAATCGCAGTCATGTAGCCCAACTGCGATTGTTATCCCCGAGCATTGTTGGGAAATCGGACTGCAAAAATAGATTTGGAGGAAGTTTACTGTGACAGAAAAATTACTGGATGCGCGTTTCTGCAGTCAGGGACATTTCAAAACGCTGTCATCCTGAACACAAGAAGCATTCAGGACTTCCCACTTTGTATGGCTACTACATGTAACTGCTTTCAGCTGCCCCCTCAGACTAAACTGAACTGTCTTATCTTAAAAGCTGAAAAAAACAAAACAGAAGTTAGTGCTTCAAACTCTCAAATGTAATTGTAGGCTAACTGCACCACAAGGTTAAACTCCTTCCAAGGCTAAACATCACACACGGCTGGACTTTCCGTGACTGGTGGGCACTTTGTCAGCATAGATAACCGAATCTTGTTTTAACATTTGTGCACCCATTTTTAGTTTGACTGGGCCACCTGTATTAGTGATGCCCTCCTCTTGAGGGAGGCACTTGTGAGTTTGTTAAGGTTTTGTCCTGATAGCATTGGGCTCTTGCCCACTCTATCAGGCCAGACAAAAGAGGCACAATCTTTTGCTACTGAACTCAAATTTATACTGCCTTAACTTACACAATACTCCTAACTGTCACAGAACAAACCAGCTAATCAGAGAAGAGCTAAGCACATCCTTTATATAACTAATTAATTAACTTATTACTGGCTCAAATCTGCTCACTGGTAAAGAAAGAAAAACTTGCATTTATATAGCGCCTTTCACGACCACTGGACGTCTCAAAGCGCTTTACAGCCAATGAAGTACTTTTGGAGTGTAGTCACTGTTGTAATGTGGGAAACGCGGCAGCCAATTTGCGCACAGCAAGCTCCCACAAACAGCAATGTAATAATGACCAGTTAATCTGTTTTTGTTTTGTGGATTCAGGGATAAATATTGGCCAGGACACCAGGGATAACTCCCCTGCTCTTCTTCGAAATAGTGCCTTGGGATCTTTTACGTCCACCTGAGAGAGCAGACGGGGCCTCGGTTTAACATCTCATCCGAAAGACGGCACCTCCGACAGTCACTAAGTAAACAAGTTTAACTGGTCCTAGTATTGTACAGCTAAAATGAAGTCGCTCTACTGAATATTTTGTGACAACACAGCTTACTGTGTTGTGGAAAGAGGGTTGGTTGCCTATCGAATCATTTTGGGAAATGCAGCTGGTTGAAGGCATGCACATTTTCTTGGCATAAAAGTGGAATAATGATTTGTTTTATTAATAACTTTAAAAAGGGAGCTGGTTTGATATCGGATGAGACGGGAGGGTTGAGGGTTATGGAGATATTAGAAGCACTGCTTTTAATTTTTTAGATTTGTTGACAAACAGTAGGCTAATCTTAAAAAAAAACACAGGAAAAGTGGTTTAACCGTGGCTAACAAGAGAAGTTAAAGATAGTATTAGATCAAAGGAAGAGGCTTATAATGTTGCCAAAAAGAGTAGTAAGCCTGAGGATTGGGAGGATTTTAGAATTCAGCAAAGGAGGGCCAAGAAACTGATAAAGAAAGGGAAAATAGAATATGAGAGTAAACTAGCGAGAGACATAAAAACAGACTGTAAAAGCTTTTATAGGTATGTAAAAAGGAAAAGATTAGCAAAAGTAAATGTGGGTCCCTTACAGGCCGAGACAGGAGAAATTATAATGGGGAATAAGGAAATGGCAGAGAAATTAAACAAATACTTTGTGTCTGTCTTCACGGAAGACACAAAAAACTTCCTGGAAATAGTGGAGAACCAAGGGTCTAGTGAGAGTGAGGAACTGAAAGAATTTAGTATTCGTAAAAAAATAGTACTGGAGAAATTAATGGGACTGAAAGCCGATAAATCCCCTGGACCTGATGGACTACATCCTAGGGTTTTGAAAGAGGTGGCTATAGAGATAGTGGATGCATTGGTTGTCATTTTCCAAAATTCCATAGATTCTAGAACGGTTCCTGCGGATTGGAAGGTGGCAAATATATCCCCGCTATTTAAGAAAGGAAGGAGAGAGAAAACGGGGTACTACAGACCAGTTATCCTGACATCAGTAGTAGGGAAAATGCTACAATCTATTGGAGCATAAGAACGTAAGAAATATGAACAGGCGTAGGCCATTCGACCCTTCGAGCCTGCTCCGCCATTCAATGAGATCATGGCTGATCTTCTACATCAACTCCATTCACCAGCCCTATCACCATATCCCTTGATGCCCTTACTAGTCAGAAATCTATCGATTTCTGTTTTGAATATACCCAATGACTGAGCCTCCACAGCCCTCTGGGGTAGAGAATTCCAAAGATTCACCACCCTCTGTGTGAAGAAATTTCTTCTCATCTCAGTCCTGAATGGCCTATCCTTTATCTCGAGGCTGTGGCCCCTGGTTCTAGACTCCCCAGCCAAGAGAAACATTCTCCCAGCATCCACCCTATCAAGCCCTGTAATAATTTTGTATGCTTCAATGAGATCCCCTCTCATTCTTCTGAATTCAAGAGAATACAGGCCTAGTTTACTCAATCTCTTCTCATACGACAGTCCCGCCATCCCAGGAATCAATCTCCTGAACCTTCGTTGCACTCCCTCTATGGCAAGTATATCCTTCCTTAGGTAAGGAGACCAAAATTATACACAGTACTCCAGGTGTGGGCTCACCCCATATAATTGCAGTAAGACTTCTTTACTCCTGTACTCAAATCCTCTTGTAATGAAGGCCAGCATACCATTTGCCTTCCTAATGGCTTGCTGCACCTGCACATTCACTTTCAGTGACTCATGTACAAGGACACCCAGGACCCTTTGAGCATCTGCATTCCCCAATCTTTCACCATTTAGGAAATACTCTGCCTTTCTGTTTTTTCTACCAAAGTGGATAACTTCACATTTATCCACATTATATTCCATCTGCCATGTTCTCGCCCACTCACTGAGCCTGTCGATATCCCCTTGAAGCCTCTTCATATCCTCTTCGCAACTGACACTGCCACCTAGCTTTGTATCATCAGCAAATTTGGAAATGTTACACTTAGTCCCCTCATCCAAATCATTGATATAGATTGTGAATAGCTGGGGCCCAAGCACCGATCCTTGCGGTACCCCACTAGTCACAGCCTGCCATCCTGAAAAAGACCCGTTTATCCCTACTCTTTGTTTTCTGTCTGTTAACCAATTCTCAATCCATGCCAGTATATTACCCCCAATTCCATGTGCCCTAATTTTGTTCACCATCCTCTTGTGTGGGACCTTATCGAAGGCCTTCTGAAAATCCAAATACACCACATCTACTGGTTCCCCTTTGTCTACTCCACTAGTTACATCCTCAAAGAACTCCAATAGGTTTGTCTCTGCCCAATCTTACTATTCGTTTCTAAGTGCACAGTTATTGCATCCTTTATAATAGATTCCAGCATTTTCCCAACTACTGATATGAAGCTAACAGGTCTGTAGTTCCCCGTTTTCTCTCTCCCTCCTTTTTTAAATAGTGGGGTTACATTTGCTATCCTCCAATCTGCAGGAACCGTTCCAGAATCTATACAATTTTGGAAGATGACAACCAACGCGTCCACTATCCCAATGGCCACCTCTTTCAAAACTCTAGGATGTAGCTCATCCGGTCCTTGGGATTTATCGACTTTTAGTCCCATTAAGAACGTGGTAACAGGGCACTTAAAAAATAATAATAGGATTGGGCAAAGTCAACACTGATTTATGAAAGGGAAATCGGAGTTTTTTGAGGATGTAACTAGCAGAATAGATAAGGGGGAACCAATGGATGTGGTGTATTTGGATTTTCAGAAGGCATTTGACGAGGTGCCACACAAGAGGTTATTAAACAAAATTAGGGCTCATGAGATTGGGGGTAATATACTAGCATGGATTGAGGATTGGTTAACGGACAGAAAACAGAGAGTAAGAATAAACGGGTCATTTTCGGGTTGGCAGGCTGTAACCAGTGGGGTACCACAAGGATCAGAGCTTGGGCCTCAGCTATTCACAATCTACATCAATGATTTGGATGAGGGGACCAAGTGTAATATATCCAAGTTTGCTGATGATACAAAGCTGGGTGGGAATGTAAGTTGAGAGGAGGATGCAAGGAGGCTTCAAGGGGATATAGACAGGCGAAGTGAGTGGGCAAGAACATGGCAAATGGAATATAATGTGGAGAAATGTGAAGTTATCCACTTTGGTCGGAAAAGTAGAAAAGCAGAGTATTTTTTAAATGGTGAGAGATTGGGAAATGTTAGTGTTCAGAGGGACCTGGGTGTCCTTGTACACGAATCACTGAAAGTTAACATGCAGGTACAGCAAGCAATTAGGAAAGCAAATGGTATGTTGGCCTTTATCACAAGAGGATTTGAGTATAAGAGTAAAGACGTCTTACTGCAATTATACAGGGCCCTGGTGAGACCACACCTGGAGTATTGTGTATAGTTTTAGTCTCCTTACCTAAGGAAGAATATACTTGCCATAGAGGGAGTGCAACGAAGGTTCACCAGACTGGTTCCTGGGATGGGCGGCTTGTCCTATGAGGAGAGATTGAGTAGACTAGGCCTATATTCTCTGGAGTTTAGAAGAATGAGAGGTGATCTCATTGAAACATACAAAATTCTTACAGGGCTTGACAGGGTAGATGCAGGGAGAATGTTTCCCCTGGCTGGGGGTCACAGTCTCAGAATAATGGGTCGGTCATTTAGGACTAAGATGAGGAGAAATTTCTTCACTCAGAGGGTGGTGAATCTTTGGAATTCTCTACCCCAGAGGGCTGTGGAGGCTCAGTCGTTGAGTATATTCAAGACAGAGATCGATAGATTTTTGAATATTAAGGGAATCAAGGGATATGGGGATAGTGCAGGAAAGTGGAGATGAGGTAGAAGATCAGCCATGATCTTACTCAAAGAGCCAAATGGCCTACTCCTGCTCCTACTTCTTATGTTCTAACCTGACACAACTATATTGAGGTCATATAACTAGAATCTGAACGTACTGTTTGTCGGAAGCAAAGAAAGATTTGGAGAATCAGGGCCAGGAGTGCTGCCATTGAGCCAATGCTGTGACCTATGAGAATAGTCAGAAGCCAAAAAAAGTAGAAAGACCCAAAAATGTAACAGATGTATTTATGCTCGATTACTTGTCCACTTGGATTTTCTCCAATTTTCTCAGTACTATGTCCTCAACTATGGTTATCATACCTTGATGTACCTCCTCCTCTTGTACCCTTTCATTCACACAATCTCATTGTTCTGTGAAAACCAAGGCAAAGTACTCATTTTGTATCTCTGCTGTCCCTCCATCCTCTAAGAGACGATTTCTTTCTCCAATTGACCCTAGCCATTTTTTGTAAATGATTTTTTTTTCAACTTTCATTTTGTGTTTATAACATCCTTTACGTTACCTGCCAGTCTTCATACCCATCTCAGCCTTCCAAATTTTTTTGCTTCCCCTCTATATTTTCTATACTCTCTAATAGTAGCCCTAGATTTGCCACATGCAACTTTTAAGTGTAATTTTAATTTCTCTACTCAGCCATGAAACACTAGCTTTTGTTGTAATCCTGTTACTGTATTCCTTCTGAGAATGTGTCTAGTCTGTATTCTAATCATTTCCTATTTGAACATTTTTCTTTGTTTATCCAGTCTTGTCTGCCATTTTTTTCTTTCCAATTTACCTGAGCTAGTTCCCTTTTAATCTTGTTGACATTTGTCTTTTTCCAGTTAGGTACCTTTATCTTTGAATATTCCTTCTTCTGTTCAATATTTATATTGAACCTAAATATGTTATGGGTGCTGTTTTCTGGATATTGCCCTATCTCTACATTATCTACTTGCCCCCCATTTCAGTTGCTAGAACTAGATCCACCACTTCTACTGAACTAAAAACATACTGATCTAAAAAGCAGTCCTGGACACATTGGAGAAAGCCCTCCTCTTCTCTGCCACTTACATTACTTTTATCCAGTCTATCTTTGAATAATTAACGTAATTCATTGTTATGGCCCTGTTATTTCAGCATATATCTTTAAACTTAATACACGTCACCTTCTCCATCTCATTTCCAATGTTTGGCAGTTTATAAACACACAATAGAGTAACAGCTCTCTTCTTAATCCTTAGCTCCAAACAAATAAATTCCACTTTTGCAACTTCCTCTATATCACCCCTATGTTCTATGTTGTGGTACTGTAATAGAATCTTTAATTTATGCTACCATCCTTCCTCCTTTTTTTCCAGCTGGATCACTCTTCAATATTTTATAACCAGGGGTGTTTAGCACCAACTCCTGCCTGAACCCAAGCTACATCGCTATTGATGTTAATATATTATATTCCCATAACAATTTTTGCCACAAGCTCACCAATTTTAATCAGAATACCTTGTGTATTTGCATACATATATCTCAAATCTGGCGCTTCACAGGAGTATTTGAAGACAAAAGTTTGACACCGAGCCACATAAGGATAAATTGTCAAAGAGGTAGGCTTTAAGGAGCGTCTTAAAGGAGGAAAGAGAGGTAGAGCGCGGAGAGATTTAGGCAGGATATTCCAGAGCTTAGGGCCTTGGCAACAGAAGGCACGGCCACCAATGGTTGAGTGATTATAATCAGGGATGCTCAACAGGGCAGAATTAGAGGAGCGCAGATATCTCAGGGATTGTGGGGCTGGAGGAGAATACAGAGATAGGGAGAGACGAGGCCATGGAGGGATTTCAAAACAAGGGTGAGAATTTTGAAGGTCAGCGAGCACAGGGGTGATGGGTGAACGGGACTTGGTGCGAGTTAGGACACAGGCAGCCGAATTTTGGATGTCCTCAAGTTTACGTAGGGTAGAATGTGGGAGGCCAGCCAAGAGTGCGTTGGAATAGTCAAGTCTAGAGGTAACAAAGGCAGGGATCAGGGTTTCAGCAGCGGATGAGCTGAAGCAGGTGCGGAGACGGGCGATGTTACGGAGGTGGAAATAGGCAGTCTTAGTTTTGCCACGGATATGTGGTCGGCGGAAGCTCATTTCAGGGTCAAATATGACACCAAGATTGCGAACAGTGTGGTTGACAGATGTTAGTGAGAGGGATGGAGTCAGTGGCTACGGAACGGAGTTTGTGGCGGGGACCGAAAAACAATGGCTTTCGTCATCCCAATATTTAATTCGAGAAAATTTCAGCTCATCCAGTACTGGATGTCGACCAAGCAGTTTGACAATTTAGAGAGCGTGGAGCGGGTTGAGAGACGTGGTGGTGAGGTAGAGCTGGGTGTCATCAGCGTACATATGAAAACTGACGCTGTGTTTTCAGATGATGTCGCCAAGGGGCAACATGTAGATGAGAAATAGGAGGGGGCCAAGGATAGATCCTTGGGGGACACCAGTGGTAACGACGTGGGAGCGGGAAGAGGAGCCATTGCAGGTGATTCTCTGGCTACGATTAGATGGATAAGAATGGAACTGGGCGAGTGCAGTCCCACCCAGCTGGACGACGGTGGAGAGGCGTTGGAGGAAGATGGAGTGGTCAACCGTGTCAAAGGCTGCAGACAAGTAGAGAAGGATGAGGAGGAATAGTTTACCTTTGTCACAGTCACAAAGGATGTCATTTGTGACTTTGATGAGAGCCGTTTCAGAACTGTGGCAAGGCGGAAATGTGATTGGAGAGATTGAAACATGGAGTTGCGGGAAAGATGGGCACGGATTTGGGAGGCGACAACATGTTCACAGACTTAAGAGAACATAAGAACATAAGAAATAGGAGCAGGAGTAGGCCATACGACCCTTCGAGCCTGCTCCGCCATTCAATAAGAGTGCAGATCGGAACAGAGTGTTAAGCTGTGAGTTTGGTGAGTGAGGGAGTAAATCTTAAAGGTTAACCTCTTATTTTTATAAATTCTAGTCTTGTGTGCTTGCAATTAGCATTTAAATTTACTGTTTCAAGTTTTAAGTTTCTTCCAGGCTTGGGCAGGGCTAAGCAAGCTCTGTGCTGGAGAGCAGGTGAGAGTAATTAATTAATTAAGTGGTCTAATCTGGTTCTGTAACTGCCAGAGAGCTCACTTATTTAAATCTCAGCAGTATAAATAAGGGAGGCTAGAGTGCAGTTTGTCACAGAGTGGGTGAGTTCTTTTCTTTTTCCATCTTTGTCAGCTTCCAGGAGCTAAAAAGCTACACAAGAGGGGACAGAGAACCAGTGGTGAGTATTTGTACAGTGTTTCTACATTCCAGTCATTAAAGTAAAAGTAAGGTCTCTAGTTTGGAGTAAGTAGTGTTTAAAGGGAAGTAAGGTCCCTAGTGTATTTAATATTCTTTAATTTAAAGGGAGTAAATTAAGGGTAGGGCAGGATATGGCAGGGCAGCTTGGCTGTGTGGAGTGCTCCTCCTGTGCTATGTTGGAAGTCAGGGACACTTAGGTGTCCAGGGTGAATACATGTGCAGGAAGTGTCTCCAGCTGCAGCTACTCGAAATCTGCATTTTGGAGCTGGAGCTGTGGCTGGAGTCACTGTGGAGCATCTGTGAAGCTGAGATCTTTGTGGATAGCACGTTTAACAAGGTGGTCACACTACAGGTAAAGAGTGCACAGGCAGACAGGAAATGGGTGACCACCAGGCAGAGTAAAAGAACTAGGAAGGTAGTGCAGAAGTCCCCTGGGTCCATCTCCCTCTCTGACAGATTTTCTGTTTTGGATACTGATGGGGAAGAGGGTTTCTCAGGGGAATGCAGCAAGAGCCAAGTCTGTGGCACTACGACTGGCTCAGCTGCACAGGAGGGGAGGAAAGAGTGAGAGCAATAGTGATAGGGGATTCTATCGTAAGGGGAACAGATGGATGTTTCTGTGGCCGCAGACGTGACTCCAGGATGGTATGTTGCCTCCCTGGTGCCAGGGTCAAGGATGTCACTGAATGGCTGCAGGGCATTCTGAAGGGGGAGGGTGAACAGTCAGAGGTCGTGGTTCACATTGGTACCAATGACATGGGTAGAAAGAGGGATGAGGTCCTGCAACAAGAATTTAGGGCGTTAGGTAGCAGATTAAAAAGCAGCACCTCAAAGGTTGTAATCTCTGGATTACTCCCGGTGCCACGTGCTCGTGAGTATAGGAATAGGAGGATAGAGCAGATGAATGTGTGGCTAAAGAGTTGGTGCAGGAGGGAGGGCTTTAGTTTCCTGGATCACTGGGTCTGCTTCTGGGGAAGGTGGGACCTGTACAAGTCGGACGGGTTGCACCTGAACCGGAATGGGACCAACTATGAGTATGATATTGTTGCTATCACAGAAACATGGTTGAGGGAGAGGCAGGACTGACAGCTCAATATTCTGGGGTATAGAATCTTCAGGCGAGACGGGGGTGTAAAAGAGGAGGTGGTGTGACAATATTAATCAAGGAGTCAATTACTGCAGTAAGGAGGGATGATATCTTAGCAGGTTCCTCTAATGAGGCCATATGGGTAGAACTTAAAAACAAAAAGGGGGCAAGCACTTTGCTGGGAGTGTACTATAGGCCCCCAAACGTCCGGAGGAGATAGAGGAACAGATATGTAGGCAAATCTCAGAAGTGTAGAAATAATAGGGTAATAACAGTAGGGGATTTCAACTTCCCCAATATTAACTGGGATAGTCAGAGTGTGAAAGGCTTAGAGGGTGTGGAATTCTTCAAGTGCATCCAGGAGTGCTTTTTGAGCCAGCATGTAGAAAGCCCTACAAGAGGGGGCGGTACTGGACCTAATTCTAGGGAATGTAGCCGGGCAAGTGGTAGAAGTGTCAGTAGGAGAGCATTTTGGTGACCGTGACCATAATTCGGTCAGATTTAAGGTAGTCATGGAAAAGGACAAAGATGGACTGGAGATAAAGGTTCTAAATTGGGGGAAGGCCGATTTTAATATGATAAGGCAGGATCTGGCCAAAGTGGACTGGGATCAGCTACTTGTAGGAAAATCCACATCAGAGCAGTGGGAGTCTTTCAGACAGGAAATAGAGAGTACAACGGCAACATGTTCCCGTAAAGGTCAAGGGTGGGACCAACAAGCCCAGGGAACCCTGGATGTCAAGGGATTTACGAGAATGGATTAGGAAAAAAGGGGCAGCTTTTGGCAGATACAAAGGACTAAACAGTGGAAGCCCTAGAGGAGTATAGAAAGTGCAGGGGGGTACGTACTTAAAAAAGAAATTAGGAGAGCGAAGAGGGGGCGTGAAATAACACTGGCGGGCAAAATAAAGGAAAATCCCAAGGTATTTTATAAGTATATTAAGGGCAAGAGGATAACCAGGGAAAGAGTAGGGCCCATTAGGGATCAAAGTGGCAATCTGTGGGTCAATAACCAGGGGACATAGTTTCAAGGTAAGGGGCAGGAGGTTTAGAGGGGATTTGAGGAAAAACTTTTTCACCCAGAGGGTGGTTGGAATCTGGATCTCACTGCCTGAAGGGGTGGTAGAGGCAGGAACCCTCAACATTCAAGAAGCCTTTAGATGAGCACTTGAAATGCCATAGCATACAAGGCTACGGACCAAGTGCTGGAAAATGGGATTAAAATAGACAGGGCTTGATGGCCGGCGCGGACACGATGGGCCGAAGGGCCTCTTTCTGTGATTTATAACTCTGACTCTATTGTGGCTGATCATCGACCTCAACTCCACTTTCCCACCCGATTTCCATATCCCTTGATTCCCCATGAGTCCAAAAATCTATCTAGCTCAGCCTTGAACATACTCAAGGGGCTGGATTTTGAAACTGGGGACGGGATGGAGGTGGGACTCCCACTTTTTGGGTTGTAATCCTGCCTCCATCGACTTCTGGCCACCCCACTGTATTTTCACTTGATTGACCTTGTTGAGCCCGCTCAGCGGGCTCAGCAGGCCAATTAAGGGCCACCCAGCAACAGGTGACGTCACAGATTGACTTTCATCTGTCAAGAGCTGTTAAAAGCAGCCCTGACGTCCGCACCGGCGCTAGGATTGCCAAATCTACTCAAACCATTCCATATATACTATAGTATAGACAGGAACTTCTATAATGCCGTAGTCACCCAAGAGTACAGGGGAGATATGAGGCCAATTGCCTATTACTCCACCCAACAAACCCCCTTGGTAAAGGAATGGCGATGTGTGGCGGGCCTTGACTGTGCCGCATGGGCGGTGCGGATGTGCGAGCCCGTCACTGTCAGGACAGCTGATACTACACACGCAACACAGTGGTGGACCTGAAACACAGGCAAAATGAAGGCTGTATCAGACAGAGGAGGGCGGCTTGGGAAGCAGTATTGATACCCAAGGAGAGATCAGTCCAGATTATAAGGGAACATAGTCAACCCCGCGGAGGGAATGCTATCAGAGGGTGAGGCACACGAGTGTCAGTTAGTAATCGAAGAAGAGGTCAGAGGAACCGTATCAGAATCGCCCCTTGCAAATCCCAAAAACACCTTTTATGTAGACAGATCTCGCCGATATATAAGTGGAGAGTCACACACTGGTTGGGCAGTAGTATCTGAGAATGGAGAAACAGTTGCAAAGGGAGGGCTTGAAGGAGGAACCTCAGCACAGGTAGCAGAACTAGTGGCTCTCTCGGAAGCATTGAAATTGGCAAAAGGAAAACGAGTAAATATATGCGTTTGGTGTAGTGCATGATTGTATGACTGCGTGGAATAGGAGAGGATATGTAACCGCATGAGGAGGTAGTGAGACCTAGAAGCGGTAAAAGAAGCAGAAGAGGTAGCAGTGATTAAAATAAAGGCGCACCGCAAGATAGTGAGCGAACAAAAAGGAAATATGTTAGCTGATCAGGCAGCAAGAGCAGCGGCGGACACAGATGCCTACACCAATAGCAGTAGGTAGAATAGGAGCAGAGGAAGTGAGCATTAAGAGAATCCAAGAGGAGACCGAAATGGAGGAGCAGTGGACAAAAGTGCAGCCAGAGGTAGTGATGGAATATGGAAAAAGGATTTCAGGGTGGTAGCCCCTCGCTGTATTCAGGAGAATTTGTTGAAAATATACCATGAGCCAGACCATGGGGGGCGGAATGGCATAATAGGTAGGCTAAGTATGGATTGGTGGTGGCGTGGAATGGGACAAGTTGTGGCAAGATACTGCAGACGCTGCATCATCTGTGGACAGCACAACCTGGGTAGGCCTATAAAGGTTGAAATGGCCCACCAGCCATGACCCAAAGGTCCCTGGGAAAACCTCCAGATAGACTTTACTGGACCCCTGCCCAACAGCAGAGGGAAGAAATACTGCCTAGTGATCATCGAGCAGTTTACAAGGTGGGTGGAAGCATTCCCCACCAGTGACTGTAGTGCTCCGACTGTGGCCTGGATATTTGCATACGACGTGATACCGAGATGGGGGATCCCGTTGCAAATAGATTCAGATCAAGGCACCCACTTTACAGGAAAGGTAATGAAGGAAGCTTGTAAGCTACTGGGAGTAAGACAGAAGTTCCATATCCCCTATCATCTGCAAAGCTCAGGCATGGTAGAGCAAATGAACAGCACCCTGAAAACAGCCTTAAGCAAGGCCATAGCTGAAACCGGACAGGGATGGGTGGATGACCTCCTGTGTATCCTGATGAGGCTGAGAGCCATCCCAAACAGGGTGACCAGACTGACTCCATATGAACTCGTGACTGGACGAGCAATGCGTCTGCTGGAAGGAGTAGCATCTGGTAGTGAGGGACTAGGACCCTTAAAAGATAAAATTAGGAAATACGTACAAACATTGGATAATCAATTGAAGGAGCTCAAACAAGAAGTAAAGAACAGCAAGACATCGATTTAAAAATACACAAACGCAGGGGGCCGCAGAGCCCCTACCCAAGGTGAGCAAGCAGGTATTTGTTAAAATATCGGCAGAGAGATCGGGATTCTCACCTCGATGGACCGGACCATTTGAGGTTATCATGACCAGCGATATGTATGCATGTATAGATATGAGGGGGGGGGAAAGGGAGATGGAAACATTGGACCCAATTAAAACGATACAGCAATAACCCACCTGATCTTAAATCCCACAGGAACAATGGAATAAACACCAGAGATGAGCTAATGTCTGGTGACGGCCAGGCTTTTGCTTAAGTTACAGGTAACATGGACCCCATGAGATGGATGCCTGTGATAACCATGTTGATGAAGCTCGTCAGCCCTGCTGAAGGACACGGGAGGAGATGAGTGGGGACGCTGCAGCGACTCAGAGCGACCTAAGCCCACATCCCCGCCGCCTGCTGCTACAACTACGACCACACTATCAACGATGTTACAATGTCCAGTTATGACACCTGGGCCTATGAATGGACTAGTATTATTTACTGAGGGAGAACAATTGTATGATAACGTGAGACATGAAATTGTACCGGTACTAATGAACTTAACCATGTTACAATGGCCAGGATATTGTGAGGTTTAACAAAACTAGAGAATTGTATGCATATATGATAAGGAATGTAATTAACCAAGCTGTTGATGTGACAGGGGCCACTAGTTTCAGGGGACATGCTGCATTCCACCAAAGGATTAAGAGGAGCTTAGGAACCGACATACTCACAGGAATAAACACAGGGACATCATTCATTAATGCCCTAGATATACAAGGAGTCCAGAGTAGCGTGAAATGACTGCAAAGGGTAATACAACAGATTTTAGAGAAGGAAACTGGTTTGGTTCAACAAGGATCAGAGTTAGGAGAACATATGATAAGGAAATTACTCGAGGGAATCAAGGTTATAGAGGACCATGCTAGCATTATCAACAAACTAACCATAGAGATGAGGAACAGGCAAAAGTTAGGGTAGGGCGAGGCTTATGTTATGCCAATGGTTCACTGGACAGTTGAAACATAATCTGGCACAGATACCGTGAGGCAAGGTACCAGACTGGATTAACAGCTCCATGCCCTGAACCAGAACCCAGGCCCCCTGAGTGCTTGCACCCTCAAAGGGATGACCAGCATATATCCGGTGATACAAAAATGTAAAGCAAAAGTGACAGCAATGGTACTCATAATATCAGTGGTGGGACTTAGACACAACTCCATACCCACAGTACCAGGTAACAAACATAGGCATAGTGAGGGGTGAGACATACCTCCAATAATATCCGATTGATGCCTATGCCATCAGGCAAAATAGTATTATGAGAGGAGTCTCCCTAAATGGATGCTACAGGAAAGGCACGCTTACGATATGCCCCACATCTGGTAGGAGAAGGCACTAAAGATGAGTGCGGCTATAATAAAACAGAGGGGTGTGTGTTGGAATTATCACATGTTGACCACAATCACACCCGCTCGGGATATAGGGGAGTATTGTATAGCCACCACGGAGACTGAGTACCAATATAGTAACCTTGTGTGTGCAATCACAATGCCCAACTTCTGCTTTATGCCAAAGATCCCTGTGACAATTGGACACACCAGATTGGTGTATGTATATTCAAGAGAGGATATAAAACTAAATGTGACAGATAATCTAAGGGAAGAGTTGGTCAATTATGAAGACCCCGTAGGGGCCCCAATACCCTGCCTGCAAGAGGATCTGCAAGAAATGAAAGTGGATTTGAGCAAGATGGTGAAACAATACAGTGCTGCAAAGGAATCTTGGGGAATTAGAAAAAGACATAGAGGTAGGGCTGTAGGCCCAAGAAGTCCCGTGGTATGAGAAGCTGTGGGATTGGGGAATGAATGTCAACATACACCCATGGATCCGCATCATTTCTCATGTATTAGTGATAGTACAGTTAGTCATAGCTATAGGATGGGGAATAGCAGCATGCATCGCTTGTAAAAAGAAACGGACCAAACAAAGAGCTAAAGCGATTTGGAAAGAGCTGGAAGACACAAGTTTGTTCTAAACATGATGGGTATGCAGGGCCTCCCAAACCAGCGACTGATCACCGCGTGGGGCAGGAGGCACAGCGATGCTTATACATGTGGTTTAACTTGGGCAGGAGCCAAGTAACAAAAAGGGGGATTGAAGTGGGGAAAGAGTTAAAAAACATCGCTGGCAGCTCATAGAATGGTGTAAGAGAGACAGTTGCTAACATGAAAGGCCACATCCATAATGTGTGGTCAAGATAACTGACCTTTGAAGACTAAAAACAACTCAGTTGAGACATAATGTTTAGCACGTTCAGCTGCCCTTAGGGGTTTGTTATCTGGGTCACATACTTCAAAGGTATTTTTTAAATCAGTGTTCAGCAGTTTGAGTGAATGATTGAGGAGGCAGCTTACACATGTTTACCTTAGGACATGTAACCCAATCCGTGAAGGTACATGCGGGCCAAGATCCAATCAGGTTGCAGGAATGAATTGTGCATAAGCCTGCCATGTGTATTTTAATGTATAAAAATGTAGTGTTTGCTGTAACAATTTGGAGAAGTCTCCTGGCACGCCAGTAGAGATTGTCTCCCCACCAGTGTAATAAAGACAAACTTGACTATCGATCTGAAAACCTTGTGTCGAGTGTTGGTTTAAAATACTCCACAACAGATACATTACACTCGGTTCCTTCCGAGAGGAAAGGGAGGTTGGAGATGGGGGGGTAGTTTGCAAGGACAGAGGGGTCAAGGGGTTCTTTTTGAGGAGAGGGGTGATGACAGAAGAAGTGAGGAGAGAGAACCATTAACAATGTCAACTAACATAGGAGCCAGAAAAGGAAGTTGGGTGGGAAAAGAGTTGAGGGAGCAGGAAGTGGGTCTCATGGACAAGATGAGCACGGAGAGGTCATGAGGGGAGATCAGAGAGAAACAGGAGAAAGATGTGAATTCAGTGCTAGGGCAGGGGGGAACCTTAGAGGAAGTTTGGCCCAGTGGGCTAGGGGAAGGAAAGGAAGTGGCAGAGGCAGCTGAACAGATGGTCTCAATCTTATACATTATATAAAAGACATTATATTTGTAGTTTGCATTTTCTATACCAGGATCATTTAAGTACAATCAACTTTTTACTAAGGTTGAAATCACACACCCAGTATAGGCTGGCTCTGTAATTCTGCTAAGATGTACACAAGATGATTTACTTTTTATTTTAAATTTAGACTTTTTACTTTAGTTTTTCAATAACCTGATAATAAAGACTGACCACTGGGTATTTATGATGCTACTTTATATCATTCAAAGTATATTTTAATTTGAAACTATAGACTCAGTACAGTAGCTTGATCATGACCCTAAGTTTACAGTAATTATAGTAAATTTAGAAATTTTAAATAATTTGTATTTAAGTCTCTAATAACTTGTGATTTTAAGAACATTTTGACTTTTGCAGTGCAGTTGACATTATCGAGTCATTCCCTCGGGTATAAAGTACAGTAAACTGTGATTTATTGAAGACGCAAGCTTCAGCATAAATGTAAGCTCATACCCCAGATATTATATAAAATATAGACGGTTGCTGTTGTGAGCACCGACCTACCGGCCTTGCAGCTTCCTCTCATCCTGATCTCTCCTGCTGTAACCACAGCGCCGCTGGCATCCATGGCAACGCCGTAGGCCGTTCGAAAACCACGCACCAAAATCCCGCGCCGCGGGCCCGCGCCTTGAGCTGACCAATCAGAGCGCAGGACAAGTTTGCCGGTGCGCGCTTTGTGACCAATGAGGAGCAACCTGCAGAAACCCGACCCCGACCAATCAAGATGCGCGGAGGCGCTGACCCGGCACTTTACGAGCACCAATCAGACGTCGGTGCTTGTTTGACAAAGACTGAAAACTTTTAATCGACGACAAACGAAAGAAAACGAAAAGAGATAACAACAGAAACACATATTATAGCGAATACCTGTAGATATGACGCCTGTTAGCCTGCATAGATGCGAATTTCCAGGCCCATCATTTCCGGCTCATCTAAATCGTGTCTCTAATTGGTGAATTAATGTAAGGCGATGCGAAAAATCTCGGCGCTCATTGGTTGTTGCGGCTGTCAATCAGGCAAGCACAGGTTTGGCCTGTGCGGCCGGCAGTGGGTGCCCGACACTAGCCATGCCTCGTAGGGCTTGTGGACTGATCATTTTCAGGAGGTTAAATGCGGCATTAGTCGCCAAACCGAAGGAAATTGAGTTCCTACTTTTGCAAACTTCTTACGGGACCCATCACTGGACGCCGCCTAAAGGTGAGGCTGAGAGGCCTGTGCTTCCCCGAGCCTCTTGTTAAGTGCAGAGCGGGAAAGGGGATGAGACAGGGACAGGGGAATCGGGGTCATGGTGGGCAGGCAACTCCCTTTAAAGACTGGGGGAACCTTTTAAACGTTGGGGGAAGCAGCAGCGCCTCCATTGAAATGGACTCCCAAGAACTGGGCCAAGCAATCCGAGGAGCCTCAGGCTGGGTGGGGAAGTCACGGCGAGCCTGACCAACAATGGGCCGCAGGGGCCCCGCAAGTTCCGGCTTCAGGCATGCGCATGCGCTCAAACCCGGAACTTGAGCTCTGTCAACAATTCTCTTGACTCTCCACAGATGCTGCCTGACCTGCTGAGTATTTCCAGCATTTTCTGTTTTTAATTCTCTTGACTGATCCTCCGCATCTGTGGGCGGAGAGCTGGGCTATTTGCCCAACTTCTGCCCAGCCAAGGCCCGTGAAATTCTTGCGCCTGGTAAAGCCTGCTTTTACCAGTGTAAGAGTTTTTAAAAAAAAATGTTATCAATAATTTATACATTTAAAAGCCTGTGAAATAAAGTAAGTTTCTTTGACCCAACCAGTCCGTGCTGGAGTTTATTCTCCACGCCAACAAATATCACATTTACCCACCCTGTTCCCATATCCCTTCATCCACCTAGCGAATCTAATGTTGAATGTAGACACCTGGATTTTGCTGTATTAATAACAGCGCTCGCCGTTATTACTGAGTAAAACTGACAGCAACTTCTGGCGTCCACACAAACGCAGTTAAATGTGGAAATCCGGAAGTTGCTATCAGTGATACCCTACTCCTCCACAGAGTGCGCTGTTGCAGTCTTTGCTAATGGAATCTGCACAAAAATAGACATAGAAACATAGAAGATAGGAGCAGGAGTAGGCCATTCGGCCCCTCGAGCCTGCTCCGCCATTCGATGAGATCATGGCTGATCATTCAAACTCAGTACCCTGTACCTGCCTTCTCCCCATATCCCTTGATACCTTTAGCTTTAAGAAATATATCTAACTCATTCTTGAATATATTTAATGACTTGGCCTCAACTACCTTCTGTGGTAGAGAATTCCACAGGTTCACCACTCTCTGGGTGAAGAAATTCTTCCTCATTTCTGTCCTAAATGGCTTACCCCTTATCCTTAGACTGTCATGGTGTGAACTTAGGGTAATTACCCACTATTCTCACTCAAAAGACAGATGAAAAAGTTAGAACAGTCTGGAGTAACTGAGTTTTTAATGGCTTAGCAAGTGATAATTACTGCTGAACACCCTCTCTGGCCCTGAAAAAATAATTTGTAAGTGTGGAGTCTCATTCTCTCTCTCAGAAGAAAATTAATGTTGCAGATTTTTTTTAAAAATTTAAATAATTTTTTTAATAGTTTGTGTTTTGCTCTTTTATATCTTTCCCTTAATCCTATGTGTATGTCCCAATCTTTATTTTGATTCCTGTACAATGATTTAAATGTAATTTATATTTCCTGCTTTGCAGTCTGCGTGTCTCAGTGAGGATTCTTCAATCTGATTGGTTGAAGAGCCTCCTTGCTGCTTTGCCTACTCACAGATGCTACAGATCCCCTGTAGAGGGTGCCGAATTCAAACAACCGCCAGATGACTGGAAATCTGCACTGACAAGCCCACTTAAAGTCTGTGGGCAGCTGTACGTGAGGTGAACAGCGAAAGCCGTTCCTTCACCGCTCGCAGCAAACTCCGGGCCATAGTTTCTGCCACAACCACTAACCCTGGAAGTGATTTCCACAGCCCCACAAGTCTGCGAGTAAATAAGTTCTTTTTGCTTATTGTTCTAAATCTCTTGCATTTAATCTTGTAGCTATGGTCCCTCGTTCTAGGTCACTCAATTACTGGAAACAGTCTGCTCAACAACAACTTGTATTTATATAGTGCCTGTAATGTAGTAAAACGTCCCAAGGCATGTCACAGGAGTATTGTAAGACAAAAAATTGACACCGAGCCAAATAAGGAGAAATTAGGGCAGGTGACCAAAAGCTTGGTCAAAGAGGTAGGTTTTAAGGAGCGTCTTAAAGGAGGAAAGAGGTGGAGAGGTTTAGGCAGGGAATTCCAGAGCTTAGGGCCTAGGCAACAGAAGGCACGGCCACCAATGGTTGAGCAATTTATAATCAGGGATGCTCAACGGCAGAATTAGAGGAGCGCAGATATCTCTGGAGTTGTGGGGCTGGAGGAGAATACAGAGATAGGGAGGGGCGAGGCCATGGAGGGATTTCAAAACAAGGATGAGAATTTTGAAATCAAGGCGTTGCTTAACCAGGAGCCAATGTAGGTCAGTGAGCACAGGGGTGATGGATGAACGGGACTTGGTGCGAGTTAGGACATGGGCAGCCACGTTTTGGATGACCTCAAGTTTACATAGGGTAGAACATGGGAGGCCAGCCAGCAGTGTGTTGGAATAGTCAAGTCTACAGGTAACAAAGGCATGGATGAGGGTTTCAGCAGCGGATGAGTTGAGGCAAGGGCGGAGACAGGAATGTAACGGAGGTGGAGACAGGTGCTCTTCGTTATGCCACATATATGTGATCGGAAGCTCATTTCAGCATCAAATATGACACCAAGGTTGCAAACAGTCTGGTTCAGCCTCAGACAGAGGCTAGGGAGCGGGATGGAGTCAGTGGCTAGGGAACGAAGTTTGTGGCGTGGACCGAAATCAATGGCTTTGGTCTTCCCAATATTTTATTGGAGAAAATTTCTGCTTCTCCAGAACTGGATGTCGGACAAGCAGTCTGACAATTTAGACACCGTCCCCCATTCTCTCTACCCTGCCCCATTATTTCATAATTTTAAACACTTCTATCATATCACCTGTAATCTGCATTGCTCTAACAAAGGAGGTTGTGGGTACTAAAAGTACTTACAAAACTGAGCTGTGTCAATTCAGGGTCTTTTAAGTCATTGCAATTTAACATTAAAGATGAACAGTCAAACACATGAAAGCTGCAACAATGCATTAAACTCATTAGATGTGCATAAATAAATGCAGCATTGCCACATCCAGGAACAAATTTTAACAATATATTATAGTACAAAAATGACTTCTACCAATATCCAAAGATGTATTCACTGTCAGCTCCAGTAGACGAGGTGGATTTGAATCAAGTGTGATATTTATAGCTGAAGTCAATGGGAATCGTGGGGAAAACTCTCCACTGGCTGGAGTCCTACCTAGCACAAAGGAAGATGGTTGTGGTGGTTGAAGGCTAATTATCACAGCCCCAGGACATCGCTGCAGGAGTTCCTCAGGGCAGTGTCCTAGGCGCAACCATCTTCAGCTGCTTCATCAATGACCTTCCCTCCATCATAAGGTCAGAAGTGGAGATGTTTGCTGATCACTGCACAGTGTTCAGTGTCATTTGCAATTGCTCAGATAATGAGGCAGTCCATGCCCGCATGCAGCAAGACCTGGATGATATTCAGGCTTGGGCTGATAAGTGGCAGGTAACATTCACGCCACACAAGTGCCAGGCAATGACTATCTCCAACAAGCGAGCGTCTAACCACTGCCCCTTGACATTCAACGGTATTACCATCGCCGAATCCTCCACCATCAACATCCTGGGGGTCACTATTGATCAGAAACTTAACTGAACCAGCCACATAAATACTGTGGCAACAAGAGCAGGTCAGAGGCTGGGTATTCTGCAGCGAGTGTCTCACCTCCTAACTCCCCAAAGCCTTTCCACCATCTATAAGGCACAAGTCAGGAGTGTGATGGAATACTCTCCACTTGCTGGATGAGTGCAGCTCCAACAACACTCAAGAAGCTCAACACCATCCAAGACAAAGCAGCCTGCTTGATTGGCACCCCATCCACCACCTTAAACATTCACTCCCTCCACCACCAGCGTACCGTGGCTGCAGTGTGTACCATCTACAAGATGCACTGCAGCAACTCGCCAAAGCTTCTTCGGCAGCACCTCCCAAACCCACGACCTCTACCACCTAGAAGGACAAGGGCAGCAAGCGCATGGGAACACCACCACCTCCAAGTTCCCCTCCAAGTCACACACCATCCTGACTTGGACGTATATTGCCATTCCTTCATCATCGCTGGGTAAAAATCCTGGAACTCCTTCCCTAGCAGCGCTGTGGGAGTACCTTCACCACACGGACTGCAGCGGTTCAAGAAGGCGACTCACCACCACCTTCTCAAGGGCAACTAGGGATGGGCAATAAATGCTGGCCTTGCAAGCGATGCCCACATCCCCATGAACGAATTTTTTTTTTAAATTACTTAAAAGTAGCTGGCCAATATGATTGAAAAAGTTGGTCTTAAAATTCGTCCCTCCAACATCCTAGGAACTATAGGCTGGTCAGTTTAACATCAGTGGTGGGTAAAGTTTTAGAAACAATAATCAAGGAAAAAATTAATGTGCATAGGTCCCTGAAGGTGGCAGGACATATTGAGAGAGTGGTTAGCAAAGCATATGGGATCTTGGGCTTCATAAACGGACACCGCGCAACAATCGCCAGGCAGGAGGGTTGCCTCCCAGTCGGGGAACACTTCAGCAGCCAGGGGCATTCAGCCTCGGATATGCGGGTAAGCGTTCTCCAAGGCGGCCTTCGAAATACACGACAGCGCAAAATCATAGAGCAGAAACTGATAGCCAAGTTCCGCACTCATGAGGAGGGCCTCAATCGCGATATCGGGTTCATGTCACGATACAGAACGTGACTTGACATCATGGCCGGTCGTCCCAGGTGTTTTTTTTTTAAAAAGGCTAACACAAGAACCTACACAGATTGACAGGATATGCAGCCAGCAGGTGGTTTGACACGTTGGACCCCCTGGGACACATCTCATTGTCTTGGCTATGCTCTTTGATGTGGGAAAGATTTGAATATATTTTGTCTGTGTTTAAATTGTGAATTCTGGGAGATTCTCTCACTGCTAAACTTACCTGACGAAGGAGCGAACTGCTCCGAAAGCTTGTAAAATTAAATAAATCTGTTGGACTATAACCTGGTGTTGTGCGACTTCTCATTTTTGTCCACCCCAGTCCAACGCCAGCATCTCCACTTCATAAATAGAGGTCATGATGTGGAGATGCCGGTGTTGGACTGGGGTGGACAAAAATGAGAAGTCGCACAACACCAGGTTATAGTCCAACAGATTTATTTAATTTTACAAGCTTTCGGAACAGTTCGCTCCTAGAAGTATTGAGTACATAAGTAGAGAAGTTATGCTGAATCTTTATAAAGCACTGGTTAGGCCACAACTGGAGTATTGCGTCCAGTTCTGGTCATCACACTTTAGGAAGGATGTGAAGGCACTTGAGAGGGTGCAGAGGAGATTTACCAGAATGGTTCCGGGGATGGGGGATCTTAGCTACAAGGACAGGTTGGAGAAGCTGGATTTGTTTTCATTAGAGCAAAGGAGGTTGAGGGGTGATTTGATAGAGGTGTACAAGATTATGACGGGTTTGGATAGGCTAGACGGGGAAAGGCTGTTCCCACTAGTTGATGGCACAAGGACTAGGAGATACAGATTTAAGGTGTTGGGCAAGAGATACAGGGGGACGTGAGGAAAAACCTTTTTGCACAACGAGTGGTGATGACCTAGAATTCGCTGCTGACGGATGTGGTGGAAGTAGAGACACTCAATGTTTTCAAGGGGAGACTGGATAGGCACTTGAGGGAAATAAACTTGCAGGGCTACAGGGATAGAGCGGGGGAATGGGACTGACTGGATTGCTCGGCAGAGAGCCGGCACAGACTCGATGGGCCGAATGGCCTCCTGTGCTGTTATAACTCTACGTATGAGTGGATTTAGGATTCCAATGTGCGACTGTAGTGGGGTTATTCGTAAATATGATGCGCAGTCTTGGTTTTGTAAATATCATGTCATATATTTTTGATAATTTCCAAGTTTACATATGACACCAAAATTGGAAATGTATAAACAGTGAGGAGGATAGTTACAGACTGCGGGAGGACATAGCCTGATGAAAGGGGCAGACACTTGGCAAATGTAATTTAATGCAGAGAAGTGTGAAGTAATTAATTTTGGTAAGAAAAAAGAGTGGCAATATAAATTAAATGGTACAATTTTAAAGGGGTCGCAGGAACAGAGAGACCTGGGGGTGTATGTACACAAATCTTTGAAGGTGACAGGACAAGTGGAGGAGGCTGTTAAAAAGGCTTACGGGACCCTGGGCTTTATAAATAGAGGCATAGAGTACAAAAGCAAGGAAGTTATGCTAAACCTTTAGAAAATGCTGGTTAGGCCCCAGCTGGAGTATTGTGTCCAGTTCTGGGCACCACACTAGGAAGGATGTCAAGGCCTTAGAGAGGGTGCAGAGGAGATTTACTAAAATGGTACCAGGGATGTGGGACTTCAGTTACGTAGAGATATACTGCCCAAGATAAATGTCACCCTCCTAAGATTGATTTGTAGGCATTTGCAATTCAAGATTCTTCGAGGTAGTAGACAAGATAATAAAAATTGAGTTTTTAATAATTATTTATACAGCATAATTGCTCACTGGGACGGTTGCCTCAGGACATTGTTTAATATGTCTGTATCTTTTTTAAGGGCATGTTGATCCAGGTGAGGATGACCTTCAAACTGCACTTCGTGAAACTGAGGAAGAAGCAGGACTAAAAAGCAAGGATTTTAATGTGCTTGATGGGTACAAAAAAGAAATGATATACAAAGTGAAGAGTATACCCAAAACTGTTATCTATTGGCTGGCGGAACTAAAGGACTATAACATAGAAATAAAACTCTCTGATGAGCACCAGGCATTCTGCTGGTTAAATGTGGATGATGCCTGTGAAGTTGCTGAATATCAAGAAATGCAGGAAGCACTGAGAGAAGCTCACCAGTTCATCTCCACAAATAAATAAGACCAGGTTCTTTGAAAAAGAAAAGGGCCTGGATTGTTTTATTCAGGATTTGAAGGTTTCTTCCCACCCGTTCCTCCCTTTATACTTTTCTCTTGAGACTTCAAGGCATTGACTCAATACAATTCCACCAGTCCTTCAATACCTTGCTCAAGTCATTCTTCACGTGTGAGCCTGGACCTTGAATGTTGGCAGGCAACAAAATGGAAGCATGTCCTGTCCTTGCCAAATTACCACACACACTTTCCAGCAGGGCTCACCGGATACTAACCAGGGACAGGAACCCAAGCTGGTGAATGCTTGAAGAAAGAACTTGTATTTATATAACACCATTCATAAACCTCAGGATGTCCCAAAGTGCTTCACAGCCAATTAATTGCTTTTGAAGCGTAGTCACCGTTGCAATGTAGGGAAACACGGCAGCCAATTTGCACACAGCAAGGTCCCACAAAGAGCAGTGAGCTAACTCACCAGATACTCTGTTTTAGTGATGTCGGTAGAGGGATAAATATTGGCCAGGACACCAGGGAGAACTCCCCAGCTCTTCTAGAATTGTGACATGGAGTCTTTTACATCCACCTGAGAGGGCAGATGGGGCCTCGGTTTAACATCTCATCTGAAAGAGGGCACATCCGACAGGACAGCATTCCCTCAGTACTGCACTGAAGTGCCAGCCGAGAACCCACAGCCATCTGACTCAGTAGCAAGAGTGCTAACACTGAGCCAAGGCTGACACCACCAAAAGCTGGTAACTGGTCACTCATCTCATTTCTGTTTGTGGAACCTTGCTGTGCACAAATTGACTGCCACATTTACTTACAAAACAACAGTACTTCATTGGCTGTAAAGTACTTCAGGTTATCCAGAGGACGTGAAAGGTGCTATATCAGTACAACTTCTTTGTTTTCAGGGCGTTAGTTTGCCAGTCTTCCTGCAGCTGATTCCATGGGCTGCCTATCTCGATATTTGCTGGGTTTGTACATGTGAAATGTCTGTGCCCCTCAAAGCCTCTCTGAGGTCCCTGCCCAACCTGAGATTGACTTTTTGCATTGCCTCCTCACTCTATTCATTAGTTCCTAATCGTGCTGCATTATTTTCCGATAGAACTGTAGAAGCAAGCTCTCCCCAACCAACCCCTTCCTAATATGCACTATTTCATAGTTAAAACACTTTTTTCATCTGCACTGAAAACAAATATTCAACGATGTTGTGAAACCAAATGAAAATTGTCTGTGGTGATTTACATCACAAATGTCAAAATGGACATGCTTGCTGACTATTTGGCGAATACAGGAAATATTCCAGTCCGAAAGACGGTTTTTATAAATGCTTAAATACACTTTTCATTTATGTTGGGAGGGGAAAGTGAAGCTCTATTTAGCACTACTGATATAAATTCTTCATGAACTGTTTTGAATGCAGTTTGTCACATAAGTATACAGTCTTTAACCATTTAAAAAGTGCAGCACAATTTGTTAATACCAAGATCTTGCATAAGCGAACTTCAACAAACTAGCTTCGCACCAAGATTTTATTGTATGTGCTTGGAATAGTTGGAGGAGTAGCAATTTAAACAAAAACGTTATTGTTAAAACCTACTGTTTGTCAGTTTCAAAATCTAATTATGTGTTATAAAGGGGAAAATGGTTTCACTGTTTTCTTCGATTTATTTTTCTCTGCATTATTTCTATTACTTTTCATTATATCTGTATTCACCGTGTTTTCTTCCCTCTGCTTTGATTAGATTATCCCCCTCCCCCTTCATCCCCAATACTGGTCATCTGGTCACAAAGCTTGTCATTTAATAGATTCCGCCATTTTGTTTACCAATGCTATAAGCAGCAGAAAACGCAGCTTGTGGAACTCAACTTGTCACTGCTTGAACAGACACTTCAACTTATTGTCCCTTTCTACTTTCCAGCACTAAGCCTATATTTTTATCTAATTTAGTTCATTTGCCTATAATTCTATTTACTTTATCATTAAAAGCAGTATCGAATGGATTTCCATAAATTTGCTTGTATAAAAGCAAAATACAGTACTGCAGATGCTGGAATTCTGAAATAAAAACAGAAAATGCTGGAAACACTCAGCAGGTCAGGCAGCATCTGTGGAGAGAGAAACAGAGTTAACATTTCAGGTCGATGACCCTTCGTCAGAACTGGAAAAAGTTGGAGATGGAACAGGTTTTTAAGCAAGTGTAGGGCAGGGAAAGGGGGGAGGGGAGGAAAGAACAAAAGGAAGGTCTGATAGGCTAAAAAAAATGGTACTTTGTGGTGCTCTTGCTGATGTCGGTGCAGAATTGTGGAGAGGAAGTAGAAACACTGGAAACAAAAATTAAACAACTCCCCAAACTGCATAGTAATAATAACACCAGAAAGTGCTGGAAATACTCAGCAGGTCAGGCAGCATCGTGGAGAGAGAAACAGAGTTAACGTTTCAGGTAGATGACCCTTCGTCAGAACTGGAAAAAGTTAGAGATGTAACGGATTTTTAAGCAAGTGTGGGGCAGGGAAATGGAGGAGGGGAGGAAAGAACAAAAGGGAAGGTCTGTGATAGGCTGGAAGGCAGGAGAGATTAAGAGACAAAAGGGATGATGGTGCAAGGCAAAAGGAGATGGTAATGGGACAAGTTAAGAAACAAAAGATGACTCTAGATGAAGTGTAAATGGCAATGGCAGAATGATCGACAGCTGCCATGTGACAGAGAAAAAAAAGATAGGGGCAGAGGTTATGCTCTGAATTTGCTTGTATTTTGGGGTACATATATTTCCCATGCGTATCTACAAAGTATTTCGTAACTCCTAAAACATGATTGTTGAAGATCCCGCTCTGAATGGACCTGGCTGTTTATATTTCTTATTCTGCTGATTTTACCATTTAAATTTTGCACGTGTTGTGGTTCGCAAGGGTGTTATCAGCCCAATCCTTCTTTGGTGGATTTAGGATTTATCCAGTAATGAGGGTGCACTGCTGAGAATAGACCTTTCCAAATTTGCAGACCTACAAAATTCAAATAAAAGGAAACAGCAGAATAACAAATAAGTACAAATTGAAACTGAGGTGCCAGGCTTTGTGGATCAGATAGCTGGAGCTTGTGATTTATCGGACATAATTTGAACACCCCAGCCTTATAGTTGTATGATATTTAGTTGAAAGTTGTAAAAACGTTTAAAATGCTCTTGGGAATTTTTCCTACTGCCAATATTTATTAATTGGTTTAAAATTTCCTGGTCTGTTTCTCAGTTAAGTGTCCTAAACTTAAATAAAGGCAATTACAAAGGTATGAAGACAGAGTTGGCTAAAGTGGACTGGGAAAACAGATTAAAGGGTAAGATGGTAGATAAGCAGTGGCAGACATTTAAGGAGATATTTCATAACTCTCAGCAAAGGTTTATTCCAATGAGAAAGAAAGACTCTACGAGAAGGATGAACCATCCGTGGCTAACTAAGGAAGTTATGGGTGGTATCAAATTGAAAGAAAAGGCATACATTGTTGCGAAGATTAGTGGTAGGTCAGAGGATTGGGACATTTTTAGAAACCAGCAAAGGATGACAACATTTTTTTTTCAAGATTATTAAAGTAAACTAGCAAAAAATATAAAAACAGACAGTAAGAGCTTTTACAGGTATATAAAAGGGAAGAGAGTAGCTCAAGTAAACTTTGGTCCCTTAGAGGATGGGACTGGGGAATTAATGGGAAACCGGGAAATGGCAGAGACTTTGAACAAATATTTTGTATCGGTCTTCACGGTAGAAGACACTAAAAGCATCCCAATAATAATTGATAATCAAGGGGCTATCATCATCTTCTTAGGCAGTCCCTTGGAAGCGAGGATGACTTGCTTCCACACTAAAAATTAGTTCTCAGGTGACTGATGAGTCCAATGTGGGACCTACAGTCTCTGTTACAGGTTGGGCAGACGGTGGTTGAAGGGGCGGGTGGGTGGGGTGCTTGGGTTGACATGCGCTCCTTCCGCTGTTTGCGCTTGGCTTCCGCTTGCTCCCGGCAAAGAGACTTGAGGTGTTCGGCGCCTTCACAGATGCTTCTCCTCCACTTTGAGCGGTCTTGGGCCAGGGATTCCCAGGTGTCGGTGGGGATGTTGCACTTTTTCAAGGAGGCTTTGAGGGTGTCCTCGAAGCGTTTCCTCTGCCTACCTGGGGCTCTCTTGCCGTGTCGGAGCTCCGAGTAGAGCGCTTGTTTTGGGAGTCTCGTATCGGGCATGCAGACGATGTGGCCCGTCCATCGGAGCTGATCGAGCGTGGTCAAAGCTTCGATGCTGGGGATGTTGGCCTGAGCGAGAACACTGATGTTGGTGCGCCTATCCTGCCAATGGATTTGCAGGATCTTGCGGAGGCAGCATTGGTGGTACCTCTCCAGTGCTTTGAGGTGCCTGCTGTACATGGTCCATGTCTCTGAGGCATACAGGAGGGCGGGAATCACTACTGCTCTGTAGACCATCAGCTTGGTGCCGGGTTTGAGGTCCTGGTCTTCAAACACTCTTCCTCAAGCGACCGGAGGCTGCACTGGCACACTGAAGGCGGTGTTGGACTTCATCGTCGACATCTGCCCTTGTTGACAGTAGGCTCCCGAGGTATGGAAAGTGGGCCACGTTTTCCAAGGCCTCGTCGTGGATTTTGATAATCGGGGGGCAGTACTGTGTGGCGGGGGCAGGTTGGTAGAGGACCTTTGTCTTACGGATATTTAGTGTAAGGCCCATGCTCTCGTACGCTTCGATGAAGGTGTTGATGATGGTTTGGGGTTCGACCTCTGAGTGTGCGCAGACGCAAGCGATGACAGGATCAGACGATCTTGGATCTTGACTGGAGGCGACGGAGGTTGAACAGTACAATCAAGGGGCTATAGGGAAGGAGGTACTTAAAACAATGACTATCGCTAGAGAAAAAGTACTAGGCAAACTAATGGGACTAAAGGCTGACAAGTCCCCTGGACCTGATGGCCTACATCCTAGGGTCTTAAAAGAAGTGGTTGCAGAGATAGTGGCGTTGGTTGTAATCTGCCAAAATTCCCTGGATTCTGGCGAGGTCCCAACGGATTGGAAAACCGCAAATGTAACGAAAGGTGGGAGGCAAAAAGCAGGAAACTATAGGCCAGTTAGCCTAACATCTGTCATTGGGAAAATGCTGGAATCCATTATTAAGGAAGTAATAGCAGGGCATTTAGAAAATCATAATACAATCAAGCAGAGTCAACATGGTTTTATGAAAGGGAAATCATGTTTGACAAATTTACTAGAGTTCTTTGAGGATGTAACGAGCAGGGTGGATAAAGGGGAACCAGTAGATGTAGTGTATTTGGATTTTCAGAAGGCATTCGATAAGGTGCCACATAAAAGGTTACTGCACAAGATAAGAGCGCACGGGGTTGGGGTAATATATTAGCATGGTAGAGGATTGGCTAACTAACAGAAAACAGAGTCGGGATAAATGGGTCATTTTCCGGTTAGCAAACTAACTAGTGGGGTGCCACAGGGATCACTGCTGGGGCCTCAACTATTTACAATCTATATTAATGACTTGGATGAAGGGACCGAGTGTACTGTAGCCAAATTTGCTGATGATACAAAGATGGGTGGGAAAGCAAGTTGTGAGGAGGACACAAAGAGTCTGCAAAGGGCTATAGATAGGTTAAGTGAGTGGGCAAAAATTTGGTAGATGGAGTATAATGTGGGAAAATGTGAGGTTATCCACTTTGGTAGGAAGAATAAAAAAGCAAATTATTATTTAAATGGAGAGAGACTACATAATGCTGCGTTACTGAGGGATCTAGGGGTCCTCGTACATGAAACACAAAAAGTTAGTATGCAGGTACAGCAAGTAATTAGGAAGGCAAATGGAATGTTGGCCTTTATTGCAAGTGGGATGGAGTATAAAAGTAGAGAAGTCTTGCTACAACTGTACAGGGCGCTGGTGAGACCACACCTGGAGTACTGCGTGCAGTTTTGGTCTCCTTATTTAAGGAGGGATATACTTGTATTGGCAGCAGTTCAGAGAAGGTTCACTAGGTTGATTCCTGAGATGAAGGGGTTGTCTTATGAAGAAAGGTTGAGCCTATACTCATTGGAGTTTAGAAGAATGAGAGGTGATCTTATTGAAACATATAAGATTCTGAGGGGGCTTGACAGGGTAGATGCATGGAGGATGTTTCCCCTCATGGGTGAATCTAGAACTAGGGGGCACAATTTCAGGATAAGGGGTTGCCCATTTAAAATGGAGATGAGGAGGAATTTCTTCTCTCAGAGGGTCGTGAATCTTTGGAATTCTCTACCCCAGAGAGCTGTGGAGGCAGAGTCATTGCATATATTCATGACGGAGATAGACATATATTTGAGTTACAGGGGAGTCAAGGGTTATGGGGAGAGAGCAGGAAAGTGGTGTTGAGGCCAAGATCAGATCAGCCATGATCTTATTGAATGGCGGGGCAGGCTCGAGGGGCCGAATGGCCTACTCCTGCTCCTATTTCTTATGTTCTTATGTTCACCCTTGTTTTGAATATCAGAACTGCATGAGCAATTTAGTACTTTAGTACAACTATATGGAGCACCTTAAGATATGAACTAGAGCTTTGCCTATTTCTTCATTCATTTTCCTAAAGGATTGTAAGAAGCATCCCATTTGTCCAAGTGCCCTACAGGCATTTAATGCTTTTGAGTTTCTTCATAACACATGGTTTAATAATTTCAATGTTAGAAATTTTTATCTAGTTTGATTGGTCTGGAATTTGTCAACAATGTTTCCTGGAAGCTGATATCAAGAATTAGTTTTAACACATCCACCATTTACTAATCTTCACACAATAATTATACCCAACAGATCACCTAAAGGCAATTAGTATGGGGTGTGAGCAAACAGAAAAAAATTACAAAAAAAGTTATTTTTTTTTAGCATTTTATACAGTTTAAGCCATCAAACAAAAATTTTGAGCTCCGGTTGTCTGGGATGTGAGTTTTGCGTCACTGTGTCGGGGAACTGACATTTATGGGCGGGCCCAAGGCAGATGCCTATGGGGTGCTTTGTTGTTGTCCACAGACCTTGTGGCTGGAGTCAATAACCCAACCCCAGAACGTGATGAATTACCTCCAGTTGAGGTGCTGGTCACTTGGAGACTTGACAGAGGCAACAATTTCCCCAGACAGTGCTACAGCAATGACAGCTTAAGCAAGAACTACAAATCCGTCATGGGACGTAAGAGAGAGGAAAACACCTTTGAAAATCGTTGAAATTACTGGGAAAGGAAGATTTTGAGGTGGGAGATATAAACAAATAATGTACTTGGATTTTAAGAAAATAGTGCAAATGCAGAACGGGAGGTATGGTAAAAAATACATTTTCTATAATGTAAAATAACTGGGAATAAAACATTTTAGGGACAGAATAACTAAGTTACTAACACTTTAAGCAAGTTTTGTAAAGTGGTAACTATATAATATTGCAAATCTTACATGTGAGACCTGTATTTTTCAGTGTCCACAAGGCAAGGGTGCCCAAGACGCAACCCGTGGGCCAAAAGCAGCCTGCAAAAGCCTTTGACCTGGCTCACAAATCCCCTGCTTGTTATTTTCTTCTTTGTGCTTGTGCGTACAGGTGACTTCTTGGGGTGGACTTAATGGGTTGTAATTGAGAAGTTACACTCGAAATTACACCATTCATGTGCGCATTTTGCCAGTGTCTATTTACACCCAAATTATCTCGGCTTATTAACATAAGGCAGAACGTAAAAATGGGCGTAAACAAGTGGAAATCAGCATAAACAATCAAGGCCCTCAAAGTGTGAAACACACCAAATATTCTTTAACAATGAAAATTAAAGTTTCAAGTCATATAGCCATCATTCATGCATCAAGGAGCCATAATAAAATTGGAGTCAATGGGAATCGGGAAAAAATCTCCACTGGCTGGAGTCATACCTAGCACAAAGGAAGATGGTGGTGGTTGTTGGAGGCCAATCATCTCAGCCCCAGGACATCGCTGTAGGAGTTCCTCAGGGCAGTGTCCTAGGCCCAACCATCTTCAGCTGCTTCATCAATGACCTTCCCTCCAATATAAGGTCAGAAGTAGGGATGTTTGCTGTTGATTACACAGTGTTCAGTTCCATTTGCAACTCCTCAGATAATGAAGCAGTCCATGCCCGCATGCAGCAAGACCTGGACAACATTCAGGCTTTGGCTGATAAGTGGCAAGTAACATTCACGCCACATATGTGCCAGGAAATGACCATCTCCAACAAGAGAAAGTCTAACCACCTCCCCTTGATATTTAATAGCATTACCATCGTTAAACCCCCACCATCAACAATGTGGGGGTCACCATTAACCAGAAGTTTAACAACCAGCCACATAAATACTGTGACTACAAGAGCAGGTCAGAGGCGGGGTATTCTGCGATGAGTGTCTCACCACCTGACTCCCAAAGCCTTTCCACCATCGACAAGGCACAAGTCAGGAGTGTGAGGGAATACTCTCCACTTGCCTGGATGAGTGCAGCTCCAACAACACTCAAGAAGCTCGACACAAACTAGGACAAAGCAGTCCGCTTGATTGACATCCCATCCACCACCTGAAACATTCAGTCCCTCCACCACTGGTGCACCATATCTGCAGTGTGTACCATCTACAAGATGCACTGCAGCAACTCGCCAAGGCTTCTTCGACAGCACCTCCCAAACCCGTGACCTCTACCATCTAGAAGGACAAAGGCAGCAGGTGCATGGGAACATCACCACCTCCAAGTCACGCACCATTCTGACTTGGAAATATATCACCGTTCCTTCATCGTCGCTAGGTCAAAATCCTGGAACTCCCTCCCTAACAGCACTGTGGGAAGACTTTCACGATACGAATTGCAGCAGTTCAAGAAGGCAGCACACCACCACCTTCTCAAGGGCAATTAGAGATTGGCAATAAATGCTGGCCTTGCCAGCGACGCCCACATCCCATGAATGAAAAAAAAATTGTGGAAGCTTTCTGATTTTTAATGTGACTTATACTGAAGCCATCAAAATGCACTCACAGTGGGGGCAAAATTCGGTACCTTAGCGCTTCTAGTTAGCGCCAACAGATGGCACTAATGGAGCACTAGAGCATTATCGCCGGGGCGAGGTAAATCCAGCGCTGCACGCCAATTCTGCCCTCCCCACAGTGCCGCCAGTAACAGTTATCGCCGGGAGCCTCAACGCCAGGTGGATCTTGACGTCAGTGAGTGTGTAATGCTCACTGACCACGCAATCTGCGAAATTGATTGTCGCCACCTACCTTAGCGCCTGGAGTAAACAGCGACAGGGAGAGCTGGCGTGAAGCACCAGGAAGCCGGCTCCAGGGACGTTATTTAAAGGGATCATCAGTAATGAGTCACAGCTGTCAGATTAGTGGAGTTTCAGTGGTTTCTTGTCAGTTTCACATAGTCCAACAGTTTCATTAAGTAATTTCAAGGTTATTTTGTATCAGGAGTGTTGTAACAACTAAAAAGTAGCTACATTTATTCTTTAAAAACTGCTACACTTGGTTACATTAATGGGGGTTGTACTGGCAGTCGACCTCGCCCTCCAGGATCTATGGCGGAGAGAGCTGAGACAGCAAGAAAGACTGGAACATGTGCCCAGAGGGAGGCGGAGGGCCAACAGGGCTCTCAACAGGAGGCTTTACCCTCCGAGGGTATTCCAAGAGCACTTCTCCTACCTCCAATTAAGCGAGGAGCAGTGTATTAGAAGGCTCCGCTTCACCAAGGAGATGGTCATAGAACTCTGCCACCTCCTGCAACCAGACCTCCAGCCTCAGATCAGGATGACCACGGCTCTCTCAGTGGCAGTCACCCTCAATTTCTTCACCAGCGGATCCTTCCAGTCTACAACAGGAGACATAGCTAACATCTCACAGTTCGCTGTCCATCGCTGCATCCAGGAGGTCACAAAGGCTCTCTACAGTAGGAGAAGGGACTACATTTCCTTCCCCATCACCAGAGAGAAGCAGGACGAGCATGCATGTGGCTTTGCCAGGATAGCGGGATTCCCCATGGTGCAGGGCACCATTGACTGCACCCACGTGAGTTCTTCCGTAACAGCAAAGGCTACCACTCACTTAATGTGCAGTTGGTGTGCAACCACAGACAGTGAATCCTCATTGTCAATGCCCACTATGATGCCTTTATCCTGTGCCAGACCGGTGTGCCAGCACTCTTCCAGCCACCACGTCAAGCTCACAGCTGGCCAGTCGGAGACAAGGGTTATCCGCTCTCCACCTGGCTCATGACTCCCCTCCGCAACCCCAACACTCCTGCCAAGCACTCATATGAGAGCCATGCTGCAACCAGGAACATCATTGAGCAGACCATCGGCCTGCTGAAGCAACGGTTCCGCTGCTTTGACCGCTCGGGAGGAGCCCTCCAGTATTCGGCTGAGCGGGTGTCCCATTTCGTGCTGCATGCTCCACAACTTGGCCATCATGAGGACCCAGCCCTTGCCACCAGGGATTGCGGGACCACCTCAGGCGGATGAAGAGAAAGACGAGGAGGACGAGTAGGAGGAGGAACAGGAGCGAGGGAGGAGGCAGCCACTCAATCGGACTTCCGGAAGGGCAGTTCGCGATCGCCTCATCAGACTGCGGTTCGAATTAATTAAACCCCAGATCCCCATTGCTCACCACATCCCATCATTCCATCCCTGTCGCAGGCCATAACACAGCGCAAAGCTGAAATGAGACACACCACAAAAGAATCCAAACTGAATTAATAAATTTATCAAAAATCAGTGAACACATATTTACAACAAAAATATTAACTATTCACCCTTGTGCAATCCCTTAGTGCTTCTCGTTACTGTGCCTTTGCCTACTCTAGTGCTCCTACGAAGTGTTGGCCCAGTGGCTGCAGCATGGCTGGTGAGAGGCTACTGAGTGTCCGTGTGGGAGACTTCAGATGGCCTTGCAGGACGCCCTCGAGCAGCTCTGGGCCTGGAAGGCCCAGCTGTTGACTGCACCACCTCAGCATGGGCAGCAGCAGTCTGGGCTGGCTGGATGACAGGCAGCGACAAGGGCAATGGTGGAGTGGCAGTGGTGGGAGCAGGAATGCTGTCATCCTGAGAGAGGACAGCAGGTTCCTGCTCCACTGACCCACTGCCACTCCCCCAGGGCAGCACCTCAGCATCCCTAGCAATCTGTTGGAGCACAGATTGCTGGCCTGCTGCGACACCGTGAAAGCCCCGGTCAACGGTGGTAGACCCAGCCATGATGGCAGCAGTCAGAGCTTGCGTGGCGTCAATCTGAGACTGCATGAGAGCAGTCTGAAATTGGATGCCACCAAGCATAGGCTGCATTATAGTACTAAGACGTTGCATTGAAAGGATATTTACATGTCCTAGCCCCTTTGGGACTATCCCGGATCAGGTGTATTTCTCAGATGTTCACATTCAACTAAAGGTTGAGGTAGCCGAATCCTAAAGACGGTTAACTGGGTCTAAAGGTCCGGGCTATCTCTCCCTAAAGGAAAGGAGCAACCCGAGAATGTTACTGTCCTCCAGATAGCACTTTTATTAAGTTTAACCAGACTGTAACGTCCCGGATAATATAAGGGTCCGGAGATCTCCCCTCAGAAATGTACCTCTTCACCAAAGTGTGTACAGGGATTGGGTTCGTGAGTTATTGATACAGAAGACTTATGTAAGACAATTCTAAAAATATATAGAGATTTATTAAAAGAACTGACATGCAATTTACAGTTGGTGAATCAGTCAATTGCAACATTAAAAGTTCTAAAAAGAGAAAAAATACAATCTTATTTTTAACAGAGAATCTTACTTTTAAATCTTAACTTTGCTACAGTATTACAGTTCTTAAAATTTTCTATACAGGATATCCATCAACTATCAAGGTAGCAGTTATCTTCAATCCCCGAGGTACAAAAAAGTGAATGACTACAGAGCCGCCCCTGTAGTCGAGAATCGCTTTGCCCGATTAAAGCAAATCTGCTGTCTCATTCGAGACTTCAATATTTATATGCTTTTTCAGTTGTATTTCATAAGGTTTTTGTTGATCCAAGTTAATTATCACTAATCATCTTTTAGCTGACCCCTGCACTTCTTACTGCTGCATCATCAGTAGTTATTGGGAGTTTACCATGTATGTTCAAAAGGGCAGATGTCCTTTGTTTGTGTGTTACCTTTACATCATGTGTCATTCTTAAGAAGTTTAATCAAGATCATTTATCCAGGGTTGACCATTGTCCAGTTTTAATAAGGTTACCCATTCAGGGTCAACAACTGTCCTGTCCCAACAAGGCCAGAATTCTTTCATAGCTAGGATTTCCAAATCCAGCTTGTCATGTTTTTAAAGAAGTTAGAAGGTAGAATTCCTTATAAGGTAGTGTATTTTTCTAAAAAGGTTATAAGGTAGAATTCCTTCACAGCGTCACTTCCGCCTGTGCTGCAATGGAAGCTGCCAGATCACCCATCACACGCGGCATCAGGTCTGGGTCGCCACGGTCTCTCTGGGAGTCTACCATACTTTGTAGACTGGAAATGATGGGCTCCATGGTGTGCGCAGAGCCTTATGCAATGTTGGAGGCGGACTCCTCCATGCTCCTTATCATTGCTGAGAGGCTCTCGGGCACCCTTGCTATTGCACCTATCATCTCCGTGTGCATGGCCATCACCCTTCTTCTAAAGGCTTCCCCATCGAGGTCCTCATCTGAGCCATGTGCAGCAGAACTCGTGCGCGAACTCATCCTCTGGAGAGCTGGCCCCCGAGCTACCCTTCCCCCCTGGCCTTGCTGCAGCCCACTCATCCCCGGTGCCTCACCCTGTGCAGATCCCATAACTATACTAGCCTCTAAAGAACGTGTAGTGCCAGTATCTGAGCTGGTGCCTGTGGGTGAGACATGCAGTGACGCAGTGTGTTCTTCGTCCTCCTCTTCTCCCGCCTCGCTCACTACGGTACCCTCAGGGACAGGGTACTCAGGTGCTTGCTCATTATCTGAAAGCATAAAGGCACAAGAGTTGGATTAAGGTGAGGTGAGGGAGCAGGAAGGGAGAAATGCATGCATACAGCATGATTAGCTGGAAAGTGCGAAACACTTGTGGGGTGAGGGGGAAGTGGGATGTGAGAAGGAGAGGGGATGAACATACCATTGTTGTCCCCAAGGGGGTCAACGTCACCAGTGGCCACGGCGCCCTTCACCTGATGCCCAATAATCTGCAGCACTCTATTCTGCAGCGTAGACAGTGGTTGGGTGTTGGCTTGTCCCCTGCCTGTGTGCTCCTGCTCCCTCCTGTTGTGAGCCACCTTGGCCTGCTAGAAAAAGGAAAGTGTGTGAGTGAGTGTGGAGCAATGTGTTTGGGTGATATGCCTGCCATAGTTGAATAGCTGTCATTGTGTGCAAGGCGTGAGATGTGGGTGTGAGTGTTGGTAGGTAGAGAATGCTGGGGGTATGGTGCTTTGGGCAGTATCTGAAAACTATGGTTCAGATGGTGGTATGTAGCATTTGTTGAAGCATTCACTCACCCTGACCACCCGAGTGAGGTCGTTAAATTTCTTCCTGCACTGTGTGTGTGTCCTGGGGACCACAGTGGTGCCCGAGACATGCTACACTACCTCCCTCCACATGGTTCAGAAGACTTGCGGCAAGGGTCTCCTGCCACTTGCCGAGTAGAGCACTGCCCACAGCAAACATCAACACCTCCAATGCTTGATCACAGAATCTGTAGACTCTCTCCCTGGGGCGTGGATCTGCCATGAGTATAGCTGCTTAACTGCTCCTGCTGCTCGCTTCCCGCTCCCCGCCACCCGCCACTCCGTCTCTTTAAACTTCTTGGGCCTGATGATCTATAAAAGGCTGCTTCCTGATTGTTCGATTTTGACCAATCAGGTAGCAGCTATTTAGCACCAACCAGGAATCAACTTTTACCAGTTTGCCAGGCCCAAAAATTTTAAAGAGTTGAAGTTTCAAGCTTCAGGATGGGAGAAAAGTGATGGGGGAAAGGAACTGGAGAGGGGGGAGAAGAATGGTAGAAAAGGGGGAAAGGGAGGATGGGCAGAAACAAAGGAGGATGGGGGACCTATTTTTTTGTGCATGAGGATCTTGCGTTATGGGTATATAAGGGTTGGCAGTTTTGCTTTTTGTGTACATGGAGGGGAGGATCTTATTTGTGTAATCATAGGTGGCTCACTCACATGTTTTGATATCTGTATCTGGCCCCCTGCTCCAAAAAGTTGGCTATCCCTGGAGTAAAGTATGCAATATCTTGAGTCAACCACATAGTATAGCTTCAGTAAATTTGATGTGATAGAGTGATGACTGAACCACAGTTGGGTTTGGACTGCAGCAAGACTATGATAGACATCAGAAACCATATTCCTGGTTCTGACCTACCCATGAACAATGCCATGGGAGATCTTTGTTATTGATCATGTGGATCTTGTACCTTGTTGGTGTTGAGTTCTAATGGTTTAAGCTGGACATCAAATCTGCAACATTTGATCTCCACCAGATCTCAGTGGGGCATCCTGCATGATTGTGTATGTGCATTATAGCTGCACGCTGATCTTTTGTCTTTTTCATTTTCTCTTCCGTGCCTAACAGCACATTAGGCAACCCATTTCTTCCACTGTTTTACATTCAGCAGGTCATGCTCTTGGTTGTTTCTGTAACAAAGACCCTTTTTACATGGACAGGTCATAAGCCTGACTCATAACTTCCTACCAGGAGAACTGGAGAGATGTGATGGGTGGTCGCCACTCCACTCCATGCGAGTACCTCGTTATATGTCAACCCAATATTCAGAGGTTGGAGCTCTGGCCTCCTCCTTGCTGGGGCTCTGATGTTGGGGGGCACTCAGCTCCCATCAGATGCATGTACCTCGCTGTATGACAACACAGTACTCAGAGGCTGGAGCTCTGATATCCTAATTGCCGGGGCTCTGATGGTGGGGGGCACTCAGCTCCCATCAGATGTGAGTACCTCACTGCAAGTCAACTCAGTATTCAGAGGCTGGAACTCTGGTCTCCTGCTTGCCGGGGCTCTGATGGTGGGGAGGCACTCCACTCCCATCGGACGCGAATATCCCGCTGGATGTCAACCCAGTATTACGAGTTGGTGGGAGTTGGTGGAGACCAATGAGATCCCGAGCAACCACATCTGCGGTAAGTGCCTGCAGCTTGAGGAACTTAAGCTCAGAGTTGTTGAGCTGGAGTCTGAGCTGCAGACATTGCGATGCATCAGGGAGGGGGAAAGTTACCCAGACACTTTGTTCCAGGAGGCAATCACACCCCTTAGGTTAAGCAGTACTTTAGAGTTAGTCAATGGTCAGGGACAGGAGGGTGTGACTGCGCGTCAAGAAGGTATGGGGACTCAGGATATAGTGATGGAGGAGCCTCAGCCCTTGACCTTGTCCAACAGGTACAACGTACTTACTGCCTGTATGGATGAGAACAAGGAATGCAGGGAGGATGGGCAAGCTGACCACGGCACCGTGGTACAGGAGGCCATTCAAGTGGGGGGAGTAAAAAGGAATGTGGTAGTGGTAGGTGACAGTATAGTCAGGGGGATAGATACTGTTCTCTGCAGCCGCGACATGGAGTACCGAAGGCTGTGTTGCCTGCCCGGTGCTAAGGTTAAGGATATCTCCTCACGGCTGGAGAAGAACTTGGAGTGGGAGGGGGAGGATCCAGTCGTCGTGGCCCATGTAGGAACAAACGACATCGGTAGAACTAGGAATGAGGTTCTGCTGAGGGAGTTTGAGGAGCTAGGATCCAAATTAAAACGCAGAACCTCAGAGGTAATAATCTCTGGATTGTTACCTGAGCCACGTGCAAATTAGCATAGGGACAAACAGGTTAGAGGTTTAAATTCCTGGCTCAAGGAGTGGTGTGGGAGGAAGGGGTTTCAGTTCATTGGGCACTGGTTCACGGTGAGAAATGATATTGGCTCAGAAGAGCAAGGTGTAGAAACAGTTTGGGTGCAGATAAGAAATAGTAAGGGAAAGAAGTCACTGGTGGGAGTAGTCTATAAACCCCCTAACAGTAGCTACACTGTAGGACAGAGTATAAATCAAGAAATAATGGGGGCTTGTAAGAAAGGTACTGCAATAATCTGGGTGATTTTAATCTTCATATAGATTGGACAAATCAAATATGTAAGGGTAGCCTTGAGGACAAGTTCATAGAGTGTATTTGGGATGGTTTCTTAGAACAATATGTTGTGGAACCAACCAGGGAGCAGGCTATTTTAGATCTGGTAATGTGTAATGAGACAGGATTAATTAATGATCTTATTGTAAAGGATCCTCTAGGGAAGAGTGATCATAGCATGATAGAATTTCAAATTCAGTTTGAGGGTGAGAAACTTGGGTCTGCAACTAGTGTCCTAAACTTAAATAAAGGCAATTACAAAGGTATGAAGACAGAGTTGGCTGAAGTGGACTGGGAAAATAGATTAAAGGGTAAGATGGTAGATAAGCAGTGGCAGACATTTAAGGAAATATTTCATAACTCTCAGCAAAGGTTTATTCCAGTGAGAAAGAAAGACTCTACGAGAAGGATGAATCACCCATGGCTAAGGAAGTTAAGGATGGTATCAAATTAAAAGAAAAGGCATACAATGTTGCAAAGATTAATGGCAGACCAGAGGATTGGGAAAGTTTTAGAAACCAGCAAAGGATGACTAAAAAAATAATAAAGAGGGAGAAGATAGATTATGAGAGTAAACTAGCAAAAAATATAAAAACAGACAGTAAGAGCTTCTACAGGTATATAAAAAGGAAGAGAGTAGCTAAAGTAAAAGTTAGTCCCTTAGAGGATGAGACTGGGGAATTAATAATGGGAAACAGGGAAATGGCAGAGACTTTGAACAAATATTTTGTATCGGTCTTCATGGTAGAAGACACTAAAAGCATTCCAATAATAATTGATAATCAAGGGGCTATAGGGAGGGAGGAACTTAAAACAATCACTATCACTAGAGAAAAAGTACTAGGCATACTAATGGGACTAAAGGCTGACAAGTCCCCTGGACCTGATGGCCTGCATCCTAGGGTCTTAAAAGAAGTGGCTGCAGAGATAGTGGATGCGTTGGTTGAAATCTACCAAAATTCCCTGGACTCTGGAGAAGTTCCAGCGGATTGGAAAACCGCAAATGTAACACCCCTATTCAAGAAAGGAGGGAGACAGAAAGCAGGCAACTATAGACCAGTTAGCCTAACATCTGTCATTGGGAAAATGTTGGATTCCATTATTAAGGAAGTAATAGCAGGACATTTAGAAAATCATAATACAATCAAGCAGAGTCAACATGGTTTTATGAAAGGGAAATCGTGTGTCACAAGTTTACGAGAGTTCTTTGAGGATGTAATGAGCAAGGTGGATAAAGGGGAACCAGTAGATGTAGTGTATTTAGATTTCCAGAAGGCATTCGATAAGGTGCCACATAAAAGGTTACTGCACAAGGTAAGAGCTCACAGGGTTGGGGGTAATATATTAGCATGGATAAAGGATCGGCTAACTAACAGAAAACAGAGTCGGGATAAATGGGTCATTTTCATGTTGGCAAACTGTAACTAGTGGGGTGCCACAGGGATCAGTGCTGGGGCCTCAACTATTTACAATCTATATTAATGACTTGGATGAAGGGACCGAGTGTACTGTAGCCAAATTTGCTGAAGATATAAAGATAGGTGGGAAAGCAAGTTATGAGGAGGACACTTGGGGCTCGATTTTAACAGCCCTGAGGAGGTGGGTTTGGAGGCGGATCAGCTGCTAAAATCGGAAAAAATGGCTTCAGACACCCAACCCACCTCCATCCCGCCCCCACGTGATTTTCCTGAGTGTATGTTCAGCTGCTCCCGAACTGCCCCGACTCCAACCGGTGGGACAGGTAGTTAAGGCAGTTAACAGCCTGTTAACTGCCTTGATAATCCTATTTTGATAGAGGTTTCCCATTTTCATGCCTCTGGCTCCTGTTTCTCCTCTTGTCAGAAACAGTCCTGCTTCAAGGAGACGAGTTGGTGGAGGACATGATCTGTAGTCATCATTGGTGCAGAACTTTAAAAGCGCTCCTGTCACAAGCCAAAATAGTAACTGATGGGAGGTGACAGCCGGGAGCGGGTTGGAAAGCCGCCGAGCAGCGGGCCTGCCCTCAACCCGCCTCCATTAGTAAAATCGAGCCCAAAGAGTCTGCAAAGGGCTACAGATAGGTTAAGTGAGTGGGCAAAATTTTGGCAGATGGAGTATAATGTGGGAAAATATGAGATTATCCAGGAAGAATAAAAAAGCAAATTATTATTTAAATGGAGAGAGACTACAAAATGCTGCAGTACAGAGGGATCTGGGGGTCCTCGTACATGAAACACAAAAAGTTAGCATGCAGGTGCAGCAGGTAATTAGGAAGGCAAATGGAATGTTGGCCCTTATTGCAAGGGGGATGGAGTATAAAAGTAAAGAAGTCTTGCTACAACTGCTGGTGAGACCACACCTGGAGTACTGCGTGCAGTTTTGGTCTCCTTATTTAAGGAGGGATATACTTGCATTGGAGACAGTTCAGAGAAGGTTGACTAGGTTGATTCCTGAGATGAGGGGGTTGTCTTATGAAGAAAGGTTGAGCAGGTTGGGCCTATACTCATTGGAATTTAGAAGAATGAGAGGTGATCTTATTGAAACATATAAGATTCTGAGGGGGCTCGACAGGGTAGATGCAGGGAGGATGTTTCCCCTCGTGGGTGAATCTAGAACTAGGGGGCACAGTTTCAGAATAAGGTGTCGCCCATTTAAAACGGAGATGAGGAGGAATTTCTTCTCTCAGAGGGTCGTGAATCTTTGGAATTCTCTACCCCAGAGAGCTGTGGAGGCGGAGTCATTGAATATATTCAAGGCGGAGATAGACAGATATTTGAGCTACGGGGGAGTCAAGGGTTATGGGGAGCGGGCGGGAAAGTGGAGTTGAGGCCAAGATCAGATCAGCCATGATCTTATTGAATGGTGGAGCAGGCTCGAGGGGCCAAATGGCCTACTCCTGCTCCTATTTCTTATGTTCTTACTGGGGAAAGAGGGAGCTGTTCCGTTGGGATGGGCTCAACTTAAACCGAGCTGGGATCAGTGTCCTGGCAAATCGAATAACTAGGACAGTAGACAGGGTTTCAAAGTAATGAATGGGGGGTGGGGTGAGGGGGGGTGGGGTGGGAAGATTCAGGAAAGAGTAAATTTAAAAGCAGCAAGAGAAATGTCAAGGCTCTAGGGCAGAGTAGAGTTTTGGGTAAAAATAAGCAGAATGGGTCAGGATGCAGAGAGGTCATCGGGCATCAGTGACTAAGGTGACATCAGGGAAAAATAGTAAAAAGTCAAAGCTAAAGGCACTATATCCGAATGCACAAAGCATTCGCGACAAAATAGATGAATTAATAGTGTAGATAGAAATTAATAAGTTTGATCTAATAGCCATTACGGAGACGTGGTTGCAAAGTGACCAAGGTTGGGAACTAAATATTCCAGGATACATAACTTTTAGAAGAGATAGGCAAAATTGAAAAGGAGGAGGGGTAGCCCTGATAATAAAGTATGGGATAAAGACAGTAGAGAGAAAGGATCTTAGCTCCGAAAATCAAGAAGTAGAATCAGTTTGTGTGGAGCTAAGAAACAGCAAGGGGCAGAAAACATTGGTGGGAGTTGTTTATAGGCCCCCAAACAGTAGTTGTAATGTAGGGCAGAGTATAAATCAGGAAATTAGAGGCGTATGTGACAAGGATATTACAGTAATCATGGGGTACTTTAATTTACATATAGACTGGGCAAACGAAATTTGCAGTAATAGTGTGGAGGACGAATTCATGGAATGTATACAAGATAGTTTTCTAGATCAGTATGTTGAGGAACCAACTAGGTAACAGGCTATTTTAGATCTAGTATTGTGCAATGAGAAAGGGTTAATTAATAACCTTGTAGTAAAGGGGCCTTTAGGGAAGAGGGACCATAATAAGATAGAATTTTATATTGAGTTTGAAAGTGATTTAGTTAAATCCAAAACTAGGGTCTTAAATCTAAACAAAGAAAACTACGTAGGTATGAGGGGCGAGTTGGCTAAGGTAGATTGGGAACCTACATTAAAAGGTATGACAGTAGACAAGCAATGGCTAGCATTTAAAGAATTAATACATAATTTACAACAAGTATACATTCCTTTAAGGCACAAAAACCCCACAGGAAAAGTGGTCCAACCGTGGCTAACAAGAGAAGTTAAAGATAGTATTAGATCAAAGGAAAAGGATTGTAATGTTGCCAAAAAGAATAGTAAGCCTGAGAATTGGGAGGATTTTAGAATTCAGCAAAGGTGGACCAAGAAATTGATAAGGAAAGAGAAAATAGAATATGAGAGTAAATTAGCAAGAGACATAAAAACAGATTGTAAGCGTTTCTATAAGTATGCAAATAGGGAGAGATTAGTGAAAGTAAACGTGGGCCCATTACAGGCTGAGACAGGAGAAATTATAATGGTCAATAAGAAAATGGCAGAGACATTAAACAAATACTTTGTATCTGTCTTCACAGCAGATTTGATGTGCAGGTCTCTCCAGGCCGAGATTCAAGGCTGCAATGAGCAGGATGTGGATGGAAAGCAAGATCAACCCTCCCGTTTAAGAACTGGCCGGCGCCATTGTGTGTGTGTTCCATTGCTGACTGACATCACATGAGCTTCGCCAGCGCTCTGAGGTAGCGCCTCGCTCCTCGGCCTTTGCGCCTTAAGACAGGTATGAAGCGCCTGATTTAGCGCTCCAATCACCTCCAGGGGCGATAAAAGTGAAGTTTGCAGTCGGTGGCGATAATTAGCGCCAGGCGCTAATCTTTGCGCCCGGCCAATAATTGCGCCCCAAATGGGGCGATACTGAATTTCTCCCCCTATGATTCTATGGTTACACTCAATCCCTTCATCTAAGTCATTAATATAGTTTGTAAATAGCGGAAGCCCAAGCACTGATCCTTGAGGTACCCCGCTAGTTACAGCCTGCCAACCTGAAAAAGTCCCGTTTATTCCTACTCTCTGTTTTCTGTCCATTAACCAATCCTCAATCCATGCTAATATATTACCCCCAATACCATGAGTCCTAATTTTGTGTAATAACCTCTTGTGTGGCACCTTATCGAATGCTTTCTGAAAATCCAAATACACCACATCCACTGGTTCCCCCTTATCCATCCTACGAGTTACATCTTCGAAAAACTCTAACAGATTTGTCAAACACGATTTCCCTTTCATAAAACCATGTTGACTCTGCCTAATCATATTATGATTTTCTAAGTGCCCTGTTACCATGCCCTTATCAAAAGCCTTTTGGAAGTCCAAATACACCACATCCACTGGTTCTCCCTTATCTATTTTACCAGTTACATCCTCAAAAAATTCCAGTGGATTAGTGAAGCATGATTTACCTTTTGTAAATCCATGTTGACTTTGTCCGATCCTGTCACTGTTTTCCAAGTGCTCAGCTATTACATCTTTTATAAAAAAAGCCTGAGGGTTTTATACCTTAATGCGAGAAGCATCAGGAACAAGGTAGATGAATTAGCTGTGGAAATAGAGGTTAATAATTATGATCTAATTGGGATTACGGAAACATGGTTGCAGGGTGAGCAGGGCTGGGAGCTTAACATACAGGGGTATTCAGTATTTAGGAAGGATCGACAAAAAAGAAAGGGAGGAGGGGTAGCATTGCTGGTAAAAGAGGGGATAAATGCAATTGAAAGGAAGGATATTAACTCAGTTAATACAGAATCTATATGGGTGGAGCTAAGAAATAGCGAGGGGCGAAAAACATTAATAGGAGTGGTATATAGGCCTCCAAATAGTAAAATAGAGGTTGGGGAGGGCATCACGAGGGAAATTAGAGAAGCGTGCAATAAGAGCACAGCTGTCATCATAGGTGACTTTAACTTACATATAGATTGGACTAGCCTAATCAGTAAAAATAATGAGGAGGAGGAATTCCTTGAGTGTTTAAGGGATGGTTATCTGGATCAATATGTCGAGGAACCAACTCGGGAACAGGCTATATTGGACTGGGTACTGTGCAATGAGAAGGGACTAATTAGTAATCTTGTTGTACGGGGACCCTTGGGTCAGAGCGATCATAACATGATCGATTTCTCACTCGAAATGGAGAGCGAAGAAATTAACTCAGAGACTCAGGTCCTGAATTTAAACAAGGGGAATTATGATGCCATTAGACGGGAACTGAGTAGGTCTGATTGGACAACGTTCCTGGGAGGACTGGAGGTAGATAAACAATGGCAAGCATTTAAAGATAGAATGACAAAATTGCAAAAATTGTTTATACCAATCTGGCATAAAAGGAAATCTAAAAAGGTGACTCAACCGTGGATAACAGGGGAAATTAGAGACAGCATAAAATCCAAAGATAGGGCGTATAAAATAGCCAAAAAACGCGCCAGAGCGGAAGATTGGGAACAGTTTAAGATAGAGCAAAGGAGGGCAAAGGGCTTAATCAAGAAGGGCAAAATAGCTTACGAAAGCAAGCTGGCGGAAAATATAAAAACTAACTCCAAAAGCTTTTATAAGTATATCAAGAGGAAAAGACTGGTGAAAACCAAAGTTGGTCCATTGCAGTCAGATACGGGGGAATATATAATGGGAAATAAGGAAATGGCAGACCAACTAAATGCATACTTTGGGTCAGTCTTTACGAAGGAAGACACAAAAAACCTCCCTGGGATATCGGGAAAAATAGGGACATTGGCAAAGGAGGAACTGACGCAAATCAATATCTCTAAGGATATGGTGTTAAGGAAGCTAAAGGGATTGAAGGCGGACAAATCCCCAGGGCCTGATAACATGCATCCTAGGGTACTGAAGGAGGTGGCCCTAGAGATAGCGGATGCACTAAGCATGATTTTTCAGAATTCATTAGACTCGGGAACAGTGCCCATGGATTGGAGGGTAGCTAACGTTACCCCACTATTCAAAAAGGGGGGTAGGGAAAAAGCAGGTAATTACAGACCTGTAAGCCTTACATCAGTTGTGGGCAAAATGCTGGAGTCCATCATTAAGGATGAAATAGCCGAGCACTTAGCAAATGGGGACAGGATAGGACAGAGTCAACATGGATTTACAAAGGGTAAATCGTGCTTGACTAATCTATTGGAATTTTTTGAGGGAGTAACTGGTAAAATAGATGGGGGAGAGCCAGTAGATGTGGTGTACCTGGACTTCCAAAAGGCCTTCGATAAGGTCCCACATAAAAGATTAGCATGGAAAATTGAAGCTCATGGGATAAAGGGGAAAGTATTGACGTGGATAGAGAACTGGCTGTCAGATAGAAAACAGAGAGTTGGAATAAACGGCTCATTTTCTGAATGGCAGGCAGTAACAAGTGGGGTACCACAGGGATCTGTCCTGGGTCCCCAGCTGTTCACAATTTATATTAATGACCTGGATCAGGGAGTCGAATGCAGCATTTCCAAATTTGCAGACGACACTAAACTAGGAGGGGGGGTGGGCTCAGAGGAGGAGACCAGGAAGCTCCAGAGCGATTTGGACAGACTGGGTGATTGGGCGGATAAATGGCAGATGCACTATAATGTGGACAAGTGCGAAGTTATCCACCTTGGGTGCAGGAACGGGAGGGCAAATTATTATTTAAATGGCAATAAATTGGGAGAGGGGGAAGTACAGAGAGACCTGGGTGTTCTTGTACACCAGTCACTGAAGGCGAGCATGCAGGTGCAACAGGCGGTCAAGAAGGCAAACGGTATGCTGGCCTTCATAGCAAAAGGGTTGGAATACAGGAACAGGGATACCTTGCTGCAGCTGTACAGGGCACTGGTGAGACCACACCTCGAGTACTGTGTACAGTTTTGGTCGCCTCATCTGAGGAAAGATGTTCTTGCCATGGAGGGGGTGCAGCGGCGATTCACCAGGCTGATACCAGGAATGGCGGGATTGACCTATGAGGAGAGACTATGTAGTTTAGGGATGTACACACTGGAGTTTAGAAGATTGAGAGGGGACCTCATAGAAGTGTATAAAATTCTGACAGGTCTAGACAGATTAGATGCAGAAGTATAATGGACTCTAGCATTTTCCCCACTACCAATGTCAGGCTTACCGGTCTGTAATTCCCCGTTTTCTCTCTACCACCCTTTTTGAATAGTGGGGTAACATTAGCTACCCTCCAATCCATGGGTACTGTTCCAGATTCCATTGAATGTTGGAAGATGATCAGCAATGCATCTACTATTTCTAGGGCCACTTCCTAAGTACCCTACGATGTAGATTATCAGGCCCTGGGGATTTATCGGCCTTCAATCCCTTCAATTTCCCTAACACCATTTCCCTACAAATACTGATTTCTTTCAGTTCCTCCCTTTCATCAGACCCTATGTTCCCCAACATCTCTGGGAGGTTATTTGTGTCCTCCTTTGTGAAGACAGAACCAAAATATGTATTTAATTGGTCTAACATTTCTTTGTTCCCCATTATAAGTTCCCCTGATTCTGACTGCAAGGGACCTATGCTTGATTTCACTAATCTTTTTCTCTTCACATATCTATAAAAGCTTTTACAGTCAGTTTTTATGTTCCCTGCAAGCTTACTCTCATATTCTATTTTCCCCTTCTTAATTAATCCCTTTGTCCTCCTTTGTTGAATCTTAAACTGCTCCCAATCCTCAGGGTTACTGCTTTATCTGGCCAATTTATATGCCCTCTCCTTGGATCTTATGCTATCCCTAATTTCCCTCGTTAGCCACGGTTGAGTCACCCTTTTTGTTTTATTCTTATGCCAAACTGGGATGAACAAATTCTGTAGTTCGTCCATGCGGTCTTTGAATGTTTGCCATTGCCTATCCACCATCAACCCTTTGAGTGACATTTCCCAATCAATCCTACCCAACTCGCACCTCATACCATCGTAGTTTCCTTTATTTAAATTCAGGACCCTAGTCTCTGAGTCAACTACTTCACTCTCCATCCTAATGAAGAATTCTATCATATTATGATCGCTCCGACCCAAGGGGCCTCGCACAACAAGATTGTTAATTAATCCTTTCTCGCTGCATAATACCCAGTCTAAGATGGCCTGATCTCTGGTTGGTTCCTCGACATATTGGTCCAGGAAACCATCCCATAAACACTCCAGGAATTCCTCCTCCATAGTATTGTTACTAATTTGGTTAGCCCAATCTATATGTAGATTAAAGTCACCCATGATGACTGCTGTGCCCTTATTGCACGCTTCTCTAATTTCCCTTTTAATGCCATCCCCAACCTCCGCATTACTGTTTGGAGGTCTATATATCACTCCCACTAACGTTTTCTGCCCCTTGTTATTTCTCAGTTCAACCCATACAGATTCCACATCATCAGAGCTAATATCCTTCCTTTCAATTGTGTTAATCCCCTCTTTAACCAGCAATGCTACCCCACCTCCCTTTCCTTTTTGCCTATCTTTCCTAAATATTGAGTACCCCTGGATGTTGAGTTCCCAGCCTTGGCCACCCTGGAGCCATGTTTCGGTAATCCCAATCAAATCATATTCGTTTACCTCTATTTGCGCAGCTAATTCATCCACCTTGTTCCGAATGCTCCTTGCATTAAGACACAAAGCCTTCAGGCTTGTTTTTTTAACGCTCTTAGACCTATTAGAATTAGTATTTACTGTGGCCATGTTTGATTTAAACCGTTGTTTTCTCTGACTGCCACTTTTGTTTTTCTCCTTCCTATCTTTTGCTTTTATCCTTGTTTCCCTTTCCTCTGTCTCCCTGCTCAGGTTCCCAACCCCCTGCCATTTTAGTTTAAACCCTCCCCCAGAGCACTAGCAAACACTCCCCCTAGTAACGTATCCAAGTTTGCTGATGATACACAGTTAGGTAGGAAAGTAAGCTGTGAGGAGCTCGCAAAGAGGCTGCAGAGAGATATAGACAGGTTGACTGAGTGGGCAAGAACATGGCAAATGGATTACAATGTGGGGAAGTGTGAAGTTATCCACTTTGGTAGGAAAAACAAAAAATAATCTTTTTTGAATGGTGAGAGACTGGGAAATGTTTGCACTCAGAGGGACCTGGGTGGTGTTGTACATGAATCACAGAATGTTAACATGCAGGTACAGCAAGCGAATCATAGAATCATAGAATCTTAGAAATTTACAGCACAGAAAGAGGCCATTTGGCCCATCTTGTCTGTGCCGGCCGACAAAGAGCTATCCAGCCTAATCCCACTTTCCAGCATTTGGTCCATATCCTTGTAGGTTATGGCACTTCAAGTGCATACCCAAGTACTTTTTAAATGTGATGAGGGTTTCTGCCTCTACCACCCTTTCAGGCAGTGAGTTCCAGACCCCCACCACCCTCTGGGTGAAAAAAATTCTCCTCAAATCCCCTCTAAACCTCCTATCAATTACTTTAAATCTGTGCCCCCTGGTAATTGACCCCTCTGTTAAGGGAAATAGGTCTTCCTATCCACTCTATCTAGACCCCCTCATAATTTTGTACACCTCAATTAGGTCTCCCCTCAGCCTCCTCTGTTCCAAAGAAAACAACCCCAGCCTATCCAATCTTTCCTCATAGCTAAAATTCCCAGGCCAGGCAACCTCCTTGTAAATCTCCTCTGCACCCTCTCTAGTGCAATCACATCCTTCCTGTAATGTGGTGACCAGAACTGTACGCAGTATTCTAGCTGCGGCCTAACTAATGTTTTATACAGTTCAAGCATAACCTCCCTGCTCTTATATTCTATGCCTCGGCTAATAAAGGCAAGTATCCCGTATGCCTTCTTAACCACCTTATCTACCTGGCCTGCTACCTTCAGGGATCTGTGGACATGCACTCCAAGGTCCCTCTGATCCTCTACTCTTCTCAGTGTCCTACCATTTATTGTGTATTCCCTTGCCTTGTTAGCCCTCCCCAAATGTATTACCTCACACTTCTCTGGATTGAATTCCATTTGCCACTGTTCTGCCAACCTGACCAGTCCATTGATATCTTCCTGCAATCTACAGCTTTCTTCTTCATTATCAACCACACAGCCAATTTTTGTATCATCTGCAAACTTTTTAATCATACTTCCTACATTCAAGTCCAATTCATTGATATATACCACATAAAGCAAAGGACCCAGTACTGAGGCCTGCAGAACCCCACTGGAAACAGCCTTCCAGTCACAAAAACACCCTTCGACCATTACCCTTTGTTTCCTGCCTCTGAGCTAATTTCGGATCCAACTTGCCACTTTGCCTTGGGTCCCATGGGTTTTACTTTCGTGACCAGTCTGCCATGTGGGACCTTATCAAAAGCCTTGCTAAAATCCATATAGACTACATCAAACACACTACCCTTGTCGACCCTCCTTATTACCTACTCAAAAAATTCAATCAAGTTCGTCAGACATGACCTTCCCTTAACAAATCCATGCTGAAATGGTATGTTAGCTTTTGTTACAAAGGGATTAGAGTTTAAGAGTAAAGAAGTCTTACTACAATTATACAGGGCATTGGTGAGGCCACACCTGGAGTATTGTGCACAGTTCTGGTCTCCTTACCTAAGGAAAGACACACTTGCCTTAGAGGGAGTGCAGCGAAGGTTCACTAGACTGGTTCCTGGGATGAGGGGATCGCCCTATGAGGAGAGATTGAGTAGACTAGTCCTATATTCCTTAGAGTTTTAGAAGAATGAGAGGTGATCTAATTGAAACATATAAAATTCTTAAGGGGCTTGACAGGGTTAATGCTGGGAAAATGTTTCCCCTGGCTGTGGAATCTAGAACACAGGGTCAGCCACAAAATAAGAGGTCGGCCATTTAGGACTGAGATGAGGAGAAATTTCTTCACTCAAAGGGTTGTGAATCTTTGGAATTCTGTAGCCCAGAGGGCTGTGGATGCTCAGTCGTTGAGTATATTCAAGACAGAGGTCGATAAATTTTTGGGAACGAAGGGAATTAAGGGATATGGGGATAGTGCGGGAAGGTGGAGCTGAGGTAGAAGATCAGCCATGATCTTGATGAATGGCGGAGCAGGCTCGAAGGGCCAAATGGCCTTCTCCAGCTCCTATTTCTTATGTACGAGACCAGAACTCTTGTCTCCGCTTGCCAAGACTGTCTAGAGTGGGGCTCGAACCCATAACCTTCCAACTCAGATAGGGAATACTTCCACTGAGCCAAAGACTCACTCTGCCACATGTGTGTGTGTCAAAAATACTATAAATCTGTAATTAGTAATGTAAACTAAATAAAGGCAATTACAAAATGCTACAGAATATAAATTCAGTTTTATTGCCAGTCTTTACAGGAACTATGATTTTTAAATATTAATGACACATGTTCAGAAATCTGGTCATTTCTTGTAAAAATGTAAAACAGTTTTTGATGTCAGTAATATGTTCGAAAGAATGCTATTTTGTAATTCTGAATTATTATTAGTATGCAGCATTCCTTATAATACGTGTGCACATGTGACGCCTAGAGTTAAGTAACAAAACATCACGGTTCAACAAGCAAGCCCTTCCACTTGTTTAGAAGTGAACGTAATTTTATTCCTTGGAAATATTACAAGTGCTCAATATTTAAAAAAAAAATTGATTAGCTTTCCAAATATGCACATTTTTCTTTCAGGTTATGTGTCTAAGAATTATTTTTCCAGCCTATTAAGTAAATTCAACCTATGATATGGTACTGAGGCATAGAAACTAGGGAGATTCTTGGTTCAGTCCCTGGTTTGTATAGCTGCATGGGGTGCTGCAAGGGGCTTCAACGCTACACGTGCCAAAATTGTTGTTGGTTCCCACACCTAGAGGCAAATCATGTGACCCTTGCTGAAAAATGAGCGTGTGAAGGGCAGAACTGCGTTCAGCTATCATTTCCCTTCCCTCCTACCAGTGGTCACGTAGGCAGCCGGTACTCACTGGGCTCACACATGAAGAATCACCACTTAGGTACGTTACTAATGGGTTACTGTCACCTGTACGGTCATCCACCAATATGTTATTTTCAGGAAAGAAAAAGGGAAGAAAACTAGCACAAAATTTTTGTATATTCTCTATCTGAGATTATTTTATTTTATCTCCTGTTGCATGTCTTGCATACCAGTTAGAAACGATTAGCAATTTAATTTGTTTCCCCCAACTTCCTACTCTCAACAGCTTGGTGCTTTTCCTAATAGCTTGTCAAAGATAAAGAAATCAATATTTATGGAATAATGTTCTGTATTTTATCATGAATTCTATTTAGGCTATTAGAGAAATGTTCAGAACTGTAAAACATTGGCAGATTCATAACCTGTTGAAACTAAGCGGCCAAAATCCCAACTCCTGCTATGTCTGGCAAGAGCGCAGCAGAAGGTCAGTAATTAGACCGGGATCTGAATAAGCCAGGTCCCTCCGTCCACTACAAACAAGGCCACCCATATTCGGAGGGGGGAGGGGGGGCATGGCCAGGGAGAGGGGACTCCAGGCTGGGAGTTTCCTTGTCCCTGGCCTGGTGGAACAGCAGTGGGCAGTACGCCCTGTGAAAGGAGGTGTACAAGCTGCTTCAAGAGTGCAACTGGACCCACCTCAGGTGTTCAGACCTGGGACTTTGTCTGGACCCCCAAAAATGTTGACAGTTGTTAAGATCTTTTTCAATCCCCTGGTAAAAGGGTACGTACAGCATGTTTCCACGGGATGGGGCTTTGGCATCTCCCCCTCACCCCTGAAGCAGGCAACCTGTGCTGCAGTTTGTGCTAGTGTTAGCACCCTCATTGAGAAAAAGAGACTACAATCTGATCTCGATGTGATGAGGGAATGGGCCTGCATCTGACAGATGTAATTTAACGTAGATAAATGTATTGTCATGCACATGAGTGGGGCTAACGCCAAGCATATTAAAATGGACCTTGGAGTTATAGTATGAGCCTCTGAAGGTGCACGACCAGCGCTGGGGCTATTGCAAAGGCAAATAGAGTACTAGGATGTATAGCGAGGACGATCCAGTATAAACAGGAACCATAGTATCCTTGTACAAGACCCTAGTTAGGCCTCATCTGGAACAACTGTGTCCAGTTTTGGTCCCCGCACATAGTGGGTGATTTTGAGGCCCTGGAAAAGGTTCAAAGAAGGACCACTAGAATGATCCCCAGTTTAAAAGCCTTTAGTTATCACGATAGTCTTAGAGAGTTGGGTCTTTTTACACTAGAAAAATATAGAACTCGGGTTGATTTAATTGAAGTATTTAAAATTAGAAAGGGACCAGACTGTATCTGTGTGGACAGACTATTTGAACTAGATAGGTTAGGTAAAATAAGGGGTCATGCATATAAGCTATGTAAGAATAGATGTCAGGAAGATTTCCTATATGCAGAGGGTCACAGACCTTTGGAATTCTCTGTGGCTGGCTCATGTGGTGAGTGCAGATTTGCTGGAAAGGAACTGGACGAGTCCCTTGCTGCAGCTAATATCACTGCGTACAAAAGTGAGGTGGGTGTTGGGTATGTACCTTATATTCACTGTGATCTCCTGAACTTGTTTTGGGGGTCAGAGAGGAATTTCCCAGATTTCTTTTCCCTGAATTGGTCTAGGGTTTTTTTTTAAACTGTTTTCTTTTGCTTCTCTCAGGAGATTACATGACTGCTGGTGGGAAGAACATAAGAAATAGGAGCAGGAATAGGCCAGGTGGCCCCTCGAGCTTGCTCCGCCATTCAATAAGATCATGGCTGATTTTGGGCTCAAGGCCACTTCCCTGCCCGTTCCCCATAACCCTTTACTCCCTTATCTTGTAAAAATCTGTCTATCTCCACCTTAAATGTATTTAATGACCCAGCCTCCATAGCTCTCTGGGGCAGAGAATTCCACAGATTTACGACCCTCTGAGAGAAGAAATTCCTCCTCATCTCAGTTCTAAAAGGACGACCCTTTATTCTGAAACTATGCCCCCGAGTTCTAGATTTCTAGAAACATCCTCACTACATCTACCTTGTCGAGCCCCCTCAGTATCTTATATGTTTCAATAAGATCACCTCTCATTCTTCTAAATTCCAATGAGTATAGGCCCAACCTGCTCAACCTTTCTTCATAAGTCAACCCCCTCATCTCAGGAATCAACCATGTGAATCGTCTCTGAACTGCCTCCAATGCAAGTATATCCTTCCTTAAATAAGGAGACCAAAACTGTACGCAGTACTCAAGGTGTGGTCTCACCAATACCCTGTACAGTTGTAGCAGGACTTCCCTGCTTTTATACTCCAACCCCCTTGAAATAAAGGCTAACATTCCATTTGGCTTTTTGATTACTTGCTGTGCCTGCATGCTAACTTTTTGTGTTTCATGCACAAGGACCCCCAGGTCCCTCTGAACTGTAGCATTTTGTAATCTCTCTCCATTTAAATAATAGTTTGCTTTTTTATTTTTCCTGCCAAAGTGGATAACCTCGCACTTTCCACATTATACTCCATCTGCCAAATATTTGCCCACTCACTTAGCCTGTCTATATCCCTTTGCAGATTCTTTGAGTCCTCTGCACAACTTGCTTTCCCACCCATTTTTGTATTATCCGCAAACCTGGCTACATTACACTCAGTCCCTTCATCCAAGTCAATAATGTAGATTGTAAATAGTTGAGGCCCCAGCCCCGATCCCTGTGGCACCCCACTAGTTACTGTTTGCCAGCCAGAAAATGACCCATTTATCCCGACTCTCTGCTTTCTGTTAGTTAGCCAATTCTCTATCCATGCTAATATATTACCCCCAATTCCGTGAGCTCTTATCTTATGCAGTAACATTTTATGTGGCACCTTATCGAATGCCTTCTGGAAATCCAAATACACCACATCCACTGGCTCACCCTTGTCCACCCTGCTTGTTACATCCTCAAAGAACTCCAGCAAATTTGTTAAACATGATTTCCCTTTCATAAAACCATGCTGACTGCTTGACTGCATTATGATTTTCCAAATGCCCTGCTACTGCTTCCTTAATGAAGGACTCCAGCATTTTCCCAACAACAGATGTTAGGCTAACTGGTCTATAGTTTTCTGCTTTCTGTCTCCCTCCTTTCTTAAATAGGGGTGTTACATTTGCGGTTTTCCAATCTGCTGGGACCTCTCCAGAGTCCAGGGAATTTTGGTATATTGCAACCAATGCATCCACTATCTCTGCAGCCACTTCTTTTAAGACCCTGAGATGCAGGCCATCTGGTCATGGGGACTTGTCGTCTTTTAGTCCTATTATTTTACCAAGTACTATTTCCTTAGTGATAGTGATTGTCTTTAGTTCCCCCCTCCCTGTGGCCCCTTGATTATCCATTATTGGGATGTTGTTAGTGTCTTCTACCGTGAAGACAGATACAAAATATTTGTTCAGAGTCTCTGCCATTTCCCCGTTCCCCGTTATTAATTCCCCAGTCTCATCTCTAAGGGACCAACGTTTACTTTAGCTACTCTCTTCCTTTTTATATACCTGTAGAAGCTCTTACTATCTGTTTTAATATTTCTTGCCAGTTTACTCTCATAATTCATCTCTTTCTTCATTATTTTTTTAGTCATCCTTTGCTGGTTTTTAAAAATTTCCCAATCCACTGCTCTCCCACCAATCTTGGCAACATTGTATGCCTTTGTTTTCAATTTGATACTATTCTTTACTTCCTTAGTTAGCCACGGATGGTGCTCCCTTCCCTTAAAATCTTTCTTTCTCACTGGAATATATTTTTGTTGAGAGTTATGAAATATCTCCTTAAATGTCTGCCACTGAATTTCAACTGTCTTACCCTTTAATTTATTTTTCCAGTCCACTTTAGCCAGTTCTGGCCTCATGCCATTGTAATTGCCTTTGTTTAAGATCAGGACACTGGTTTGAGATACAACTTTCTCACCCTCCAACTGAATTTGAAATTCAACCATGCTATGATCACTCTTTCCTAAAAGATCCTTTACTATGAGATCATTTATTAATTCTGTCTCATTACACAGTACCAGATCCAAGATAGCCTGCTCCCTGGTTGGTTCCATTACATACTGTTCTAGGAAACCATCCCAGCTGCACTCTATGAACTCCTCCTCAAGGCTACCATGGCCAATTTGATTTGTCCAATCAATATGGAGATTAAAATCACCCATGATTATTACCGTACCTTTTTTACAGGAATCCATTATTTGTTGCTACTGTTCGGGGGCCTGTAGACTACGCCCACCAGAGACTTTTTCCCCTTATTATTTTTTTATTTCCACCCAAACCGATTCTACATCTTGATCTTCTGAGCCAATATCTCTTCTCACCACTGCACTGATCCCATCCTTTACCAACAAAGCCACACCACCTCCCTTTCCTTTCTGTCTATCCTTCCGAATTGTCAAATACCCTGGAATATTCAGTTCCCAGCCCTGGTCACCTTGCAACCACGTCTCTGTAATGGCGATCAGATCATACCCATTTGTATCTATTTGTGCCGTCAACTCATCTATCTTGTTACGAATGCTGCGTGCATTCAGATATAGAGCTTTTAACTTTGTGTTTTTACCATTTCTCCTTGTTTTGGCCCCATTTTCTGTTGCACTCTTATTTTTAAACATTCTGTCCCTTCCTGTCACACTCTGGTTATTATTTCCCCCATCTCTATCCTGCTCTATTGCTTTCTCATTTCTCATTGACTTTTTAAATTCCCACTCACCTGGATCCTCCTCCCCCCACTATTTAGTTTAAAGCCCTCTCTACAGCCCTAGTTATTCGATTTGCCAGGACTCTAGCCCCAGCATGGTTCAAGTGAAGCCCATCCAAATGGAACAGCTCCCTCTTATCCCAGTACTGGTGCCAGTGCTCCAGAAATCAAAACCCATTTCTCCCACACCAGTCTTTGAGCCACGCGTTCATTTCTCTGATCTTATTTACGCGATGCAAATTCACTCGTGGCTCAGGTAGTAATCCAGAGATTATTACCTTTGTGGTTCTGTTTTTTAATTTAGCACCTAGCTGCTCATACTCTTTCAGCAGAACCTCTTTCTTTGTCCTAAAGGAACATTTGGGGTCGTGATGCTTAGTTGTGTCATGACAGTTTGGGACAGGCTCAATGGACCAGCCGGTATTTTCCTGTCCGTCTTTTTGTATGTTTGCATGTTCTATGTGACTGACTTTTAATGCCATCTAAAATGACCTAATATGCCACTCAGAAGAAGGCCTTCTCAAGGCAACCAGTCATGGCAATATATGTGGCCTTGACCGCATCACCCCACAACCTGACACCAAATTAAAATCGCAGTTAGAAACATAGAAGTTTACATCACAGGAGACCAGTCTGCTGGAACAATACTAAACTACTCCCACTGCCCTGCTTTCTGCCCGTAGCCCTATATCTTCCTCTGTTTCAAATGTTTATCTACTCTTCCCTTAAAAGATGCAGTGATCTCAACTACTCGCTATGGCAAAGTATTCCACGCTCTAACAATTCTGCAAGAGAGATTAATGGCAAGTAGCTTTAAATTCAACCATTTCAAAAGGAATAGATGTGGGAGAGTAACGCTTGCCATGGGCAACATCTCTACTCAGAACCAATAGGATCAGTATATTGAGACATTGCAGGCTGTCTACTTTTGCTATTTTCTTTTGTTCAGAGTTTTGCCACAAGGAGGCCTCAGTTGAGCATAGATTTCTCTGCTGTTGTGTTGATCCAGCATGTCCATTTCTTTGTAATAGTCAAATACAGGACTCTACAGAGGTTAGATGTAAATGTGAAAACTAGGAATTAATTCTAAAAATTAAAAAATAAGCTCCATGGCAGACACATTTAGAGGCAAATTGTTACCTATTCTGCTCCTTTAAGACAGTAGAATTGTATGATCCATCTATCAATGTCTTACTTTATTTTTCTTAAATTCTTCCTTTGCATTCAGTATTTTATGCAGGTTTAGGATGAGCAAGTATAAAGGTCCATCTGAGAATCCAGTTAATGCAGTCATTTTGTACATTGTTAATAAAGCAGCAGTCTTTGAGTACTTCTGATTTACCCCAGTTGGATTTAGTTGTAAGTATACTGCATGTTAGCATTGTCTTGGGTGTGCATCAATGCAAAAGTAGCGCCGTAATCTCAAGTCAGGTCCTGATCAAACACCAGAGTGTTCTGAAGCTAAGCGCTTCCAGATCCCTTCAGGAGGCCATTTTACACTACCTGAGCTTGGCAAAGCACTGTATGACAAACAACTCCAATCAGGTGTAATGTTGGATTTAAAAACTGGTCAGGCCATCCATTGGATCTCCTCGGCCTTTTATAAACTTAGTACTGAATCTTTTTATTGTTATGATAAAACAGATATTACTGCGTTCTACTACCACTAAAAAAATAACCACGAGGAGGTGGGCAGAGCACTACATGTGTGTAAGCATGCACTCGCGCACCTCACCAGCACACTGTTATTCACAGTTCACAACCCGGACTTGCCAGCCACATTTTGTACTCTATAGCTATCGGTCTTAGGCCGGTAGTGCATTATATCTGCAGCCTTTAGTGTCCCTAGATTTTATATTACATACGAACATACGAATTAGGAGCAGGAGTAGGCCACTCGGCCCCTCGAGCCTGCTCCGCCATTCAATAAGATCGTGGCTGATCTGATTACTCCACATTCCCGCCTACCCCATTCTCAAAGATTAGTTCCAGTATCAGTTTTCATGAGGTGAGCAGTTTTGGTTTCATATTAACATTAGGATGCCAATTGCATACAGACAAATTGTAACACAAGATCCCATGGCACCGGATGAGCAGTGTGTGTCCTGACGACTACAGCAAAAAAAGTTGCAACACTAAAGCTACTTTTATACTGACCTTAGAGGAGTGCTAGTGCCACTGGCACCCGGCAATGCAGGTTTTATGCAGCCAATGGCAACTCCAATGTAAACTTGCTATGTCCAGCTGCCAGGAACACCCAGTAAAAGCAGCCTGGGGGCTGGGTTTTGCGAATCTGGCTAGTTTACATTGGAATTACCTCCAGGACCTACACTGTCAGTAACTGGCAGCAATAACACTCTCAGCATAAATGCAAGTTTATAAAAATAGTATTTAAAGCACAGAGCAATCTTGTGCTGTCCCTCTCCCTTTAACAAAAGAGTTCCTTTATGGTACCATTCATTATTCAGGGTGCCTGAGGTGCCTAGTGGAAGTCAATCAGGTAAGTTTAAGCTCATGTTAAAATGATTTAAATTTAGAATGATAGAATAAGCAAAATCATTCATCAAACTTTGCATTAAACTAACATAGAAGGTTATTTACACCCTTTGTTTGAATGAAGAGTTTTGTGGAGTACTTTCAATGGTGTAACGTCATTTAATCCTATTTAATCATATCATTTTCACCAATTTCCTGGAGGAAATTATCTCAGGTAGTGTCATTCGAATTGAGCGTCCTGTTTAATTGCTTCCTCTCTGAAGCCTGGGCTGCCACGCAACGTGCCCAGATCAATGACTTCTCCATGTATAATCCTACCTCCCCTTACTAGTAATCTCTCATATTGGACATATACAATGTTACTCCATAAGTCTTACACCCGTTCAGCATAAACTGTGCCTTCGCCTCTTCCAATGAAATACATCCCTGCTTATAGCTTTCTAGTTTCTTACTCAACTACATGATTTACATGTTTTAAATTATCTTTAAAAATCTGAAATACAAACTATTTTAATAAGTACTAGTGCATCTCCCGTGACATTGCTCATGAGTAGTGTGGAGTATAGTTGTGAGGTTTAGCTTCTAAGATGGAGCTGCGCCTGTCCCTTTAAGAGCACTCCCTATGGGGAAGTGGCCTACATAGGCAAATACATGTAATTGTAGCTGCGCCTATATTCCTGAGGTGCTTGAAGTAGCTGCTTGTATAAATTTCAGGTTCCAGCTCATTAGAACACAGCATTCCCTGACTGGCCTTCTTTCTCTTTTTAAGATTGTTTAGCATCTGTACCAAACTGTGACATCTGGATAGTGATGGACTAGCCATAAGATCTTTATATAACAGAGATGTAGGCCCTGATATTTACGGGGAGGTGGGGAGGGTGTGGGGGAGCGCGGGGAAAACCCGGCAAGCCTGGGGACGCGGAGGTCCTGCCGAATTTAATGCCAGGACCTCATAATTCTTTTCTTCTGTTTCCCACCTGGCAGCCAGCCAAATTGACAGGCTGGCCGACAGCCGGGCGGTAAAACCAGTGGGAAGAGACCACAGCCTCGGATCCTTAGGGACTGACCCCGGCAATTGGGAGGGAGGAAGGGAGCGAGAGATCGGGGCTTGGTGAGCGGGGGGGAAAGAGAGCGGCAATTGGGAGGGGCCAGAGATCGGGGCTTAGTAGGAGGCGGGGAAGAACGGCAATTGGGAGGGAGGGAGCCACAGATCAAAGCTGATGGGGGACGGGGAAAGGTCGCCGATCGTGGAGGGGGGGAGAGAGAGGCCGTGATCGGTAGAGACAAGGCCGAAGGCTAACTTGAGGAGCCGGGGGGAGCACTCCTGCTCCTCCTGGCCCACAAGGAGTGGTGTAAAAGGCACTTACCTTCTTGAGCCGGTAGCTCCCGCCTCCCTATCACTGCCGGGTTTCCTGAGCCCTGAGAAACCCGCATGGCAACTGTTAAATTTAAATCAGGCTCCCAATTCCACTGTGGAATATTAATGAAGTGTCCCACCTTGCGCGGCTGGAAACCCGCCACCGTGAAAACGGCAACAGGCGCATATGCGGCAGGTTGGGGACGTGCTCCCCATTTAAAATTTTGAACCCCTCTCCCGCCCGTCATGGTCGGGGTTAATATCGAGGCCATAATTACAATTAACTCTGTAGGATTTATTTGTGAATGTAAATGATCAGAATCAGATTTCTGTTCGTGACAATTCTGGTATCTCAGTGCTCTGTTATCAAAAAATACTTTTAGAGCTGTTCAAGTAAGGGAGTAACTGCAGACACAATGGACTTGAATTTCTGCGAGGTTGACCTGATCTCCTGCCGTTACTTCAGCAGAAACCCCATGACAAATGGCATAAGTGGGTATTTTCAGCTATTTATGACATTTATGCAGGGGGACAGGTCTGCTGATCTCCTGCTGAAGTTATGGTGGGAGATCGGGATAATCCCTGTGGACATGCAGCCAACATTTGCTTTTACAAATGTAGATGAAATATCTCCAGTTCGTTAAAACACAGATAAATTAAATTAATCCTGCATTGCCCTTATTGAATAAGCATAGTTTAATTCAATTAATGGAAATCCTGATTAATTATGTATACAGAATAAAAGAAAAACTGTTCATTTTACTCACACTCTACAATTGTCGGGCCAGATACAATAACAAAAGCAATAATCAGGCTATTACATCTGTGTATGGTCCATGGACTTTACAGGAAATGGGGTTAATTTGTAAGGGCATGGGTGACTTTAACACATTACTATAATATTTCCAAACCAGTATGTATCTGAAATAATGGAAACGCGTCCACTAGGAGTATATATTGGGAATTCACTTGTGCACACCCCACGAGTTTCCATCTATTTCCATTCATTGTAACCTGGGTTGGCGGAGAAGGCAAATCAAGCAGGGAGCTGGTCTGGTGGACTTCCACAATTTTCTGGTGGAGGTCATGTCAATTGTATACAACATCTTTCTAAATATGGACAGGCATATTATAATAAAGAAATTAAAAAAGAATTTTCATTTATTTCGCACCTTTCACAACCTCAGACATCCCAAAGCACTTTACAGTCAATTAAGTACTTTTGAAGTGTAGCCACTGTTGTAATGTAGGAAAACGCAGCAGCCAATTTGCGCACGGCCAGGTCCCACATACAGCAATGAGAAAAATGACCAGATAATCTGTTTTAATGGTGTTGAGTGAGATACAAATACTGACCAAGACACCGAGAGAAATCCTCTGCTCCTCTTTATTTGCTCCCACAGTCTAATAGTGCATCTGAGAGGGCAGATAGGGTCTTGTATTAACGTCTTATCTGAAAGTGCAGCACTTCTTCAGTACTGCACTGAAGTGTCAGTCTAGATTATGCGCTCAAGACTCTGGAGTAGGGCTTGAACTCACAACCTTTTGAGTCTGAGACGATAGTACTACCACTGAGCCAAGGCTGACATCATAAAAGGCTTTGTTATTTTTTTCATAGCCCTTCTGTATTTATATTGAGATTGAGGATAGTTAAATTGATTTGATGGTTAAACATTAAAGTTATAAGAAAAGGTAAGGATTCAATTACTCTATATTGCATTAGAAGTCTAAAGTTTCTTTAAGGTATCATATGCACTCTGCCAGTGCAACTGTAATTGTGCTAGTTGTTTATACTGCATACTTAGGGAATAATTAAATATAAAAAACTTGGATGATTTCTGTTCCAGTTTTAAATCCAGTTTTGAAATAACCAATGCAGAGCTGACCACCAAGTTAATCAACTTGTAAGCAATGCCATGAAATGGTAGAATACGGGTTTGCAGCCACATTTTGCCACATAGCGAGATTCCCCATCTCAGCAGAACCATCAGAGGAAGTGCTAACTGAGGGAGGGCAGATGCTCCCCACAACAGAAGGAGAAGAAAAATCAGAGTGAATCAACCTATCCTATTCTTGCCCTCCACAAAGTAGCTGTGTACAGAGCTTCATTGGCAGAGACCGACCAGAAATCACTCTCCTACTCGCTCATTTGGGTCTGGTGCAAGAGGAGTGGGGATTAAAAACAATTTCTAATATAATCGTGGAGGAAGACAATAATTAGTATTAATTCCACAAAGTTCTTCATAGACAGACTTTTGGACAGGGTAGTGAAGGCCACAAACCTGGATGCTGTGATTGGAGCCTACTTAGTCCGGATGAATGAACTGCAATGGGTTGAATGGCCTACCTCACCCATATTAATCTTGTAAAGTTTTATGTATTTTTTCTTTTATTATATTTTATATCCTTGCCAAATTTATCACTACCCTGTGAAAGACATTGACTACTTGCTGCGGTACAGGTCCTCAGGTGGACGGGATCCGATGCCTCAATCAAGTGGTCATTCTTCACATGTGAGTCTTGGCGGTGAGTACCAGCAAATTATGGAAAGCATCATAACTGAGCACAATCTTGTCCTCAGCTGTTGTCTACACATGTGCATTTGTAGCAAGGATTACTGGATAATGATTAGCAACAGGAACTGTGGATGACTTTCCCCTCCCTAACCCAGGGACAGCGTGAGCAATTGTTGCCACCCAACTGAGAGCAACAAATTGAACTTGGGAGGTCTACGTGGCTCAACTACTCATTCTGTAAACTTGCCATTGGGGGATTTTGTACATTTATTTTTTAAAGTATGCCTTATTCCTGGTGGTTTCACTAATACAGGGGCCAATTTTCACCTCTGCCCCCATGCGGGCAGGAATGGGGCGGCAGCACGATCAAAATGGCAGTGCCACACTTACTGCTCAGTTCCTGCCAACGTCTGGATTTCCGCAATTTTGGTGCGGACTGGAAGCGGGCAGGAGCTTTATTAGCCCATTCAAATTGGAATCCAATTACGTCAATATCACCCTGAGGCAATTTTGAGGTATCAGTGGGCAGAGCGTGCACCGTGCTCACTCCACCCACTGGTACTTGGCATTGGGAAGCCCTAACTGGTGGTCCTTAAAGGGATTGCTGCAGGATGCTCAAAATAAAAAGTTTAAAGTGGTTGTCGGGATCTGGAACGCTCTACCTGAAAAGGTGGTGGAAGCTGATTCCATAAATAATTTTAAAAGTGAGTTGGACAGGTACTTGAGGATGAGGAACTTACAGGGTTACGGACAAAAACAGGGGATGTGGGACTAAGCACGACTGCTCTTTCAAAGAGCCAGCACAGGCACGACGGGCCGAATGGCCTCCTTCTGTGCTGTAAGTTTTTGTGATTCTATTAAATGATTTTTGTAAGATCAGGAGCAGCATTAAAGCTCCTCCTGGCCCCACAAAAATCAACTCCCCTCATTTCCCGCCTTCCACAGCCCTCCCCCAAGATTACCTCCCGTCCCCTTACTTGGACTTGCTGGGCTCCACAGTGGAGCTGCCGGATTTCCCAGCCCTTCCGATCAGCAGGCTGCTCCAAAAGCGCAAACAGCTGACCGACGGAAAGCTAATGAGGCCCAAAGCATGAAAATGGTTCTGGCCTTAGATCGCTTCCAACGGGTTGGCTCGCGCCACCATCCTTCCCGCCCGATGGTAGCGGTTACGTGAAATTCAACCCCATAGTTCTGAGATCTTCCACAGGGTTACTTTCCCAAGAACTAAAATCATGCAAAACAGTCAGATCTCCCTGGGCGACAGGCAGACTTGCAGAACAGACTTTTTTCACCCCACCTTCCTCCCCTACCCACCCCCCCCCCCCCAAACAAAAGTGAAATAATGGCCTCATTCTGTAGTATCTAACCCACTGTAAGGGCAGCATACACTTGCACACAATATCGATACTGTAGAATGAGGCTGTACTTCACCATAATTGGCAGGTCTGGTCCAACAACATCATGCAGCTTTCACAAACTCCTATTACACCAACAGTTGCCATCTTAATTGTTGTCAAAAAGAGGTGTTATCTTGCCATCTTTCCATTCAATCAGTATTTCTCCATGTCTTAAAGATGGGGAGCGAGAAACATCATGTTGGAGTTTGCGTCCCGTTGTCAAGGATGTTTTTTCATCTGCTGAGTCAGCAACAATTCCAGCACTTAACTTCTTTTTACTGTTGAGAAGAGTCAAGAAACACATGCTTAAAAGTATTATTGTAAATACGGTTTGTGTTCATTACAAGGTTATTAAGGTAAAGTTTCACCACTTGTGCCTTAAAATCTACAACTAAATTGATTAAAATTACAACGTTAAAAACAGATTACCCTCTTCTTAATATTTAAAATTTCAACTAATCATATAATAAATCCTGTTTATAACAGTGGGAAATAAAGAAGTTGCTAGTCTGTAAAAGAAAGTTTATTGTATGCGGTGTTTTCCTTCATCGAAACTGAAATCTGGTTGAGGGAAGACTGAGGGTAGAACTCCTTGTTCTTCTTCAAGTAGCAGCATAGGAGGTGATGGATGGTATGGCATGGTGTAGTGGGTAAAAGAAGCCACCTATGGTTAAAGGCTACATTTGGGGTGGGGTTTTGGAGAAAATGTGGTCCTCAGCAGCTCCCTTGCCATCCATTCGCCACTGATTCATGCTTCCCTCTACTCCCTCGCTTATATCGCTTACCCTACCCCTCATCTTCCCTCTACCATTCGCGCCACACAAGTGCCAGGCAATGACTATCTCCAATAAGCAAGAGTCTAATCACCACCCCTTGACATTCAACGGCATTACCATCGCCGAATCCCCCACCATCAACATCCTGGGGGTCACCATTGATCAGAAACTTAACTGGACCAGCCACATAAATACTGTGGCAACAAGAGTAGGGCAGAGGCTGGGTATTCTGTGGTGAGTGTCTCACCTCCTGACTCCCCAAAGCCTTTCCACCATCTACAAGGCACAAGTCAGGAGTGTGATGGAATACTCTCCACTTGCCTGGATGAGTGCAGCTCCAACACCACTCAAGAAGCTTGACACCATCCAAGACAAAGCAGCCCGCTTGATTGGCACCCCATCCACCACCTTAAATATTCACTCCCTCCACCATCGGCGTACTGTAGCTGCAGTGTGTACCATCTACAAGATGCACTGCAGCAACTCACCAAGGCTTCTTTGGCAGCACCTCTACCACCTAGAAGGACAAGGGCAGCAGGCGCATGGGAACACCACCTCTCCAAGTCACACACCATCCTGGCTTGGAAGTATATCACCGTTCCTTCATCATCGCTGGGTCAAAATCCTGAACTCTCTCCCTAACAGCACTGTGGGAGTACCTTCACCACATGGACTGCAGCGGTTCAAGAAGGCAGCTCACCACCACCTTCTCAAGGGCAACTAGGGATGAGCAATAAATGCTGGCCTTGCCAGCGATGCCCACATCCCATGAACGAATATAAAAAATAAAAAACCACTCCCCTTCCTATCACTCCCATCACTACATCTACTTATCCTGTGAACTATCTGCTCAATCCTTGTATCATCACTCTCCCTTGACCCTCTATCCAATCATCCCCTCCACTCCCACTTGCTTCCTCCAAAAGCAAGTTGCAAGAGGCCAGAGGCCTCCTCACTCTCAACCAGATACCTTACTGCCTCTCTACCTCCCTGTTTATCTGTTTGCCTCAAAGAGACTTTGTTTGCTATCAAAATTCAACAATCTTTTTTAAAAGAAGAAATCAAATTAAAATGAGGAAAGAAACTGCCTACCTGCCTGTTCCAAGTTTTGGGTCTATCATAGATATACTGCCAGGTACAGTCCTGCTGGTCACCCCTGTAAGCAGTCTGTGCATCTTATGTTTAGGGGTGTGCCCATGCTGACAAATGTCTAATTATATGATAGCGTGGTATGGCGGTATAACAATTGGACTACCTTGTGATATAAACTGGATATTGCATCTTTCACGCCTGGTCTCACTAGTGTGTCTCCCAATTTTTTGGCCTGGCATCAGTTGCCACCAGGTGAGGAAGCCATGTCAGCTTCCCTGCGCAGTCTTCGGATCAACATTGAAATCACGCCCTGATGAGGCAATCGGAGTCTGATCTGCATAATTAAAGAAGGACCCTGCTGCTTTCTGGTTGGTGCCCCACTCCTGCTCAAAACAGCAGGTTAAAATTGCAACCCACGGAAGGCAGTGGGATCGGGTGGGGGTGAAGGGGCGGGAGTCACTACAGCCATTTTAACTGCCTTACCAACCAGTTTCTGCTGGGCAGGCAGCGTTAAAATCGGCCCTAGAATCTTCGTGGACCGTGTTGCTCAGTACCAAACACTCAGATTTAAGAAAAAAAATCATTTAATACAAAAATAGAAAAAAAAAGTTAATATAATTCTATTTACCAAAAAAAGGTATTAACATCATGTGGTAGATAATCCAGGTGTTATACGCAAACATTAATCTGAAATGATTTTCCAGCTACATAGGAATCAGTGGTGAAAGAATGATCTAATCCGGGGCAAGCCCAGTATTTTCAGATGCTTTAAATTCCTTTCATTTAATTTTGACTTAATAAGTACTGATTAACTATGGTTTGTGCTGAGTTTCTTAACAACTACAAGTGGCAGATCTTTGCTTTTGTAACTTACCTTCACAAGAGGACAGAATGCCTTATATTGGGTCAGTTCTCAAGGAGAATATATATATGAGTAAACAAGGCTACAAGATGTGAAAATTCCCTACAGAGTCACATGTCCTCCCCACACGGCTTGGCAGACTGCTGACTGAGCCACTTCTTTGCCTCCTCCATCTATTCTATTCTATTTGTGGAGATCAGAGTTTTATTCTGTACCACTGGAAGACTTCCAATCCTCAGTTGGGGTGATTGGAATAGAAATGAATTGCTCCTTTATGCAAAATGCATTAAATGCTGAAATGCATCCTGTACCATTAGAATGGGCTTTTAGATTAGGAATGCTGTACAAGTGTTAGTGCTGGAAGATGGAAGTTTTCCAGTAATTTTCTAAATCTGTGGTCCTGGGGCAGATCTTATGGGGGGGAGGGTATATAAGGAATTTGGGTGTGCATTCCCATGATTTTCTATCAATAGTAAACAGAAAATTCATGGGGAGCACAGCCTGTATTCCTGATATGCACTCCCAGTGGAAAAGCTCTATGCCCGGATCAGAAAATCATAAATTTACTACTCTTGTGCCAGTTTGGATACACATAATGGTCAGAAAATCAAGTGCACTGTGAAGGAGAATTTCAACATGCACTCTTGATGGGTGAAGCTCGCCGCCGGAAGTGCAAAGAGAAGGTGCCAAGTCAGGAGCAGGTCTATGCCATTGCCCCCCACACATTCGGAACTGAGTTGAAAATGCCCAAGGTCATTTCACAAGATTTAATTATTTAGCATTTCCTTTTTTTTTAGAAAAAACTTCCTCTCCCTTTCTTAAATCTTTTCTAGAAAGACTGAAAGAACTTGCATTTAAATAGTGCCTTTCACATCCTCAGGACATTCAGGTGGCACAGTGGTTAGCACTGTTGCCTCACAGCACCAGTGACCCGAGTTCGAATCCGGCCTCGGGTGACTGTCTGTGTGGAGTTTGCACATTCTCCCCATGTCTGCGTGGGTTTCCTCCAGGTGCTCCGGTTTCCTCCCACAGTCCAAAGATGTGCGGGTTAGGTTGATTTGGCTGATAAATTGACCCTTAGGGGTAAAAATTCAGTTGGTTGCGCCTCCCGTTAGCGCCTTAAGAGGGCGCTAATGGGGCGCAAAGCCGCTAATGCCCGGGCGCAGCGATGTTTGCGCCGCTCGGGAACTTAACTAGAGATTGTGCGGCGGCGCTAAAACTTACCACTGCGACCACCTGCGCGCGCAGATTGTGACGTCATTCCATGGTGCAACGCCCTTGTGGCGCCCCGGAGCGGAAATTGAGTGGTGCCCCCTGCCTTACCGCCTGGCGCATCCAACGACCAGAAGACTGGAACGCTATCAATCGCTGTGGGGCTGGGGGGGGCGCTATTTAAAGGGGGCCTCTTCCTATCTTTTATTGTTGGTGGCATTTTTGAACTATGCATTCTGAGAGAGAGAGGGAGAGACTTCTGGAGAGATTCAACGTTGTGTGAAGGAGTTTTGGGTACTGAGCAGCACTTTGCAGGTTCATTTTGATTTGCCATTCCTTGTATCGATTTAGCAGAGACTGTGGGAGCTGCACTCTGAGCTCTTTGCCTGGTACTCTCCATTGTTCTTTCCAGCACATTTGATGTGCAAGTCTCTCCAGGCCGAGATTCAAGGCTGCAATGAATAGGATGTGGATGGAAAGCAAGATTAACCATCCCCTTTAAGAACTGGCCCGTGCCATTGTGTGTGTGTTCCATTGCTGACTGACATTACATGAGCTTCGCCAGCGCTCTGAGGTAGCGCCTCACTGCTCGGCCTTTGCGCCTTAAGACAGGTGTGCAGCGCCTGATTTAGCGCTCCACTCACCTCCCGGGGCGGTAAAAGTGAAGTTTCCAGTCAGTGCCGATAATTAGCGCCAGGCGCTAATATTTGCGTCCAGACGATATTTGCGCCCCAAATGGGGCGCGACCTAATTTTTACCCCTTAGTGTTAGGGGGATTAAATACGTGGGGTTACGGGGATAGGGTGGGATATGTGTCGGTGCAGGCTCGATGGGCCGAAATGGCCTCTATCTGCACTGTGGGGATTCTGTGATTCTGTGAAAAGTGCTTCACAGCCAATGAATTACTTTTGACGGGTAGTCCATGTTGTAGGAAAACACAGCAGCCAATATGAACACAGCAAAGTCCCACAAATAGCAATAAGATAAATGACCAGATCTGTTTTTAGTGATGTTGGTGTGGGAGATAAATATTAGCCAGGACATCGGGAGAACTCTATTTTCTCGCCTCCTTTTGTTTTTATTGTGATTTCCTGATGAACAGAATTATACATTTTAACCTCGTCTTTGTACGTAAATATTGGAACTAATTTTGGTTCTGCTCCAGGGGTAGAAACGTTCTACCAGCCAGTATGGTATGGAGGTATAGCTGCAAAATATGTGACTCTGATTTTTCAAACTGCTCCCACCACTAGCGATGCTCCGCACCACTGCCTTGCAAAATTACCCCCCATTGTATAGTCAGCAATTACAGCCTGGATACACACCATTCTCCACCTAATGGTGGTTCCGCCACTTGGAGATGTGGAACTTCAGCAGCAAATGCTTGTTTTTCTGCAACCCAATCATGGTAGGCACTGAACATTCAGTCCTGAGTGCATGGTGTCGTGGCAACCCTCTAGGTAACACCTTCCAACATCTGTCGTGCCCAGCCTTAAAGTTTCCTCATCAGCTAAATGATGGACATCTGCCTTCAGCATGATGGCGTGACCTGTGCAGGATTGTCTGTGATATCTAGAACATCAAGGTGTCTGGCTGTGTGATAATTTGTCCCCCTCCCTGCTCCAGGACACTAGAGCAAACTGTTGCACTGATGCTGTCACTGTGGTGAGATTAGTTCATCTCGTAGGTAACAGTCTTTAATTCATAATTAAGAGCTGTCTTAATTACCTTAATTTAGCTATGCATAAATAAATTATTTATAAATTTAGCCTTTCAATCAATATAGTTGTTTTGAGATGTAACTATTTTAGAGGACAAACTGAAATTTGGCTATCATGCTGCTTAGTACTGTGGTTGAACAATAATAGTTAGGGATAGACTGCACCACCTTTTTCTGAGATGTTGCATTATCGTTAACACAAAGACATTTAACTGGTCGACAAACTAATTAGACATGTCTGATATTTGTCTTTATTTCAAACCGACAATTTATGCAAAAGTGCAAAGGATACTCTTCAGCAACAAGGTTCACCATTAATGTTTTCACACTTACTTATGAGTGATATTCAGTATCAGTATAATTAGTCCTAGAATCAATGCTATCGCACCCAGAATGAGCGTGGCAATTTTCCAAGTAGTTCCTTAAAGGACAGAGATACATTATGTTAGTAATACCTGCATAATTTTAGGAGCACTCTATCTACTGGGTTATAGAAAATATCAATTAATTAGCAAGTGCAGTGAGACAATCCCTGAGAAGAGTATACAATCAATAGACACCAACCTGAACTGCCACTAATTTTCAGGGGAACCTGTCCATATGTGAACAAATGTTTTTTTAAATCTTAATCATGACAGATATTACCTTCTTAACACTCATGCATATGTACAGGTAGGAAAGTGAGAGTTCAGAAAAAGATAAATCGAAATTTCTATTACAATTTTCTATTTAAAGCTAAATTACTAAGTGAGAAGTACAAAATGTAATGTAGTATTGTCACTTCAAACATAGATGTCTAAATCATTTACATAAAAATACATAGAAGTTCCAACTTGGAAACAGGCCATTCGGCCCAACCAAGCCACGCAAATAAATAGTCCTAGTCACATTTACCCGCCCTGTTCACATATCTCTTCAACTCTTTTTCCTTCATCCATCTATCCAATCCAACGTTGACATTGTTTCTGTCTCAAACACAAACCCTGGAAGTGAATTCCACAGCCTCACATCTCTATGTAAAGATGTTTCTTCTGCCCTGTGTTCTAAATCTCTTACCTTTACTACAGTCTTTTCCTTTTTATAACTAGTCCATTTGATTTTATTCCTCTAGCTAAATTATTTTATTCAGTGCAATTTTTATAATGATCTCATGGAAGAGGGGTGGAAAACATGAGCCTGGGTGGCTGCTCTGGTAGCTGTCGTGCAGCCAGACAATTGGAGGGAAAAGCAAGCGGTGATTGGGAACAGGAAGTGAAGGGCAGGACATGACAGAGTCACTGGAGGAATGTACGATGTGGCGGCAGAGACTATAGTCTTGCCTAACTAGGATCAAATATTTTCCAATTTTTCTGTCTTTAATTGTATCTATATGTTAATGTCATACTGTGTGTGCTTTAATTTTAAATATCAGTTTCTTTTGTCACTTGGTTTTATGTTTTCCTAGTTTATTGCTCACACCCCTACCTTTCTCTCTCTCTATTACCATTTTTGTAATTTTTCTCATTATTTCTTTTCTTTCTTTTCCCTCTCTCAGACTCGTCACCTTTCACAGTTGAGGGGGCAGACACCAGGTCTACTCATAAAGCTATGTCAATTCCGCTAGGAAGTATGCAAGGCAACACAGGATGACTGGCCTCTGAATTCGTGAAATAGAACATCAGTAACACTAGAATTATTGAAAGCACTTCTGTTCCCACAATCATACAGACACCATTTTTAAAAAGCCATAAATGCACTGACCCTGAATTTGCATGGTGTGCTCTGCCGGTGGAAGTGTAAGGGAGTGGGTGGTGGTAATCTCTGCTTCTGGCTCCAGGAGTATCCAGGGTCAGGGGTGGTCACCTTATCAACATGGTAGGGGTGGATGCTTGTGCCTGGCGGTGGTGGGTGAGAAACATGAATCTGGGTGGGCTGCTTGGCGGAGGCCGCTGCAGGCCCCTCCCCACCCCCCCAAAAGTGCTGGCACACAGGTGGATTGCCCCCCCCCCCCCACTTTATAGGATGGCCAATCAAATCAGGTAACAATCCAGTTTCTGGGGTTTTCCAGGCCAGGACTCCAGTCTGGAGACCTTGGTAGTCAACACATCCACTGCTGAGATGACCTGTACACCAGGTATGTCCTGACGTCCAGATCACTCAGTGTTAGAGAGGTAGGGGCTGAGGAAATTCACAACCCCAGCCCCACCACTCCTACATCATGGGCTTATGTTTGGGGTGGAAAAAGGGTTTGACCCAAACAGGTCTTGATGGAAACTTGTTGCCTCTGCAGATCCCGGTCCCAACTGATTTTTCACCGTTTCCGCTGCTCTCTCAGCCAATCTACACTGGAAGTACGCCATTGCCCCACAGATTTTAAGGGCCATTTCCTGAAAGCACATATTTTCTGAAAGCAAATCATTGTCTTACCATCAGTGAATTTGAACCTCACTGTTTTATCATTTTCTGTAGGGTATGTGATGTTTTCAAAAGTAGGGTCGGAAGAGTCAGAGACATAAGTAGTCACAGGGATGTTTGTTGATTTTTCAACATTTTCTGTCTGGGCTTCCGAAACGTCAATATGATTACCTGAAATGAAGACAGTAAACATCAGATTCCATCAACAGTGACCCAAGTCTTTATCTTTACTGCCTGGGCTTAAAGACCCACTTGGGCATAACACGGGGAGCAAAATTAGGTGGGGAGGATTGCACTCCCATTCATTTAAATAGATGGAAAATCGGGCTGTCTCCGTTATGAGTATGCAATCCTCCCTGTCCGATTTTACTTTCTGCACTGCACCGAGGCGAAGCTTCACGGTCAAGCACCAAAGATGAAAAACTACTCCTTAGATTCTCAAAGTGTTAGAACTAAAATGGCTGATGGGATGATCGTTTAGCACAGAGAGGGGGCCGCTTTTTGATTCCGGCGAACATCAGACGGGCGGAGCGATCACAACGCCTGCTCGATGCCGCCGGCTGTAGGCCTGATCGATTTTGGTGATTGGGCCTTATTATAATAAAACTGGTGAGCTGCTGACAGACAGCTCACTGATCGGGCAGTGCAGGGGCGGGGTGGGGGGGGCGGGGGCATAAAATCCAGCGATTCCTCCACAGATCCCAGCCGACAGACACACCTGAAGGGGAGGGGGAGTGGAGGAACTGGCAGCGAGAACAATGATTTTTGCGGGGCCAGTAGGAGCATTCACATTCCTTCTGGTCACTAACATCATTTAAAAGATTTACCTTTAATGTTTTCGGAGCGGCCTCCAACAGTCCATTTAACGACCACTGGTTAGGCCATTTGATGTTCAGTTCCTAGGTGGAACGTATACAGTGTGCACTCCACCCAATGGAAGACCAAAACTGCATCGGGGTCCTAATTACGTCTTAGCACCCCACTTTAAATATATTAATGAGGCTTTCACCTCTTTTGGGTGGGAGTGCTGGCCACGTTTTTGAAACCCTCTCCAAAATTTCAGCGGGCGTGAAGGTGGCAAGTAGTCTGCAAGAAGTTTTTTTCTGAGATTTACATCTCGCTACTGCCCTGTTCCTACTTCCTGCCGATAAACGGAGTGGCAGTGAGACGAAAATCAGCCTATGTGAAATATGACTTAGGGGCTAGAAATTCGTTATAGCCAAGAAATGGGCAGTGTTTAGACTAAAAATGGTTAAGTGGTGCCACCTGAAAACCGTCTAGAATGCACGCAAATTTCGTGCTCACTCCTCATTAAAATGATTGCAGTCATGATTCTAGTCTAAAAACCCAAGCTCATTGGCGTTACACTGAAAAGCTGGACCAATATCGGGGGCAGTCTAATTGCAAGTCATGATTGCCACAGGCTTTTTCACAACTTAAAGGGGAGGCTCATTGATGCTGCAGCACCTCATTCTCATCATTGTTGGGTGTGCAGCTGCCCCAACAATCCTAAGAAGAAGCAGAAGAAGGATCTGTTACTAACAAATCATGATGGCAGATTGTCGCCCCAGGGAGAGAGCCCGGAGGTTCTCCGATGAAGCTTTGGAGGCTTTGGTTTTCGCGGCCGAGAGAAGGTGGGCGGTCCTGTACCCACCAACTGGCAGGAGGCCCTCACCACAAGTGTCCCGCACTATGTGGAGGGAGGTGGCACACCACGTCACGGGCAGCACTGTTGTCCCCAGGACCCACAGCCAGTGCAGGAAGAAGTTTAACAACCTCACATGGGTGGTCAGGGTGAGTGAAGGCTTCAACAAATGCTACGTACCACCATCTGTACCACAAGCTTCACACACTGCTCAATGCACCACACCCCCAGTACTCATCCATCAACAATCTCTACCTAGCAACACTCACACCCACATCTTGCACACAATGACAGCTATTCAACTATGGTAGGCACATCACCCAAACACATTGCACCACACTCACTCACACACTTTCCTTTCTCTTGCAGGCCAAGGTGGCTCACAACCGGAGGGAGCAGGAGCAGACAGGCAGGGGACCAATCCCAAACTGAACAGCTGAGCCAGCTGGAGAGTAGAGTGCTGGAGTTCATTGGGCACCAGGTCATGGGCACCGGCGACGTTGACCCCCTTGGAGACAACGGTATGTTCATTCCTACTGCTTCTCACATCCCACTTCCCCTTCAGCCCACAATCTTTCTCACTTTCAAGCTACTCATGCTGTATGCATGCATTTCTGCTTTCCTGCCCCCCTCCCCTCACCATAACCCGACTCTTGTGACTTTCTGCTTTCAGATAATCAGCAAGCACCTGAGCAGTTTGTCCCTGAGGGCACCGTAGAGAGAGAGGTGGGAGAAGAGGAGGAGGAAGAAGACACCGCGTCACTGCATCTGTCACTCGCAGACACCAGCTCAGATACTGGCACTACGCGTTCTTTAGAGGCTAGTATAGTAGCAGGATCTGCACAGGGTGATGCACCGGGGACGAGCAGGCTGCAGCAAGGCCAGGGGGAAAGGGTAGCTCGGGGGCCAGCTTCCCGGAGGGTGAGTTCGCGCGCGAGTTCTGCTCCACAGGACTCAGATGAGGACCTCGATGGAGAGGCCTTTAGAAGAAGGATGATAGTCATGCACACGGAAATGATAGGTGCAATGGCAAGGATGCCTGAGAGCATCTCGGCAATGATAAGGAGCGTGAAGGAGTCCGCCTCCAACATTGCACAAGGCTCTGCGCAGAGCATGGAGCCCATCATTTCCAGTCTGCAAATAATGGTACAATCCCAGAGAGACCGTGGCGACCCAGAAGTGATGGTGCACATGATGAGCGATGTCGCAGCTACCATTACAGCACAGGCAGAAGCGACCCAACGTCTTAGTGCTGCAGTGGAAGCTCAGACTGCTCTCATGCAGTCTCAGCGAGATGCCATCCAAGCTCTGACTGCTGCCATCATGGCTGGGTCTACCACCGTTGACCGGGGCTTTCACGTTGTCGCAGCAGGCCAGCATTCTCTGCTCCAATAGATTGCTAGGAATGCTGAGGCCCTGCCCCGGGGGAGTGGCAGTGGGTCAGTGGAGCAGGAACCTGCTGTCTTCTCTCAGGATGAGAGCATTCCTGCTCCCACCACTGCCACTCCGCCATTGCCCTTTTCGCTGCCTGTCATCCAGCCAGCCCAGACTGCTGCCGCCCATGCTGAGGTGATGCAATCTACAGCTGGGCCGTCTAGGTCCAGAGCTGGTCGAGGTCATCCTGCAAGGCCATCTGAGGTCTCCCCCCATGGAAACTCAGCAGCCTTCCACCAGCCCTGCTGCAGCCACTGGGGGCGCACTGCGTAGGAGCACTAGAGTAGGAAAAGGCACACGAACGATAGGCACTAAGGTATTGCACAAGGGTGATTAGTTAATAGTGTTGATGTAACATGTGTGAATTGATATGTGATAAATTTATTATTTGTGTTTGGAATCTTTTGTGGTGTCCCTCATTTCAGCTTTGCGCCCAGGAGGACGCTGTGATATGGCCTGCGACAGGGATGGTATGATGGGATGTGGTGAGCAACGGGGATCTGGGGTTTCATTCATTCGAATCGAAGTCTGATGAGCCGGTCACGGACCGCCCATCCAGAAGGCCGATTGTGTGGCTGCCTCCTCCCTCCCTCCTGTTCCTTTCCCTCGTCCTCCTCCTCCTCCTCGTCCTCCTCCTGAGGTGGTCCCGCCATCCCTGGTGGCAAGGGCTGCACCCGCATGATGGCCAAGTTGTGAAACATGCAGCAGACCACCACGAAATGGGACACCCACTCTGGCGAGTACTGGAGGGCTCCTCCCGAGCGGTTAAGTCAGCGGAACCATTGCTTCAGTAGGCCGATGGTCTGCTCGATGATGTTTCTGGTGGCAGCATGGCTCTCATTATATGAGTACTGGGCATGAGTGTTGGGGTTACAGAGGGGGAGTCATGAGCCAGGTGGAGAGCAGATAGCCCTTGTCTCCTAGCAGCCAGCCGCAAGCTTCACGTGGTGGCTGGAAGAATGCTGGCACACCAGTCTGGCGCAGGATGAAGGCATCGTGGCTGCTACCAGGATAGCGGGCATTGACATTGAGGATTCACTGTCTGTGGTCGCACGCCAACTGCACATTAAGTGAGTGGTAGCCTTTGCAGTTACGGAAGGTCTCAGGATTGTTATGCGGTGCCCGCAAAGCCACATGGGTGCAGTTGATGGCAACCTGCACCATGGGGAAGCCCGCTATCCTGGCAAAGCCACATATACATTCGTCCTGCTTCTCTCTGGTGATCGGGAAGCCAATGTAGTCCCTTCTCCTGGTGTAGAGAGTCTCAGTGACCTCCCGGATGCAGCGATGGACGGCAAACTGCGAGATGTTCACTCTATCCCCTGCTGCAGACTGGAAGGATCCGTTGGCGAAGAAATTGAGGGCACGGTGACCTTGACTGCCACTGAGAGAGCCGTGGTCACTCTGGTCTGAGGCTGGAGGTCTGATTGCAGGAGGTGGCAGAGTTCTGTGACCACTTCCTTGGTGAAGTGAAGCCTCCTAATACACTGCTGCTCGCTTAATTGAAGGTAGGAGAAGTGCTGTTGGAAGACCCTCGGAGGGCAAGGCCACCTGTTGAGAATCCTGATGGCCCACCTCCTCCCTCTCCGCACATGTTCCCATCTTTCTCACTGCCTTCGCTCCCTCCACCGTAGATCCTGGAGGGCGAGGTCGACTGCTCGTACAGCCCCCATGACTTTTAGCAAGTGTTGTAGTTTGAAGCGTTTCAAAAATAATGAGGGAGTTTTGTACTTGCCAGAACACTCCCTGATACCAAATAACATAGAAACATAGAAACATAGAAAATAGGTACAGGAGTAGACCATTCGGTCCTTCGAGCCTGCACCGCCATTCAATGCGTTCATGGCTGAACATGCTACCTCAGTACCCCATTCCTGCTTTCTCGCCATACCCCTTGATCCCCCTAGTTGTGAGTGTTATATCTAACTCCCTTTTGAATATATTTAGCGAACTGGCCTCAACAACCTTCTGTGGAAGAGAATTCCATAGATTCACCACTCTCTGGGTGAAGAAGTTCCTCCTCAGCTCAGTCTTAAATGGCTTCCCCTTAATCCTTAGACTGTGACCCCTGGTTCTAGTTTTCCCTAACATTGGGAACATTCTGCCCGCATCTAATTTGTCTAAACCAGTCAGGATTTTAAATGTCTCTATAAGATCCCCCCTCATTCTTCTGAACTCCAGAGGATACAAGTTCAGTTGACCCAATCTTTCTTGATATGTCAGTCCGGCCATCCCAGGAATCAATCTAGTGAACCTTCGCTGCACTCCCTCAATAGCAAGAATGTCCTTCCTTAAGTTAGGAGACCAAAACTGCGCACAATACTCCAGGTGTGGCCTCACCAAGGCCCTGTACAACTGCAGCATCACCTCCCTACTCCTGTACTCAAATTCCCTTACTATGAAGGCCATCATTCCGTTTGCTTTCTTGACTGCCTGCTGCACTTGCATACCCACCTTCAGTGACTGATGTACCATGATGCCCAGGTCTCGTTGCACCTCCCCTTTCCCTAATCTGCCACCATTCAGGTAATAGTCCGCCTCTCTATTTTTATCACCAAAGTGGATAACCTCACATTTATCCACATTGTACTTTATCTGCCATACATTTGCCCATTCACCCAACCTGTCCAAGTCACTCTGTAGCCTCCTAGCATCCTCCTCATTGTTCACACTGCCTCCCAATTTAGTGTCATCCGCAAATTTGGAGATATTACATTTAATCCCTTCGTCCAAATCATTAATATATAATGTAAACAGCTGGGGTCCCAGCACCGAACCCTGCGGTACCCCGCTGGTCACTGCCTGCCATTCTGAAAAGTACCCATTTACTCCTACTCTTTGTTTCCTGTGTGCCAACCAGTTCTCAATCCACGTCAACACATTACCCCCAATCCCATGTGCTTTAACTTTGCTCACCAATCTCTTGTGTGGGACCTTGTCGAAGGCCTTCTGAAAGTCCAAATACACCACATCTACTGGTTCCCGCCTGTCCACCCTATTGGAAACATCCTCAAAAAATTCCAGAAGATTTGTCAAGCATGATTTCCCTTTCACAAATCCATGCTGACTTGGACCTATCATGTCGCCACTTTCCAAATGGTCTGTTATGACATCTTTAATAATTGCTTCCATCATTTTACCCACGACCGATGTCAGGCTGACCGGTCTATAATTCCCTGCTTTCTCCCTCCCTCCTTTTTTAAAAAGAGGGGTTACATTGGCCACCCTCCACTCCATCGGAACTGATCCAGAGTCTAAGGAATGTTGGAAAATGATCGTCAATGCATCCACTATTTCCAAGGCCACCTCCTTAAGTACTCTGGGATGCAGACCATCAGGCCCCGGGGATTTTTCAGCCTTCAGTCCCATCAATTTCCCCAATACCTTTTCCCGACTAATAAGGATTTCCCTCAGCTCCTCCCTCTTACCAGATCCTCTGACCCCTTTTATTTCCGGCAGGTTGTGTGTGTCCTCCACAGAAAATACCGAACCAAAGTACTTGTTCAATTGATCAGCCATTTCCTTGTTCCCCATTACGACTTGCCCTGTTTCCGACTGCAGGGGACGTACGTTTGTTTTTACTAACCTCTTTCTTTTTACATATTTATAGAAGCTTTTGCAGTCCATTTTAATGTTCTCTGCAAGCTTCCTTTCATATTTTATTTTCCCTGCCCTAATCAAACCCTTCGTCCTCCTTTGCTGAGTTTTGAAGTTCTCCCAGTCCCCGGGTTTGCTGCTACTTCTGGCCAATTTGTATGCAACTTCCTTGGTTTTAATACTATCCCTGATTTCCCTTGTTAGCCATGGTTGAGCCACCTTCCCTTTTTTATTTTTACGCCAGACCGGGATGTACAATTGTTGTAGTTCATCCATGCGATCTCTAAATGTCTGCCATTGCCCTTCCACTGATAGCCCCTTAAATATCGCTTGCCAATTTAACCTCGCCAATTCACGCCTCATACCCTCAAAGTTGCCCTTATTTAAGTTCTGGACCATGGTCTCTGACTTAACTGTTTCCTTCTCCATCCTAATGTAGAACTCCACCATACTATGGTCACTCTTCCCCAGGGGGCCTCGTACCACAAGATTGCTGATTAGTCCTTCCTCATTACACAACACCCAATCCAGGATGGCCTCCCCTCGAGTTGGTTCCTCAACATATTGGTTTAGGAAACCATCCCTTAAACACTCCAGGAAATCCTCCTCCACCGTATTGCTTCCAGGTTGAGTAGCCCAATCTATATGCATATTAAAGTCACCCATGATAACTGCCGTGCCTTTTTTGCACGCACCTCTGATTTCCTGTTTCATACCCTCCCCCACCTCACCACTGCTGTTTGGAGGTCTGTACACAACTCCCACTAACGTTTTCTGCCCTTTGGTGTTCTGCAGCTCAACCCATATTGATTCCACATCCTCCAAGCTGATGTCCTTCCTAGCTATTACATTAATCTCCTCTTTAACCAGCAATGCTACCCCACCCCCTTTTCCTTTTATTCTATCCTTTCTGAATGTTGAATACCCCTGGATGTTCAGTTCCCAGCCTTGATTGTTCTGGAGCCACGTCTCTGTAATCCCAATCACATCGTATCCGTTAACATCTATTTGCACAGTCAATTCATCCACCTTATTACGGATACTCCTTGCATTAAGACACAGAGCCTTTAGGCTTATTTTATTAACATCCTTTGTCCTTTTAGACTTATGATTTAGTATGGCCCTTTGTGTTTCTTGCCTTTGTTTACTCGGCCTTCCCCTATTGTTTCTCACCCTTCTAACATTTGTTTCTGACTGCATATTACTTCCCCCTGTTTCGCTACATAGGTTCCCCTTCCCCTGCCATATTAGTTTAAATCCTCCCGAACTGCTTTAGCAAATATTACCCCGAGGACATCGGTTCCAGTCCTGCCCAAGTGCAGACCGTCCCTTGAAATTACTAAAAAAAAAACTCTTGCAGTAGCAGGAATTAGCACACAGCCACTCAAACTACAAAACCCTGTCAGTTGTGAGTGATTGGTGAGAATCCCTTTAAATAGCGTCACAGGAGCTGGCTTCCTGCTGCTGCACATCACCTCAACTTGTTGTTGCTTTCTCCAGCCAGTAAGTTCAATGGCCAAAATGAAGTTGGGAGATCGGGCGTCAAGTGAGCATTGCACACTCACTGATGTCATGATCTCCGTGATTACGATGTCCCTGGCGATCGAGTTTACTGGCAGTGCTACCGGCAAGATGGATATGGTGTGAGGCGCTGGAACTGCCATCAGCTGGCGGTAGAGCTCTGAACGGCGTTTTAGCGCCATCCCGTGGCGCTAATGTGTGGCGCTAAACACGCAAATTTCTCCCCCTTATGTTTAGATCCAAGAGATTTTTTTCATATTATCAATTTTTTAACTTGACATAAACTACATCCAGATAAATTTGCAAGAAGAGGTAGGGAAAGGGGAAAAAGGAATGGAGATTTTACAGTGAGTACAGGACCCCTTTCTCACCCAGTACTTACAAAGCCCAACCAGAAAGGCATCACTGCTGGATCTAGTAATCGGAAATGAACCAGAACAGAAAAGAGAAGTAAGCGGAGGGGAATATCAAGGTAATAGCGATCACAACATAATACGGTTTAAAATAATGACTGAGAAAGACATAAGTAATACAAAGACCAAGTAGTAGATTAGAAAAAAAGCTAGTTTTGAGGGGATGAGAGTGGAACATGGGAAGGTAAACTGGAAAAAAATGTTGATAGACAAAGAGATAGAACAGCAATGGGAAACATTTAAAACAGTGATCAATAGAGTTCAGGAAAAATATATTCCTCTTAAAAAAACAAGAACAAACTAGCCAATAAAGGAACACCATGGATGAATGAAGACATAAGGGTTAAATTGAAACTAAACAAAAAGGCATACTCTAGTACATAGACAATAAAGGAGAGGATGACAAAAGTGAATAAGAGGTTAGGAAAGAAGTCAAAAAAACAATTAGGAAAGGATAGAGGAACTACAAAATTAAATGACCATGGTATATAAAAAGCAATAGTAAAGTATTTTACAGACACATAAATAACAAACAATAAAATCAGATAGCTGTAGGGCCAATGTTCTTAACTTTTTTAAATTAATTTCTTAATTCCCTAATTTTTTTTTGGGTGCGCGGCCCATTCGCAGTTTCATACATGCACAAAATTTAACATGGGAAAAGCCAGTCCCGGGCTGCGCAGGACTGGCAGAGAGCTGCGCGGCTGTGCAGTGTAGTGGGAACGTTGGATAGGGCCACCAAAGGGTGCACAAGATAAATTCACAGGTAATAACAGTGAAATGGCAGAAATATTGAGTAGCTATTTTGCTTCAGTATTTACCAGGGAGACTAGCAAGGTGGGGATTACATTAGAAGAAGAGAACAAAAAAGATATAAAGACATTTAAGATAGAAAGGGGGAGATAATTGATAAACTAATCAAACTTAGAGAGAATAAAATCCCTGGTCCGGATGTATTGCATCTGTGCATTAAAAGAAGTTGGGGAAGAGATAGTAGAGGCACTATTACATATATATAAAAATTAATTAGAAAAGGGAACAGTGCCTGAAGACTGGCGGACAGCTAATGTGATTCCTATATTTAAAAAGCGAGATAGAAGAAGTCCAGGGAACTATATACTAGTTAGCTTAACATCGGTGGTAGGAATGATAACGGAATCCTTACTCAAAGATGTAATTGTTAAACATCTAGAAAATGAAAATATAATAAAGAGCAGTCAGCACGGATTTCAAAAGGGAAGGTCATGATTGACCAACCTTATTGAATTCTTTGAAGAAGTAACAAAAAGTGTAGTCAAGGGTAATGCAGTAGATGTAATATATTTGGATTTTCAAAGACCTTTGATAAAATAAAGGCACCACATAGCAGACTCATGACTAAGGTCAGAGCATATGGAGGCAACAGAGAGGTGGCAGAATGGATAGCAAGCTGGTTACAAAACAGAAAACAGAGAGTAGGGGTTAAGGGTAGCTACTCAGACTGGCAAAAGGTGGGAAGTGGTGTTCCGCAGGGATTGGTGCTGGGACCACTGTTGTTCACAATTTACATGAATGATTTGGACTCAGGAATCGGAAGTACAATTTCAAAATTTGCGGACACCACCAAACTGGGGGTGCAGTTAACACAAAGGAGGAATGGCACAAAATACAAGACATTAATAAACTTGCAGAATGGGTGTCTAATTGGCAAATGAATTTTCACAGATAAGTGTGAGGCCACATACTGCTTGGATAATAAGAGTCTGAATGGGGTAGAGGAGCAAAGGGATCTCGGAGTATACATTCACAAGTCACTAAAAGTAGCAATGCACGTTAATAAGGCCATCAAAAAAGCAAACCAAGCACTGGGGTTCATTTCTAGAGGGACAGAATTGAAAAGCAGAGAAGTTATATTAAACTTGTATTGAACCTTGATTAGACCACACTTGGGGTACTTTGCACAGTTCTGGTCCCCATATTATAAAAATGATGTAGAGGCATTGAACAAGGTGCAAAAAAGATTCAGAAGGATGATACCAGAACTAAGAGGTTATACTTATCAGGAAAGGCTAAACAGGCTGGAACTCTTTTCTCTAGAAAAGAGAAGGTTGAGGGGTGACCAGATAGAGGTCTTTAAAATTCTGAAAGGGTTTGATAGGATAGATGTACAGAAAATGTTTCCACTACTGGGGGAGTCCAAAACTAGAGGTCATAAATATAAGATAGTCACTAATAAATCCAATAGGGAATTCAGGAGAAATGTCTTTACTCAGAGAGTGGTCAGAATGTGGAACAGGGAGTAGTTGAGGCAAATAGCATAGATGCATTTAAGGGGAAGCTAGATAAGCACATGAGGGAGAAAAGAATAGGACATGTTGATAGGGTTAGATGAGGAGGCTCATGTGGAGCATAAACGGTGGCATAGATTGGTTGGACCGAATGGCCTGATTCTGTGCTGTAGACTCAATGTAACTCGCTGTAACTAGACCTTGGAAAATTTACACTCGTAGCATTAAGGCACATTGACAGGGTAAAGTAGAAGGAGATTTACTCTGCATCTGACCCAAACTATACCCAACTGGATTGGCTGATGGTGACAATGGGTCAAAATGTAGAAAAGTGTCCTACTTTTAATACTGACTTCACTCACCTTGATGAGCATAAAAGTTAACCAAAAATAGTATTTAAATAAAAAGTAACAAGCAAAAGAGCGAGGGAGTGGGACTAGCTGGATTGCTCTTCGAAAGAGCCGGCGCAGATTCGATGGGCTGAATGGCCTCCTTCTGTGTTGTACTATTCTATTCTACGAGATGAATAGATTAATGACTGGAGATTCTCTGGCATAGTACATTGAAATTAAAAGTTAAAATCAACTCCTTATCATGGCATATGGAAGGCAAGAATTATTCTGTAAAATAAATGTGTGGATGTGGGTTCACCTGGGGCTTGCCTACTCGCCCATGTGGAGTCCAAGAGGAATTTTCAAAAGAGCATTCCAGAATTGGCCACTATTTTTTTTGCCCCGCCCAGGAGATGGGGACAGGATGGTTGATGCATGAGCATGAAATCGGCCGAAGGACCGAGGTAGAGGGAGCACATTGGGCCTGATGGTCTTTTCTCATCCTAGATACCTAAACAGAAACACATAAAAGGATCTCACGTGTCCCTCAATATTTGAAAATGTACTCTTTTGACCATTTGGATCTCACAATCCAAAGATGCTTCTAAAGTAAAAGTAGGAAATGTTGGAAATGCAAAGCAGGTCAGTCAGCACTTTGTTTTTATTTCAAATTTGCAGTATTTGATTTTTTTTATATTTCAAAATTCTCCTGAGGTGTCCTGGAAACTCGGACAATTCCATCATCTACACTTTGCCAACAGTTTTAGTAAGTTCTCGAATTTCACACCTTCCAAGTTCTTGGCATGGGGTCTATTTTTCAGTGCTAATTCGTAAACAGATATTTGTTGCGAATGGTTGATTTTAGGCCGAAGTGTCCTGGGAACAGTATTTGAAAAAAACTGAATTGTCTTTGAGGGAGATTTAATCTTTAAAAAAATGGAAAATAACTGTTAGGTTTAGAAACAAACCTAATTTAATGAACATGACAGTGAAAAAGTTCAATTTGTTTTAAATTAATGTTACTCTACATAAAGGCAGTGAAAACTATATGGTATAATGGTATTAGAGCTGTTCAGTAAACTAAGTTGCAGACACAAATCTGAGTTAAGCTGGCACAGTAGAAGTATGGCATTCAGAAAACTGTAACATTAACTTTAGAACCGGGCGGAAATAATAAAAAAATGGCAGCAAGTTATATTTAACTCCTTGTAATATCTTAAACTGTAAGTCCTGCCATACTGTATTTTAAACATGAAGTTTCTGTTGGAGTAGTTTTCACTCAGAGTATTTTCCTTTGGTTATAGTATCTACAATTTAATCTGTGGTTCACTGTTTCCAAAGGTTATAAAGTAGAATGTATTTTAAAAAGAGCTCATACTAATGAAAAATGCAAGTGCAGCCAACACAGGGTTAAACAGAACTTTGCTGTTAATCAGCAGAGGGTGTTCATTGGAGAAATGCTTCATGAGAATGTGCTTTCTCCATAGCAACAACAGAGTAGAACAAAGAGAGTGAGTCTAATAAAGCAACAGAGGCTTTAGTAGCCACCAAACAAAAATCAAACGCGAAATATCCACAGCAGACTTGTTTTTCATCGAGACTAGACTGGTTACACTAGTAACAAATCCAAACTATGAAGAAATCTCAATGTATAGAAAAGAGAACACTTAGTCAATGATGGCATGAAAAAAACCTACTTCTGTCAGCAGCAGTAATCCACCATCCATCTAAAATGGGCCAGATTTTACTCTCAAAATAATAAGGCTAATGGCGCTTATTTTTCAGCTTTTTAAATTAAAAATCCCTCAAAGACAATTCAGTTTTTTTCAAATACTGTTATTTATACGCAAATAGTATAGCAACTTCAAGCGAGGGACAGATGTACAGTTAAAAGCGAATATCCAAAAGTTACTGTCCAAGTTGCGCCGCTCCGCTGTTAGCTTTGTGAAAATGGCATCTCACTGTCTGCCTCACCATTGATATGCACTGAACGGCGTGAAGTTCCTGTATTTGCACGGTAGATACCACGTAAACTCGCCACAGAAAGTTAAGTCTTATCATTTCAAGTCTAAGTACCCTTTTAACAACATGATAAGTGTTAATTACTGCCAGTCGACCTCTCTGGCACTGAAAATTAACTATTACAAGTGCTGAGTCTCATTCCTTCAGGTATTAATTGTTGGAAATTTTAAAAATGTAAAATTTAAAATGTTTTAATTTTCTTTACTTTTCCTTTCTCTTTTTTTCTCTCTCTTAATCCAATCTTTCTTTCCCCCTCTTTACTTCTCTTTCTGTACTTGATTCAACATTGAATTGACCCACTCTAACATACACTTCTTTCTCAGTCCTTGCGCTGTTTATTTCACAATCCTTCAATCTGATTGGTTAAGGAGATACACAGTTGCTTGCCATGTTCACTCAGGTCCCAGATGCCCTGTTTCCATCGCTGCCCATTATCAGCTCGCACTTTCAGCAACTTGCCACACAAAAAATTAAAAGATTTAAAAGTGCAAGGGCAAGTCTAACTAATGGCAGATGCCGTTAGATGCTCTGCTACGGCAAAATCTGGGCCATTATGTCTTTCACTTCCTGTTTTTAATTACTGCAGTCCTTCTGAGGGAGGGATTTACTCAAATCCAGAAAGTGTGGCATCTTTACGGCCCTCTGCAGGCAAGCCCCAAAGCAGCGAGAGACCAAACACAGCAGAGAGTTCTGGCATCATCAAGACCTTGGGCACCCAGTTGCAGAAGTTTATCACTGCTGGATGTACGAGGTGCAATGACGACGGGCTTCACATCACAAACACTCTACAGACTGCACTCATGCAGATCACAAGGCATCCAGCTGGTAGGCCCAACCCCAATATTTATCCCTCAACCAACATAACAAAAACAGATTATCTGGGCATTATCATATTGCTGTTTGTGGGAGCTTGCTGTGCGCAAATTGGCTGCCGCGTTTCCCACATTACAACAGTGACTCCACTTTAAAAAGTACTTCATTGGCTGTAAAGCGCTTTGAGACGTCCGGTGGTCGTGAAAGGCGCTATATAAATGCAAGTCTTTCTTTTCTTTCTTAGCAGGGCAAGAGTCATATGAACATCCCTCTCTAGCCAGGGTTCTCAAAGGATTCAGGAGTTGTCATAAAGCAGACAAGTGCTGGTGGTCACAGCATCAGTGACCGCTGTTGCTGGCATATTGTTTGAACTTGCCCCCAGAGGTTCCAAGCACCTGCCAGCCATACAACCTTTACCACCAAGAAGGACAAGAGCAGCAACATTCTGGAAACACCATCATCTCAAAGTTCCCCTCAAGACATATACTATCCTGAATTGGACATATATTGCCACTGATCCTTCATCATCAATGGCTCTCCGATCCTTCCGAGGTGGCCATCCGCCCTGTCCCCATAGAACGCTCAAGGTAGCCTTTTCCCCTCACCCGCTTTCATTTCAACCTGTGTTCCCTCCAGAAATGACTTACAAGTAAGGAGGCCGCTTTTAATTAAAAAAAATACTCCTCTTCTGAAGTCAAGACCACATCCTGGCCTAGATCCCAAAACCACTGGTTGTTGGTGAGGTATGACTCCACCAACACAACACTAGGTTCCACTGAGGGCCAGGAGAGCAGGAAATCTCAATTACATAGGGATTACTGAGGGGGAGGCCCCCTGCTACGACAATAGGCATGTTGGGGGGTGGGTTTCACCCCCCAACAGGCCATCCAGAATCCCGAATGTAATGTCTGACCCCGAAGTAGTTACAGCAGGAGTATGCTGGAAGGGCCATGGACTTTCAGGGCCATGGTGTATTTAAGTTTTGTCTCCTTCCAGGCAAAATGATAAAAATATGGGAAGTAGTTTTCGTTTGGATTAAGAACCTGAAAGCAAATAAAATCATGAACTTTGGGAGTTTTATTTATCTGAAATAAATAATCTTTTCTAAGGTGAACTTTAGAAACTTTCCCACAAGACTGGCTATTCATAGAGGTCTTGTTGTTAGTAAGCCCTACCCCAGAAACTTTCCAAATGATGTAAACATTGTAAACATTGCTGACAGAACCCTTTTCCACAAAACTTAAAACAAACCTTTTTTTTTCAATCCCAGTTAAAAAATTTCTAAAATGTAATTGAATAATAAGTGTTATCAGTAATCATGTGGAAGACACTGAGTTTAGTCTAGAGAACAGAAAAGGAAACAATTTGAATGTCATGATTTCTAGTACTGTAGTTAGGTTGGAATTCTTTGGTTTGCTTAAAATCTAAAATTTAATTTGAACACACAACAAAAATCTATAGCAGGCATATTAGTGGAAAAAGAAACAAAAGTGACTATTCCTCTTCTAGTACGTTAAATGAATATGTGCAAGCGATTGTTGGATGGATGATGTGGTTTTCTATATTACTCCTATGGTTGATCTGAATGCTGCCAATAATCTAAATCTTACTTGGCACCACAAGTGGTTGCGAGACCAAATCTTCTGGAGTATCTTCATGCTGCCAAATATGATTAGCTTCGGTACAGATGATTTTATCTTTCAAGGTTCGCCACTTGCTTAGTTTGCCTTTTTCATGTGAGACATGCATTTTGTTCGTCTTGTGCTTTACATTGAGATGCAAGCTGAAGCCTTCAAGAGTTAAATGACCCCGTTTGCTGCACATCCATGCCTGAGGTTGACCACTGCCACAGGGCTCCAGTTTCACAGCTCCGAATTCATTGGCTTTATGAACGGTCAGACACTGCTCGGTTTTAAGGCTGACTATGGAGTTGATGCGGGAATCCCATCTCCACTGCTGCTGTTCAGAATCCGGGTTACACTCAGTGAGAGATATTCTATTGTTCTCATTGTTTGCACGGATACATTTGTCTAGACGGACATTCTTGATGTTGAAGCCTAGAATATTTAACAACAAAATAAAATTTAAAAATGCATAAATTAAAATATACACGTTGGTTAAAAATATGCATACTCAATTATTAACTTTCTTTTTGTAATGTTACAATGTATCTACATTCTGAAGGAATGGATGGACTGAATTGCCTTGTTGTTTTTGTGCTAAAATTGTTTGTTCTGTTATCATCAAATAACTATGCCCAGATAAGCTGGTTTATAATTCTATAGGTTTGTAAAAATTTAACCAAAGTATAATTTTAGTTAACAAATCAATTTGAACTTACAACAGCAACAAGAACTTATATTTATATAGCACCTTTAACGTAATAAAATGTCCCAAGGCGCTTCACAGGAGCGTTATCAAAAAAAAAATGAACACCAAGATATATAAGATGTTAAGGCAGATGACCAAAAGCTTGGTCAAAGAGGTAGGTTTTAAGGAGTGTCTTAAAGGAGGAATGAGAAGTGGAGAGGGGAGAGATTTAGGGAGGGAATTCCAGAGCTTAGGACTGAGGCAGCTGAAGGCACGACCACCAATGGTGGAGCGATTATAATCAGGGATGTTCAAAAGGCCAGAATAGGCAGAGTGCAGAGATCTCGGGGGATTATAGGGCTGGAGAAGATTACAGAGATAAAGAGGGGCAAGGCCATGGAGGGATTTCAAAACAAGGATGAGAATTTTAAAATCGAGGCGTTGCTTAACTGGGAGCCAATGTAGGTCAGCAAGCACAGGGGAGATGGGTGAGCGAGACTTTGAGTTAGGACACAGGCGGCAGAGTTTTGGATGACCTCACGTTAATGGAGAGTAGAACGGGAGGCCGGCCAAGACTGCGTTGGAATAGTCAAGTCTAGAGGTAACAAATGTATGGATTAGGGTTTCGGCAGCAGATAAGCTGAGGCAAGGGCGGAGAAGGGGAATGGGCGATCTTAGTGATGGAACGGATATGTGGTCGGAAGCTCAATTCGTGATCAAATATGACACCAAGGTTGCAAAGACTTGGTTATACCTCAGACAGTTGCCAGGGAGAGGGATTAAATAGGTGGCAAGGGAATGGAGTTTGTGGCGTGAACCAAAGACAATGGCTTCGGTCTTCTCAATATTTAATTGGAGGAAATTTCTGCTCATCCAGGGCTGAATGTCGGACAAGCAGTCTGACAGTATAGGGACGGTGGAGGGTTCGAGAGAGGTGGAGTAGAGGTAGAGCTGGCTATCATCAGCGTACATGGGAAAACCCGCGCTGTGTCGCCGGATGGTGTCACCGAGGGGCAGCATGTAGATGAGAAATAGGAGGGGGCCAAGGATCCTTGGGGGACACCAGAGGTGACAGTGCAGGAGCACGAAGAGAATCCATTGCAGGTGATTCTATGGTTACGGCTAGATACTAGGTAAACTAGGCCTGTATTCTCTTGAATTCAGAAGAATGAGAGGGGATCTCATTGAAGCATACAAAATTATTACAGGGCTTGATAGGGTGGATGCTGGGAGAATGTTTCCCTTGGCTGGAGAGTCTAGAACCAGGGGCCACAGCCTCAGGATAAAGGGTAGGCCATTCAGGACTGAGATGAGAAGAAATTTCTTCACACAGAGGGTGGTGAATCTTTGGAATTCTCTACCCCAGAGGGCTGTGGAGGCTCAGTCATTGGGTATATTCAAAACAGAAGTCGATAGATTTCTGACTAGTAAGGGCATCAGGGGATATGGCGATAGAGTGAATGGAGTTGAGGCAGAAGATCAGCCATGATCTCATTGAATGGCGGGGGAGGCTCGAAAGGCTGAATGGCCGACTCCTGCTCATATTTCTTATGTTCTTAAACATAGGAATAGAACCAGGCAAGTGCAGTCCCATCCAGCTGGACGATGGTGGCAAGGCATTGGAGCAGAATTTTGTGGTCAATGATGTCAAAGGCTACAGACAAGTCGAGAAAGGTGAGAAGGGATAGTTTACCTTTGTCGCAGTCAATTAGGATGTCATTTGTGACCTTGGTAAGAGCCGTTTCATACTGTGGCGGGGGTGGAAATCTGATTGGAGGGATTCAAACAAAGAGTTCCGGGAAAGATGGGCATGGATTTGAAGGCGACAACACGTTCAAGGGCTTTGGAGAGGAAAGGGAGGTTGGAGATGGGGCGATAGTTTGCAAGGACGGAGGGGTAAAGGGTTAGATTTTGAGGAGAGGGGTGATGACGGCAGATTTGAAGGAGAGGGGGACAATACCTGAGGAGAGAGAGCCGTTAACAATATAAGCTAACATGGGAGCCAGGACGGGAAGTTGGTTGGTGAGTCAGCAGTTTAGTAGGAATAGGGTCGAGAGAGCAGGAGGTCAGTCTCATTAATAAGATGAGCTTTAAAGGGCATGAGGGGAGATAGGAGAGAAACTAGAGAAATATGCAAATTTAGTGTTAGGGCAGGGGATAAACGGAGAGAAAGTAAGGCCCGGTGGGCTAGGGGAAGGGACGGAAGTAGCAGAGGTAGTTGGACAGATGTTTGCGATCTTTTTAACAAAAAAGTCCATGAACTCCTCGCATTTATTGTTGGAGGTGATGGAGGAGAAAGTAGGGGAGGGTGGTTTGAGAAGACACTTAGTGGTGGAAAAGAGAAGCCTGATGTCATTTTTTAAACATTTTTTCTATATTAGTTCCTGGGATGTGGGCGTCGCTTGCAAGGCCAGCATTTATTGCCCATCCCTAATTGCCCTTGAGAAGGTGGTGGTGAGCCGCCTTCTTGAACCGCTGCAGTCCTTGTGGTGAAGTTACTCCCACAGTGCTGTTAGGGAGGGAGTTCCAGGATTTTGACCTAGCAACGATGAAGGAACGACGATATATTTCCAAGTCAGGATGGTGTGCAACTTGGAGGGGATCTTGCAGTTGATGGTGTTCCCATGCGCCTGCTGCCCTTGTCCTTCTAGGTGGTAGAGGTCACGGGTTTGGGAGGTGCTGCCAAAGAAGCCTTGGTGAGTTGCTGCAGTGCATCTTGTAGATGGTACACACTGCAGCCACGGTATGCCGGTGGTGCAAGGAGTGAATGTTTAAGGTGGTGGATCGGGTGCCAATCAAGCGGGCTGCTTTGTCCTGGATGGTGTCGAGCTTCTCGAGTATTGTTGGAGCTGCACTCATCCAGGCAAGTGGAGAGTATTCCATCACACTCCTGACTTGTGCCCTGTCGTCGAATTACAGTATGCAGACGACGCTTGCGTCTGCGCACACTCGGAGGTCGAACTCCAAACTATCGTCAACACCTTCACCGAAGCGTACGAGAAGATGGGCCTTACACTAAACATCCATAAGACAAAGGTCCTCTACCAACCTGCCCCGGCCACACAGTACTGCCCCCCGATTATCAAAATCCACGACAAGGCCTTGGACAACGTGGACCACTTTCCATACCTCGGGAGCCTACTGTCAACAAGGGCAGACGTCGACGACGAAGTCCAACACCGCCTTCAGTGTGCCAGTGCAGCCTTCGGTCGCCTGAGGAAGAGAGTGTTTGAAGACCAGGACCTCAAACCCTGCACCAAGCTCATGGTCTACAGAGCAGTAGTGATACCCGCCCTCCTGTATGCCTCAGAGACATGGACCATGTACAGTAGACACCTCAAAGCACTGGAGAGGTACCACCAACGCTGCCTCCGCAAGATCCTGCAAAACCATTGGCAGCATAGGCGCACCAACGTAAGTGTTCTCGCTCAGGCCAACATCCCTAGCATCGAAGCTTTGACCACGCTCGATCAGCTCCGATGGACGGGTCACATCGTCCGCATGCCCGTTACGAGACTCCCAAAACAAGCGCTGTACTCGGAGCTCCGACACGGCAAGAGAGCCCCAGGTGGGCAGAGGAAATGCTTCAAAGACACCCTCAAAGCCTCCTTGAAAAAGTGCAACATCCCCACCGACACCTGGGAATCCCTGGCCCAAGACCGCACAAAGTGGAGGAGAAGCATCCGGGAAGGCGCCGAACACCTCGAGTCTCTTCACCGGGCGCAAGCGGAAGCCAAGCGCAAGCAGCGCAAGGAGCGCACATCAACCCACCCACCCACCCCTTCAGCCACCGTCTGCCCCACCTGTGACAGACTATGGGCTCGAATTTCATCGGGCCGTTGAGGCGGGATTGGAGGCGTGTGGGTGGTTAAAATTGCAAAAACTGGTGGGCGGGCCCAACCGTGCCTCCATCCCGCCTCCAAGCAATTTTCATTAAATCGTGTCCACTGGTCCCGCCTCCAAGAGGCGGGGTAGACCGTTAAGGCCCTTAACAAGCACTAAATTGCCTCTATAATGCCATTTTGATAGGCCTTTGTGATTTTAACCCTTTTCCCACGTGAAGCACGCCTGTTCTGAAACACGACGGTGAAACCTGGCGGTAGCACAATTGGATTGCTGACTATCAGCTGCAGCTCAACCATTAAATAGGAGATTTGATCAGCCATCATTTGCAGGTGGCAGGACTTTGCTGTCTCAGGTCTGGGGGAACTTTTAGAAGGCATAACCACAGCTGTGGAAGTTTGGAGCCTGACACCCATCTCCAGTGTGACCTCCTGGGAAACCCCTCTCGCCACCTTGACTGAGCACTTCCTCAACTGAGGCATACACCAGAAGCATGGGAGCCATTTATTTCCTTCCCTTCTGGACATCAGCTGAGGACGAAGACCAGCCGCGGCACCAGCAGAACCATGAACAACAGCAGCACCAACAGCAGCAGCACCAACAGCAGCAGCAACAACAGGAGCGCCAAGCTGCTGCTCACCCACCTGAAGCTGCTCAGGCCAGAAGGGGCCAGCGCATGGAAGCCCGTCGGCGCAGGAGATACCCCCCAAACAGGGTCTACAGACACAGGGTCAGCTACCTCAACATGTCTGAGCAGCAGTGCCAAAGGCGGCTACGACTTTCGCGAGAGGTAGTGGGTGACATCTGCGCAATGCTGCAACAAGACCTGGAGCCCAGAGGACCAGGTGGACAACCCTTACCAGTGGCCGTCAAAGTCACCACCGCACTCAACTTTTTTGCCTCAGGCTCATTCCAGGGATCAGCAGCAGACATCAGCGGCATCTCCCAGGCGGCCGCACACACTTGCATCATGCAGGTAACTGATGCCCTCTTTGCCATCCATTTCACCAAGGATCAAGCCAGTGTAACTGCGTGTGCGGTTGGATTAGTTAATCTGGCAGGCTTTCCAAGGGTGCAGGGCGTCGCTGACTGCACACATGTGGCCCTTAAGGCACCCCATCGCAATCCAGGTATTTTTGTCAACCGCAAGGGCTTCCACTCCCTTAACGTTCAGCTGGTGTGTGACCACAAGAAGGAAATTTTGCATGTTTGTGCCAAGTACCCTGGCAGTTGCCATGACTCCTTCATACTGCACCAGTCTAGTGTGCCTCCGCTATTCAGTCCGCCAGACCAACTTAACAGATGGCTAGTTGGAGACAAGGGCTATCCCCTGAAGACGTGGCTAATGACGCCATTGAGGAGCCCATCCAACGAAGCTGAGGAGAGCTACAACTCCAGCCACATGTCCACCAGAGCCATAATCGAGCAAACCATCGGTTTGCTGAAGATGCGCTTCAGATGCCTGGATAGATCAGGTGGAGCCCTGCAGTACTCAGCAGCCAGGGTCTCCAGAATCGTCGTGGTTTGCTATGCACTTCACAACATGGCACAGCGTCGTGGCTTGCAGATTCCTGAGGACCAAGTGGCTCGTCACATATCCTCTTCAGATGAGGAGGAGGAGGAGGAGGAGGAGAGCAAAAACGAACATCTTGCAGAGGCCCATCAACCAGTGACAGCAGTACGCGAGAACATTGCTTCCCAGGATGCAAGGAACGCACTCATCTTGGCCAGATTTGCTTAGCCTAGCCAATCAAGCACTTTTGCCTCGCAGCTTCTTACCTGAGCATCGACAATGGCCAAGAACCAGCGGATTCCTAGCAATTTGAACACCATACTGACAATTGCAAGTAATTCTAAGCCCTCAATGTGGAAGTCCCATTCGCGAAATGACACACGCCACAACTACAGCAGTAGCCATCAGATTTTTTATTTACAGTAATCATCTGATGACTTTTTAACATGAAACATCAAAATTCACCCAAGTGACTATCCTTGTGACTATTTGTGCACTATCTTTCTCTTACGCATGCTCCTACGTGGTGCTTCCCCTGTGGCTTCAGCAGATGTGGAGGCCCCTTGCTCACTTTCTTGCTGCTCCTGTCTCGACACCTTTGGCAGGCGTCCTCTGGGGTTGCGAACCTGTGAGGGCTCGGCAACAGTCTGCTGCTCCTGCAGCTGTGCAGGGGTTGAGACGCCGATCTCAGTTGGGTGCGGACTCTGGTGGGGCTTTGACCGAGGACTTGTCAGTGGCATGGAAGTGTGAGCGCTTGGAGAGGAGCCCCCACTTCCTTGTTCTCTGCAAACAACATCCCTCTCATGGGTCAGGTCCACCTCAGCGCTTGCAAGTGGATTGAGAGCACCTTGCTGCACATCAGGGGGGCCATGGGGACCCGTATCTGCACTGGAAGTCCTACTCAGAAGGACTTCCATGAAGGTCTGGTTTCTGTGTTCAATAGATGACCATCGCTCCTCCAGAGATGTCATTCTATTCTGAACACTCACCATGTTTTCTGCACTCTGGCGACTTATCTCCTCCAAGGCCGCAGCCATCCTCTCGTCTACTGTAGCCATCCTTTCGACGGAGGTTGCCATCATTTGCACAGAGGTTGCCATCCTTTCCGTGGTGATGCGTTCATGCGCCAATGACTCCACAAAGGCTCTGCTCATGTTCGCAATGGACTCCTCCATTTGCTCCACACTCGCAGCGACCCTGGAGACAAAACCTGCCAGAGACTCCTGCATCTGTTCCTGGAGTTCCAGCACCGCTGATCTTATGGATGGACCCAGAGGCAGAGGGTCGACATGCAGCTGAGCCGAGCTGGGAGAGTCCTGCGCCCTCTGACTAGGACTCTCCACTGCTGTCCCTGTCTCCACTATCTGCTGATGCTCACTTGTGAGCTGTGATACACCAGGTGACAGCACTACTCTATCTCGCGATGTTCCCTCCGAGGTGTGAGTGTCTGCGCTGGTGCTGGGTGCGCTGAATTCTGCTGACGCTGCGCCCTCAGAGGTTGCAGCTTCCTCTGAGGAGTCTTGAGGCTCATGCTCTTCCTCCTGGATAGTGGGGACAGGTGCTTGCGATGGTCCTGCGGGTGAGTAAAGGAAAGAGTCAGAGATGTGAGGCCAAGGTTACATGCACATTGCATATTGCAGATGATCATAAGTCCATCTGTTAGAGCTTCAGAATCATTATCAGAGACTCATGCAATGTCATTAAGAGAGATGGAAAACTATTCTGTCACCAGCTTGCTGTGATGCGCCCGTCTGTCCGTCCCCCACTTGGGAATCTTCCTCCACTCCCACCATCTCCAGGACCGCCTCCTCCCAGGTGGTGAGCTGGGCTACTGAGGGTGGCCCTCCTCCTGTCCTCGCTCTTTCCCTCTTATTGTGAGCTCTCTTTTCCTGCAATGAGGGAGACAAGTGGAGTTTGAGTGAGAATGAAGGAGTGAGTGTAGAGAATCCATAGCATAGAGGCTTAGAAGGAGACAAAGATGGAGTGAGGTGGCAAGACCAAGGGCCCTCCCTGTGTGTTGTAAGTTGTAATTGCATCACAGTGATAGGGAGTGTGAGGGCTGCATAGTCGAATAGTTAGGTGAATGTGACCATAGAGAGAGAGGGAATGGGTAAGGGTGCATGGATGTCAGTATCAAGTGGGATGTGGAGGAAGAGATTGCTAAAGCTGAGTGCTGGTGAGGAGAGGCAATGGGGATCAGATTGAGGGTGATGGGAAATTCATACTCACTTTTCCAGTGCGCAGAAGGTCATGAAGCCTCTTCCTGCACTGAAGCCAGGTTCTGCGGGTTATTGACAAAGAGTTGACCTCCTCTGCCACCTGGATCCACACAGCCTTAGTTTGCTGGGGAGGCTTCTTCCTCCCTGAAGAAGGGAAGAGCACCTCTTTGTTTGCTCTTGCTCCCTCTACTAAAGCCTTCAGGGCAACGTCATCAAAGCGGGGTGCAGACCTAGGTCTCTGGCTGGCCATTCTTCCTGCAGGTGCCTCTAACATGCAAGGGCAAAAGCTTGGCAGTCTGCAGAAGAAGCAAGGCTTGTTGCAGACCTTAAATGCAGTAGCAATGATGACGTCATCGGAGGCGACTTTCAGACTGGAAAAACTCACTGGCCATGGGTTCCCACACGTTGGAACTCAATTGGCCAATTAGGTTAAAATGGCATCATTCTCCCACATCGATTTAGAATCGGGTGGCTAACACGAAATGCGGATTACACAACCCCAGCCCGCCCCAGTATCAAATTCCAGCCTTGTAGGTCTCGCATTGGACTCATCAGCCACCTGAGAACTCATTTTTAATGTGGAAGCAAGTCATCCTCAGTTCCGAGGGACTGCCTAAGAAGAAAAGATGGTGGAAAGGCTTTGGGGAGTCAGGAGGAAAGACACTCACTGCAGAATACCCAGCCTCTGACCTGCTCTTGTTGTCACACTATTTATGTGGCTGGTCCAGTTAAGTTTCTGGTCAATGGTGATCCCCAGGATGTTAATGGTGGCGGATTCGGCGATGGTAATGCCGTTGAATGTCAAGGGGTGGTGATTAGACTCTCGCTTGTTGGAGATAGTCATTGCCTGTCACTTGTGTGGCACGAATGTTACCTGCCACGTATCAGCCCAAGCCTGAATGTCATCCAGGTCTTGCTGCATGCGGGCATGGACTGCTTCATTATCTGAGGAGTTGCGAATGGAACTGAACACTGTCCAATCATGAGTGAACATCCCCATTTCTGACCTTATGATGGAGGGAAGGTCATTAATGAAGCAGCTGAAGATGATTGGGCCTAGGACACTGCTCTGAGGAACTCCTACAGCAATGTCCTGGGGCTGAGATGATTGACCTCCAACAACCGCAACCAACCGCAGAGATGAGGGGTATACCGGGGAACGACTAGGGTGAGAGAGTGTAATGATTTTAATGGGGACAAGGGCATTAAAGGTGGTGGAGAGGGTGTGATTTAGCAAATCTTCCTTTGTGCTAGATATGACTCTAGCCAGTGGAGAGTTTTCCCCGATTCCCATCGACTTCAATTTTACTAGAGCTCCTTGATGCCACACTCGGTCAAACGCTGCTTTGATGTCAGGGGCAGTCACTCTCACCTCACCTCTGTAATTTAGCTCTTTTGTCCATGTTTAGACCAAGGCTGTAATGAGGTCTGGAGCCGAGTGGTCCTGGCAAAACCCAAACTGAGCATCAGTGAGCAGGTTATTGGTGAGTAAGTGCCGCTTGATATCTTTGCCTTCCTGGATGATCTTAGAATAGTGGGCAGTTTTAGCGATGGAGGGCAGGATCGATAATGCTTTATATGATCCAGCCATATCTGCTAATGGATGGTTAGACCAGTTGTCTGCCAAAAATGTTTAAGTCTGCATCCCTTACACTTAAGGGAGCAGAGATGAGGGGTATACCGGGGGAACGACTAGGGTGAGAGAGTGCAATGATTTTAATGGGGACAAGGGCATTAAAGGTGGTGGAGAGGGTGTGATTTAGCAAATCAGTAGCTGCAGAAATGTCAGGAAGAATTGTAGGCCAAAGGCTCGATAGTTGGGAATTAGAAAGTGCAGTGGTAAGGGACTTGAGGGAAAGTTTTTTCCAGGGACGGATACAGAAAGAAGTGGGGTTTGGAGGGGGAAGGGGAATATGGGTAGAGAGCAATATAAGGAAATGGTCAGAGATTGCCTTATCAGTGATAGTTAGGGTGGGGGTAGCAAGGCCACATGAGATGACACGATCGAGGGGGTCACCGTGTATATGAACATAAGAACAGAAGAACATAAGAAATAGGAGCAGGAGTCAGCCATTCGGCCCTTCGAGCCTGCTCCGCCATTCAATGAGATCATGGCTGATCTTCTGCCTCAACTCCATTCATCGGCCCTATCGCCATATCCCCTGATGCCTTTACCAGTCAGAAATCTATCGACTTCTGTTTTGAATATACCCAATGACTAAGCCTCCACAACCCTCTGGGGTAGAGAATTCCAAAGATTCACCACCCTCTGTGTGAAGAAATTTCTTCTCATCTCAGTCCTGAATGGCCTACCCTTTATCCTGAGGCTGTGGCCCCTGGTTCTAGACTCCCCAGCCAAGGGAAACATTCTCCCAGCATCCACCCTATCAAGCCCTGTAATAATTTTGTATGCTTCAATGAGATCCCCTCTCATTCTTCTGAATTCAAGAGAACACAGGCCTAGTTTACTCAATCTCTTCTCACACGACAGTCCCGCCATCCCAGGAATCAATCTCGTGAACCTTCGTTGCACTCCCTCTATGGCAAGTATATCCTTCCTTAGGTAAGGAGACCAAAATTGTACACAGTACTCCAGGTGTGGTCTCACCAAGGCCCTATATAATTGCAGTAAGACTTCTTTACTCCTGTACTCAAATCCTCTTGTAATGAAGGCCAGTATACCATTTGCCTTCCTAATGGCTTGCTGCACCTGCACATTCACTTTCAGTGACTCATGTACAAGGACACCCAGGTCCCTTTGAGCATCTGCATTCCCTAATCTTTCACCATTTAGGAAATACTCTGCCTTTCTGTTTTTTCTACCAAAGTGGATAACTTCACATTTATCCACATTATATTCCATCTGCCATGTTCTCGCCCACTCACTGAGCCTGTCGAGATCCCCTTGAAGCCTCTTCACGTCCTCTTCACAACTGACACTGCCACCTAGCTTTGTATCATCAGCAAATTTGGAAATGTTACATTTAGTCCCCTCATCCAAATCATTGATATAGATTGTGAATAGCTGGGGCCCAAGCACCGATCCTTGCGGTACCCCACTAGTCACAGCTTGCCATCCTGAAAAAGACCCATTTATCCCTACTCTTCGTTTTCTGTCTGTTAACCAATTCCCAATCCATGCTAGTATATTACCCCCAATTCCATGTGCCCTCATTTTGTTCACCAACCTCTTGTGTGGGACCTTATCGAAGTGCCTTCTGAAAATCCAGATACACCACATCTACTGGTTCCCCTTTGCCTACTCCACTAGTTACATTCTCAAAGAACTCCAATAGTTTTGTCAAACAGGATTTCCCTTTCATAAATCCATGTTGACTCTGCCCAATCTTACTATTCGTTTCTAAGTGCCCAGTTATTGCATCCTTTATAATATATTCCAGCATTTTCCCAACTACTGATGTGAGGCTAACAGGTCTGTAGTTCCCCGTTTTCTCTCTCCCTCCTTTCTTTAATAGCGGGGTTACATTTGCTATCCTCCAATCTGCAGGAACCGTTCCAGAATCTATAGAATTTTGGAAGATGACAACCAATGCGTCCACTATCCCAATGGCCACCTCTTTCAAAACCCTAGGATGTCAGTCATCCGGTCCTTGGGATTTATCGACTTTTAGTCCCATTAATTTTGCTAGTACTGTACTTTTTTTTACTAATAATAATTTCTTTAAGTTCCTCATTCTCGCCACACCCTTGGTTTTCTCGTATTTCTAGGAGGTTTTTTGTGTCTTCCTCCGTGAAGACAGAAACAAAGTATTTATTTAATTTCTCAGCCATTTCCTCATTCCCCATTATAAATTCTCCCATCTCTGACTGTAAAGGACCTACATTTACCTTCGCCAGTCTTTTCCTTTTCACATACCTATAGAAGCTTTTACAATCCGTTTTTATATTCTTCGCTAGTTTGTGCTCATATTCCATTTTCCCTTTCTTTATCAATTTCTTGGTCCCCCTTTGCTGATTTCTAAAAAGATCCCAATCCTCAGGCTGACCGCTTTTTCTGGCAACTTCATAAGCTTCCTCCTTTGACTTAATACTGTACTAGCTTTAATTTCTTTTGTTATCCATGGTTGGATCACTTTTCCTTTTGAGTTTTTATGCCCTAGAGGAATATATGTTTGTTGCAAATTATGCATTATTTCCTTGAATGTTAGCCATTGTATGTCCACCTTCATACCTTTTAGTGTCGTCTCCCAATCTACCATGGCCAACTTGTCCCTCATACCCTTGTAGTTTCCTCTGTTTAGATTGAAGACCTTAGTTTCAGATTGGACTACATCATTCTCAAACTTAATGTAAAATTCAATCATATTATGGTCACTTGTCCCTAAAGGCCCCTTTACCACAAGATTATTGATTAGCCCTTTCTCATTACACAGTACCAGATCCAGAATAGCCTGTTCCCTGGTTGGTTCCTCCACATACTGATCCAGGAAACCATCTCGCACGCATTCCAAGAATTCGTCCTCCACACCATTAGAGGTAATTTGATTTGCCCAGTCAATATGTAGATTAAAGTCCTATGGATGGGAGCGTTTATATGGAGGGAGAGATTAAGGGAGGAAAGGAGTGCAGTGAACTCGGAGGAGAGAGAACAAGAAGAGTTAAGGTGGAGGTTGAAATCACCGCGGATGAGAAGTCGCTCGGTGCAGAGGCAGAGGGAGGAAAGCAGAGAAGATTCCTCAGTGAGAAAATTGGTGTGGTATTTGGGTGGGCGATACAGAACAAGGATCTTAAAAGAGAGACATGAGTGGTGGAACAGGTGAGATGCTCAAAGCAGGAGAACTTGCCAGAGGAGTAGGGAGACAGTCCAAGGTGTGATTTAGAGATAAGGGCTACACCGAGGCAGTTTGGGCGGGGCAAGTGATGGAAAGTATAGCCAGACAGGGAAGCTTCATTAAGAGGAAAGGTATCATCACCCCTCAACCATGTCTCCGTCAATGCCATGACGCCAATGTGATCATCCACAATAAGGTCATAGATGGTAAGGCCTTTAATTACAAGTGAACGTACATTTTGAAGGGAAATGTGGAGAGGGGCGATGGTACCCAATTTACTGGCAGGGTCCAAAGGGGCAGAGCAGGGAGGGACTGGAAGGAGGTTGATGAGATTAGCCTGCAGCAGGCACTTAGGGCAGGGAGAGAATAAGATGGGGCATACCATATATACTGTGATAAGATTTTAGGACAAGAATATATACTCATAAACTTATCGGACAGGAATACAAATGCAAGTTTTTTCCTTCCTTCCTTCGGGATTCTGTTAAAGCAGTGCAATATTAATTTATTCATGAGGGGTTAGAATAGGATCACAGTTCCAATATCTGTTTGGATTCTGAAGAAATTCATGATGTACATGCAATACCTTTGACTACTGGACATTTTTATGGACACTCATGAATTATATGTATGTTGAGAAAGACAGAGACAGGACCTGGGCGAAAAAAGGTCGAATCTGGGGGACCTGCACTAACCAACCTGGAAAGAAATGTGTTAACCTTAACTGTTCAGTTGAGTGAAGCAATGTTTCAGCAGAACTATTTAATTATTCGTTAAAGTAAAATATTGTAACACATGTAAGTAGAACACTGGGGAGGAAGTCTGTGCTCCCAGCAAAACGTTTGCGAATATAAAGGGGGAAATATCTGTTATGATATATTCTGCTAACTTTTGAAATCCAGAACACAAGATAATATTGGATGAGGAAGGGCCATTCAGCCCATCTTAGTTCATCCACCCAGAAAGACCCTACACTCCCCCAATGCAGCTTCTAATTGTTTCTTAAATAATTCCAAGGTTTTCTCCTTCATTAGTCTATCTGGGAGTCCATTCCATGTTTTGATCACTCTTTGTATTAAGCAGAACTGGAGGGTATTGAAGACAGAATGAACAGAGTTCCGAGTGTGAATGTGAGGAAGCATGAAACTTATGTTATGTGGAGGGAGGTGGCACTGGCACTGAGTGCCAACTCCCTTACCCCCAGGGCTGCAGAACTGTGCCGCAAAGAGTTCTACATCTTCAGCAGGACAGGCAAGGTAACACACTGGACACCTCTCCATTTTCTTCCTTGCCCACCATGGAGGAATTTTTCCTCCTCTTAAATCCATACTTGCACAACCAACCCTTTACATTGCTCTCTGTTCTAACTCGACACCTTGCACTATTGTTACCCAGCTCCATTCAGAGCAATTACTTACGTGTACAACCCTAATACTCCATCCACTTTAACAGCCACATACCCCAACATCGTCTACTTCACTGCTCCCATCTGGCAGACACTCCTTAACTGTTAGCCTGTCCCTCATTCACTGTATCTTCTTGTAGGACAAATGGGCAGACAATGCTCATAAAGGCAGGCCATTGGAGCGGCTCTGCACTGTCACACTCCTCATCCCCTTCGAAGAGAATGCCACAAAACGAATGGGCACTCACTCAACTCGTGTTGTGGGAGGTAACGAAGAGGGTTGATGAAGGTGGTGCGGTTGATGTTGTGTACATGGACTTTCAAAAGGTGTTTGATGAAGTGCCACCTAATGGACTTGTTAGCAAAATTGAAGCCCATGGGATTAAAAAGCAGCGGCAACATGGATATGAAATTGGCTCAGAGACAGAATGCGAAAGTAATGAACGTTTTGTTTAGACTGAAGGGAAGTATACAATGGTATCCCCCCAGGGGTTGGTATTAGGACTACTGCTCTTTGTGATATATATGAATGAATTGGACTTGGGTATCGGGGGGTATAATTTCAAAGCTTGCAGATGACACAAAACTTGAAAATGTAGCAAACAGTGAGGAGGACAGTAACAGACTTCAGGAGGAAGTAGACTGGTGAAATGGGCAGGCACATGGCTGATAAAAATGTAATGGAAACAAGTGTGAAGTGATATATTTCGAGAGGAAGATTAAGGAGAGGCAATATATGTTAAATGGTACCATTTTAAAGGGGGTGCTGGAAAATTTGTTTCATAAAATAAATGTGGCTTGGTGCACTAAACATTAGACGGTTAATCCTTATACCAGTTAAAGCAGTTCTGTGGGCAACTATTATGACACTTTTAATCTAACAGATTTTTATATTTTGTTTCCCAAGCACATTACAATCTTGCAATTGGCCACTAATACCACGCACAGTTATTCATCTTCACCGGGGGCACTTGACTCCATTACGACCAGCAATGCTTTCTGTCGCAGTTCTAGATTGCAAATTTGTATGATCTTGTTTGGGACGAAATTTAAATCTTGCATCCTGCATGAAGTCAAATATAAACGGAGAAGTCCGCCTTACCTTCAAACCACGCTATTTGAAGAAAGTAGAAGAGAAACAGCACCAAAGTGACCCTCCTCATTTCGCCTTCTCCTCTCTTGTTTCCTCACGTCTTTCTAACGGCAATGTCTGCGGGGGGATAAGCTGTTGTTGTAATCATGTAAGAGAAAGAACATTAAAATGTTTTGCCTTTCGCTGAACTTTTTCGTTGCTTGGATAATAAATATCTCAGCAACTAAAACAGGCTTAAGAACTTCCCCCTGTGGATTTCTCTTCGCAAAATGTTACTCACCAAGTTGTATCGTTAGTTCCTGCTTCAAGGCTGGGAGATAATATTGTAACGATTTGCTTTCTTGGAGCAGATAATTTGGACCGTCTGCCTGGAACTTACATTTTAAAGTAACAGACAGAATCGCTGAATAGCGGAGTTAGATATGGGCCCTCTAGCGCTTGGTTGAGTCAGTTCTGGGGGGCGGGGGGACAATTCCAGCAATGAATAGATGCTATTTATTATGATTAAAACATTTCACATTATGCAGATGTGACAACTAGAGTGACATTCTTATTGAAAATAATGTCTTCAAAGATATACTGAGGAATTATGCAAGATAAATGCATACCTAAGATTAGCAAGGGTACACCCATTTAACAATACAATCAGAAGAGAGGCAAAGATGGAACTGGAAATGTGTATAACTGCAGATACTTAACAGAACAGCAAGAAATTCTTCCAGTAACATAACAGGGAGAGGACAGTGAAGGGAGAGGCGAGAAGCTTAAAGGATCCTACATTACAACAGTGACTACACTTCAAAAGTACTTCATTGGCTGCAAAGCACTTTGGGACATCCTGAGGTCGTGAAAGGCGCTATATAAATGCAAGTCCTTTTTAAAGGGCATGAAACTGAAGATGAACAAAGAATAGATAATTATATTCAATGAATATTTCCCTACGTTGACATAAATAATTCATGAAGATCTACAGACTTTCAAGGGATGGGCACAATTAAAGGGGAGTGTCAGGAAAAACCCGGACAAAAATTCTGTAAGTCTTTGGAAAAGCTCCAAAGCACGAAAAAGGAGATGACGAAGAAGTGACAGACACAAATGAAGACAAAGGACCCTCAAATTCCATGGGAGGCCATTTTGGGGCAGAAGACCTGCCCTGACCCGCTCCCATCTTTTGGGCTCAATCACATAAATCTGGAGGATGCCGGCACCATTTGTGGCACAGCTGGGGCGCCCATTGCGGGGAAGGGAGGAAACTGGCTGTGTAGTTGTGCCGCAACTTTAAAGAGCTGGGTACGCCAAGCAAAAGATTCTTTTTAAACTTCAAAGAAGAGGCTAGATTCCAAATGACAACCAATTGTTCTAATTATGGAAGTTATGGAAACCCTCATTAAAGATAAAATCATGGAGCATCTAGATATAAATAAAATCATAAAAGATAGCCAATATGGGTTCATGAAGGGGAGGTCTTGTCAACCTAACTTACTAGTTTTCTTTGAGGGTGTGACAAAAGAGCTTGATAAGGGTACTTTGATTACATAGGATATACAGCACAGAAACAGGCCATTCGGCCCAACCAGTCCATGTCCAGCGTTTATGCTCCACTCAAGCCTCCTCTCGTCTTTCTTCATCTAACTCCATCAGCATAACCCTCTATTCCCTTCTCCCTCATATGCTTATCTAGCCTCCCCTTAAATGCATCTGTACTATTGGCTTCAACCACTCCCTGTGGTAGCAAGTTCCACATTCTCACCACTCTCAGGGTAAAGAAGTTTCTTCTGAATTCCCTATTTGATTTCTTGGTGACTATCTTATATTGGTGGCCTTTAGTTTTGCCCATCCCCACAAGTGGAAACACTCTCTCTGTGTTTACTGTATCAAAACCTTTCATAATTTTAAAGACCTCTGTTAGATCATCCCTCAGCCTTCAGATGGGTATAACCTCGCATTTCTGGTGTCCTTGTAAATCATTTTTGCACCCTCTCCAGTGCCTCTATATCCTTTTTATAATGTGGCAACCAGAATTGTACACAGTACTACAAGTGTGGTCTAACCAAGGCTCGATACAAGTTTAGCATAACTTCACTACTTTTAAATTCTATCCCTCTGGAAATAAACCTGGAAGGAGTCGGCAGCAGAGGCGGCTGTACTTAAACAGTACAAATCCGGCAAACTCCAAAAGAACAGCAAAATCAAGGAGTCACGTCACAGGACTGCAGGTAGGTGATTGGTGGGTGAGTATTAGCGTTTTATTCTCTCTAACTTAACCAGATAAACTAATTAACATAACTATAAATAATCGTGTGAATAAAGACTTTAACAAAGAGAGCGAGAGAAGTGGCCGGAGATAAAGGTAGGCCCGACTTTTAAGACTCTTAGGGGGAGAAATTCATTATAGCCCCGTTTGAGGCGCTAATTTTTAAAAGTTGAAAAAATTAGCGCCAGGCGCTAATGTTTTTCAACTTTTAAAAAATTCGGTTTGTGTTGTTAAATCAAGCGCTCCACTTCCTTCCTGGAGCGCAACAGGCAGCGGGCGGGGCGGTAGTTGAGCAGCGCTGCACAATGGGCCGTGCAGCGCTGCCGCGTTGGAAGGCTCCTTCCCTCCCTTAAAGGGAAGGGCCATCGCTGCAGGCTCTGCAAGGAAAAAACTTACCTGGTCCCCGACGGCAGCCGCGATCCAGCCCGATCAACTGCTGCAGGGTGCCGGGCTGATCGATCGCTGGAGAAGAAAAATGAGAAAAAATACTGAAAGATCATTGGAGAATCTTTTCCACTTACCTCGGCCATCTCGCCTTTAAGTATCTCCCCCGAAGCGCTCAGCCTCCCGATGAACGCCTCTTGCAGCTGCCGGTGTTTTTGCCCAGCGATGCTGCAGGGAGCGGAACCAAAGTTCGGTCCGGGGCGCTACCGGGGCGATGTGCATGACGATGACGTCACAATCTCCAGACGAAGGAGATCGGGGCACAACGCCATATCACCGCCGCAGACCTCCCGCCGAATATAGCAGGAGTTGATCTTCTTGCCGCGCCCGGTAAGTGCTTAGCGCCCCGTTATCGCCCCCCGGAGGCGATAACAGGAGGCGCTAAGGTGCCCACTTTCTAGCCCCTAGTCTTAAGTTTATTTCTCTAAGTTAGTTAATAGTCGAATAAATAGAGGCATGGCGGGGCACCTCAGTCCTGTGGAATGCACATCTTGTGCCCTGTGGGAAATTCAGGACGCTTCCCGTGTCCTGAACAACCACATGTGCAGGAAGTATCATCGGCTGGAGGAGCTCGAGCTCCGGGTTTCGGAGCTTGAGCAGCAGCTGGTGTCACTGCGGTACATCTGTGAGGCTGAGAGCTTCATGGATAGCACGTTTCAGGAGGTGGTCACCCCGCAGCGTAAGAGTGTGCAGGCAGAAAGGGAATGGGTGACCGTCAGACAGATAAGGAGGACCAGGCAGGTAGTGCAGGAGTCTCCTGAGTGCTCGCTCTCCAACCAGTAAATACTGGTGAGGGCGATGGTTCCTCTAGGGAGTACAGCCAGAGCCAAGTCCACGGCAATGGGGGGGTGGAGGAGGAAGATTGGGAAGGCAATAGTGGTAGGGGATTCGATAGTTAGGGGAACAGACAAGTGTCTCTGCGGTCGCAGACGTGATTCCAGGATGGTATGTTGCCTCTCTAGTGCCAGGGTCAAAGATGTCACTGAGTGGTTGCAGAACATTCTGAGGGGGGAGGGTGAACAGCTAGAGGTCGTGGTCCATATCGGTACCAACAACATAGGTAGAAAAAGGGATGAGGGCCTGCAGGCAGATTTTAGGGAGCTAGGAAAGAGATTAAAAAGCAAGACCTCAAAGTTAGTAATCTCTAGATTACTCCCTGTGCCATGTGCTAGTGAATATAGAAATAGGAGGATAGAGCAGATGAATGCGTGGCTGGAGAGATGGTGCAGGAGGGAGGGCTTTAGATTCCTGGGACATTGGGACCAGTTCTGGGGGAGGTGGGACCTGTACAGGCCGGACGGGTTGCACCTCAACAGAGCCGGAAGCTCGTGGCGGGGGGGGTGGTTGGGGGGGAGAGAGGTGGGGGTTTGCTAGTGCTATTGGGGAGGGTTTAAACTAATTTGGCAGGGGGATGGGCACCAGGATGTAGCATTAGAAAGGAGAAACAAGGTGCACAAAGGATGGGGAGAGAGAGAAAGCACTAAAGTAGGAAATAGTAAGGTATTAGGTGGGGTCAGATTAAGAGAGAATACAAGAAGGTCTAAGACAGATTTACAGTGCATGTGTGTAAATGCACGAAGCGTGGTAAATAAGGTTGGTGAGCTGCAGGTGCAAATAACCACATGGGAATATGATGTTGTGGCGATAACGGAGACCTGGCTCAAAAAAGGGCAGAATTGGGTTTTAAATATTCCTGAATATAAGGTGTTCAGGAGGAAAGAAAGGAGGTGGGGTGGCAGTATTGGTTAAGGAGAATGTTACAGTGCTGGAGGAGTCAAGGACACAATCTATTTGTTTAGAGTTAAGAAACAATAGAGGTGCCATTACACTACCAGGTGTATTCTATAGGCCACCAACTAGTGGGAAAGATATAGAGGAGCCAGAGCTCCCTGGATGACGAAAGAGATAGAGAGTAAGATGAAGCAGAAAAAGAATGTGTATGACAGATGTCAGGTTGAGAATACAAGTGAGAATCAGGCTGAATATAGAAAGTTCAGAGGGGAAGTGAAAAAGAAAGTAAGAGGGGCAAAGAGAGAGTATGAGAATAGATTGGCAGCTAACATAAAAGGCAATTCAAAAATCTTCTATGGGCATATAAATAGTAAACGGGTCGTAAGAGGAGGGGTGGGGCCGATAAGGGACCAAAAAGGAGACCTACGCATGGAGGCAGAGGGCATGACTGAGATACTAAATGAGTACTTTGCATCTGCCTTCACCAAGGAAGAAGATGCTGCCAAAGTCAGAGTGAAAGAGGAGGTAGTGGAGTTACTGGATGAGATAAAAATTGATAAAGAGGAGGTATTAGAAAGGCTGTCTGAACTTAAAGTTGATAAGTCACCAGGACCGGATGGGATACATCCTAGGATGCTGAGGGAGGTTAAGGAGGAATTTGCGGAGGTACTCGTTATAATCTTCCAATCCCCCTTAGATATGGGGTGATACCAGAGGACTGGAGAATTGCAAATGTTACACCCTTGTTCAAAAAAGGGTGTAAGGATAAACCCAGCAACGACAGGCCAGTCAGTTTAACCTCGTTGTGGGGAAGCTTTTGGAAATGATAATCCGGGACAAAGTTAACAGTCACTTGGACAAGTATGGATTAATTAAGGAAAGCCAGCATGGATTTGTTAAAGGCAAATCGTGTTTAACTAACTTGATCGAATTTTTTGATGCGGTAACATAGAGGGTTGTTGAGTGTAATGCGGTTGATGTGGTGTACATGGATTTCCAGAAGGCGTTCGACAAAGTGCCACATAATAGTGCCAGCAGAGTTGAAGCCCATAGAATAAAAGGGACAGTGGCAGCATGGATACGAAATTGGCTAAGTGACAGGAAACAGAATAGTGGTGAACAGTTGTTTTTCGGACTGGAGGAAGGTATACAGTGGTGTTCCCCAGGGGTCGGTACTAGGACCACTGCTTTTCTTGATATATATTAATAACTTGGACTTGGGAGTACAGGGCACAATTTCAAAATTTGCAGATGACACAAAACTTGGAGGTATAGTGAACAGTGAGGAGGATAGTGATAGACTTCAAGAAGACATAGACAGGCGGGTGAAATGGGCGGACACGTAGCAGATGAAATTTAACGCAGAAAAGTGCGAAGTGATACATTTTGGTAGGAAGAACGAGGAGAGGCAATATTAACTAAAGGGTACAATCCTAAAGCGGGTGCATGAACTGGGAGTATATGTACACAAATCATTGAATGTGGCAGGGCTGTTGAGAAAGCGGTTAAAAAAGCATACGGGATACTGGGCTTCACAAATAGAGGCATAGAGTACAAAAGCAAGGAAGTTATGATGAACCTTTATAAAACACTGGTTTGGCCTCAATTGGAGTATTGTGTCCAATTCTGGGCACCGCACTTTAGGAAGGATGTGAAGGCCTTAGAGAGGGTGCAGAAAAAATTAATGAGAATGCTTCCAGGGATGAGGGACTTCAGTTACATGGATAGACTGAAAAAGCTGGGGTTGTTCTCCTTAGAGCAGAGAAGATTGAGAGGAGATTTGATAGAGGTGTTCAAAATCATGAGGGGTCGAGAAACGGTTCCCATTGGCAGAAGGGTCGAGAATCAGAGGGCATAGATTTAAGGTGATTGGCAAAGGAAGCAAAGGCAACACGAGGAAAAACTTTTTTAAGCAGCAAGTGGTTAGGATCTGGAATGCACTGCCTGAAAGGGTGGTGGAGGCAGACTCAATCGTGGCTTTCAAAAGGGAATTAGATAAGTATCTGAGGGGAAAAAATTGCAGGGCTACAGGGAGAGGGCGGGGGAGTGGGACTAGCTGAAGTGCTCTTGCAGAGAGCCGGCATGGGCTCAACAGGCCGAATGGCCTCCTTCTGTGCTGTAACCATTCTATGATTCTATAAACCCTACTGCTTGGTTTGCTTTTTTATGGCCTTATTAACCTGCATTGCTACTTTTAGTGATTTGTGTATTTGTACTCCCAGATCCATTTGCTCTTCTACCCCATTTAGATTCTTATTTTCCAAGTAATATGTGACCTCCTGATTTTTCTTACCAAAATGTAATACCTCACATTTATCTGTGTTGAAATTCATTTGTCAATTATATCCCTATTCTGCAAGTTTATTAATGTTTTCTTGTAATTTGTTGCAGTCCTCCTCAGTGTTGACTATCCCCCCAGTAAGGCCTTGGATATAATTCCTCTGGAAATGCAGGTACTGAAAATAAAAGCAGGAATCAATGGAAATATTTTACAATGGATGCATAATTGGTTGACCAATGGAACCCAGAAGGTGATAGTACAGGGATTGTCAGCCTGGGAAAAGTGATACCACTGGGGTACCACGAGGATCTTTTATTCAATGGCCCATATTTTCCGATTCCTATGGGTGTGTACGAGCTGTGTACACACCCATAGGGACCTCGCAAGTGCCGGTTTCAGGCATGCGAAGTGCATGCGCTGAAAACCGGCACTTCCGATCTGTCAAGAATCCTCTTGACAGATCCTCCGCCTGCCCTGGAGAAGGGCCTCTGCGGGTGGAGTGTTCCGCTTTCTGCAGAACCTCCGCCCGCTGAAATTCCTTAAAAATCTTACGCCTGGTAAAAGCAGGTGTAAGGCCTGCTTTTACCAGCATAAGTGTTTAAAAAGTTAAAAAATATTTTTTTTTCACTCATTTATAATGGTCCAGAAATTCCGGTCGGAGGCTTCCCGCGGGCGTAAGCCCCCGACCTGCACAAACGAACCGCGCCGACCGTAATGCTCTGGGCCGGCAAAGAATTCCGTTGATGTGCCTCCTCAAACTGCCGGTGTGCAGGGCACGCGTATCCCAGGGGCGCAGCTAGTCCGCAGCATCCCTGGGATCACGTGAGCCATGGGGAGCCAATCGGAGCAGGGAAGACCTGTCAAATCTATGAATAGAGATCACCCTCAAAACATAAGTAAAACTTCAAATAAATTTTTAAAAAACATCACATTTTTAAAATGACTATAAATTACATTAATTAACTATTTTAAACAAAAATTTTAATTTTTGAAAAAAATAATTAAAGTATTTAAGGGGGCTAAAAATAAACTTACCGTTCTTTAAAGTATTTTAAAATGATAAATAAGTGTTAACATTTTTTTTCTTTTACTGATATCACCTCTTACCTTGTTAAAAGCAGGCCTTGCTCCTGCTTTTCCAGGCGCAGCTGCTACCAACTTACCCGGACTGCATCAGCCTCGAAAAAAACAGAAATTCCAGGCGTACGCGCTGCCTCTCCGGCGCAGGCGTTTGACCTACGAACCCCTTTCTTCAGAGAACGGAAGTGTCGGTTTCCAGCGCGTGCGCAGTGCATGCGTGAGACCGGCACTTCCGTTGGCCCTACGGGTGAGTACACAGCGCGTACACACCCATAGGGAACGGAATTTCGGGGCCAATGTAAAAATACTTTTAAAAAAGGTAAGTTTATTTTTAGCCCCGTAAAAAACTTTAATTATTTTTTTCAAAAATTAAATTTTTGTTTAAAATATTTAATTTAATGTAATTTTAACTAATTTTAAAAACGTGATTTAAAAACAAAATGTATTTAATGTTTTAGTGTCTTTTTTCAGTGATCCCCATTCATACTTTTGACAGGTCTACCAGTTTATGCTCCACTCGAGCCTCCTCCCGTCTTTCCTCATCTAAATCTATCAGCATAACCCTCTATTCAGTTCTCCCTCATATGTTTTTCCAGTCTCCTTAAATGCTCCTATACTATTCGCTTCAACCACTCCCTGTGGTAGCGAGTTCCACATTCTCACCACTCTTTGGGTAAAGAAGTTTCTTCTGAATTCCCTGTTGGATTTCTCGGTGACTATCTTATATTAATGGCCTCCAGTTATGCTCTTCCCCACAAGTGCAAACATTCTCTCTGTATCCACTCTATCAAAACCTTTCATAATTTTAAAGACTTCTGTTAGGTCACCCCTCAGCCTTCTTTATTCAAGAGAAAAGAGACCCAGCCTGTTCATCCTTTCCTGATATGTATACCCTCACATTTCTGGTATCATCCTTGTAAATCTTCTCTGCACCCTCTCCAGTGCCTCTATATCCTTTTTATAATATGGTGACCAGAACTGCACACAGTACTCTAAGTGTGGTCTAATCAAGGTTCGATACAGGTTCAGCATAACTTCCCTACTTCCCTGATGAATCAGTACTCCTCCATGTTGAACACCACTTGGAAGAAGCACTGAGGGTAGCAAGGGCACAGAATGTACTCTGGGTGGGGGACTTCGATGTCCATCACCAAGAGTGGCTCGGTAGCACCACTACTGACCGAGCTGGCCGAGTCCTGACGGACATAACTGCCAGTCTGGGCCTGCGACAGGTGGTGAGAGAACCAACACGAGGGAAAAACCTACTTGACCTCACCTCGCCGATCTACCTGTCGCAGATGCATCTGTCCATGACAGCATTGGTAGCAGTGACCACCACACAGTCATTGTGGAGAAGAAGTCCCGTCTTCACACTGAGGACACCCTCAATTGTGTTGTATGGCATTACCACCGTGCTAAATGGGATAGATTCACAACAGATCTTGCAGCTCAAAACTGGGCACCCATGAGGTGCTGTGGGCCATCAGCAGCAGCAGAATTGTATTCCACTACAATCTGTAACCTCAAGGCCCAGCATATCCCTCACTCTACCATTACCATCAAGCCAGGGGACCAACCCTGGTTCAATAAGGAGTGTAGAACAGCATGCTAGGAGCAGCACCAGGCGTACCTAAAAATGTGGTGCCAACCTGGGGAAGCTGCAACACAGGACTACATGCATGCTAAAAAGTGTAAGCAGCATGTTATAGACAGAGCTAAGCAATCCCACAATCAATGGATCAGATCAAAGCTCTGCAGTCCTGCCACATCCAGTCGTGAATGGTGGTGGACCATTAAACAACTAACGGGAGGAGGAGGCTCCATGAATATCGCCATCCTCAATGATGGTGGAGCCCAGCATGTGAGTTCAATAGACAAAGCTGAAGTGTTTGCAACAATCTTCAGCCAGAAGTGCCGAGTGGATGATCCATATCGGCCTCCACCTGAGGTCCCCACCACCACAGAAGCCAGTCTTCAGCCACGTGATATCATAAACGGCTGAGTGCAATGGATACAGCAAAGGTTGTGGGCCCCGACAACATCCCGACTGTCGTGCTGAAGACTTGTGCTCCAGAACTAGCCGCGCCTCTAGCCAAGCTGTTCCAGTACAGCTACAACACTGGCATCTATCCGACAATGTGGAAAACTGCCCAGGTATGTCCTGTCCACAAAAAGCGGGACAAATCCATCCGGCCAATTACCGCCCCATCAATCTACTCTCAATCATCAGCAAAGTGATGGAAGGTGTCGTCGACAGTGCTATCAAGCAGCACTTACTCACCAATAATCTGCTCACTAATGCCCAGTTTGGGTTCCGCCAAGACCACTCGGCTCCCGACCTCGTTACAGCCTTGGTTCAAACATGGACAAAAGAGCTGAATTCCAGAAGTGAGGTGAGAGTGTCTGCCCTTGACACAAAGGCTGCATTTGACCGAGTGTGGCATCAAGGAGCCCTAGTAAAACTGAAGTCAATGGGAATCGTGGGGGGAAAACTCTCCACTGGCTGTCACAAAGGAAGATGGTTGTGGTGGTTGGAGGTCAATCATCACAGCCCCAGGACATTGCTGCAGGAGTTCCTCAGGGCAGTGTCCTAGGCCCAACCATCTTCAGCTGCTTCATCAATGACCTTCCCTCCATTATAAAGTCAGAAGTGGGGATGTTCGCTTACAGTGTTCAGACCCATTCGCAACTCCTCAGATAATGAAGCAGTCCATGCCCACATGCAGCAAGACCTGGATGACATTCAGGCTTGGGCTGATAAGTGGCAGGTAACATACGCGCCACACAAGTGCCAGGCAATGGCTATCTCCAACAAGTGAGCATCTAACCACCGCCCCTTGACATTCAACGGCATTACCATCGCCGAATCCCCCAACATCAATATCCTGGGGGGGGGGGGGGGGGTCACCATTGACCAGAAACTTAACTGGACCAGCCACAAAAATACTGTGGCTACAAGAGCAGGTCAGAGGCTGGGTATTCTGCGGTGAGTGTCTCCTTTCCACCATCTACAAGGCACAAGACAGGAGTGTGATGGAATACTCTCCACTTGCCTGGATGAGTGCAGCTCCAACAACACTCAAGAAGCTCGACACCATCCAGGACAAAGCAGCCCGCTTGATTGGCACCCCATCCACCACCTTAAACATTCACTCCCTCCACCACCGGTGCACCGTGGCTGCAGTGTGTACCATTTACAAGATGCACAGCAGCAACTCGCCAAGGCTTCTTCGGCAGCACCTCCCAAACCCGCGACCTCTTCCACCTAGAAGGACAAGGGCAGCAGACTGAAGGGAACACCACCACCTCCAAGTTCCCCTCCAAGTCACACACCATCCTGACTTGGAAATATATCGCTGTTCCTTCATTGTCGCTGGGTCAAAATCCTGGAACTCCCTCCTAACAGCACTGTGGGAGTACCTTCACCACATGGACCGCAGCAGCTCAAGGCGGCGGCTCACCACCACCTTCTCAAGGGCATTTAGGGATGGGCAATAAATGCTGGCCTTGCCAGCGATGCCCTGCATCCCATGAATGAATAAAAAAAATGCAAGGTGCTTCACATGGGGACAAAAAAAACCAGGAAGCGGCTATTACTTAATTAGAAAGAAAATAACGTGTATTTAAAATGAAAGAGATCTGCGGGGTCCTGATTGACAAATTGAAGCTGTCGCAACAATGCTCGGTGGCAGCAAGTAAAGTAAATCAGAGATTGTGATGTATTAATAGGCCACTATTGATCCAAAATAGTGAGGTAATCCTGCCACTTTAAAAATAATTTGTGCAACTGCACTTATAATACTGTGTACAGTTCTGGTCACAACAGTACAAAAAGGATATTGCAGCTATTGAAAAGATGCAGAAGAGGGCAACCAGAATTGTGGGGAATCAAGGGATTGGATTATGATGAGTGATTACCTAAATTGGGCATCGTCTCACTGGAAAAGTGAAGGTTGAGAGGTGATATGATTGCTGCTTTTAGGATTCTAAAGGGACGAGATAATGTAGACCATGACAAGCTGTTTCACCTGGTCCATGAAGCGTAGATACAGAGAACATGACCTATGTTTGAATGTTGGGTAAATTCAAAACTAATCTGCAGAAAATGATTTCAGTGAGCAAGTTGTAAATCTATGGAACAGACTCCCTAGAGAGATGGTGCAAGTAGATAGCGTTGATTCATTCAAATGCAAATTAGATAGATCATTTTTAGGAAATAGTATTTTCGGATACAGTATGAGTAAAATGGATTGTTTTTACTCTTGCCTATCCAATTGCAGACAAAGCAGCTTCAGCGATGGTTTCTATTCCTGCCCCCACAGCATTACCTCTGTAGTCCCCAAAGATCTATCCTTGGCCCCATTTCTTCCTCATCTACATGGAGACAATATTCAAAGACATGGATCAGCTTCCACATGAACATGGACAACACTCAGCTCTACTTCTTCGTCCGCTCTCTCGACCCGGTCATTGACTCTGTGTTGTAAGACTGCTTGCCTAACATTCAGTCTTGGATGAGCTGAAACTTCCTCCAGTTAAACGTAAGGAAGACCAAAGCCGTCATCTTCGGTCCCCGTCACAAACGTCATACTCTTACCACCAATTCCTTCCCTGTTCCTGGCCACTGTCTCAGGTTGAACCAGACTGTTTGCAACCTCCGTGTCATATTTGATCCCTCTCCAGCACAAAGATTGCCTACACCCTCCTCTGTAAAACCGTCTCCTTTCATCCTTGCCTCAGCCCATTTTCTGTTCCCTTTTACTTTTGTCTGTAGGTTTGAAGGATATTTACTAGTCCTAGCCCCTTTAGGTCTACCCCGGATCAGGCGTATTTCTCAGACGTTCACTTTCAACTAAAGTTTGAGGTAGCCGAATCCTAAAGACGCTTAATTGGGTCTAAAGGTCAGGGCTATCTCTCCCTAAAGGAAAGGAACAACCCGAGAATGTTACCATCCTCCAGATATCGCTTTTAATAAGTTTAGCTAGACTGTAACGTCCCAGATATTATGAGGGTCCGGAAAACTCCCCCAGAAATGTAACTCTCCACCAAAGAGTGTACAGAGATTGAGTTTGCGAGTTTTTGATACAGAAGACTTATGCGAGACAATTCTAAAAATATAGAGATTTATTAAAGAACCGACATGCAATTTACAGTTGGTGAATCAGTCAATCGCAACTTTAACAGTTCTAAAAAGAGAAAACATATGATCTTATTAACAGAGAATCATACTTTTAAATCTTAACCTTGCTACAGAATTACAATTCTTAAAGTTTTCTTATACAGGATATCCATCAATATCAAATACCTTTGATCCCCAAGGTACAAAGAGTGGTAGACTACAGAGCCGCCTCTGAAGCCGAGAATCGCTTTGCCCGATTAAAGCGAGTCTCCTATCCCATTTGAGAGTTCAATATTTATACCCTTTTCCAGTGGTATCTCCTTTAAGGTTTTCTGCTGATGCAAGTTAATTATCCCTAGTCATTTTTTTGCCGACCTCTGCAACTCCTACTGCCACATCAGCTGGTAGCATTACAGAATCTTGTCTCATCTCTAGGTGTTCTAAGTTTACCATACAAAAACGGTGTGATGGCATGTAAGAAATAGCTGTTAGATTCAAAGATGGGTTTTAATTCTTAGAACAGAGACTGACAACATGCAGCTGGGAACAGATAGCAGAAATGCCAGCAAGGTCGAATAAGAAGCATCAAAAGACAAATAGAAGTGAAAAGGGAATCGTAAAATGCAAAACAACACAGGGTGATGGGATAATAGACAAAAATGGAGCCGAAAAGTCATAAAATGTCCTTAAAGAAACATAACAAAACATTCCTCAGAAAGATAAGAGGGAGGCCTCATCAGCTATGCAGAAAGGGACGGTGAGGGATGCCTTCCCGCTTCACAATTGGACAATAGGATGGGGGAATCAAATGATTGACACCAGGTGATTACCAGCCTACCGAAATAACTATAAATATCGATGATTGAGGAGGAAATCAGGCAGTTAGGGGCAAAGGCTTCCCCGAGGTGGCTACAGCCTAACACCTTGGTCAAGTTTAGCCTCTGAGGTGGCTGACGGCCTAACACCTCCAACAGCTCGAGGGATGACCCAACGGAAGTGACCGCTGCAGCAGACTGCAGGAATCCACCCAATCCGAGACCACCGTACTGCCTCCCCGTCCGTCCAGTCGTGGCATTCCGATTCAGGAGTCGTAGATCGCTCTCTACTATCACGGGCTGTATGTCTATTATACTCAGCTTAAACCATATGTAATATCTGATTATCTGATTAAAACTGTAGCTCTTTAATAAAAACTTTGCAACTCCTAAAACCCTTTGGGTAATGTGTGTGTAGCGTGTGATCCTAATCTTACAGGCAGGTGTTCCTTACTTTGTCATCTTTATGAAGGCAGATGTTCCTTATCTTATGTGCCATCTTTATGAAATTTAAATTAGAACACCTTATCCAGGGTGAACCATTGTTTTGTTCCCAAAAGGTCAGCTTGTCGGAGCCATTCACCTTGTTTCAATAAGGTTATTTATTCAGGGTCAACAACTGTCTTATCTCAATAGCCAGAATGCTTTCATAGCTATTTCATAGTTAGGTTTCTAAATTTCCAAACCCATGTCATGTTTTAATAAGGCCAGAATTCTTTCATAAGATAGTGTATTTTTCTGAATAGGTTATATGGCTTATTCCTTCACAGGTTTACTCATTAACAGTCCAGCCCAGTTTACTGAGTTTATTGCACAGCATCATAAATTGGCACCCATGTACTATACAAACCATTGAGCATAGCTGGTATTTCCTGACAGACAAGATGCAATATTTACTTCCTGGGGAGGGTGTTTTAAAGTGCTCACAATTTTTTGTTGTTCTCAGGATATGGGTGATACCAGCAAAGCCACATTTTTATTGCCCACAGAAGGGAACAGAAAGTTACAAAAGGGACATGGACAGACTAAGTGAATGGGCAAAACTATGGCAGATGGAATTCATTGTGGGGAATTGTGAGGTCATCCAGTTTGGATCAGAGAAGAACAATCGGAATATTTTATTAATAGTGAGAGACTAGGAGCTGTGGAGGAGCAAATGAATTTAGGTATCCCCGTGCACAAATCACTAAAAGGTAGCGCACAGGTACAAAATAGTAAGCAAAAAGGTTCGTGGAATTTGTGGCTTTATCCCAAGTGGGTTGGAATACAGAAGTAATGCTTTGGATGGACCCCATCTTAAGTACTGTATTCAGTTCTGGACACTGAACCTCAGGAATGCTATATTGGCTTTGGAGGGGGTACAGCAGAGATTCATCAGAATGATACTAGAACTTAAAGGGTTAAATTTTGAGGACAGGTGGCAAAAACTTCCCTTGACTGTAGCAGGTTGAGGGGTGATTTAATCGATGCAAGATTCAATAGGGTAGATAGAGGAACTATTTCCTCTGGTGGGGAATCCAGAAGTAGGGGCATAATTTTAAAGTTAGAGCTGAACCATTTAGGAGTTAAAATCAAGATGCAGGGTAGTGGAAATCTGGAAGGTGCTCTCCCAAAAGGCTGTGCATGCTGGGTGAACTGAAATTTTCAAGACTGAGATTGATAGATTTTTGTTCGATAAGGGTATCAAGGAATATGGATCAAAGGCAGGTAAATGGAGTTGAGATACATGATTTAATTGAATGCTGGAACAGGGCTCAAGGTGCTGAATGGCCTCATCTTGTTCCTGTGTTCCTAATGAAAAGAAAAATACAACTTTCCAACCAATTTAAAAACTTTTAGGAAGCTGGTTCCTACAGGCCAGACCTTTTTAAATGTCACAGCACTATCTTCGAGGAGGCGGCAAGAAAACTCGTCACCAGTGTAGTCTCTAAAAAGCCAGTATTTTTCTTCATTTTGAATTGCAGGGAGCAAATCATCCACACCAGCCTGTCCAATTTTGTGATCCACTCTTGCCCTTGTGGCACTGCACCACCGGGAGCTTCACCAAAACAGTGGTTTAGTATCAGCATCAACCAGTGCTAGTGCAGCATTATACAGGAAGATGCACAGTAACGTTTTCTCTGTCCTTCCATAATTAAAGAAATACAAAATGTATCTAAATATTTGAAATAATTTTTTTTGCAGATCTGATTAATTAATTAAGTTTTCTATTGAACAGGTTTTACCCAATTGGATACAATGCAAGCATTCAACACTCTCCTATTGGCCAGGATGGGATATTAACAAAAACATGGCCAATTTACCAGAAATAAAATTACGTTAAAGACCAGTGGTGCAATGCAAAAAACGTCCTCGTGTACAAAGATGTAATTTTTCCCGTTAGTGTGTTCCACACACTGGAAAGATTTCTGCTAATGAAGTGTCGATACAAATTTGTTTTCCATTTCTAGTGCCCATTCTCCATGTGACGTCAATGGCATACAGGTTCTCCAGTGAGACTCCTCATTTGTCTTGTCAGAAACATGATTGTAATTTGGGAATTCTCTTATGTTAGGCAACCTAAATAAACTACAAAATGTTCAATGTTTTCTGATGTTTCATATGTCTATGGATACGGGAATGTAATAAAAGGAATAATTTTAGCTCCCCTGATGGTGTAGAAAATAAATGCAGCATCTGGTGTGGTACAGGCCAGCAGGCCCAATTTTGATCCCTGGCCTGTACTGAGTTAACTAATCTCAATTAGGCAGCAGCTGAGGTGCTACAATTGACCTCAGTGCCCAAGACTAGGGTAGAGCGGGAGAAAAATCAGCTGGAGTTTTTGATTGATTGATATCCAACAATCTCTGATGGAAGGTGCTCAAGTGCGAGCTCAGTTATGATGGTTTCCAATGTTGAAAAGCCTGCAAACACTCATTGTCCAGACTCTCTGGAACCAACAGGTTGCCAGTGCTTGTGGATCATATCCCAGGATGGATCAGTAACTTTAATAGAGGTGGGGAAACAATTAAGGATTATGGAAGTTCTCAATACAATTCCAGTTGATCAATTTAACAATTCCAACTATTACACAAAATATTTTGAAAATGTTACAAAAATCTTGTGTGTAAGGATTAGTTTAGAAAGATGTAATCATACTTTAAGCTTACGCAAGGCCATTTAAAAAAATTGGAATTGAATAGGCCTCAACAGCTGACATCTCTGACTGAACTTGCTAATAAATTGAACCCAAGGTTGTCCGGTGTTCCAGCGATTGACCAGGCTCAAACTTAGTTAAATTTCAGTTAGAATTTGATTTTAAATATTGACTGTTGGTTAAACGTTTAGTTCTTTGGTCTGGAAATGTAATGGCTGCTTTGTGTGTTTGTTGTGGAATAGCTGCTCAGATTTAATTGGTCCACACTAACCACGTCAGTCAGATTGTTAGTAGGGCTAATCAGAAAATCATTTTGAACATCTGTATATTAATAGATACAAAAATATATAGATACACAGCAATGAAAAATCCATAAATCTTTATTTAAACAAAATTAACTTTACATTATTTTCCTCTGTACACAGCAATGAAAAAATCCATAAACATTTATTAACACAAAAACTAGCACTTTACACCATTATTTTCTGTCTACAGTAACACAATGTGTGTTTACTGTAATATGCTACTTTAAAAAGGGCCAATCATCCAGAATTTGTGCCTGGCAAATCAGTTTCTTGTTTACAAATAACAAGTCTGACTCCTGTCTCGTTCATCGCAGACCAATTTCGGTGAGGGAACCTAAAACAAGCGTCAAGACCCTTATTTACATATTGGAACTAACACCTGGTTTAGGTGACCGGCCCAATTTTTGGGTCAGACGTTTTTCAGGCATCCTTGGGGCACAGGATTGAGCCGAAGTGTACCCATTTTACACCTGTAAAATGGACACAAATGAGGTATAATTTCTACCCCATTGTTCCTAGATTTTGGCTACACATTATCATGCCTAACCAAATACAGTGAGCTTTCTCATTCATAGAAAATCACAGTTTTCTTAGTGATTGAAATTATTGTATGTACATTTAGAATATATTCAGAATTGTGCTTTTCGCTACATCTTAAGTTGCTTAAAAAAGTTTTATCTTTGCTTTTAAGGCATTTAAGTGCTAGTGTTCGACTTGTATTGTCTTTCCAACAGTGGACAAAAAGAAAATCCAACAGGACAAAATAGCAAGTTAGGTTTCACTGGTCATTGCTGTGCAAATAAACTTGTGTACTACTATATCATTGCAGCCTTCTTCTACTGACTTTAGCAAACAATACATTTGTGCTGCCATCTTTAATTCTTTACACATTGTCAATGCTATTTCAGAGAATCAAAAAAATATACACGAACACACACATATTAAGAGTTCAAAACTGGGCAGAATTGGGGTCTCAAGATTCCATATCTAAGCAAGTCTCTGAACTTCTTCAAAAAAAATCACAATAATGCTCCTATAAAAAGATTAAAACAAAAAGCACACGCATAGTTTATATAATGTCTGACCCTGAGACTTTAACATCAATCAGGGAACTAAAAGTAACTTAATCTAATCAGACACAAACCCAACAGAACAGGTTATATTTTAAAAACATTGCCACCACAGGTATTTAACACAAATTCACTGGTTTAGATAAAGCTCCAAATATGATATAATATTACTCAACCCATCATTTAATTTAAGTTTATCTAATACATTTGTTACGAATACATACCAGTGCTCCTCCAGTGGAAGACTATACTGAGTCATACAGACTAAGAAAGTTCCTGGTTCATGAATTAATCTATAGTAAGCTAAAATAAGAATACAGGACTTAAAAACTTCCAAATCTAAACAATCTCTAAACTTCCTCCATTGTGCCTATGTCAGGGGCAAAATACAGTGCAACAGGCTCATGAGAAACAATTTAGGAATTTATATCTCCTAGAAATCTACATTTGCTACAAATTTACAAATCAACTTTTAAACTGAAAATGTTACATCTCATCTCCCTGCCTCTCCTGAAGTCACAAACACTTACTGGACTGTAGTTCCAAGGGCACCAGCAGTCTTCAGGTACCTCATCCGGTGAGAGAAAGTTGATTATTCATGGAGGGCATCACAGCTGAGCCACATCCTCTTCCTAGTCAACATTCTATAAGCAAACTTTTTAGCACCAGTCACCAGTGGATCAGAAGTGGAAACTGTGATTTTTCTTTTCCCTCTTTCTCACCCACCCAAGCCCACCCCCCAAACAACATGTAGTACTGAAGCAATTTGTAGCATTTCAATTGTTGCCCTGGTTGAAATCAGGTAACTCTCAAACCTGGGACCTTCCGGCCTTTATAGTGCAAAACTACTTCTAGGTCATTCAGGGGACTAGAGGTGAACTTTAAAAAAAACAGTAAGTTCCCACTACTGTTCCCTAAAGCATGAACCCAACAAGCTGATGAATAGACATTTATTTCCACCCCAAATTTAAGTTATTTATTATCCTTCCCACAGAATACATACCATTTCGTAGCTGAGACAGTGGCAGGGAACTTGCTTCTGCAACAAGGGGTGGCTTAGCCTTTTAGAATATTTCTGTCCCTGAACTAACCTGAGCCCATATGCTATCACAATGAGTACACACTAGTTCAGGAAAGCACATCACCAGACTGCGGAGGACATTTCTGGTACTATGTCAATGATGGTGTACTTAACTCCTAGAATTAGATTGCTTTGGTGTAACAAAAGGTTTCTACATTCTGCTATAAAAGATTAATGCAGGTCTTCTAAATAATTATGTAAACTGATTTTTTTTCATCTATTTACTGTAACACTGAATAGAGTTTAAAATAACAGCACAGGTTATTTTCACAACTGTAAGTGGTAGAGGATTACATACAAGGTGTTTTAAAAGTAGGCTCATTCCACATGACTCCATGGCAAACATGACAGACTTTAATAAGATCTAAAGGCCATCTTCATAAGTGACAAACATCCTATTCCAAACACTTTGCTGTATGGTATCGTGTACTCCTCTTAATTCAAAGTTGCTTAACTTGAATTGAAATAATGCATTGAAAATCTGATGCGTAATTCAAATCAAAAACAAAAAATGCTGGAAAAACTGTCAGCCAGCATCATTGGTTAATTCAAACCCCAAAATGAATCCTGAACAATGAAATCTGCTGCTTTATTCAAATTCAACTCCGCGATCAACATCAGGCGCCATACCTCCCTAAACCTCTCAGCCTCTCTCTCCTTCTTTAAGACGCTTCTTAAAACCTACCTCTTGGACTAAGCTTTTGGTCATCCGTTCTACGTGGCTTAGTGTCAAATTTTGTTTGATAATGCTCCCGTGAAACGCCTTGGGACGTTTTAATGTGTTAAAGGCGCTATATAAATGCAAGTTGTTGTTGTAGAATCCCTTCACCACCTCAGTGCAGTGCATCAATGAGTGGAGATAGGGGGTAGTTTGCGAGCAGTTTAAGAGCATGGCTGTTTAGAGGTACAAGACCCTGATCATTGAGGAAAAGTACAAGATCAAATATGTGGAGCAGTAATCTTGGGAAATGAAGAAAATTGTGGCACAGAAATTTAAAATCTATCCCACCGACACCCCCATCAAGGAGCTTTCATCAATGAAAAATGCTCACGTGAGTAAAAAAAGTCAAGCAGCGAATTCCAATCATGGTTTGTGCTAGCACAACTGGGGATTGGAAATTCCAATGTTTTCACATGTACACTATACACCAATTAAAAACCTCAGTGCTAGCTCCTGTATGTGTACAGTGTACATCAAGATAAACCTGTCTCAATGCTAGCTCCTGTATGTGTACAGTGTACATCAAGATAAACCTGTCTCAGTGCTGGCTCCTGTATGTGTACAGTACACACCAAATACAACTGCAGTGCCAGCTCCTGTTCATGTACACTACACACCAGCTAAAACAAGTTTCATTATTTTCATGGTCTTGATACTCTGCCTGCAATCGACAGAAACAAGAACAGGCGCTCTTTTTGAGGAGTTGCGGAGTCATTTTGCTCAAAACATAGCATCACAAGGCAGAAAAGTCGCATTAACAGTTGTCAATCTGATTGAGTTAATATTTTTACCATCAAACATGACTGTGATCCAGCCAACAGATGCTGGTGTGATTTATGTTATGAAACTACCGTAAATATCTGGTGTAGGAAAAAGTGATTGCTGCACATGATGCTGCCATGCCATTTTCATTGTTCATCTGCAAACAATCCAAATGATCCATTCATCATGGGAGGAGCTGAAAGCAGAATCCACTGCTAACAACTTTTGGCATTGTAGATTCCTCCCACCAGAAGAGGGAGCTGATGCATCTGGCAGTCGAAGATCCCAGAAAGGCACTGAAGGCAGACTCTGAAACAGGAAACCTCCGAGTGCATGAGATTTCTGTTGCGACAGTCATCAGACATAGATTTTGAATTCATTATCACTTACAATAAGAAACTACCAATACTAGATTGCTGACTGACGTGGGTATATGCTACTGCTAGTGTGGGCAAGAGAGAAAGAGAGGCCAAAGTCAGTGGGTGCAACAAGCAGATGGAGGTAGAGGTACTTGGCACCACCACTGATAATGGCATCCAGTTGTGAGAGATTGCACAATAAGTGGTCGACAACTAAGCCTCATGTTCCGATGGTACTTTTCTCTGCACTAAACAGAACTGACAGTTTTATTAATGAATGTGCTGTTGGCATGAAGCAAACCACGATCATTGAGTATTTTGCAAAATGACTGAACTTTTTTCACTGCACAGCTTTAGAGTGCTTACATTTGGGTAACATGCATTTCAATAGTTGTTCTGATGTTTTACAGCCTTTTTTTATTGTTTGTGTTTCCTGTAGTATTTCACTGTTGCTTAGGTTAGAATTGTTTCATTTGAACTGCTGGATAATTTGCATTTTTTTGAGCAAAAAATGATTGAATTAACAGTAGGCTGCAGTCAATTTGTGCGGCACACATGGCTAGTAAGCAGCTATTTTGTTGCAATTGTACAGCGGATTTTAATAGGGAGGTACAAAGAACATTTAATGCCTCGGAGTGCTATCTCAAATGTAAAGAGGCAACATGTTCCGAATGGGGTTTTTTGGGCAGGGGTGTTGTGCCATTGAGATTACAATCAATTTCTCACTTACTGTTAAAATGAACTGAATGTGACCATAAGTAAAAAGATTTTAAATAATAGCATTACCAACAAAACTACAGCAGTAGGCATTCAACAGAATTTTTAAAATCAATATATTGTGAGCTAACAGAATTAAATGTTTATGAAGTTTGTGGAGTTAAAAAATAAACTGTTTTGAAACATGTTTAGATCAGGAAAAACACTCAGATTTCTGAGTTCAATATTTTTGGAGTTTACTCTGACTCATTAAGTTAGATCCTACCACAAACATTCCTGACAGATATGTACATTAATACTTACATACAGTTGTATTGATCAAGTATAATTGATAGTAATCCTTCAGATGCTGATGGGCAAATAGGTATATACCCATCTTTGTTTTCTGTGGTAGAGCTAGAGATTATGGGACATATTCCTTCCCAATGCTTTTTTGTTGTTTGCTGCCCCTGAAGTTTTCTGGGCTATTATCTATACAAGTTTCTCAGAGCATTTAATCAGCCTCTGGCTAGATTACAAATGTAATCTCAATCAGCCTCTGGCTAGATTACAAATGCATCACAAATCATTTTCTTCAATAAGAGTGCTAGGAGTTGTTGACTCAATGGAGGTGCTTTTTGAGCCCATTTTATCCTGATCTAGGTTAGATATATTATACAGAGGGGAGGAAATGGGGTCATTATGACATTAGAAGATTTCTAGTTTCACATCAGCATTCAGTTTACTGACCTGGTCCTTCTTGTGATCACCTTGTCCTGTATAGGCCCTGGGTAGAAAATAATGGCCATAATGATGGGCAGCAATCCTAGTTAAGATTTCCCTTTCTTTTACATGGTGAATACTTGTTTCCATTCTGTCTTCTTGTCTCAAATAACTTTCAGTAGAAAACAGCTGCATTGAGAAGCCACAAGGAGCAGAGTATGGCTCACAACGTGTGATCTGATTAAAGTTGAACTTAATATAGTTTTTACATAGAACAGGAGTAAGCCATTCAGCCCCTCGAGCCTGTTCACAAGATTGTCTATAGGTTTTATCTTTAATGCTGGTTGGATTGTTTTTACTTGGTTTACAAGTGTTCTGTTTCATTGATGTTACAGACTTAATAATCATACAACTTTACTGCCCGTTTCTTCCTTGCCCTCACATGATGATCTAAATTATGTATTAGTATTCCTTATGCTTCAAATGTCTTTCAATGGACTGTGTCACCCAATTTTGTTCTTGCTCATTTACAGTGTCATATTGCGACATATTTTGTTTAATGCCTTGCTTTTATTGTCACTTCAATGATTGCTCTAGTTGCTCATAAAGCTAGTTGGATTTTGTGGTTAACAGTTATGCTGGGAAGGTAAGGGGTTGCTCCTCTGTTTGTGCTGACATGTTCAATTCATATGGCTTGAATAGTTTGTAAAAATTAATTCCAAACACCATAACCATGCTGTAAAACTTTGGGAATTTTGCTTGCATAATTTGGTAGCACAGCAACTACTGTAGAATCATTGCAAATGTCAGTACAGGGGAGGTCATTCAGCCCATTGTACTTGTGCCAATGCTAGCTTCCCCCACTAGTGCCACCTACTCTAAACCCATTTCTTTGCTTTTCCTCTGTATCCTCCTTCTTAAATTACATAATTCACCCAGCTTCAATAGCCACTGCGATAATACATTCTATTTCTAATAACTGTGTGAAAACAGTTCTTCTAACCTTCAATTTCTGCTTCTGATACTAATGCAGAGCTTATAACTTATTGTCACTGATTTGACAACTAGCATCAATAATTTTTCATTATTTACCCTCAACCTTTTCTGAATTTAACACCTTGGTTAGATTCCTCCATAACTTTCTCTGCTCCAGTGAATACACAACTAGTTTTTCTATATCTCTCACAACTGTGCCCTTGGCATCATCCTAGTGGAGCTACATTGCACCTTTTCCTTAGCTTCCAAGATCAGTTTACAACAGCGTACCCAAAACTGCACACAGTACTGCAACTGAAGCCCAACCAACGCTGTGTTCAGATTCATCATCACGTGCTTGTTTTTGCATTCAATTTCCTTATATAAAGCCCAGAATCTCTCGTCAACTTTATTGTCTTCCTCCATTTGTAATTCTGCTTTCAAAGATCTTGTGTATCTGTAATACCAGATTTCCTCCACTCCATAAGTTTTACCATTCTCTGCCCTTTCCCCAAATGTATTAATTCAAATTTAAGTACACTGAACTGTATTTGCCACACATTTTCCCATTCCCCTAACCTAAGTTTTCCTGTAGTCTCCTGCATGATTCCTCACAGTTTACCATGCCCCCTAATTTGGCAAAAGCAAATTTTGACTTAACTGCCTCTATATCTTGTCCAAATTATTTAGAATAGAATGTTCTCTTTGATCCATGGCTCACTAAAAAAAGTGTTAAGATTCAGGACTTTCTGCCATTTACAACAAAAAGAACAAAACACTATCCCTGGATTTTTAAAAATTCCCATCACCTCTCTGGCAGCCCATTAAAAAAAACCATATGCTTTCATTTAGTTTTATTGTTCACCTATTTTCTTTAACAATTTGGGAGGGACTACTCCTTAAAAAATAGCAACTGGTTCAGTTAGGGGAACAGAAATTTAAAAAAACTCCAGTACTAGTATTTTGTTAAAAGTTAAAGTTAAGGTACACCAAGTATAATACTAACAAGTCTGCTTGGGGATAATCCTGGAACTAAAGATGTCTGAACACAGATGCTACACAATCCATTTGCAAGAAAAAAAATTCCATTTAACTAGCTATCTGAATTACCCCAAAATAAAAAGAAAAAAATTAAATCAAATCATTCTGATAAAATAGGCCACTTCATCAAGATCAACCGCAAAGTCTGTGAGGAGAATTGGTGTTTTATCAAAGAGGCCTCCATTGAAACTCTGCCATTTACCATCAGGAAGATAGATATCTCTTGCTTCTTTACCTTTTTCTAGAATGGGGGCTACCATAAGATAATCTCCAATTAGAAACTGTGTGTCTACCTTTTGTGCCACTTTGTCGTCTGGAGCAATCCACCAGAGGGGCCTTATGATTGGATTACCTGTCTGAGTGGTTTCCTCCGCTAGTCGGAGGATAAGGGGGACAACTAAACTTTCTCGGAGCTGTGTAAATTTATATGCAATCTTCAAAACCTCACCATCATATAGCCAAGGAGGAATGGAGAACTGCATGGCTGGAAGAAAAGCCGATAGTTCGAGCCAGCGTATATAAAGCTCGCGGTCTGGGATCTCATCAGAGCCGTCAGTTTTATTTGGATAAACGTTTCCTCCAATCATATCAGGTAATATGAAGTGATATCCCAAGATACTCATGGTGAGGGCAGTAGGAATCAGAGACTTTAAACCAAGCTCGTAACCCCAAACAGAATCCCGGTCGATCATGCGGACAAAACAAGGGAGCATCTGGGTTCGATATCCTACCCTCACTTCAGCCAGCTTGCAGTACAAAGCTGCAGTTTCTGCATACAGTTTACTAAATATGCTGGGATCAGACAAAGGCGTCTGAGTGCTAAAATCTGCAGGAAGGTAACTGGTCTCACCTGCATCAAATTTAAAAGAGACAATCCCATACTTTGATCTCAAGTGTTCCAATCTTTTCTGAAACCAATCTGTAGTTTCAGGATTGGTGAAGTCCAAAACTGCCGCAATCCCATTCCACCATTCCACAAGGGCAGGAAGTCTCCCACTGGGGTCCATCACGAAATAAGAACTTTCTATTCCCTTGGCAAAATTGAGAGAATTGTAATTAACAAAGGGATGGACCCACAATGTCACCTGGAATCCATCATCCCTTAGCTTTTGCAGCAGTTCTGAAGCATTTGGAAACTTCACTGGATCAAAGTCAAATTCTCCATAACTACTGGAGTATTGGTCATCTATTTCGATATGACTCCAATTGAATTGATACTTCTTAATTTTTTCTGCGTAACGCAACACTTTATCCTGGTTCACTTCGGTTTTGTACAGAGCCCAGGTGGACCATATAGGGTACCTGAACATACTTTCTGAAGGTGTAATCTTAGGCTTTATGAAATGTTTTTTGGCCATGTATCTGTGGACAATTTTCAAATCAGAACCAACACAGACTTGATAACTGAGCTCTACAAATGGCTGTTGTCCTGTCGGCAGTTTAAATGGTGAATCTTTGTAGCTAGCATGGAGGCAAAATGCTTCTTTATCTGAGCTGTTCCAACCAATGTGCAGAGGGACTGAATCATTAACTCGAATGGCCACAGACTTAGATGAGACCCAGTACCTTTCTAAAATTCCACCAAAGCCTTCACGTATTGAGTGTACATCACCTGTTACATATGGCTTAGGATCCACTACACCTGAAATTTTGATAGGCCAGTGCTGTGTGCTAGTCTCTGCTCCTCCATACCAATGTCCGTCTGCCCAATACATGCAGTGTTCAACAACGGAGTCCAATACTACAGTCTTCCATTTGATGTTGTAGCAAGTTATGGTATCTTTGGGCTTAAAGGTCTCAATAAAGAAGTCCACCTCTTCTTTATCAGACCTTGTGCAATTTAACCAGTCTCCAGTCTCATCTTGAAAACATGACTCAAGGTCAATAGGAGCAGATTTGAAGCCCATTTCAAATGAAACCAAGTTAGCAGCTTTTCTGATGACAAATCCATCCTTGGAGAGCTCCAACTGTTCTATTTTAAAGCTATTTAATTTCTTCAATGATGCTGTATAATAGCACCATGCAACTACTGCTGCAATTACCAGCACCAAGCCCAGGAAAATAGTGCAAATTAATGGCTTGGCTTCTTTGGATTGTTTTTCCCTGGCAGCAGGCAAACTTCCTGGCACGACTTGGTACATTGCATCGACTCGTGAGTTTTCTCCTCTACCTGCCCGGTGCTGTAGCTGATCTCGGTTGTAGGTATGAGGCATAAGGTTGTCATCAGGTACCCCTGCGTCTTTGGTGTTTTGTAGCCGCCCCACAAACAGATTATCGTCGGATCACCAAATGGAGCCAGAAAGCATTGTGTAGGAATTCTGGGAGAGAATAGGGAAAGAAAAAATAAGTTCTTTAATCCTTAGCCTGCTAAATCATAGATTTCTACTTCGCATTCAAATTCATTTTCAACAACCTAAAGATTAAATCCAGCTTCCAAAGTCCAAATTTTTTATTTGAGAAGCAGTTACAAAAACACCCAAATGGGACATCATCTTGAGGTTAAACATAGAAAACAGAATAGAATTCCTGACTTGTTTCATTCAGTACCTACAGAGCTTTCACTAAAGCTTATCCCCATATTCAGGTCCCCAAGCGGATTCACTGCTTAAAATTATAGCAGTTATGTTTACACATTCCTTCAGTAACTGACCCTACGGATTAAAATTGAAAGTGCAGCATTTACTTCTGCTGCATTCTATTGTTGATCAAACAGCAACCACAAGTACATGTAAAACTTTATTTACTCTTCAAATTTTTTTATTTTTTTTTTATAAATGTAATAATGCATAGCTTACCCCAGAATAGGAAAACCTGTATTCCAGACATCATTGCAATGCTCTGGTAATAAACTTTGTAGAAAATATTGGGCACCTTTGGTTAAGTAAGCCAAGTGTCTGTAAATGTGAAAAGATCAGTGAATGAAGGTATTCAACGAACCAAATATTACATACACACACACACACATTAAAACTAGTAACTACATCAACATTTATTTAAAAAAGTGAACAATTGACACCATACATACAGCTTTGAGAGAATAGAAAGGAAGGAGAAAGCAAGTGAAAAGAAAGCAACAGCAAGGAGAGTGATTCGTGAATAAATATGACATATGCTAAATCGATTGAGAGACATGGTTATGAATCAAGAATATTTCACTTGTGGAAACAACAACGAGAGGTAAGAGGCAGGCTGTGGAGAAGGAAAGATGAGTGACTATCCAAGGGGGTGGGGAAAGGCCGGAGGTGAAGGTTAGAACAGGAGGGCCCAGAGCAACTTATGCTCTCAAACCGATTGGAAGCTCTCGCTTCCTGTGGAGAAAATGAGGACTCTGGGCAGGGCCAAATAAATACTCATGGCACCAACAAACAAGAGATGGCTCAGAATGGGGGAGATTAGATTTAAAACAGCTAGAACGTCAGTAGTGGCAGGGGATTAAATAGTTAGAGGGGCTGACATGATGTTTGGCCGTCCAGGCTGACAATCCTGGATGCTTTGTTGCTGGGTTCAGGAACATATTGCAAAGATTGGAAAAGATTTTGCAAAGAGAGCGAGAACAACCAGTCATCATGCTCCATGTGGGAGCAAATTATGTAAGTAAAGAAAGGCCTGAACGCCTGCAAAAAGAATTTAGGAGATTAGGAAACAATTTTAAGAGCAGGATTTCATAGGTAGTAATCTCAGGATTACTTCTTATAAACATGTTCTTCAGTCATGCATTAAATAGGGAAGGGCAGTAAGATTAGATAAGTGAATGCAAAGCTAAAGGACGAGGGATTCCATTTTGTTGAGCATTACCACCAGGTTTGGGACAGAGGGGAGCTATTCCGCAATGATAGGCTACATCTGAACAAGGAGAGTACTAGCGAAATGGTCAAATAGGGAAGTGACGAGATATTTAAGGAAGGCTGGAGTTGGGAAAATAAAACCAACCAGGATCTCAATTTCCAGTTAATCCAGCTAGAATGTGTGGTTGCCAGATAACAATAGGATTGGGTTCAGATGACGAGCAGCCGCTCCTGCATATTGATGCAGGTGGGGGTGCTCTTCAGCCGAGCTCCCTCTCCTCCCCACCCAAACAGCCTGCTTGAATAAGACTTACTCACAAAATTGGCACTGACTGGCCAGTTTTGCTCCATGGATATCACCTATTTTCAAGTAAACTGCCCTAACTCATTTCACTTGTACTATCACAGCCACGAGAGGACCTTATCCGAGGAGTCTGGACTGAAGTTGAACCCAGGATGCAGAGATGAAAGAACACAATGCTCAGCCACATTTACACTTTACTTTCTGTTCTGAGCGTCGTTCAAATACAAATACATTGGGAAATTTCATTGTCACAGTAATAATATAGCAGAGCTTTGGACTTCCCACAGATGAAGCCACTTCTGTTCCCATTTACCTTTTAAATCTAGTAATTTTCTGGCACGTGTAGGAAACTCAGAACTCAATTATCCGATTGGGATCTGTTAAATCACGTGTGCATCATAGGTTTAAAATACATCCACTTAACACTTACTGCCATTAAAGCAAATAAGCATATTATTAATATAGATAAATTCTACTTATTACTAACAGAACTAATTCATCTCTTTAAGCACTTCAAATATTTTGAGAACGAACTTTTTTTTTAAAAAGGTGGTTTCTTCACAAGTCTCCTCTTGCTACACTCCTTCTCCAGTTAAAAAAAAGTGAGTGACCTAATCCCTCTTATCAAGGGCTGCCCTGGGACTGAACACAAGAATGTTTACAAGAGCAGCATGCGTGACTTAACTCTTCTTCCCCCCCTCCCCCCGGGAAGTAGTGGTAAGGAAAGTGCCTGAGGTCTTACTTAGCATTCACAGCAGAGCAACTGAGATCAGGAACTAAATTTGTGTTGGGTAAACCGGGATTCTGGTCACCTCTGCTGGCTATTTATTTATGAGTCTTGCGCCCATCATGCATCCACTGTGGCACACCTTTCAAAGATATCACAATTGAAAGCGTGGCCTCAAAAAGTGTCACGTGTCTATTGGGCAAAATGCCATAATTGGCTCAAATAATCACTTATCTGTTATTTGCCAAATATTTGATTGGCTAAATGTGAATAGATCAAAAGTTGCCACAAAAGGTACCTCAGAGGAACAAGTAACCAGCAGAAAATCAACCAAATTGCTTAAATAACTTCTTCACACTGCTTTCAGGCACGAGTGTTTGTCTTCACTTAGATCAGCGTATACAGCTCGTAGCAACATTTATAACAGAACACATAAAAAACAAATTACTCATTAAAAAAAATGTTTTTAATGTTACAAAACTTGCAAGAAGCTATCTCCATTAGGCCTGCCTTTTTGTCTGGAGCTGGGGCCCCAAGTTAAAAATGTCACCTGAGTCTGGGTCATGTAGATTTACAGCTGCTGTGAACAAATTCCATGTAGGTGTGAGAAATTCATCATGGAAGATTTCACCTTGCTCCTGTGGAACTACTATATCCACATAATCCATGTCAGAAGCAGTTAGAAAAGGATCAGGGAATTATAGCTGCTGTGAAGAAGTTGTGTGTGAGAGAGATGCATCATGTAGCTTTCATCCTGCTCATAGCGAACTACAATCCCTAATACTAGGATATTCAGGTAGAACAGTTACAAATAACTGCGAGGCATGAGTGGGGGAAAACATTCAAAATATTTCTTTAAGCATTTATCCATTAAATAAATTGTGGTACTATTTGGGATAAAGTTTTCTTTGTGTTGCAGAGGGAGATAGATGGTTGTACCGGAATCAGAAGGGGATGTTGATGAGGCATTTGGTTGCTTAAATATCACAGCTTAAGTCAGCCAGCCAGGCCTGCACCATGCTGAGTGATCATTTATTTAGGTGTTGGTCATTGGAAACTTGACAGTGGGTAAAACATCCCTGGGCAACTTCAAAAAGAACTGCAAATCCACAATGGGAAGTATAAAAAAAAAACTGGGGAACATACTGAGGATCAGCTTCATTACTGTCAAGAATGATCCTTTTCCAAAACTACACCATCTACTTCACAATAAAGCCTTAATTAATTTAAGGAAGACTTGCATTTATCACATCTCAAAGTGTTGCAATACAATGAATTACTCTTAAAGTGTAGTGACTATTAAATATGCAAAAGTAATATCCATTTTGTGCACAGTGCTTTCACACAGCAATGAAATGAATGCCCAGTTAATCTGTTTTTCTTTGCTATTATTTGCAGGGAGAATTTTGACCAGGAGAATTCCCTGCCCGTCTATGAATAGTGCCATGCAATTTTTAACATCCACCTGAACCACTGGAAGTTGGAAAATTAACTGTAATGTCTCATTCAAAGGACAGCACATCCAACAGTGCAGTTTGAATGGACAATCTTGTGACCCAGAAGTGAGAGTGCACTCAACTGAATCAAGATGACACACGTCAAACAATAATACAGCTGTATCGTGGTATAAAAGCAGAGCTGGTTTGTGAAGAAATCTTTACTCAGATATTGACATTTATAGAACGAGATACATGGGAATTCCATTCTGTTTCCCCTGCCAAGAGGATGGCCAAAGGCCCTGTTTCTAGACCGCTGCCAATGTTTCCTCTACGTAATTGCCATGAGATGATAGGCACTGCTTATGTATGACACTTGCTTCCATTTTGTCACACCCCTGCAGAGCGACACTGCAGTCCCTACTCAGCACCTCCAAACTCAAAGCAGGTCACAATCATGAGCTAAGCAGATACTGAACCTATATTAATCCCCTCACTCTACATTGTTACCCCATGTGACGAGCAAGATGTCAAATGTTAATTATGCCCATTTGAAATGGGCATCAAGGGTTGCTAGCCAGTGGCAAATATGCTGGAACTCATGAAAAGAATACAGTAATATATAGGTAAGTGTATTTCAGGTATTTAAAAAAAAAATTTGTCTCCTGCCACTTAGGCCTTTGTGCCATTGTAATTTATTTTTGCCTCCAGCACCATTACTGGCACACAATGGGGTTTTTCAATAATGAAAATCCCTAGCCGACATGATTGGAAGAGGACCACATACTGAGGAATGCCAGGCAGCTCAGGGTACACAAGAGCTGTTCCGTGTCCACAGTGGATGTGTACCCATATTTTATTTTAATTCGTTCCTGGGATGTGGGCGTCGCTGGCAAGGCCAGCATTTATTGCCCATCCCTAAATGCCCTTGAGAAAGTGGTGGTGAGCCGCCTTCTTGAACCGCTGCAGTCCTTGCAGTGAAGGTACTTCCACGGCGCTGTTAGGGAGGGAGTTCCAGGATTTTGACCCAGCGACTATGAAGGAACGGCGATATATTTCCAAGTCAGGATGCTGTGTGACTTGGAGGTAGTGGTGTTCCTATGCGCCTGTGGCCCTTGTCCTTCTAGGTGGTCGAGGTCGTGGGTTTGGGAGGTGCTGCCGAAGAAGCCTTGGCGAGTTGCTGCAGTGCATCTTGTAGATGGTACACACTGCAGACAGAGGTGAACATACCTGACTTCAGACAATTAGTGCTGTTGGGAGTCTCCTCTTTCTAAAGGAAGATGGGACAACAGACCTGATGACAAACTGCTGTCTTTGATTGCCTGAGTCTTGAATGCCCAATCTTGTTATGCCCTGCTTTCAGTGGCACTACATAAAAGGCAGGTGTCAGCGTGATCAACAGCCAGTGTACCCTGATTGGTGGTATCTTGGCAGATGTGGCCAACCACTTCTGCAGGCAGTAGCACACTTACCTAGCAATGACTGGGGGAACTGTCTTCTCCGGGGTGGATCAGCAGGAAGGCAGATGCAGAGCCTTGCCGTCACTGAAAATATACCTGCAGCATAGGGCTAACACATCCATTGAAAGTAATGATCACCTAGAGCCTCAAACCTGCCCCAATGTTGCAATACTGAAGCATAGGGATGGTGCCATGGAGTGGCACAGAGGACCACCTTCCTCATAAGCACATCATAAAGCACCACATTTTAACAGCAGCCAAACAGGGAGTCGTGTGCTGGGCTATTTGCTTGCAGGCAGACTCATGTCTGCACCTTAAGTCTCCTTTCATTCCTGTCTCTTCGGCCTAGGTAGAAGCTGCTAATGGACTGTGATGCCTGTTGAGACTCTCCAAAGGCTTTCTGAAGTTTTGTCCCCTATTTTGACACTCCCCTTTAATTGCTCCTATCCCTTGAAATTTGACTTGCATGCAGTTTTGCAGTCGCACTGATAGTGTGCTGCTACAACCATCCAAATCTGCACCTAAAGTAATGCTAAAGAGCTGACCAAGGAAAATTGGGTGTAGACAGCACATTTTCATTTGAGTCTGGGATCAATTACTCCAATAGAGAAAATCTAGACAAGTGTTGTGTGTTAGCCAGGATTCAGCGACAAAGCCATCACTTCCTCTTTTTACATTAGCTTGTGATTAATCTCTGGAGCATGGAGTGATGTCAGTGGAATCTACCTAAAACAGTGCTCCAGATGATTTGGTACTACCCATTACAGCAGCCGCATTATCCTCACAGTCTCGTCCTCCACCGCCCCCCCCCACCCACCCACCTCGGCAGCATTAATTTATTTCAGTGTTCCCCATATGTACCAAGAGTCATACAGCTGCTGACATGAGTCACCGGAGCGAGGGAACATAATTGGACAACATTTAGCTGTAGATGAACATAAACATAACTGAAGTACAATCTTTACCACCAAGCATAAATTATGGACATACCAAAGCACTTACAGTACCAGTCACTTGCCCTATATAGAATTCCTTATCTAATAATAAAATTCAAGAACAGTGTTTAAAAAACTCACCCAAGACTATTTTCAACATTGGTTGGGAAAGGAAACTGTGGCCATGCATTTCCGCACAGCTACAGCTTCGCCCTATTTCACCATCATGCTGCTCATTTCATCAGATGCGGAGATGCCGGTGTTGGACTGGGTTGGACAAATGTGAGAAGTCGCACAACACCAGGTTATAGTCCAACAGTTTTATTTGAAATCACAAGCTATCGGAGCGCTGCTCCTTCACCTGATGAAGGAGCAGCGCTCCGAAAGCTTGTGATTTCAAATAAAACTGTTGGACTATAACCTGGTGTTGTGCGACTTCTCACATTTCACCAGAGTCAGAGGCAGGATCAGCAATGCTCAGTGATCAATTTGCTCATTTTTTTTTTTTTGCTTTTCCAGTATTCTCCTTTTACCATGTCGCTCCTGAAGTACAGTTCCATAGCCTATGAATGCCTTCTGACACCTCACCCGGCTAGCCATTCTTCATGGTGAGCTTAGAGAGAAAGTGCCGGCAGGCTGCTCAAACATGGGGTCCGTCAGGGCTGACCCTGATCCTGTCCCCTTACAACAACCAGGCACCTTCCACCAGGAGTCACTGGATAGCAATCAGAGTTTCCTTGCCAAATTTTCCCTTTCCTCGCCTGGAGCGGACACTAAAGCAATAGGCAGCACTACAGCTGAAGATCCAAACCCATTAAAAATAATTTCTCCCTCCTGCCATCCATCAGATTTTTTTTATTTTTTTTTAAACAATGCTGTTGGGGAAAGAGGGCTGTGTGTAAAATCTTAATAATTCAAATATACAAGGTTATCAATTATCAGTTTATATTTATTACTTTCAGTTGATCTGCTCAATAACCTTGAAATTATATTATTAATTCTTCAGTGAGGACCTGTTGCAATCTTCATCACAAGGAGCACAATCTTTAATCACAAGGAGCACATGATCTCTATCATAATAAAAAGTCCCCATGAGCTCCACAGTACATGGGAATGATTAGGAGGCAGTGTTCAGATGCGAGCTGTAACTTAAGCCCTTCAGACTTCACATATCAATATCATCCAAACTTCCAACGAAATTGCTATCTACTGGTAACTTCCTTCCCATTCACGACATAATCAATGTGGTGCAATACAGTGCAAAACATCAAGATACACCAGCACATTCTAGAAAACTAATATAGCTTAAAAAATAAGTTTTAGTATGAATAGAGTTACTTCATTATTAAATTCTAAACATGTGCAAAGCTCAACAAAATCACTTTTACCCGGTGTTACATTTTTAGGTCTTCACACTAGATATTTTCTCAGCTTCAGCATCGCTGGCCACTCTTGTAAGCAGACTTCATGTCCCCTACAATCCTGAGTCCTCCTTTTTCTACCTAATATTGAAGTAAACAATAGTGATAACCAGGGATAGTAATTGAGAACCTTAACCCTGCACAGAATGTATCACGTGCTATCACGTGAATTCTGTTCTCTTCGATTGAACGTACACTCTTACTGGACTGAGATTCGTGCTTTGAACCAACAAATGATTTCAATTACATTAAAATACGAGCAAACAATAATTAGTATAACACAGCAAAGCTTGAATTACTCTTATTTCCTTGATATGTAAAATAACAGATGCCTCTCACTTTCTCTTTCAAAACAGACTTTAAAGATGCAGACTCACTTCTTACCCTGTAGGACAGGCTACCATGGAAATGTAGCTCAGCTATACTGCTGGCTGGTCCCAACACCGAGCCCGCTGGATGCAGCTGCAGCACGGAAACACAGACTGTAAACAGCCTGTTGAATTACTGTACATGTGGCCGAATATAATCTGTAACAGGAGAACTCTGACCTTGAGCTGTCTATCAAAGAGGACTCCAGCCAATCAATGATCCTCTCACCTTCGCAAAGGTTTCACACACAGCTATCAAAGCCATTAACCCAGGCTGGAGCCTGATGTTTTGATCTATGGTGACATCCCTTGGAACACCACTCTGATAATAGCAGGGCTATTTGTTCCTCCATCTGATCTATGATAACTAAAACAAAATGTTTTGCATTCATGTGAGATTATAGCTAATTTCCTTAATAAGCAAATCAATGATTTAATTAATTAGTTCACAAAGCAAAGTAACCGATCATAACCAGCTTAGCAGCAAGGGTAGATGGGAAAATTAAGCTAACTTGACTGACTTTAATAAAGAACACACACATCCTATCAGTATAGACAATAGAGCACTCAAACTGAACAGCATAGCGAGACCTTGGAAATCACGAGGCCAGGGAAATCACGAGGCCAGGGAAGTTTGGGAATAACAAGGTACAAATGGTCTGCTATCTGTACAGCCAAGGCTTCTTCGACAGCACCTCCCAAACCCGCAACCTCTACCACCTAGAAGGACAAGGGCAGCAGGCACATGGGAACACCACCACCTCCAAGTTACACACCATCCTGACTTGGAAATATAATCGCTGTTCCTTCATCGTCGCTGGGTCAAAATCCTGGAACTCCCTCCAAACAGCACTATGGGAGTACCTTCACCACACAGACTGCAGCGATTCAAGAAGTGGCTCACCACCACCTTCTCAAGGGCAATTAGGGATGAGCAATAAATGCTGGCCTCACCAGCGAAACCCACATCCCACGAACAACTAAAAAAGACAGAGACTGCAACTGTCAGAGACACATAAGTGAGGTGTGCGGAGGATTCACCATGATCAAACCACAGGAAATTCTATATATATTTGTATCTGTTTTTGTATGTACACAAAATACATTGTATGTATTTACAGTAGAAATTTTAATTGTCTATCTCCTTAGTTCCAAATGTTCACCTATATCTCTATCAACAATTGATATGTACATAGCTCCCGTCCTTCTCGTCTCCTTATGGGCTGAAGAGGGTGAGCTAAAAGCTATCTTGTCAGCCGTGGCTCAGTTGGTAGCACCCTAGCCTGAGTCAGAAGGTTGAGGGTTCAAGTCCCACTTCAGAGACTGGAGCACAAAAATCTAGGCTGTACTGAACAGTGCAGTACTGAGGGAGTGCTTTGGATGCCCCCTCAGGTGGACGTAAAAGATCCTAAGACACTATTTCAAAGAAGAGCAGGGGAGTTATCCGCAGTGTCCTAGCCAATATTTATCCCTGGTGTCCTAGCCAATATTTATCCCTCAATCAACATCACTAAAAAACAGATTATCTGGTCATTATCACATTGCTGTTTGTGGGAGCATGCAGTGTGCAAATTGGCTGCCGTGTTTCCTACATTTCTATAGTGACTACACTTCAAAAAATACTTCATTGGCTGTAAAGCGCTTTGGGACATCCGGTGGTTGTGAAAGATGCTATATAAATGCAAGTCTTTCTTTTTTCTATGAAGATCTCAGCTTGTTTGATTCAACTACATTAAGAGGGCTGTTACAAAAGCAAAATACTGCGGATGCTGGAAATCTGAAAAGAAAACAGAAAATGCTGGAAGTTCTGACGAAAGGTCATCGACCTGAAACGTTAACTCCGTTTCTCTCTCCACAGATGCTGCCTGACCTGCTGAGTATTTCCAGCATTTTCTGTTTTTATTGAAGAGGGCTCTTGTCTGTTCTCTCATTTTTATACCTCTTGACCAGTTGATAAGACTGGATATAAGCTCATAACTGTCAGCCTCATTCATAAATAACAGGCTCTCAATTCCACAACTGAACCAGTTACGAGTCTGTATGCTGTATATTTGAAAATTGTGTAAGCCTGTTACCAGAGAGACGAGAGCAAACTTCACAACATATGTAACAAAATAGGTTGAGTCAGTTGGTGGATTTGTAAAATCTCATGTATTGTGTCTGATTTAAAGTGACAACCACCAACAAAACAAAAGTGCTTCATGTTTGTCACAGCCACCTCCAATTGTGGATTCCAAGAACCACTTAGCCTCCCTTATGTCACAGACCATCCCCAGCAGCTCAAGCTGAAACCTTAAACTCAAGGATAAAGCAGTTGCAAACAATTTCTGCACATGCGGTCATCTCCGACACATGAAGCATACAGCACATCTCATGTTACGCAGGTACCGCACGTCACAGGCTAAACCAAACAATTTTCTCTTAGAAGTTTATTACATCAAACACAATTTAGCGATTTAATCCCTCAAATATAATTTTATACCAACTGAGACTTAAAGGCTGATTGCTCACTGAGGCTAAAATCCATACTAAACTGGCCCATCACACCCTATTGTTTGAGCAGTTCTTAAACCAAATATAGCTAAAATTAAGTAAATTAATGTCAAAATGTAAAATAATAAATAAGTAAATGTCAGTACTTGCCCCAATCACTCCTGCTGAGGCTAAAAACCTCACACTCTACACCAATCTCAGTGTTTAAAACTAGTAAACACAAATTTATACTTTCTTAATTTACACAATAGTCCAACTGCCAGGTGGAAGACAAAAATAAAATCAGCCAATCAGAAAACTGTTTAATCACACCACCTACCTAATTAACTAACCTATTACCGGCTGAAATCTGCCCACAGGTAAGGCAACAACAAAACAAGTTAATAGTTCATAATATTGAACAGCAAAAGTAAATTAAAGTCAACATACAATATAGTAAATAAGTAAAATTTCAGTACTTAACCCACATTCAACTGGCTCTATGCACTTCAATGGTCTCTCCACTGGGTGTTATTTGAAGAAAACAACTAGCGACCTGATTATGTAACACTCATATACGTGGTCAGATTTGCTGATGATACGAAACTGGGAGGAGCAGTGAAATCAAAAGAAGCAGCTTTGAAATTAACGAATGACAGCTGAAATTTATTGCAGACAAGTGTAAAGTACTGCACATAAGGAGGAAAAATGTTTGACAGACCTACTCCCTGAATGGTGTTAAAGTAACTGAAAGAGACCTAGGAGTCTTGGTAAACTTGACATTAAACATATCCAACCAATTCAGAGCAGCAATCAATAAGGCCAACAGATTGTTGAAACAAATAGGCAAAACAATAGGATAGTCAGGGGAAGTTATGAGCAAGCTGTACAGTGATCTGGTCAGATTGCATCTATACTGTGTCCATTTCTGGTTGCCGAGACTCAAGAGAGACATTCACGCATTGAAGTAGTGCAGAGAGGAGCCACAAGGCTGATCCCCAGGGTTAGGGGACAGAGTTAAAGACCAGAGAAACATGGGGTTTTTCAGCCTGGTAAAGAGCCGTCTGAGAAGTAATCAGAAGATAGGTGGGAAAGGTAAATCCAGAACTGTTTAACGATTATTATTTTTTTTAAATTTAAAATTAAATTACGCAGTAGGATAAAGGGACACAATACAAACTGGTAAAAAGGAAAATTTAGGAGTGATATCAGGAAATTCTTCTTCACACCAGGATTGACATATGGATTAGGCTTCCAGACAAAACAGTGGAGGCAAAAACCCTGGAATCAATTAGATACTGCAAATGAGGGGCTGTAGAGTCATTCTGGATGGAGGAATTAAAGAGAGCCGAATAGCCTTCCTCATTCATATTTCTCTTATGATTATATCTTTCACTCTCAATCCCAGGAAACCATTAAACACACAAATTATAAATAAACAACTTCAAATTATATACCATTTTTAATGTAGAAAAACATCCCAGGGCTAGATACACTCATAAAATCAGACAAAACATGGCTGCCAAAGGAGGAGATGTTAGGAGGGGTGACCAAACAATTGGTCAAAGAAGTGAGTTTTAAGCAGATGGTGAGGTTTAGGTATTCCAGAGCATAAGGCCTAGATGGCTGAAGGCACAATCGCTGATGATAGAGCAAAGAGAGAGGGATACCAGAATCAGAAGAACACAAAGTTTTAGGGAGGAGCTGTAGGGCTGGACTAGGTTACAGAAAGGGAGAGGTGAGGCCAAGAAGAGATTTAAACACAGGATGAGATTTTAAATCAGAAATGCTGGGGAACCAGGAACCAATGTAGGTCAGGGGTTGATAGGCGAGTGGGACTTGGTGCAGGTTAGGAAAGGGGCAGCAGAGTTTTGGATGAGATAAATTTAATGGAGGGTGCAAGATGGGTGGCCAGATCATTGGAATAGTCGAGTTCAGAGATGACAAATGCATGGACGAGGGTTTCTGCTGCAGATGGGCTAGGGCAATGAAAGAGACAGAGACAAAGGAGAGGAAGGCAATGTTACAGAGGTGGATGTAGGTGGTCTTTGTGATGGAGGGGATCAAATAAGATGCTGAGATTGCAAACAGCCTGAGACAATGGATGGGCAGGGGATGGAATTGCTGGCAAGAGTACAGATTTTTTCGGGGTTGGGGGGGTGGAGGCGAAGATGATTACTTTGAAAGATGAGTGGAACCAAGCCAGGGCAGTCCCACCAAGTTGGACAACGGCGAGGGCAGTCCCACCAAGTTGGACAACGGAGGAGAAGATTTGAAGGAGGATGTTGTGGTCGGCTGTGTCAAAGGCTGCAGAGAGGTCGAAGATGGATAGTGAGCCATGGTCACAGTCAGAGGATCTTTCACATACGCTCTAAGTAATAATGACACAGTCTGGAGTACGTATACATATTCTGTATTCTAACTTTTCTGATCTGTAACTTTGTGGTACTCGGCACAGTGCCACAGATCTGAAAAGTTTGAACACTATCAGATTAAACAGTTTATTTCTAAAACGAAAATGCTTGGGACATTTTAGCAATGAGATTTACAATTAGAAAGACCTGACAGATTGAAAATCCATTTAAACATACAAGAACACAAGAAATAGGAGCAGGAGTAAGCCATTTGACCCTGCTCTGTCATTCAATAAGATCATGGCTGATCTTCTACCTCAACTCCACCTTCCTGCACTATCCCCATACCCCTCGATTCCCTTAGTATCCAAAAATCTATCAATCTCGGTCTTCAATATACTCATGATGCGGAGATACCGGTGTTGGACTGGGGTGGACAAAAATGAGAAGTCGCACAACACCAGGTTATAGTCCAACAGTTTTATTTAAAATTACGAGCTTTCGGAGCTCCGCTCCTTCTTCAGGTAAAGGTACAGTGAGGGAATCGATTACGTAATCGATTCCCTCACTGTACCTGTACCTGAAGAAGGAGCGGAGCTCCAAAAGCTCGTAATTTTAAATAAAACTGTTGGACTATAACCTGGTGTTGTGCGACTTCTCATTTCAATATACTCAACGACTGAGCATCCATAGCTCTCTGGGGCAGAGAATTCCAAAGATTCACAACTCTGAGTACAGAAATTTCTCCTCATTTCAGTCCTAAATGGCCGACCCCTTATTCTGAGACTGTGACCTCTCGTTCCAGACTCCCCAGCCAGGGGAAACATATGCGTAGCATCTACCCTGTCAAGCCCCTTAAGAATTTTATATGTTTCAATGAGACCACCTCTCATTCTTCTAAACTCTAGGGAGTATAGGCCTAGTCTACTCAATCTCTCCTCATATGACAATCCCCCCCATCCCAGGAAGCAGTCGAGTGAACCTTCATTGCACTCCATCTAAGGCAAGTATATCCTTCCTTGGGTAAGGAGACCAAAACTGTACACAGTATTCCAGGTGTGGTCTCACCAAGGCCCTATATGATTGTAGTAAGACTTCTTTACTCTTATACTCTAATCCCTTTGTAATAAAGGCTAACATATCATTTGCTTTCCTAATTGCTTGCTGTACATGCATGTTAACTTTCTGTAATTTGTGTCCAAGGACACCCAGGTCCCTCTGAATACCAACATTTCCCAGTCTCACACCATTTAAAATAAATTCTGCTTTTCTATTTTTCCTACCAAAGTGGCTAACTTCACACTTCCCCACATTATATTCCATCTGCCACATCCTTGCCGAATCACTTAACCTGTCTAAATCCCTTTGCAGCCTCCTTGTGTCCTCCTCACAGCTTACTTTCCCACATAAGGATGTTCCCAAGGATGGGTGAAACTAGAACTAGGGGGCATAATCTTAGAATAAGGGGCTGCTCTTTCAAAACTGAGATGAGGAGAAACTTCTTCACTCAGAGGGTAGTAGGTCTGTGGAATTTGCTGCCCCAGGAAGCTGTGGAAGCTACATCATTAAATAAATTTAAAACAGAAATAGACAGTTTCCTAGAAGTAAAGGGAATTAGGGGTTACAGGGAGTGGGCAGGAAATTGGACATGAGGCTGAGTTCGGATCGGTCGAGGCCCTGTGGGTGGCATAGCGGGCCCAGGGGCTGAGTGGCCGGGTCCTGCTCCTACTTCTTGTGTTCTTTAGATTTGAGGTGAGGATCAGATCAGCCATGATCTTATTGAATGGCGGAGCAGGCTCGAAGGGCCGATTGGCCTACTCCTGCTCCTATTTCTTATGTTCTTATATTCTTATAACTTTGTATCGTCAGCAAACTTGGATACAGTACACTTGGTTCCCTTCATCTAAGTCATTGATATAGATTGTAAATAGTTGTGGCCCAAGCACTGATCCTTGTGGTACCCAATTAGTTACAGCCTACCAAACCGAAAATGACCGGTTTATTCCTACGCTCGGTTTTCTGTCCGTTAACCAATCCTCAATCCATGCTAATATATTATCCCCAATCCCATGAGCCCTAATTTTGTGCAATAATGTCTTGTGTGGCTCCTTATCAAATGCTTTTTGAAAATCCAAGTACACTACATCCACTAATGTCTTGTGTGGCTCCTTATCAAATGCTTTTTGAAAATCCAAGTACACTACATCCACTGGTTCCCCCTTATCTACCCTGCTAGTTACAGCCTCAAAAAACTCTCTGATTTGTCAAACACAAATTCCCTTTCATAAATCAGTGTTGACTCTGCCCAATCACATTATGATTTTCTAAGTGCCCTGTTACCACATCCCTAATAACAGATTCTAGCATTTTCCCTACTAATGATGCCAGGCTAACTGGCCTATAGTTGCCTATTTTCTCTCCCTCCTTTCCTGAATAGCGGGATTACATTTGCTACCTTCCAATCCGCAGGGATCATTCTAAAATCTAGGGAATTCTGGAAGATTAAAACCAATGCATCCATTATCTCTGTAGCCACCACTTTTAAAACCCTAGGATGTGGGCCATCAGGTCCAGGGTATTTGTCGGCTTTTAGTCCCATTAATTTTTCCAGTACTATTTCTTTACTAATACTAATTTCTTTAAGTTCCTCATTCTCACTAGACCCTTGGATGCCCACTATTTCCGGAATGTTTTTTGTGTCTACTACCGAAGACAGATACCAAGTATTCGATTAATGTCTCTGCCATTTCCTTATTCCGTGTTATAATTTCTCCTGTCTCTGCCTGTAAGGGGCTCACGCATACTTTCACTAATCTCTTCATTTTTACATGCATATAGAAGCTTTTACCATCTGTTTTATGTCTCTTGCTAGCTTACTCTCATATTCTATTTTCTCTCTCCACATCAATTTCTTGGTCATCCTTTGCTGAATTCTAAAATCCTCCCAATCCTCAGGCTTATTATTCTTTTTGGCATTATAAGCATCTTCCATTAATCTAATACTGTCTTTAACTTCTCTTGTTAGCCACGGTTGGACCACCTTTCCTGCGAGGGTTTTATTCGTTAAGGGAATGTATTTTTGTTGCAGATTATGAATTATTTCTTTAAAATGTTTGCCATTGCTTATCTACCATCATATCTTTTAACCTAGTTTCCCAATCAACCTTAGCCAACTTGTCCCTTAGATAGCATACCTTATATTTTAATGGTGGCACACAAAAAAGTCACAATTTTAAAACCAGAAAGCGTAACTGACTTTAGCAAACCTGATCCCCAGAATCTTGCACCAATGCTCTATATATAAAAACACTCACCTCCAACACCAAGGTAACAGGTTATGTACTTACAGCATCGCCTGAAATAATGAATTAACATACCCCGACTTCCTTTTTATATCAGAACCATTAAAATATTTCAACTGCACAGAGAGGGAAGGGAATTAATGAGAATAACCTGTTTGTATCTCTGCAACCAGCTGCAGGTTAAAAAGGGGCCTCTCCAGGCAGTGGGAGATTTGAAAAAAACAAGAGGAAAAACTCTGGTTTTTGGTGGTGGGATCACGCTGGAGGTGGCGGAAATGGCGGAGGATGAAAAACCTCTCTGACACCTCCTCCTACCTCCACCTGGACCATGACCCCACTACCGAACATCAAGCCACCGTGTCCAAGACTGTCACTGACCTCATCTCCTCTGGAGATCTTCCCCCCACGGCCGCCAACCTCATAGTTCCCCAACCCCGCACAGCCCGCTTCTACCTCCTTCCCAAGATCCACAAACAGGACTGCCCCGGTAGACCCATCGTTTCAGCCTGTTCTTGCCCCACGGAACTTATCTCTTCCTATCTCGACTCTATTTTTTCTCCCCTTGTCCAGTCTCTTCCCACCTACATCCGCGACTCTTCCGATGCCCTCCGCCATTTTAACAGTTTCCAGTTTCCCGGCCCCAACCGTCTCCTCTTCACTATGGACGTACAATCCCTCTACACCTCCATTCCCCACCAGGATGGCCTGAGGGCGCTCCGCTTCATCCTTGAACAGAGGCCCTACCAGTCCCCATCCACCACCACCCTCCTCCGCCTGGCTGAACTTGTTCTCACATTGAACAACTTCTCCTTTGACTCTACCCATTTCCTCCAAATTAAAGGTGTTGCTATGGGTACCCGCATGGGTCCTAGCTATGCCTGCCTTTTCGTGGGATATGTGGAACACTCTTTGTTCCAGTCCTACTCGGGTCCCCTCCCTCACCTCTTTTTCCGGTACATTGATGACTGTATCGGTGCCGTCTCCTGCTCTCGCCCTGAACTAGAACATTTCATTCACTATGCTTCCAATTTCCACCCTTCCCTCACCTTCACATGGTCCATCTCCGACTCTTCTCTTCCCTTCCTCGACTTCTCCATCTCCATCTCTGGGGATAGGTTATTGACTAACATTCACTACAAGCCCACCGACTCCCACAGCTACCTGGACTACACTTCCTCCCACCCCGCCTCCTGTAAGGACTCTATTCCATTCTCCCAGTTTCTCCGTCTCCGCCGCATCTGCTCTGATGATGCCACCTTCCATACCAGTGCTTCCGACATGTCTTCCTTTTTCCTCAACCGAGGATTCCCCTCTACCGTGGTCGACACGGCCCTCGACCGTGTCCGTTCTATCTCCCGCACATCTGCCCTCACCCCTGCCCCTCCCTCCCGGAACCACGATAGGGTTCCCCTTGTCCTCACCTTTCACCCCACCAGCCTCCACATTCAACGGATCATCCTCCGCCATTTCCGCCACCTCCAGCGTGATCCCACCACCAAACACATCTTCCCCTCACCTCCCCTTTCAGCATTCCGCAGGGACCGCTCCCTCCGCGACACCCTAGTCCACTCCTCTACCACCCCCAGCACCCCTTCCCCTTCGCCCGGCACCTTCCCGTGCACGCGCAGGAGATGCAACACATGCCCTTATACCTCCCCTCTTCCCACTGTCCAGGGCCCCAAACACCCCTTCCAGGTGAAACAGCGATTTACTTGTACTTCCTGCAATTTAGTATACTGTATTCGCTGCTCACGATGTGGACTCCTCTACATTGGGGAGACCAAACGCAGATTGGGTGACCGCTTTGCGGAACACCTCCGTTCAGTCCGTAAGGGGGACCCCGAGCTCCCGGTGGCCTGTCACTTTAATTCACCGCTTCACTCCCACTCTGACCTCACCGTCCTCGGCCTAATACACTGTTCCACGGAAGCTCAGCGTAAGCTCGAGGAACAGCACCTCATCTTTCGTTTAGGCACACTACAGCCCTCTGGACTCAATATCGAGTTCAACAATTTTAGATCATAACCTCAGCTCCAATCACATTTATATTTTATTTTATCTACCCTTTTATTTGTCCCCCCCACCTTTTTTTTCCTCCTAGAAGCTGGCAGCTGTCCTTCATTCTGCCAGTAGATTTCACACTTCATTCAGCCTTAATCTGTCACATTAACACCACCTCTAGCCTTGCATATCTCTTAATGTCTCTTCATCTCCTCCTTTGTTCCTTTATCCCCTCCCCCTTTTCCCAGCTTTACCCTGGCCTTAAATCTATTTGATTTCCAGCTCTTCCCAGTTCTGATGAAAGGTCATCGACCTGAAACGTCAACTCTCTTTCTCTCTCCACGGATGCTGCCTGGCCTGCTGAGTTTTTCCAGCGTTTTCTGTTGTTATTTCGGATTTCCAGCATCTGCAGTATTTTGCTATCGTAAGAGGAAAAACTTACCGATGACAACAGTTCGCTGCAACCACCCTGCTTATCTTCAATTATCCCTCTTGCAGCAAGCTAACATTGCGATACCATGAAGCAAGGGAGGACCTGGACCTGGACCTGACATTCATGTCCTTGCTTATGAAATTGAATCCCATTCCTACGCCGCATTCGCCCCCACTTCAATAACACAACCACTCGAAGAGGCCGGCCTCCTCCAACGCATCGCCCATTGGGTGCGTAACACAACCTCGGAATCGACCGTGGTGCCGTCAATCAACGGGACGTCCATTGACGCCGCTGTGTCAGCCAATGGGTTGGGGGTGGGGCGGGACTTCCGACCGGCGGGCTGAGCAACCGCCAACCAATTGCAATGCATCCTGGGAACTGTAGTTCAAATGGCAGCCGCTTTATTTGCGTGTTGAAAGCTGCCGTGCTGAGAGCATCTGCCAGCTGAGACAACTTTCTCGTTTTTTTCCCCCTGCCTTCTGTTTAAAGTTTTTGTTTCGAGAGAAAGCAAGTAATGTATTTATTATTTTACCTCTCAATGAGCGTAGCAGAGTGCATAATTTACTTGTTTTATTTAAGTAAAAATATATAAATGCAAGTCTTTCTTTTCTTTCTAAAACTCTTTGTTGACACAGAGCCTGAGTCTTGGTCTGAGAGAAAGGAGTGCATTTTCAGTCCACCCGCCTTTCGAAGAGAGGAGCAGCATATGATACATTTCAGTAAGAGTTGTGATCTCGCTATCATTTTTTTAATTGTCATTTACCTAGGTTAACGTTTTAACGTAAATTAAAGGCACTATATAAATGCAGGTTGTTGTTGTTAAAGCACGCTCCAGATCATAGGGAACACAATATCAACTTACAGGGGCGGTCGGCGATGCCGACCCCAAAGAAGTATCTAGAATAAAAATCAAAAATGTGACGGTTACTATGGGCTGTAATTTCTGATGTGGGAGAATACTTAACAACAACAACTTATATTTATATAGCAGCTTTTAACGTAGTAAAACGACCCAAGGTACTTCACAGGAGTGTTATAAAACAAAATTTGATACTGAGCCCCATAAGGAGAATTTAGGGCAGATAACCAAAAGCTTGGTCAAAGAGATAGGTTTTAAGGCACATCTTAAATGTGGGTTGAGAGGCGGAGCGGTTTAGGGAGGGAATTCCAGAGCTTTGGGCCTAGGCAACAGGAGGCACGGCCACCAATGGTTGAGTGATTATAATCAGGGATGCAGATATCTCTTGTGGGGGGGGGGGGGGGAAGTGGGTTGTGAGGCTGGAGGAGATTACAGAGATAGGGAGGGGCAAGGCCATGGAGGGATTTAAAAACAAGGATGCGAACTTTAAAAACGAGGCGTTGCTTAACAGGGAGCCAATGTAGCTCAGTGAGCATAGGGGTGATGGGTGAACAGGACTTGGTGCGAGTTAAGACACGGGCAGCTGAGTTTTGGATGACCTCAAGTTTACGTAGGGTAGAACGTGGGAGGCCAGCCAGGAGTCAAGTCTAGAGGTAACAAAGGCATGGATGAGTGTTTCAGCAGCAGATGAGCAGAGGCAGAGATGGGTGATGTTCTGGAGGGGACGCTTACTCATTTACTCCCGTCCGCATTCATGCTGAGAGTGAGGACCAGAAAATTGTACCTCTGACAATTCATCGGCACTATAGCCTGGAGTTTCCTCACCAATTTTCAATCTTTTACATCTGTCCATCAAACCTTCTGTCCAAACTAATCTCTGCCCACAAAACTCGCCACGCCCCGACTCTCCAATTGCACTTGTTTGGGGTCTAGATTTTCAGGCACAGCAGGAAACAAAATTGTTTTTCTGGTCTATTAATTGGAAATATTTGAGTGTTTTAAAAAAAATTATCCTCACTGAGACCTGCACTATATTATCTGTTTCTTTCATTACATTTTTATGGCAAAGTATAAGTCACGTTATAAATTGAAAAGCTACACCGTTTGCAGGTTCTTAAAAATGCTGGGGTAGAGTTTCTGCTTTAGGCACAATCGAGAAATTGCACCCAAAATGTGCTCAAAATTGCACTGGTTAGGTTACAGTTGAGGTTTCTGCTAAAATTCATTTGCATAATCACAAACATAAAATCTTCTATGAACCAGCGCAATCAGGCTGCGTAATAGAACGTAGTCGTTTCTTTTTCCTTCTTTCCATTAAAATGTATTGCTTGATGTATTTAAGGGTGGTAACCTAGTGCAGTTTTGTTAATACAGCTGAAAAAGGGTTTATCAGCAAAAATAAGCATTTTTAATAAGGGTGCCCAGTCCTCCACCTGTGAGTAACCTGATATAAGATCACTGAAAATGACAAAAAAACCTATATTGAACCATTTAACAGTTTCATTTACAAAGTAACTGATTAACGTACACCAATGTTCCCCCTAAGGTGCACAGCCTCGCACCAATCATGAGGTCCCGCGCACTGCTCACCAGCTGCTACCGCTGGAAGAGATACCACGCAGCAAATTTAAAGGGCCCGCACAGGGGGAAAAAAAGTATTAGAGGGAACATTGGTCGACACTAGTCAGTTTCTTAGTAAATTAAATATTTTTTATATGAAGAACTTTAAAAACGTGCCAACTAGAGAGAAATATGTGGAAGAGTGACAGGTGGAGAGAGATGGAGGTACAGAGAGAATATGAAGAGTGACAGGGAGGGAGAGATGGAGGTACAGAGAAAGAGGTGGGGGAAGATTGATGCCGAGAGAAAAGGGGATACAGAGAGGAATGGGAGACAGATGGAGTTACAGAGAGAGGAATCGGAGAGAGAGATGGGGTACAGAGAGAGGAATGTAAGAGATAGGAGAGATGGAGGTAGAGAGAGAGAGAGAGAGAGAAAGAGACACAGTGGCGGGGGAGAGAAAGGGATGGAGATGCAAAAGGAAGAGATTGGTACGGCCGAGGGGAGAGGAGTGTGGGAGAGATTGGAGGAGGAAGAGAGAGTGTAGCAAGAGGAGTAGACACTGAGGGCAGGAGATAGTGAGATACAGGGAAAAGAGGAAAGGGGGAGACAGAGATGAGAGAATAAAACTGAGAGGTAGTGGGAAAAAGACTGAGCGACGGGAGAGCGATTGACGGAGAGATGTGAACAATATGTCGAGGAACCAACCAGAGATCAGGCCATCTTAGACTGGGTATTATGTAACGAGAAAGGATTAATTAGCAATCTTGTTGTACGAGGCCACTTGGGTCAGAGTGATCATAATATGATAGAATTCTTCATTAGGATGGAGAGTGAAGTAGTTGAATCAGAGACTAGGGTCCTGAATTGAAATAAAGGAAACTACGATGGTATGAGGCGCGAATTGGGTAGGATTGATTGGGGAATGTCACTCAAAGGGTTGACGGTGGATAGGCAATGGCAAACATTCAAAGACTGCATGGATGAACTACAGAATTTGTTCATCCCAGTGTGGCATAAGAATAAAACAAAAAGGGTGACTCAACCGTGGCTAACAAGGGAAATTAGGGATAGCATAAGATCCAAGGAGAGGGCATATAAATTGGCCAGAAAAAGCAGTAACCCTGAGGATTGGGAGCAGTTTAGGATTTAACAAAGGAGGACAAAGGGATTAATTAAGAAGGGGAAAATAGAATATGAAAGTAAGCTTGCTGGGAACATAAAAACTGACTGTAAGAGCTTTTATAGATATGTGAAGAGAAAAAGATTAGTGAAATCAAGTGTAGGTCCCTTGCAGTCAGAAGCGGGGGAAGTTATAATGGGGAACAAAGAAATGGCAGACCAATTAAATGCATATTTTGGTTCTGTCTTCACAAAGGAGGACACAAATAACCTCCCAGAGATGTTGGAGAACATACGGTCTGATGAAAGGGAGGAACTGAAAGAAATCAGTATTTGCAGGGAAATAGTGTTAGGGAAATTGACGGGATTGAAGGCCGATAAATCCCCAGGGCCTGATAATCTACATCCTAGGGTAATTAAGGAAGTGGCCCTCGAAATAGTAGATGCATTGCTGATCATCTTCCAACATTCGATGGAATCTGGAACTGTACCCATGGATTGGAGGGTAGCTAATGTTATCCCACTATTCAAAAAGGGTGGTAGAGAGAAAGCGGGGAATTACAGACCGGTAAGCCTGACATCGGTAGTGGGGAAAATGCTAGAGTCCATTAGAAAGGATGTAATAGCTGAGCACTTGAAAAACAGTGACAGGATCGGACAAAGTCAACGTGGATTTACAAAAGGTAAATCGTGCTTGACTAATCTACTGGAATTTTTTGAGGATGTAACTGGGAAAATAGATAAGACAGAACCAGTAGATGTGGTGTATTTGGACTTTCAAAAGGCTTTCGATAAGGTCCCGCATAAGAGATTAGCGTGTAAAGTTAAGGCACATGGGATTGGGGGCAAGGTATTGACTTGGATAGAGAACTGGTTGGCAGACAGAAAGCAGAGAGTAGGAATTAATGGGTCTTTTTCCGAGTGGCAAGCAGTGACTAGTGGGGTACCGCAGGAATCGGTCCTTGGACCCCAGCTATTCACAATATACACTAATGATCTAGATAAGGGAACTAAATGTAATATCTCCAAGTTTGCAGATGACACAAAGCTGGGTGGGAGTGTGTGCTGTGAGGAGGATACCGAGAAACTCCAGGATGATTTGGACAGGTTGGGTGAGTGGGCAGAAGCGTGGCAGATGCAATATAACGTGGATAAATGCGAGGTTATCCACTTTGGTGTCAAAAACAGAAAGGCAGACTATTATCTGAATGGCAATAGATTGGGAGAAGGGGAAGTGCAACGAGACCTGGGTGTCCTTGTGCACCAGTCGCTGAAAGTAAGCATGCAGGTGCAGCAGGCGGTGAAGAAGGCAAATGGTATGTTGGCCTTCATAGCGAAAGGGTTTGAGTATAGGAACAGGGATGTCCTGCTGCAGTTGTACAGGGCCTTGGTGAGACCACACCTTGAGTACTGTGTGCAGTTTTGGTCGCCTTATCTGAGGAAGGATGTTCTTGCCGTGGAAGGAGTTCAGCGAAGATTCACAAGGCTGATACCTGGGATGGCAGGAATGACATATGAGGAAAGATTGGGTCGATTGGGCTTATACTCGCTGGAGCATAGAAGAATGAGAGGGGATCTCATCGAAACATATAAAATTCTAACAGGTCTGGACAAACTAGATGCAGGAAGAAAGTTCCCGATGGTCGGAGAGTCCAGAACCAGGGGTCATAATCTAAGGATAAGGGGTAAGCCATTTAGGACAGAAATGAGGAAGAATTTCTTCACCCAGAGAGTGGTGAACCTGTGGAATTCTCTACCACAGAAGATAGTTGAGGCCAAGTCATTAAATATATTCAAGAATGAGTTAGATATATTTCTTAAAGCTAAAGGTATCAAGGGATATGGGGAGAAGGCAGGTACAGGGTACTGAGTTTGGATGATCAGCCATGATCTCATCGAATGGCGGAGCAGGCTCGAGGGGCCGAATGGCCTACTCCTGCTCCTATCTTCTATGTTTCTATGTTTCGATTTTGTGAGGGTTCCTGCCTCTACCACCCTTTCAGGCAGTGAGTTCCAGATTCCAACCACCCTCTGGGTGAAAAAGTTTTTCCTCAAATTCCCCTCTAAACCTCCTGCCCCTTACCTTGAAACTATGCCCCCTGGTTATTGACCCCTCTACTAAGGGGAAAAGTTCCTTTCTATCTACCCTATCTATGCCCCTCATAATTTTGTACACCTCAATTAGGTCCCCCCTCAGCCTTCTCTGCTCTAAGGAAAACAACCCCAGCCTGTCCAGTCTCTCTTCATAGCTGAAGCGCTCCAGCCCAGGTAACATCCTGGTGAATCCCCTCTGCACCCTCTCCAATGCAATCACATCCTTCCTATAGTGTGGCGACCAGAACTGCACACAGTATTCCAGCTGTGGCCTAACTAGCGTTTTGTACAGCTCCATCATAACCCCTTTGCTCTTATATTCTATGCCTCGGCTAATGAAGGCAAGTATCCCATATGCCTTTTTAAACACCTTATCTACCTGTCATGCTGCCTTTAGGGATCTATGTACATGCACACCAAGGTCCCTCTGATCCTCTGTCCTTCCTAGGGTCCTACCATTCATTGTGTATTCCCTTGCCTTGTTAGTCCTCCCAAAATGCATCACCTCACACTTTTCAGGGTTAAATTCCATTTGCCACTGTTCTGCCCATCTGACCAACCCGTCTATATCGTCCTGTAGCCTGAGGCTTCCCTCCTCGCTACTTACCACTCCACCAATTTTCGTGTCATCTGCGAACTTACTGATCATACCTCCTACATTCATATCTAAATCATTAATGTACACTACAAACAGCAAAGGACCCAGCACCAATCCCTGCGGTACACCACTGGACCCAGGCTTCCAGTCACAAAAACAACCTTTGACCATCACCCTCTGCCACCTGCCACTAAGCCAATTTTGGATCCAATGTGCCAAATTGCCCTGGATCCCATGGGCTCTTACCTTCTTGACCAGTCTCCCATGCGGGACTTTGTCAAAAGCCTTACTGAAGTCCATGTAGACTACATCAACTGCACTACCCTCATCCACACACCTAGTCAGCCCCTCTCAAAATTCAATCAAATTGGTTAGACATGATCTCCCTCTGACAAAGCCCCTGCAATCTCCTCCCTTGCCCCTCACAGCAGCCTGGGATACATAAGAACATAAGAACATAAGAAATAGGAGCAGGAGTAGGCCAATCGGCCCCTCGAGCCTGCTCCGCCATTCAATAAGATCATGGCTGATCTGATCCTAACCGCCAATCTACTATCTATCACAGAACCATCTCCTGCATCTAACAGAATTGCACACACGAAATAGGAGCAGAATCAGGCTACACAGTCCCTGGGCCCGCTCCACTACCCACAGGGCCATGACCGATCCGAACCTAGACTCATGTCCAAATTCCTGCCCGCTCCCCGTAACCCTTAATGCCCTTTACTTCTAGGAAACTGTCTATTTCTGTTTTAAATTTAATTAATGTTGTAGCTTCTACAGCTTTTTGTGGCAGCATATTCCATGGACCTACCACCCTCTGAGTGAAGTAGTTCCTCCTCATCTCAGTTTTGAAAGAGCAGCCCCTTATTCTAAGACTATGTCCCCTAGTTCTCGTCTCACCCGTCATCGGGAACATCCTCCCCGCATCCACCCGATCCAACCCCTTCACAATCTTATATGTTTCAATAAGATCGCCTCTCATTCTTCTGAACTCCAATGAGTAGAGTCCCAATCTACCCAACCTCTCCTCATATGACCACCCCCTCATCCCCGGGATTAACCGAGTGAACCTTTTTTGCACTGCCTCGAGAGCAAGGATGTCTTTCCTTAAGTAAGGACACCAAAACTGTATGCAGTATTCCAGGTGCGGTCTCACCAATACCTTGTACAACTGAAGCAATACCTCCCTATTTTTATATTCTATCCCCCTAGCAATGAAAGCCAACATTCCATTTGCCGCCTTAATCACTTGCTGCACCTGCATACTAACCTTTTGAGTTTCGTGCACCAGGACCCCCAGATCCCTTTGCACTTCAGTACTCTCCAGTTTCTTGCCATTAAGATAATAAATTGCTCTAGGATTTTTCCTGCCAAAGTGCATCACCTCACACTTTCCAGTGTTGTATTCCATCTGCCAAATCTCTGCCCACTTACTTAGCCTGTCTATGTCCCCTTGCAGGTTTTTTATGTCCTCCTCATTCACTACTTTCCCTCCCATCTTTGTATCATCTGCAAATTTTGATATGTTACACTTGGTCCCTTCCTCCAAATCGTTAATATAGATTGTGAAGAGTTGGGGACCCAGCACTGACCCCTGTGGAACACCACTAGTTACTGATTGCCAGTCTGAGAATGAACCATTTATCCCAACTCTTTGCTTTCTGTTAGATAGCCAATCCTCTATCCATGCCAGAATATTACCCCCAATTCCGTGATTTTTTACCTTAAGCAATAATCTTTTGTGTGGCACCTTGTCAAATGCCTTTTGGAAGTCTAAATACACTACGTCCACTGGTTCCCCTTTATCTCGTCTGGGCCTGGGGATTTATCCACTTTTAAGCCCGCTAAAACCGCTAGTACCTCCTCCCTCTCAATACTAATTTGTTCAAGTATATCACAATCCCCTTGCCTGATTTCTATGCCTACATCGTCCTTCTCCATAGTGAACACAGATGCAAAATATTCATTTAAAACCTCACCTACGTCTTCCGGCTCTACACACAGATTGCCACTTTGGTCCCTAATGGGCCCTACTCTTTCCCTGGTTTTCCTCTTGCCCTTTTTATACTTATAAAACACCTTGGGATTTTCTTTTCTTTTGCCCGCCAGTGTTTTTTCATGCCCCCTCTTCGCTCTCCTAATTTCTTTTTTAAGTTCCCCCCTGCACTTTCTATACTCCTCTAGGGCTTCCACTGTTTTTAGTCCTTTGTATCTGCCAAAAGCCTCCCTGTTTTTCCTAACCATTCTTGTATATCCCTTGACATCCAGGGTTCCCTGGGCTTGTTGGTCCCACCCTTGACCTTTACGCGGACATGATGGCGTTGTACTCTCTCTCTTTCCTTTCTGAAAGACTCCCACTGCTCTGATGTGGATTTTCCTACAAGTAGCTGATCCCAGTCCACTTTGACCAGATCCTGCCTTATCATATTAAAATCGGCCTTCCCCCAATTTAGAACCTTTATTTCCGGTCCTTCTTTGTCCTTTTCCATGACTACCTTAAATCTCACCGAATTATGGTCACTGTCACCAAAATGCTCTGCTACTGACACTTTGCCCTGCAAAATTTCAAGCAAGTCCCTTTAACAGAACACTGATGAATTTTACATTCAGAAATGTAAATGTGCAAGGAGTTTATAGTATTATAAATTAGATGGGGGGTCCATGATTACTAATGCATTTGAAAAGGGGTCCTTCAACCAAAAAAGTTTGAGAACCACTGTTCTAATGAGATTGGGAGGGTACTTGGGTTTAATTTAACATTGGCAAAATGGGCACAGTTTCAGGCACAACTTCCAGGTTGCATGTAAGGAGAAAATTCTAGGCCTCTGTTAGAACTGCGTATTGAACAATTTTCCTCTGAACTCTTCCACTGACCTATAGTTGTTCCATTTTCTATAAGGATACTTACAGACCTAGGATGATGTCACTGCCACTGGCAGTTCAGGTCACCTCCTCCCTCGACTGGCATACCTCTGACACAGAAAGAGTAAGGAAGATGACTGGCTGCTGTGTCTCTGAGAGCCCCTTTGAATTGAGGTGACCGTATATTTCCTTATGCTGAGTCATGAGATGGCCTTGCAACTGGTGCTGCCACATGTACTGCTGTGGTGGATGGCTAGTCTTGCCCACTTTCTGGCTAATCTGTCAATTGGTGCGGGAGTCTGGATGGGACTGTTGTCTTGAGAGACAGCAACTTCTGCCATGCCTATTCTATCCATGCCCTGTTGCTGGCCACTCCCTTGGCATGTACAGTGATCTGTGTGGGAACAGATCTCTGGATCGTAATGAAAACAGTGAAGCCCTTCATTGTAGCTTCTCCATCTGATCTACTAGCACATTGAAGACAGGTAATACATATTATTGTAGATTGAAGCCCAAGCCCTGAATAGCAGTATTCTAAACATTTAGCAGAGATATTGCATCCTTTCTGATGCCCTTGGAGTAGCCACACACTCTGAGGGCAGGAGACCCTGACGTGCTAAATAAAGCAATCCTTTTTCACCCACTTCTTGCAGCAGCACCTCCAAGAGTTCATGGGTTAAACATAGGGAAGGAGTTTCCGCTAGGTTGTACTGTTTTTTTTTTTAGCGCAATTCACGCAAAATCAGCCAAACCAGCACAAAAGATCACGGAATTATAAGCGCAAATTCCGTTCAGCGCAAATCGAGTTTCAGCAATCTTTTACGCTAGTTTAAAAAAAATCCGGTAGAAACCGGCCCCGCCCACAACGGACCATGCTCCCAGATCAAATTACAGGAAACTTTCGTTTATCCGGCACCGACGGGACCGGCGTGGTGCCGGTTGATCGAAAGTGCCGGATTAGAGAGAGGTATACTTACCAAGGTACGAGAGCCCCGTACACGGCCACAGGCTGAACAATTGGGACCCGGAGAGGGAAGGTAAACGAGACTCCGGCTTTTTCCTCCGTGGCGGCGACAGGTCGGAGTCGGAAGAACGTTGACCCCCCTTTCGTGGGGGCGAAAGGTCAGAATCGGGGTCTTGTCTGTGTAATAAAACTTACCTGATTTTTGCCGGTTAAGCGAGAATTCCGGATATTAGGGTGCCGGATAAACGAAAGTTTCCTGTAATCACCATTGCGAGTTTCCACTAATTGCATCCGTTTTCGGGCCTTTGAGGAGGCTCTTAAAATTAAGCTTTTTTTTGGCGCAAGGGCACTACTCGGCACGTTTTAAAAGCTATTGAATATAATTTTTTTCTAATTTACTAAAAACTGACTCCTGTACACCAATATAACTAGCAAATGGTTCTGTATAGTTTTTTAAAGTCATTTTCAGTTATTTAAAATTGGATTACTCACAGGTGGTGGACTAGACACTCTCATTAAAAATGCTTATTTTTTGTGATAAACCCATTTTCAGCTGTGTTAATCAAACTGCACCAAGTTACCACTCTTAAATAAATCAAGGAATATGTTTTAAAGCAAAATTTAAAAAAAAAATACGTTCTAAAACGCTGCCCAATTTTGCTGGCTCATGACAAATTTTACGTTCGGTGATATGCAAATGAGTTTGAGTGGAAACTTGAGGGGGGAGAAAAACACTTCTCAAAACTAGCGCAATTTGCGGCGATTGAACCCAAAGTGGAAACTCCAGGCCAGTGTTCACTTGCCCAGATACTCGGTTTTGTTGCTAACAAATATTTTTTGCTGTGCTATGGAAACCACTTTGAATCATTGCTTCCCTTTTAATGGCTGTTGCATCCCTTTAAGTGGCTGTTATAACCTTTTAGCTGACCACAGAAAATCCTTTGTTCTTTGTGTGAGATTCCTGCAGTAGGCTACTGTGCAGGTGGGAGCTCACACAGAATAGTGAATTAGGGAAGGCCTTCAAAATGTTGGTGGGAATGGCTATGCAGAACCATTTGGAGCTGCACAGTTTCCAACTGGAAGCATAGGTGCCAAAAAATGCATCCGTACATGTTTGTAGGGTTATGTGAGCAGGCACATTCATTTTGTTCATTTAAATAAAGCCACTGGTTTGTGTTTTCAATGAAAAATGCATGAAATTTCAGAATGCATTCTCCAAAACAGCAATAAAATCCCAGAATTTCATGTAATACTAATTTCATATTACTCAGTTAACTGTGGATTTAGTCAAAAATAAATTTCACTCCTAACAATTTCCTGCCAGCTATTGAGCAATTTTTCAGTTGCAAATTGGATACATACCTGGGTATCAGCTTGTGGCAACAATCTAAACTTGGCTAAAAGCAACAAGCTGCATTCCTCATACAAGTCACAGCCTGTCTGTTTTAATCCAAGGTCATTGTCAGATGCAGCTGTTCCAATCACTGTTTTCATGACTTATCTTTACAGTGACCTAGTTAGATCTCCTAGTAACTATGAAAAGAAACTCACCAATAGTGGGAGGATAGTGAGCAGATTTCTGTGAGTATGCTTGAGCACACATGTTTGGAGCCTTGCCCAACTTTAGAACAATGCAAACAAGCAGTGAAAACTGTTCATGAAAGAAAGTAAATTAAATAAATAACATATTTATTGCGAGGGGAATTAAATACAAAAGTAGGGAGGTTATGCTTCAGTTATACAGGGCATTGGTGAGACCACATCTGGAGTACTGTGTACAGAATTGGTCTCCTTATTTAAAGAAGGATGGAAATGCATTGGAAGCTGTTCAGAGAAGGTTTACTAGACTAATACCTGGAATGGGTGGGTTGTCTTATGAGGAAAGGTTGGATAGGCTAGGCTTGTATCCGCTGGAGTTTAGAAGAATAAGAGGTGACTTGATTGAAACATATAAGATCCTGAGGGGTCTGGACAGGGTGGATGTGGAGAGGATGTTTCCTCTTGTGGGAGAATCTAGAACTAGGGGGTCACTGTTTAAAAATAAGGGGTCGCCCATTTAAGACAGAGATGAGGAGAATTTTTTTCTCACAGAGGGTCGTGAGTCTTTGGAACTCTCTACCTCAGAGGGTGGTGGAAGCAGAGTCTTTGAATATTTTTAAGGCAGAGGTAGATAGATTCTTGGTAAGCAAGGGGGTGAAAAGTTATCGGAGGTAGGTGGGAATGTGGAGTAATCAGATCAGCCATGATTTTATTGAATGGCGGAGCAGGCTCGAAGGGCCAAGTGGCCTACTCCTGCTCCTAATTCGTATGTTCGTATGTACATTGCTGTGAAAATGCTGCATCATTCAGGGTCATGGGAAAGGGGCTATAGTACATTTTTTCTCTATTCTATCTTTTTCTACATTTCTCTATTCTATTTATTCTTTCTTTCTCTTTCTCCTCCTTTCGTTTTTATTTCCTATCTAGCTTTGAGATGTATGCTTTTCTCTTTGACTTTCTACAGACTAACAAAGCAAGGGAAGGCTAAAGAGTTGAGGCTATGACAACATCTGGTAGTAAAAAGTCTTGCATGTATATAGCACCTTATTATGTCTCTCAGAAACATCTCAAAGCAGTTGGCATACAATGATTGACTTCAAAGTACACTAACTATTGTTAAGCATGCAAACATGGTAGCCATTTTACACACTGCAGAATTCCTCAAAAAGCAATGAGATGAATGATTAGTTAATCTGATTTTAGTGGTGTTGGTTAAGGGAGGAATGTTTGCTGGAACACCAGAACTCCCTGCTCTTCTTCAAATAGTGCCATGGGATCTTTAACATTCACCTGAATCAATAGACAAATAATGTCATATCTGCAGGACGGTACCTCTGACAATGTAGTATTCCCTCAATACTTCACTGAAGTGTCAGTCTAGATTATGTGCTCAAATTCTCGAGTTAAGCTTGATCATGAAAGTACTCTATTAAAACTGAGAAACAAAAGGAAACATGTGAAATCATAATTCCGGGGAAGGGTGATATCGCAACCTCATGCACCTGTTACACATTTGGCTCTCAGAGCAAAAAAATAGGCAAAGCAGCAGCTCTTAAAGGGCTGCAGTTCAACATTGAAGAACAGGTTATGGTGATGACAGAAAAGTTCAATAATTGTTCACAATGGAGACATGTGGGCAGCACTCCTACTTTTGATGTTGAAGGTTTGGCTATCCTGCTTCAGGAAGTGCACCAAAGAAGGATGACCCTACTTGGGGCTGAATACTGTCCTTATGTAAGCTGCATGAATGGAGGTTACCAACTGAGTCAGTGCAGACACCCAGGACCCTTGTTACTGGCTCCAAATAAGATGTTTGCTGGTATCTGGAGAAAGGCGAAAGTAAATACACTTCTTAATCTTGCTCACATTTTTTGTGGGCCCCATAAACCATAGGATAAATCTATATTGCAAACATACTGCAATTTCATGGCGATACCATCTCAAGAATTGTACAAAACTAATGCCATTTTGCTCACATCCTTTAATTGTACCAAAGCCACACTGCACAATTTTTGTGAAGGTGGCAGCCATGGACCAACAAACAGAGGTTGAGCTGTCCAGGCTTAGGTGCCCCTTTGCTTTTGGGGATTTCTCAGTGGGGTCAGAAGTCATGAACATAGAGGAGAACCCTGTTCTTTTAAGAGCCATCCACCCAGTGTTTCTTCTTCAAACAATGCAGGGACTGTGAACTGCTGCACAATGAAAATATTGTGGCTGCTTACCTGGATATTGGCCACTGCCATGCATAATGATGTTTCTGCAGTCAGATGTTATCTAAGAACATAAGAAATAGGAGCAGGAATAGGCCACTTGGCCCCTCGAGCCTGCTCCGCCATTCAATAAGATCATCGCTGATGTTGGGCTCAAAGCCACTTCCCGCCCGCTCCCCATAACCCTTCACTCCCTTATCTTGCAAAAATTTGTCTATCTCCACCTTAAATGTATTTAATGATCCAGCCTCCACAGCTCTCTGGGGCAGAGAATTCCACAGATTTACGACCCTCAGAGAAGAAATTCCTCCTCCTCTCAGTTCTAAAAGGGCGACCCTTTATTCTAAAACTGTGCCCCCGCGTTCTAGATTTCTCCACGAGGGGTAACATCCTCTCTGCATCTACCTTGTCGTGCCCCCTCAGTATCTTATATGTTTCAATAAGATCACCTCTCATTCTTCTAAATTTCAATGAGTATAGGCCCAGCCTGCTCAACCTTTTCTCATAAGTCAACCCCTCATCTCTGGAATTAACCTAGTGAATCGTTTCTGAACTGCCTCCGATACAAGTATATCCTTCCTTAAATAAGGAGACCAAAACTGTACGCAGTACTCAAGGTGTGGTCTCACCAATCCCCTGTACAATTGTAGCAGGACTTCCCTGCTATTATACTCCAATCCCTTTGAAATAAAGGCCAATATTCCATTTGCCTTTTTGATTACTTGCTGTACCTGCATGCTAACTTTTTGTGTTTCATGCACAAGGACCCCCAGGTCCCACTGAACTGTAGCATTTTGTAATCTCCATTTAAATAATAATTTGCTTTTTTATTTTTCCTGCCAAAATGTATAACCTTCGCACTTTCCCACATTATACTCCCTCTGCCAAATATTTGCCCACTCACTTAGCCTGTCTATATCCCTTTGCAGATTCTTTGAGTCCTCTGCACAACTTGCTTTCCCACCCATCTTTGTATCATCCGCAAACTTGGCTACATTACACTCAGTCCCTTCATCCAAGTCATTAATGTAGATTGTAAATAGTTGAGGCCCCAGCACCGATCCCTGTGGCACCCCACCAGTTACCGTTTGCCAACCGGAAAATTACCCATTTATCCCGACTCTCTGCTTTCTGTTAGTTAGCCAATTCTCTATCCATGCTAATATATTACCCCCAATTCCGTGAGCTCTTATCTTATGCAGTAACGTTTTATGTGGCACCTTATCGAATGCCTTCTGGAAATCTAAATACACCACATCCACTGGTTCACCTTTGTCCACCCTGCTCGTTACCTCCTGAAAGAACTCCAGCAAGTTTGTTAAACATGATTTCCCTTTCATAAAACCATGCTGACTCTGCTTGACTGTATTATGATTTTCCAAATGCTCTGCTACTGCTTCCTTAATGAAGGACTCCAGCATTTTCCCAACAACAGATGTTAGGCTAACTGGTCTATAGTTTCCTGCTTTCTGTCTCCCACCTTTCTTAAATAGGGGTGTTACATTTGCGGTTTTACAATCCGCTGGGACCTCTCCAGAGTCCAGGGAATTTTGGTATATTGCAAGCAATGCATCCACTATCTCTGCAGCCACTCCTTTTAAGACCCTGGGATGCAGGCCATCTGGTCCAGGGGACTTGTCATCTTTTAGTCCCATTATTTTACCAGGTACTATTTCCTTAGTGATAGTGATTGTCTTTAGTTCCCCCCTCCCTGTGGCCCCTTGATTATCCATTATTGGGATGTTGTTAGTGTCTTCTATCGTGAAGACAGATACAAAATATTTGTTCAGAGTCTCTGCCGTTTCCCCATTCCCCATTATTAATTCCCCAGTCTCATCCTCTAAGGGACCAACGTTTACTTTAGCTACCCTCTTCTTTTGTATACCTGTAGAAGCTCTTACTATCTGTTTTAATATTTCTTGCCAGTTTACTTTCATAATTCATCTTCTCTCTCTTATTTTTTTAGTCATCCTTTGCTGGTTTTTTTAATTTCCCAATCCTCTGGTCTCCCACCAATCTTGGCAACATTGTATGCCTTCGTTTTCAATTTGATACCATCCTTTACTTCCTTAGTTAGCCACGGATGGTGCTCCCTTCTCTTAAAAATCTTCCTTTCTCCCTGGAATATATTTTTGTTGAGCTATGAAATATCTCCTTAAATGTCCGCCACTGCATTTCAACTGTCTTACCCTTTAATTTATTTTTCCAGTCCACTTTAGCCAGTTCTACCCTCATGCCATTGTAATTGCCTTTGTTTAAGATCAGAACACTGGTTTGGGATACAACTTTCTCACCCTCCAACTGAATTTGAAATTCAACCATGCTATGATCACTCTTTCCTAGAGGATCCTTTACTGTGAGATCATTTATTAATTCTGTCTCATTACATAGTACCAGATCCAAGATAGCCTGCTCCCTGGTTGGTTCCATTACATACTGTTCGAGGAAAACATCCCGGATGCATTCTATGAACTCCTCCTCAAGGCTACCATGGCCAATTTGATTTGTCCAATCAATATGGAGATTAAAATCACCCATGATTATTACCGTACCTTTTTTACAGGCCTCCATTATTTGTTGATTTATACTCTGTCCAACAGTATTGCGACTGTTCGGGGGCCTGTAGACTATGCCCACCAGAGACTTTTTCCCTTTATTATTTTTTATCTCCATCCAAACCGATTCTACATCTTGATCTTCTGAGCCAATATCACTTCTCACCACTGCACTGATCCCATCCTTTACCAACAAAGCCACCCCACCTCCCTTTCCTTTCTGTCTATCCTTCCGAATTGTCAAATACCCTGGAATATTCAGTTCCCAGCCCTGATCACCTTGCAACCACGTCTCTGTAATGGCGATCAGATCATACCCATTTGTATCTATTTGTGCCGTCAACTCTATCTTGTTATGAATGCTGCGTGCATTCAGATATAGAGCTTTTAACTTTGTCTTTTTACCATTCCTCCTTGTTTTGGCCCCATTTTCAGTTGCACTCTTATTTTTAAACATTCTGTCCCTTCCTGTCACACTCTGGTTATTATTTCCCCCATCTCTCTCCTGTTCTATTGCTTTCTCATTTCTCATTGACTTTTTAAATTCCCGCTCACCTGGATCCTCCCCCCCCCCCCCCCCCCCCCCCCCCACTATTTAGTTTAAAGTCCTCTCTACAGCCCTAGTTATTCGATTTGCCAGGACTCTAGCCCCAGCATGGTTCAAGTGAGCCTGTCCAAACGGAACAGCTCCCTCTTATCCCAGTACTGGTGCCAGTGCCCCACAAATCGAAACCCATTTCTCCCACACCAGTCTTTGAGCCACTCGTTCATTTCTCTGATCTTATTCATCCTAGGCAAATTCGCTCGTGGCTCAAGTAGTAATCCAGAGATTATTACCTTTGTGGTTCTGCTTTTTAATTTAGCCCCTAGCTGCTCATACTCTCTCAGCAGAACCTCTTTCTTTGTCCTACCTATGTCATTGGTGCCTACGTGGACCATGACAACTGGATCCTCCCCCTCCCACTCCAAGTTTCTCTCCAGCCCAGAGGAGATGTCCTTAACCCTGGCACCGGGCAGGCAACACAGCCTTCAGGACTCACGCTCTCGGCTGCAGAGAAGAGTGTCTATCCCCCTAACTATACTATCCCCTATCACTACAACATTTCTTTTTACTCCCCCCACTTGAATGGCTCCCTGTACCATGGTGCTGTGGTCAGATTGCTCATCCTCCCTGCAGTCCCTGCCCTCATCCACACACGGAGCAAGAATCCCGTACCTGTTAGACAAGGCCAAGGGCTGAGGTTCCTTCATCACTACCTCCTGGATCCCAATACCTGCCTCGCTTGTAGTCATGCCCTCCTGTTCCTGACCATGGGCCAAATTGGAAGTAATTATTCTAGTGGGTGTGACTGCCTCCTGGAACATAGTGTCCAGGTAACGCTCCCCCTCCCTAATGTGTCGCAGTGTCTGAATTTCGGACTCCAGCTCATCAACTCTGAGCCGAAGTTCCTCGAGCAGCCAACATTTGCTGCAGATGTGGTCACCTTGGACCTCAATGGTGTCCACATGCATCAACAACAACACATTGCCTGGTCTCCCATCTCAATTAATTAATTTAGTTTTAAAATTTGGAACACGTATATCTTTTAATCTGCACCAAGGCACTTAAATTTAGACGCCCAAGTTTGGGAAAAAAAGCGAGTAATATAGAAATACTCACCAACCAATCACTTACCTGCTTTCTGGTGACGTCGCACTTCGATTACTTTTTACTTCTTTACACTCACCGGTCTGCTGTAGCTGCTCTCTCCTGGGCTCCCACTGTTTCTGTAGTTCCGAACTCTCGCTCTCCTGGGCTCCCACTGTTTCTGTAGTTCCGAACTCTCGCTCTCCTGGGCTCCCACTGTTTCTGTAGTTCCGAACTCTCGCTCTCCTGGGCTCCCACTGTTTCTGTAGTTCCGAACTCTCGCTCTCCTGGGCTCCCGCTGTTTTTGTAGCTCCGAACTCTCGCGCTCGCTCCTGGGCTCCCATTGTTTCTGTAGCTCCGAACTCTCGCTCTCCTGGGCTCCCGCTATTTTTGTAGCTCCGAACTCTCGCTCTCCTGGGCTCCCGCTGTTTTTGTAGCTCCGAACTCTCGCTCACCTGGGCTCCCGCTGTTTTAGTAGCTCCGAACTCTCGCTCTCCTGGGCTCCTGCTGTTTTTGTAGCTCCGAACTCTCGCTCTCCTGGGCTCCTGCTGTTTTTGTAGCTCCGAACTCTTGCTCTCCTGGACTCCCGCTGTTTTGTAGCTCCGAACCCTCGCTCTCTCCTGGGCTCCCACTGTTTCTGTAGCTCCGAACTCTCGCTCTCCTGGGCTCCCGCTGTTTTTGTAGCTCCGAACTCTCGCTCTCCTGGGCTCCCGCTATTTTTGTAGCTCCGAACTCTCACTCTCCTGGGCTCCTGCTGTTTTTGTAGCTCCGAACTCTCGCTCTCCTGGGCTCCCGCTATTTTTGTAGCTCCGAACTCTCGCTCTCCTGGGCTCCTGCTGTTTTTGTAGCTCCGAACTCTCGCTCTCCTGGGCTCCTGCTGTTTTTGTAGCTCCGAACTCTCGCTCTCCTGGGCTCCTGCTGTTTTTGTAGCTCCGAACTCTTGCTCTCCTGGACTCCCGCTGTTTTGTAGCTCCGAACTCCTAAGCAGTAACTGAATGCTAATCTTGTCTGTTCACAGAGGCTTTGGGATTGCTATGAAAAACCCTGATGACCACATGGGTGTTCACGACAATGCCCTGCACGTCATAAAAACTGTGCAACATGAACCAACTTTCAAAAACTTACTATAGCAGGCCAGGCTCCAGGATCACTAATGTGTCCAGTTTATATGGGTGGGGCCCAAAGTTGGAAGAATCAATGAGGGACACAATTTAAATAATTACTTAATTTAAATTAGGCCTACAAACTACCAATCGTGCGGTCTCAGTTTTGGCCTCAGTTCACCCGTGTGGCATGAACCAGTTACGGGGGTTTCCTCCCACAGTCCAAAAATGTGCGGGTTAGGTTGATTTGGCTATGATAAATTGACCCTTAGTGTTAGGGGGGATTAAATATGTGGGGTTATGGGGATAGGATGGGATATGTTAGGGGGAATTAAATACGTGGGGTTACGGGGGTAGGGTGGGATATGTGTACTGTGGGGATTAAAGCAGGGACAGGGTACTGGATTTGGATGATCAGCCATGATCGTATTGAATGGTGGAGCAGGCTCGACGGGCCGAATGGCCTACTCCTGCTCCTAGATTCTATGTTTCTATGTGAGGTTGGACACTCAATTTTCTGACCCATTCCTGCTGCCAAGGAAGCCATGAGCATCCTGTTCTGCATGGTTCAGCATCACACTAGGCAGTGCATATAGCCACTAATCCTATAGTAAAGGGAGTAAATTAAGGGTAGGACATGACAGGGCAACTCGGCAGCGTGGAGTGCTCCTCCTGTGCTATGTTAAAAGTCAGGGACACTTTCGGTGTCCAGGGCGAACACGTGTGCAGGAAGTGTCTCCAGCTGCAGCTACTCTAAATCCATGTTTCGGAGCTGGAGCTGCTGCTGGAGTCACTGTGGAGCATCTGCGAGGCTGAGATCTTCGTGGATAGCACGTTTAACGAGGTGGTCACACCGCAGGTAAAGAGTGCACAGGCAGACAGGGAATGGGTGACCGCCAGACAGAGTAAAAGAACTAGGAAGGTAGTGCAGGAGTCCCCTAGGTCTATCTCCCTCTCCAACAGATTTTCTGTTTTGGACACTGCCGGGGGAGATGGTTTCTCAGGGGAATGCAGCAAGAGCCAAGTCCGTGGCACTACGAGTGGCTCAGCTGCACAGGAGGGGAGGAAAAAGAGTGGGAGAGCAATAGTGATAGGGGATTCTATCGTAAGGGGAACAGATAGACGTTTCTGTGACCGCAGACGTGACTCCAAGATGGTATGTTGCCTCCCTGGTGCGAGGGTCAAGGATGTCACTGAGCGGCTGCAGGACATTCTGAAGGGGGAGGGTGAACAGCCAGAGGTCGTGGTCCATATCGGTACCAACGACATAGGTAGAAAGAGGGAAGAAGTCCTGCAAGCAGAATATAGGGAGCTAGGAAATAAATTAAAAAGCAGGACCTCAAAGGTATTGTAATCTCAGGATTACTCCCAGTGCCACGTGCTAACGAGAGCAAAAGTATGAGAATAGACCAGATCAATGCGTGGCTGGAGAGATGGTGTAGGAGGGAGGGATTTAAATTCCTGAGGCATTGGGACCGATTCTGGGGAAGGTGGGACCTGTACAAGCTGGACGGGTTACACCTCGGCAGAAACGGGACCAACTTCCTCGCAGTGGGGTTTGCTAGTGCTGTTGGGAAGGATTTAAACTAGTTTGTCAGGGGGCTGGGAAGCTAAGTGTGGACCCAGAATGGAGAGAAACAAAGCTGGAAGTGCAAGCTAGAAAAGTAGTCAGCAAAACTAGTAGGGAGCAGAAACAAAGGCCAACAGTAAAGAGGGTCAAAGTGCAGAAAAATATTAAACAGGCAAAGTTGAAGGCACTTTATCTAAATGCACGTAGCATTCACAACAAGGTGGATGAATTAATGGCACTAATAGAAGTAAATGGGTATGATGTAATTGCCATTACAGAGACATGGTTGCAGGGTAACCAAAGCTGGGAACTGAATGTTCCAGGGTACTCAACATTTAGGAAGGACAGACAAAAAGGAAAAGGAGGTGGCGTAGCGCTGTTAGTAAGGGATTAGATCGGTATGGTAGAGATAAAAGATCTTGGCTTGGCAGATCGTGATGTAGAACTGGAATCAGTTTGGGTGGAGCTAAGAAACAGCAAAGGAAACATTGGTGGGAGTTGTGTATAGGCCACCAAACAGTAATGGTAGTGTAGGGCACAGTATCAATCAAGAGATTAGAAGTGCATGTAACAAGGGCAATACGGTAATCATGGGGGACTTTAATCTACATATTGACTGGGCAAATCAAATTACCACTAATGGTATGGAGGATGAATTCTTGGAATACATGCGAGATGGTTTCCTGGATCAGTATGTGGAGGAACCAACCACGGAACAGGCTATTCTGGATCTGGTACTGTGTAATGAGAAAAGGCTAATCAATAATCTTGTGGTAAAGGGGCCTTTAGGGACAAGTGACCATAATACAGTAAGCTCTTGTTTAAATGGCACTTAATCATCTGGAATTCTTTAATAACCGGCAAAATTCAGGAGTAGGTTTTGAGGCTTCCACCCCAGAAGGAACGGGGCAGTAGTGTCCCAAAAATGGTGGGGAATGACTTACCACTTGTTCCCGCTGTTGCTGTGGGCGCTGCAATCTTCCCCGCACAGTATCAGCTGACCGTCCAGCCAAAGAGGAACCCAAAGGTAAGTTTTACTGTATATTTGTGGGGCCAGAATAAGCAGGTGTGCTCCTTCGGCTTTTACAAAACCAGCTTGGGCCATTGCCGCTCCATGTCCCACCTCCCCTCCTGTGTTCGGAACACCCCCACAGAATTACCTTCTGGTCTGAGGTCGGCTGATATATAAATTGCCTCGGTAGGTATACCTCTCCGTTATCCGGAATTTTTAATCAACTGGCACCATCCTGGTCCCGTAGGTGCCAGATACGAAAGAGTTTACTGCATGATTGAATTTTACATTAAGTTTGAGAGTGATGTAGTCCAATCTGAAACTAAGGTCTTCAATCTAAGCAGAGGAAACTGCAAGGGTATGAGGGACAAGTTGGCCATGGTAGATTGGGAAATTACACTAAAAGGTATGAAGGTGGACATACAATGGCTAACATGCAAGGAAATAATGCATAATTTGCAACAAACATATATTCCTCTAGGGCATAAAAACCCAAAAGGAAAAGTGATCCAACCATGGCTAACAAAAGAAATTAAAGCTAGTATTAAGTCAAAGGAGGAAGCTTATAAAGTTGCCAGAAAAAGCGGTCAGCCTGAAGATTGGGATCCTTTTAGAAATCAGCAAAGGGGGACCAAGAAATTGTAAAGAAAGGGAAAATGGAATATGAGCACAAACTAGCGCAAAATATAAAAACAGATTGTAAAAGCTTCTATAGGTGAAAAGGAAAAGACTGGCGAAGGTAAATGTAGGTCCTTTACAGTCAGTGACGGGAGAATTTATAATGTGGAATGAGGAAATGGCAGAGAAATTAAATAAATACTTTGTTTCTGTCTTCACGGAGGAAGACACAAAAAACCTCCCAGAAATACGAGAAAACCAAGGGTGTGACGAGAATGAGGAACTTAAAGAAATTATTATTAGTAAAAAAAACAGTACTAGCAAAATTAATGGGACTAAAAGTCGATAAATCTCAAGGACTGGATGACCTACATCCTAGGGTTTTGAAAGAGGTGGCCATTGGAATAGTGGACGCATTGGTTGTCATCTTCCAAAATTGTATAGATTCTGGAACGGTTCCTGCAGATTGGAGGATAGCAAATGTAACCCCGCTATTTAAGAAAGGAGGGAGAGAGAAAACGGGGAACTACAGACCTGTTAGCCTCACATCAGTAGTTGGGAAAATGCTGGAATCTATTATAAAGGATGCAATAACTGTGCACTTGGAAATGAATAGTAAGATTGGGCAGAGTCAACATGGATTTATGAAAGGGAAATCCTGTTTGACAAAACTATTGGAGTTCTTTGAGGATGTAACTAGTGGAGTAGACAAAGGGGAACCAGTAGATGTGATGTATCTGGATTTTCAGAAGGCTTTCGATAAGGTCCCACGCAAGAGGTTGGTGAACAAAATGAGGGCACATGGAATTGGGGGTAATATACTAGCATGGATTGGGAATTGGTTAACAGACAGAAAACGAAGAGTAGGGATAAATGGGTCTTTTTCAGGATGGCAGGCTGTGACTAGTGGGGTACCGCAAGGATTGGTGCTTGGGCCCCAGCTATTCACAATCTATATCAATGATTTGGATGAGGGGACTAAATGTAACATTTCCAAATTTGCTGATGACACAAAGCTAGGTGGCAGTGTCAGTTGTGAAGAGGATGTGAAGAGGCTTCAAGGGGATCTCGACAGGCTCAGTGAGTGGGCGAGAACATGGCAGATGGAATATAATGTGGATAAATGTGAAGTTATCCACTTTGGTAGAGTATTTCCTAAATGGTGAAAGATTGGGGAATGCAGATGCTCAAAGGGACCTGGGTGTCCTTGTGCATGAGTCACTGAAAGTGAATGTGCAGATGCAGCAAGCCATTAGGAAGGCAAATGGTATACTGGCCTTCATTACAAGAGGATTTGAGTACAGGAGTAGGGAAGTCTTACTTCAATTATATAAGGCCTTGGTGAGACCACACCTGGAGTACTGTGTACAATTTTGGTCTCCTTACCTAAGGAAGGATATACTTGCCATAGAGGGAGTGCAACGAAGATTCATGAGATTGATTCCTGGGATGGCGGGACTGTCGTATGAGAAGAGATTGAGTAAACTAGGCCTGTATTCTCTTGAATTCAGAAGAATGAGAGGGGATCTCATTGAAGCATACAAAATGATTACAGGGCTTGATAGGGTGGATGCTGGGAGAATGTTTCCCTTAGCTGGGGAGTCTAGAACCAGGGGCCACAGCCTCAGGATAAAGGGTAGGCCATTCAGGACTGAGATGAGAAGAAATTTCTTCACACAGAGGGTGGTGAATCTTTGGAATTCTCTACCCCAGAGGGCTGTGGAGGCTCAGTCATTGAGTATATTCAAAACAGAAGTCGATAGATTTCTGACTAGTATGGGCATCGAGGGATATGGCGATAGGGCCGATGAATGGAGTTGAGGCAGAAGATTGGTCATGATTTCATCGAATGGCGGAGCAGGCTCGAAGGGCCGAATGGCTTACTCCTGCTCCTATTTCTTATTTTCTTATGTTCTTATCCATTGGGAAACACTGCAAAAACATTAGCTCGCAGAAGGGGTAGGATAAACATCTGGTCATTTATATCCAATCTACATGTTCGAACCAAAAATGCAATTCCCTGGTTGGATCTTTTTATGTTCTAAATTGAAGGTTCTTTGGTGCCTTGACACAGGAATATCATTGTCTTACAAAATACTTGACTGTGGTTTTTACACAGTGAAGTGTGCAATATGTGCAATTACATTGCATCACTGATATTGCTAATACGTGTCACTGAGTTATCTTTATTCTTGCAATTAACAACATTGTTAACAATTAACATTAACAATAAACATGCAATAGCCAAGAAGAGTAACAATGAGAAATATGATGATGACATACAACATCAGTATAGAGGGAAAGGGTGCCAACTACAAAACCCACCCTCAACCCCTCTGTCCTTGCAAGTTACCAACCTCCCATTACTCTCAAGTCCTTGAACATGCTGTCGCCCCCAAATCCATGTCCATCTTTCCCGCCACGTTTAATTCTCTACAATCAGGTTTCTATCCCTGCCACAGCACTGAAACGACCTTAATCAAAGTCACAATTGACATCCTCTGTGACTGCAACCATGGTGTACTATCCCCCCTTGTCCTTATCGACCTCTCTGCAGCCTTTGACACAGTCGATAACATCATCCTCCTCCAACGCCTGTTGTTCAGCTCCGTGGGACTGTCCTCGTCTGGTGCCACTCTTACCTATCCAATTGTCCCCAGAGCATCTCCAGCAATGGCATTTCTTCCCGCCTCCACAGCGTTACCTCTGGAATCCACCAAGGATCTATCCTTGGCCCCTTCCTCTTCCTCATCTACTTACTGTCTCTTGGCAACAGCATCCGAAGACATGGGGTCAGGTTCCACAACTGCAATGACAATCAGCTGTATCTTTCCACCAGCTCTCTCAACCACCCCACTGCCTCTGTTTTTGTCCGATTGCTTGTCCAACATCCAGTCCTGGATGAACTGCAATTTCTTCCAGTTAAGCACTGGGAAGACCAAAGCCATTGTCTTTGGCCCCTGCCAGAAATTCTGTACCCTTGCCACCAATTTAATTCCCCATCCCAGCCAATGTCTGATGTTGACCAGACTGTATGCAACCTCAGCATCCTATTTGACCTCAAACTGAGCTTCCAACCCCATATCCTCTCCATCACAAAGTCTGCCTACTTCCACCTCCGTAACATCGCCCATCTACGCCCCTGCCTCAGCCCATCTGCTCCTGAAAGAGCCTATACAAACTTCCGCTCATCCAAAAACCTATCTGCCCATATCCTATCCCACAAAGTTCTGCTCACCAATTTCCCCTGTACTTGCTGACTTATATTGGCTCCTGGTCCCCGAAGACCTCAAATTTAAAAGTATCATCCTCATGTTTAAATCCCTCCAAGGCCTTGCCCCTCTCTATATCTGTAACCTTCTCCAGCCCTACAACCCTCCGAGAACTCTGCACTCTTCCAACTCTGGCCTTGTGCACCCCCCACTGATTTTGCCCCACCATGTCTTCAACCATCTTAAGTCCTCAGCTCTGGAATTCTCTCCCTAAACTTCTCTGCCTCTCTACCTCCCTCTCCTTCTTTAAGACCCTCCATAAAACCCACCTCTTTGATGAAGCTCTTACTCACTCACAGTTTAAGATAGAGCAAAGGAAGACAAAGGGCTTAATCAAGAGGGGCAAAATAGCTTACGAAAGCAAGCTGGCGGAAAATATAAAAACTAACTCCAAAAGCTTTTATAAGTATATCAAGAGGAAAAGACTGGTGAAAACCAAAGTTGGTCCATTGCAGTCAGATACGGGGGAATATATAATGGGAAATAAGGAAATGGCAGACCAACTAAATGCATACTTTGGGTCAGTCTTTACGAAGGAAGACACAAAAAACCTCCCTGGGATATCGGGAAAAATAGGGACATTGGCAAAGGAGGAACTGATGCAAATCAATATCTCTAAGGATATGGTGTTAAGGAAGCTAAAGGGATTGAAGGCGGACAAATCCCCAGGGCCTGATAACATGCATCCTAGGGTACTGAAGGAGGTGGCACTAGAGATAGCGGATGCACTAAGTATGATTTTTCAGAATTCATTAGACTCGGGAACGGTGCCCATGGATTGGAGGGTAGCTAACGTTACCCCACTATTCAAAAAGGGGGGTAGGGAAAAAGCAGGTAATTACAGACCTGTAAGCCTTACATCAGTTGTGGGCAAAATGCTGGAGTCCATCATTAAGGATGAAATAGCGGAGCACTTAGCAAATGGGGACAGGATAGGACAGAGTCAACATGGATTTACAAAGGGTAAATCGTGCTTGACTAACCTATTGGAATTTTTTGAGGGAGTAACTGGTAAAATAGATGAGGGAGAGTCAGTGGATGTGGTGTACCTGGACTTCCAAAAGGCCTTCGATAAGGTCCCACATAAAAGATTAGCATGGAAAATTGAAGCTCATGGGATAAAGGGGCAAGTATTGACGTGGATAGAGAACTGGCTGTCAGATAGAAAACAGAGAGTTGGAATAAACGGCTCATTTTCTGAATGGCAGGCAGTAACAAGCGGGGTACCACAGGGATCTGTCCTGGGTCCCCAGCTGTTCACAATTTACATTAATGACCTGGATCAGGGAGTCGGATGCAGCATTTCCAAATTTGCAGACGACACCAAACTAGGAGGGGGGGTGGGCTCAGAGGAGGAGATCAGGAAGCTCCAGAGCGATTTGGACAGACTGGGTGTTTGGGCGGATAAATGGCAGATGCACTATAATGTGGACAAGTGCGAAGTTATCCACCTTGGGTGCAGGAACGGGAGGGCAAATTATTATTTAAATGGCAATAAATTGGGAGAGGGGGAAGTACAGAGAGACCTGGGTGTTCTTGTACACCAGTCACTGAAGGCGAGCATGCAGGTGCAACAGGCGGTCAAGAAGGCAAACGGTATGCTGGCCTTCATAGCAAAAGGGTTGGAATACAGGAACAGGGATACCTTGCTGCAGCTGTACAGGGCACTGGTGAGACCACACCTCGAGTACTGTGTACAGTTTTGGTCGCCTCATCTGAGGAAAGATGTTCTTGCCATGGAGGGGGTGCAGCGGCGATTCACCAGGCTGATACCAGGAATGGCGGGATTGACCTATGAATCAATATCTCTTTCTTTTGCTCAGTGTCAATTCTTGCCTGATTACGCTTTTATGAAGCCCTTTGGGATGTTTTTCTATGCTAAAGTAGCTATATAAATGCAAATTGTTGTTGTTAGATGGTTCCTGTTAAAAAGAGCATATTTTTGCATCAATTGAAAAAGTCATCCGTCAGAGCCTGAGATCTTCCTCCTCTTGTTGCTGCTGCTCCTGTTTGAAGTTAATGATGAGACCCTTTCAATGCAACTGTTTTTCTGCTAATGCATTCTTGGATGTAATGGTAGATACCTCCTGACAAATCTAAGCATTGAGTTGTTTCAAGACCCCAAAGGTTGCATCATGCATCGTGTTATGCGTGTTCGTTGCTGGAGTAATGATGTTTTGGTATCAAGCAAGGATGCCAATCATGGTCCACTAGGAGGCAGGTTTCCAACCTGACCTTTCATTGATAGTGTTGTGGCATGCTACTTTGCGTCAAGATACAGGCAATGAGAGTATTGCAAAAGAAGCCTGTATCAATGTGCATGATTTTGAGGGGGTGGACACAGACGGCTGGATTTTACTCTAGGATGATTTTGTCGCCAGAGGCGGCTTGGAGCAGAACAACCGCCCACTGCTATGACTCTGTCTTGACCCCAAATCATGTTCCTAGGTTGGGCCTGATTATCTATTTAGGGCGAGCTTCTAGCAGGATCTACATAATAAAAGCTTAAGAAATAGGAGCAGGAGTAGGCCATACGGCTCCTCGAGCCTGCTCCGCCATTCAACTCCACTTTCCTGCCCTATCCCCACATCCCTTGATTCTTTTACTTACTGCCGCAAAGAAGGACCCTGCTGATACCAGGTAGCAAAATTTAGCAGTGCCACAGTAAAGAAGAGCTCTGACAATTTATTTTTTAATTTCAAAGAGGCATCCAAGGGGTGAGCCAAGTGGCTTTTAAGATGGCCATTACTGGGCCTTCTCCCACCAAAATTCTCTGGAGCGGATTTGTTGCCACTTCTATCACATGGTTCACCATCACCCCTCACCTGGCAGTCCCTGGGGTCGGTGGTGGCAACAGAAATCAAGCGAGTACCCAAGCCCCACCTCCCTGCTGTCATTTATATATGATGGAGTGGTCTGTGCTCTGGTGGCCTACTTCCCTGCAATGGGGGAGGGAGGAAACTCCAAGTTGGCGGCGGTATGCCTGGGGATCCGGCCCATTTTCCTTCACTTCCTTAATCTAGACCACCCAATTTCAGATAGTATAGCGGAGGAAAATCCAGCCCAAAGTATCTCCATGTTCATGGAGTCAAATTTTTTTCTATTGAGGTTTAGTACGACTACATATGTCTTGCAATTGGGAAAGCTATTACAGCCATCAACTTGAGCATGTTTCTCCTATTGCTACTGACTCTCCTTCAGTTTCAAAAGCGGGCATTTGTGATTTCATGTTTACGTTGAACAACATACTAACTCACACTTACTTCATCCGCTGTAGATGTCTGGAAGAATCCAGAGGCGTAAAGATTCTACACAATTGTCACTTTCATTGCCGCTATTCATCTACATAATAAAGGTGATAGCACTTCAAAGTAATTAATTATATGTGCAGCAGTTTGGGATATTTCTTCTCATCTTCTCAAGGCAACTAGGGATGGGCAATAAAATGTGGCCTTGCCAGTGTAGACCACATCCCATGAACAAATGAAAAAGCAGTCCTGATGGTTGACTGCATCATCAGATCTGACTGCATGTGGTAAGTGCCTTCCTGTTGAGTCTGAGAGGGGGATTTTCCTCCACAGTTGTGTATGAAATCGGGCAGGATTGCAGCAGTAAGATGCGGCAGTGAGGCCTACCGCCCCTCACCATCCCAACTGGGATTTCCCCCCTGCCCACTCCCGCTGCCTGCTCCTTCCCCCACATGCAAATGGTGGCGGGGATGGATCAGAGTCCTGGCAGATTTTCCTTCTTTCCACCCATGTTACAACTTTTTCCTGGGGTCGCTATGGGGAAGATGGCAGCATGCTCTGATAAGTGGTAGTAACTGCCCTGAGATGCCTCAATAGAGAGAGAGGTTTTGTAGCGGCCTCCTCACCTTCCATTCTGTCCCCAGTGACTTGCTTGTTTGAAGGTCCCTGTCTCCACTGAGGCCTCCAGTGGGTCTTGGTTTCCAATCTTCAAAATAACAAAAAAGAAAGACTTGCATTTATATAGCATCTTTCACATACTCAGGACATCCCAAAGCGCTATACAGCTAATTAAGTACTTTTTTGACGTGTAGTCACTGTTGTAATGTAGGAAATGCAGCAGCCAATTTGCGCACAGCAAGCTCCCACTAACAGCAATGAGATAATGACCAGATAATCTGTTTTTTTTGTGATGTTGGTTGAGGGATAAATATTGGCCAGGACACCGGGGATAACTCCTGCTCTTTTTCAAAATAGTGCCATGGGACCTTCTGCTCCTTTAAGGTCCCTCATTGGATATTTTGATGCTGTAGCGTCGTCCCCACTGGTGGGCTCCCTTTACTTAGTGGGAGCCCACCGTGCGTACATAATGAGCTCCGACCCAGGGAAATGTGTCATGGTGTAGGAATATGGAGGGTTGGCTGGAAGTCCCGAATTGGAAAATTCCTCTGAGTCTTCTCTGGCACAGCCCCTCAGGAAGACAAATTTAGTTCTGGTGAGTATGACAGACCTGGAGTATATTCAGATAGAGGTGTGCATTTTCCTCCAATATCCTCTTTGCTCTTAGACTTTCCTCACCTGTGATTCTTCGTCCAGCAAAATTATCAAATTGAGGCTTGCTGTGATACCCACACTGTGGCACGTGCAAGAGCAAATCTACCTGAGCAGTTTTGTTGCCGCTCCATTCATAGTTTGTATTGCAAGCAGTTTTCTAACATCACCTTTAATGGGGCATGAAGCATGAGAAAGAGATCTGTAAAATGCAGAAATGGACCCTAAATTGGCTTTACACAGCTACTCAAGCTAAAATATTGGTACTTTGTGGTGCTCTTGCTGATGTCGGTGCAGAATTGTGGAGAGGAAGTAGAAACACTGGGAACAAAAATTAAACACAACTCCCCAAACTGCATAGTAATAATAACACCAGAAAGTGCTGGAAATACTCAGCAGGTCAGGCAGCATCGTGGAGCGAGAAACAGAGTTAACATTTCAGGTAGATGACCCTTCGTCAGAACTGGAAAAAGTTAGAGATGTCACGGATTTTTAAGCAAGTGTGGGTCAGGGAAATGGAGGAGGGGAGGAAAGAACAAAGGGAAGGTCTGATAGGCTGGAAGGCAGGAGAGATTAAAAGACAAAAGGGATGATGATGCAAGGCAAAAATAGATGGTAATGGGACAAGTTAAGAAACAATAGATGACTCAAGATGAGGTGTAAATGGCAATAGTAGAATCATCAACAGCTGCCATGGGAAGAGAAAAAAAGGGAAAAATGAAAATAAAAGAAAGAAAAAAAATATATAGGGACCGAGGTTGTAGCCTGAAATTGTTGAACTCTAATTTGAGTCCAGAAGGCTGTAAGGTGCCTAATCGAAAGATGAGGTGCTGTTCCTCGAGCTTACGTTGAGCTTGTGTTGATCTTTATTAGAACAGTATAAGAGGCCGAGGACAGAGAGATCAGAGTGGGAGAGTAATAATGCCAGTTTAAATTAACCCCTCTCTTCCCTTCCCTTCCCTTCCCCCCCACCCCCACGCTGTGCAGTTTAGGCCCAAGAATTCCTGCTTTGGGAAAAATTCATACTGGTGCAGTAGGAGGTACTTTTCCAAAGTAGCTTCCAAACACTGTGCCTGGTTGTGTGGTATTTGGCCTTGGAGTGGCTGATGCTGATATTATAAGATGAACTTCCACCTGCTGATAATTTTAGTGGGATTTATCAGTCTATACAGCTGTTACTGAGGCCGGTGTCGGGAGCGGAGAGAGCGACGGTACAGTGAGTATTTAAACTCACTTTCGTGGGCTTCTTTTGCAGAGGCCGGTGTCGGGAGCGGAGAGAGCGACAGTACAGTGAGTATTTCAACTCACTTTCGCGGGCTTTTTTTGCAGAGGCCGGTGTCTGGAGCGGAGAGAGTGATGGTACAGTGAGTATTTAAACTCACTTTCGCGGGCTTTTTTTTCCAGAGGCTTACCAATTTCGCAGACCGGCGGCGGCGTTCCAGACCCACGTCACGATTCAAAAAGTGACGCGGGCAAGAGGAAGCAGCTGATTGGGTGAGTACGGTCAGGTGAGTATTTATACTACTCTATAGTTTGACAGTTAAGGTTAATAGTTTATAAAGTTTAGAAGGTCTTAATTTTGTGGTTATAGTTTCTAAGGTCTCTGTTGTGTAGCGGGGAGTGCTAGTAAACCAGGGCCCTTGACTATATCATTTAATTGTAGTGTAATTTGTGGTTTTGATTCAATTTAATTTAAATTAATTAAAGGGTAAGTCATGGCAGCACAGTTCGACCCCGTAGCATGCTCCTCCTGCACTATGTGGGAAATCAGGGACACTTCCTGTGTCCCTGACGACCATGTGTGCGGGAAGTGTATCCAGCTGCAGCTACTGGCAGACCGCATTGCGGCGCTGGAGCTGCGAATGGATACATACTGGAGCATTCGCGATGCTGAGGACGTCGTGGATATCACGTTTAATGAGTTGGTCACACCGCAGGTAAAGGCTGCACAGGCAGGAAGGGAATGGGTGACCGCCAGGCAGAGTAGTAGGCGCAGGCAGGTAGTGCAGGGGTCCCCTGTGGCCATCCCCCTCTCAAACAGATATACCGCTTTGGATATTGTTGAGGAGGATGGCTTATCTGGGTAAGGCAGCAGCAACCAACTTCCTGGCACCATGGGTGGTTCTGCTGCACAGGACTGGAGGAAAATGAGCGGGAGAGCTATAGTGATAGGGGATTCGATTGTAAGGGGAAGAGATAGGCGTTTCTGCAGCCGCAAACGAGACTCCAGGATGGTATGTTGCCTCCCTGGTGCAAAGGTCAAGCATGTCTCGGAGCGGCTGCAGGGCATTCTGGAGGGGGAGGGGGAACAGCCAGTTGTCGTGGTGCATATAGGTACCAACGATATAAGTAAAAAACGGGATGAGGTCCTAAAAGCTGGATACAGGGAGTTAGGAGGTAAATTTAAAAAATAGGACCTCAAAGGTAGTAATCCCAGGATTGCTACCAGTGCCACGTACTCGTCAGGGTAGAAATAGTAGGATATTTCAGATGAATACGTGGCTAGAAGAATGGTGCAAGGGGGAGGGATTCAAATTCCTGGGACATTGGAACCGGTTCTGGGGGAGGTGGGACCAGTACAAACTGGACGGTTGGCACCTGGGCAGGGCCGGAACCGATGTCCTCGGGGGATTGTTTGCTAGTGCTGTTGGGGAGGGTTTAAACTAAAATGGCAGGGGGTTGGGAACCTGTGCAGGGAGACAGAGGAAAGGGAAGCAAGGATAGAAGCAAAAGACAGGAAGGAGAAAAGCAAAAGTGGAAGTCAGAGAAATCAAGGGTGTAAATCAAACATGGCCACAGTAAACGATAATTCTAAAAGGTCTAAGAGAGTTTAAAAAAAACAAGCCTGAAGGCTTTGTGTCTTAATGCGAGGAGCATTCGTAATAAGGTGGATGAATTAGCTGCGCAAATAGATATAAATGGATATGATATAATTGGGATTACGGAGACATGGCTCCAGGGTGACCAAGGCTGGGAATTCAACATCCAAGGGTATTCAATATTCAGGAAGGACAGGCACAAAGGAAAAGGAGGTGGGGTAGCATTGCTGGTTAAAGAGGAGATTAACACAATAGTAAGGAAGGATATTCGCTCTGATGATGTGGAATCTGTATGGGTAGAGCTGAGAAATACCATGCGGCAGAAAACGTTAGTGGGCGTTGTATACAGACCCCCAAACAGTAATGCTGAGGTTGGGGATGGCATTAAATGGGAAATTAGAGATGCGTGCAATAAGGGCACAGCAGTTATCATGGGTAACTTTAATCTACATATAAATTGGGCTAACCAAATTAGTAACAATACTGTGGAAGAGGAATTCCCAGAGTGTACACGGGATGGTTTGCTGGACCAATATGTCGAGGAACCAACTGGAGATCAGGCCATCTTAGACTGGGTATTATGTAATGAGAAAGGATTAATTAGCAATCTTGTTGTGCGAGGCCCCTTGGGGAGGAGCGATCATAATATGATAGAATTCTTCATTAAGATGGAGAGTGAAGTAGTTGACTCAGAGACTAGGGTCCTGAATTTAAATAAAGGAAACTACGATGGTATGAGGCACGAGTTGGCTAGGATGGATTGGGGAACGTTGCTTAAAGGGTTGACGGTGGATAGGCAATGGCAAACATTTAAAGATCGCATGGATGAACTACAGAATTTGTTCATCCCTGTTTGGCATAAAAATAAAACAAAAAAGGTGACTCAACCGTGGCTAACAAGGGAAATTAGGGATAGCATAAGATCCAAGGAGAGGACATATAAATTGGCCAGAAAAAGCATTGGGAGCAGTTTAGGATTCAGCAAAGGAGGACAAAGGGATTAATTAAGAGGGGGAAAATAGAATATGAGAGTAAGCTTTCAGGGAACATAAAAACTGACTAAAAGCTTCTATAGATATGTGAAGAGAAAAAGATTGGTGAAGTCAAGCATAGGTCTCTTGCAGTCAGAATCAGGGGAATTTATAACGGGGAACAAAGAAATGGCAGACCAATTAAATACATACTTTGGTTCTGTCTTCACAAAGGAGGACACAAATAAACTCCCAGAGATGTCGGGGAACATAGGGTCTAATGAGAGGGAGGAATTGAATGAAATCAGTATTTGTAGGGAAATGGTGTTATGGAAATTGACGGGCTTGAAGGCCGATAAATCCCCAGGGCCTGATAATCTACATCCTAGGGTACTTAAGGAAGTGGCCCTAGAAATAGTAGATGCATTGCTGGTCATCTTCCAAAATTCTATAGACTCTGGAACAGTTCCCATGGATTGGAGGGTAGCTAATGTAACCCCACTATTTAAAAAAGGTGGGAGAGAGAAAACAGGGAATTATAGACCGGTAAAAGCCTGACATCGGTAGTGGGGGAAAATGCTAGAGTCCATTATAAAAGATGTAATAGCAGAGCACTTGGAAAACAGTGACAGGATCGGACAAAGTCAACATGGATTTACAAAAGGTAAATCATGCTTGACTAATCTACTGGAATTTTTTGAGGATGTAACTGGTAGAATAGATAAGGGAGAACCAGTGGATGTGGTGTATTTGGACTTTCAGAAGGCTTTCGATAAGGTCCCGCATAAGAGATTAGTGTGCAAAGTTAAAGCACATGGGATTGGGGGTAAGGTACTGACTTGGATAGAGAACTGGTTGGCAGACAGGAAGCAAAGAGTTGGAATAAACGGGTCTTTTTACGAGTGGCAGGCAGTGACTAGTGGGGTACCGCAGGGATCGGTGCTAGGACCCCAGTTATTTACAATATATATTAATGATCTAGACGAGGGAACTAGATGTAATATCTCCAAGTTTGGAGACGACACAAAGCTGGGTGGGCGTGTGTGCTGTGAGGAGGATGCAGAGAAACTCCTGTATGATTTGGGCAGATGCAGTATAATGTAGATAAATGCAAGGTTATCGACTTTGGTGGCAAAAACAGGAAGGCAGATTATTATCTGAACGGCAATAGATTGGGAAAAGGGGAAGTGCAACGAGACCTGGGTGTCCTTGTGCACCAATCGCTGAATGGTATGTTGGCCTTCATAGCGAGAGGATTCGAGTACAGGAGCAAGGATGTCTTGCTGCAGTTGTACAGGGCCTTGGTGAGACCACACCCCACGATGACGGCATCGCTGCGACAGCCTCAGTACTCAACACCAACAACAGCCAATCTCCAGACGCCATCCTACAACTCATCCGCTTCATCTTTGACCACAATGTCTTCACCTTCGACAACCAGTTTTTTACCCAAACACACGGAACAGCCATGGGGACCAAATTCGCACCCCAATACGCCAACATCTTCATGCACAAGTTCGAGCAAGACTTCTTCGCTGCACAGGACCTCCAACCAACGCTGTACACCAGATACATCGACGACATCTTCTTCCTTTGGACCCACGGCGAAGGATCACTGAAAGGACTACACGATAGCATCAACAGGTTCCATCCCACCATCAAACTCACCATGGACTACTCCTCAGAATCGGTTTCATTCTTGGACACACGAATCTCCATCAAAGATGGACGCCTCAGCACTTCACTCTGCCGCAAGCCCACGGACAACCTCACGATGCTCCACTTCTCCAGCTTCCACCCTAACCACGTTAAAGAAGCCATCCCCTATGGACAAGCCCTGCGAATACACAGGATCTGCTCAGACGAGGAGGAACGCGATGGACACCTACGGACACTGAAAGACGCCCTCGTAAGAACGGGATATGACGCTCGACTCGTCGATCGACAGTTCCGACGGGCCACAGCGAAAAACCGCATAGACCTCCTCAGTAGACTAACACGGGACACAACCAACAGAGTACCCTACGTCGTCCAGTACTTCCCCGGAGCGGAGAAACTACGCCATGTTCTTCGCAGCCTTCAACATGTCATCGATGACGACGAACACCTTGCTCAGGCCATCCCCACGCCTCCACTACTCGCCTTCAAGCAGCCGCCTAACCTCAAAAGTACCATCGTTCGCAGCAAATTACCCAGCTGTCAGGAGAACAGCGACCACGACACCACACAACCCTGCCACGGCAACCTCTGCAAGACATGCCAGATCATGAACACAGATACCGTCATCACATGTGAGGACACTACCCACCAGGTACACGGTACATACTCATGTGACTCGGCCAACGTTGTCTACCTGATACGTTGCAGTAAAGGATGCCCCAGAGCATGGTACATCGGCGAGACCATGCAGACACTGAGACAACGTATGAACGGACACCGCGCAACAATCGCCAGGCAGGATGGTTGCCTCCCAGTCGGGGAACACTTCAGCAGTCAAGGGCATTCAGCCTCGGATCTGCGGGTTAGCGTTCTCCAAGGCGGCCTTCGGGATACACGACAACGCAAAATCATCGAGCAGAAACTGATAGCCAAGTTCCGCACTCATGAGGACGGCCTCAATTGGGATATCGGGTTCATGTCATGCTATAGAACGTGACTTGACATCGTTGCTTGTCTTTCCAGTTTTTAAAAAAACAAACACAAGAAACAAACACAAAAAACAAACCCAAATGGAGAGGATATGCAGCCAGCAGGTGTTTTGACGCGTTGGCCCCCCGGGACACATCTCATTGTCTTGGCTGTGCTCTTAGTGTGTCTTTGATGTAGGGAAAGATTTGATCTCTGCATTTTCTCTGTGTTTATATTCTGTGAATTCTGATAGATTCTCTCACAGTAACTCTACCTGAAGAAGGGGCAGGATAGCTCCGAAAGCTTGTAATTTTAAATAAATCTGTTGGACTATAACCTGGTGTTGTGCGACTTCTCATTTTTGTCCACCCCAGTCCAACGCCGGCATCTCCGCATCATGAGTATTGTGTGCAGTTTTGGTCGCCTTATCTGAGGAAGGATGTTCTTGCCATGGAGGGAGTGCAGCGAAGATTCACCAGACTGATGCCTGGGATGGCAGGAATGACGTATGAAGCGAGATTGGGTCGATTAGGCTTATATTTGCTAGAGTTTCGAAGAATGAGAGGGGATCTCATTGAAACTTATAAAATTCTAACAGGACTAGACAGACTAGATGCAGGAAGGATGTTCCCGATGGCGGGGGAGTCCAGAACCAGGGGTCACAGTCTAAGGATAAGGGGTAAGCCATTTAGGACTGAGATGAGGAGGAATTTCTTCACCCAGAGAGTGGTGAACCTATGGAATTCTCTACCACAGAAGGCAGTTGAGGCTAATTCATTAAATATATTCAAGAAGGAGTTGGATATATTTCTTAAGGCTAAGTGGATCAAGGGATATGGGGAGAAAGCAGGGACAGGGTACTGAATTTGGATAATAAGCCATGATCGCATTGAATGGCGGAGCAGGCTCGAGGGGCCGAATGGCCTACTCCTGCTCCTATCTTCTATGTTTCTATGTTATCATGAATAACGAAGCTGATTTTTTTCAGTAAAATTATCGACGAGCAATTTCATCCTCAAGGTGCCCAAATTGGAAAGATGTTGTATTCCATCACACTGATTTCACTCCACATTATAAGCAAAAAAAAAAAATACCATTCAAAGAGTATTAGAGTGGATCATATTTTAATCCAATTTAATGTCTGTTTTTACAGTAGTGGCATCATACAAGATTATGCATTTGGCAGCACGATAAATATTATATAAATGTTTGTGTAGCTAAAATAGTTATGCACTAAAATTCTTAAACTGGTCAGAGAAATTGGCATCTACAGTAGAAAATAGTTTTATTTCAATTGTCACCAGGCTACTGTTCAGAGTTTAGTTGTGAGTTTGTGACCAATTTTCCCCATAATTTTAAATTTGGGTGTGCGGTCCCTTTAATGGGCTGCGCGGCCCATTCAAAGTTTTGCACATGCAAAACTTCAATTTGGAAAAGCCAGTCCTGGGCTGTGCGCCCACTCAGCTTAGAGGGAATATTGGTTGTGACTCTTTTTACATCTAATTCAAGTTAGAAAAATCAAGTAATATACCTTTAAGTATGAAATTGTTTGCAACTCATCAGTCATTAAGATGGATTTTTTTTAAATTACACTTCATCATTAATTAGACGCACCTGAAAGTATTACTCTTTAAGTGGATATGTTGAATTGTAAAATCACTATAACATTATCCAGAGGGTGGTGAATGTATGGAATGGACTGTCAAAGGAGCCAGTTCGGGGCTGATCATATCAGCAAATTCCCAAAAGGGTTGGATAAGTACCTGGAGAAAAATTTGACAGAGGGGTGTGAGAAGTATTGTGGGATGTGAAATTTCCTGGACACTGGTACCAGTCGGATGGACTGCAATGGTCTTTTCCAGTCCTGTACATTTCTATGTTCTTGTAACGGTTTATATAGTGCTTCAGTGTAATTTTTAATTTGCTATTTTGTATTTTTACCTCAGGATCCCACTGAAAATAAGTAATTGCCAAGGTCAAATTTATTTTCTCAACTCTATTATCGTTGTTGCAAGCTACCCTGCTAAAATAATAAAATAAATTCATTTGAATTCTGACAGTATTGTTGGTGCCAGCAGTGACAATGTTTGTGTTAAATTAAAATAATTAATTGTAAGTCCATTAAAGTAAACTGTAAAGTAAACCATGAAACTATTGGATTGTCATAAAAACCCATCTGGTTCACTAATGTCGGATAGGGAAGGAAATCTGCCATCCCTACCCGGTCTAGCCTATACATGACTCGAGACCCACAGACAAGTCAAGGAACAGCCTGACACAGTCATACTCACAGAATCATAACTTTCAGCCAATGTCCCAGACTCCTCCATCACCATCCCTGGGTATGTCCTGTCCCACCAGCAGGACAGACCCACCAGAAGAGGCGGCAGAGTAGTATACAGTTGGGAGGGAGTGGCCCTGGGCGTTCTCAACATTGAGTCTGGACCCCACAAAGTCTCATGGCTTCAGGTCAAGCATGGACAAGGAAACCTACCGCTGATTACCACCTACCACCCTCCCTCAGCTGATGAATCAGTACTCCTCCATGTTGAACACCACTTGGAAGAAGCACTGAGGGTAGCAAGGACACAGAATGTACTCTGCTGGGGGACTTGAATGTCCATCACCAAGAGTGGCTCGGTAGCACCACCACTGACCGAGCTGCCCGAGTCCTGAAGGACATAGCTGCCAAACTGAGCCTGCGGCAGGTGGTGAGAGAACCAACACGAGAGAAAAACCTACTTGACCTCGTCCTCACCAATCTACCTGTAGCAGATGCATCTGTCCATGACCGCATTGGTAGCAGTGACCACAGTCCTTTTGGAGACGAAGTCCCGTCTTCACACTGAGGACACTCTCCATCGTGTTGTGTGGCACTACCACCATGCTAAATGGGATAGATTCAGAACAGATCTAGCAGCTCAAAACCGGGCATCCATGAGGCGCTGTGGGCCATCAGCAGCAGCAGAATTGTATCCACCACAATCTGTAACCTCATGGCCTGGCATATCCCTCACTCTACCATTACCATCAAGCCAGGGACCCAACCCTGGTTCAATAAGAAATAGGAGCAGGTGTAGGTCATTTGGCCCTTCGAGCCTGCTCCATTCAATGAGGAGTGTAGAAGAGCATGCCAGGAGCAGCACCAGGCGTAGCTAAAAATGAGGTGTCAACCTGGGGAAGCTGCAACACAGGACTACATACATGCTAAACAGCAGAAGCAGCATGCTATTGTCAGAGCTAAGCGATCCCACAATCAACGGATCAGATCAAAGCTCTGTAGTCCTGCCACATCCAGTCGTTAATGGTGACGGACAGTTAAACGGCTCCATTAACATCCTCGTCCTCAATGATGGCGGAGCCCAACACATGAGTGCAAATGACAAGGCTGAAGCGTTTGCAACCATCTTCAGCCAGAAGTACCGAGTGGATGATCCATCTCGGCCTCCTCCTGAGGTCCCCACCATCACAGAAGCCAGTCTTTAACAAATTCGATTCACTCCACGTGATCTCAAGAAATGGCTAAGCGCACTGGATACAGCAAAGGCTATGGGGCCTGACATCGCAGCTGTAGTGCTGAAGACTTGTGCTCCAGAACTAGCCGCACCTCTAACCAAGCTGTTCCAGTACAGCTGCAACACTGGCATCTGCCTGGTAATGTGGAAAATTGCACAGGTATGTCCTGTCCACAAAAAGAGGACAATTCCAATCTGGCCAATTACCGCCCCATCAGTCTACTTTCAATCATCAGCAACGTGGTGGAAGCTGTCATCAACAGTGCTATCAAGCGGCACTTACTCACCAACAACCTGCTCACCGATGCTCAGTTTGGGTTCCGCCAAGACCACTTGGCTCCAGACCTCATTACAGCCTTGGTCCAAACATGAACAAAAGAGCTGAATTTCAGAGGTGAGAGTGACTGCCCTTGACATCAAGGCAGAATTTGACCGAGTGTGGCATCAAGGAGCCCGAGTAAAATAAGAAGTGCACTCCTTCTTTATGTTTATGCAAATCTATTTTTTAAACTATCAACTATATGAAATATACAGAGATATGAGTGCCATGGATCTTGGAAGCTACTGGAAACTTAAACAAATGCAGAGCCAGATTTTATGCTGGCTATTAGTATTGCGTATTTTGTGTTTGATTATATATTTGGTTAATTTACGCACTTTGTTCACATGGGATTTAAATTTGTTGCCAGTGTTTGTCTTGGATTGTATTGTGTGCTTTGAAAATCAAGATATTGGCCTGAAATTACGTCCTTGGTACGTATGCCACTGCACATGTGGCAGAGTGTGAATTCAGCCTGCCCAACAGTCACACTGCTAACCCCGGTGAATTTCCATCCTAATTTAAATAGTTTTGTAGGGCTCCCAGTGGGGTTTCCATCTGTGCTGGGGAGCTGGCGGGGGGTGGGGGCTGCAGAGGAGGGGTGTGGAAAATCTGTGCTGCTGCAGGACTCTGGCACTTGTAGCAGCTAAATGCGGCTGTCCTCCTCCACACCAGTTAAAAATGTCTGGCCTCTGCTAAATCTCATGCAAAATGCCAGTAGAGCAATATGGATTGATCACTCTGATATGTAGTAACAATTTCAGGATGGAGAAGACCTTCAATACAACTAGCCCAACTATCTACAGTATTCCTTGGTGCATTTCTAATAACTCTAAATCTCATTTGTTGACAAGAACCTGTCTAGTTTTTTCTTGAAACCCATGGGTTACCATTAATGAGAAGGGCATTGTTTCTGTATTATGCATTAATAAATAATGTTGACTCAGTGTGTAACTGAACCAAACAGGCCAGAAAGTCCGAAGTTTGATTCACAGTCCGTGCTGGGTTAACTGATTTCAGGTAGGATGTTAATAGGGACTCAGCATACATGGGTTCAGAAAGGGAAAATCGGCCTGGGTTCCTGCTCCTGGTTATTATCCAGTGACCTCTATTAGAATTGAGTAGATTTCACGGAAAAAAGGCTTTGTTTTGATGGCCCCCATATTGAACTGCGTGCCAGCTCTTGTATTGTCTAGGTCCACACAAGGTGATGGATGAGGTATCAGAGGGTGACTGTGAAACTGCACTCAGCATAAATCAGACTCTTTCGGAGAGATGGGAAGAAAATTGAAAGGTTTAAAAAAAACTTTGAAAAATATAGTGTTCGTACCACCCCAATAACAACACAATTTAACACTATGGCAGCAGGGGTAAAATCCTTCCCTAAAAAAAGATCTAAGTAACATTTTCATTTAAGAAAAGTTACTGCCCATTGAATAACTTGTCAATCAACTGCAAATTATTTTTCATAAATTTGCAACAATTATGCCCCAATTATTTATCTTCAAGTCGCCATATCCCATCAACAGGTGTATCTTGCATTTAGCATCTGCATAAAACAAAATAAAACCCACTGATAAGAATAGCAGTTTATATTACAAAAAACAGTTATCTTGGTGCAATTTCAAGCCAATAATCTAATCTCAGATTCAGATAACAATTATAAATCACTTGAGCTTTGCATTTGCAGTTTATCAGCTAGCTGAATTGTCAGACTACTTGTCCGACATTCAGAACTGGATGAGCAGAGGTTTCCTCCAACTAAATATTTGGAAGAGCGAAGCCATTGTCTTTGGTCCCCGCCACAAACTCCGTTCCTAAGCCACCTACTCTATCCCGCTCCCTAGCATCTGTGTGAGGCTGAACCAGACTGTTCGCAACCTTGGTGTCATATTTGATCCCGAAATGAGCTTTCGACCACATATCTGCGCCATCACAAAGACCACCTATTTCCACCTCTGGAACATCACCCGACTCCGACCCTGCCTCGGCTCTTCTGCTGCTGAAGTCCTCATCCAGACCTTTGTTACCTCTAGACTTGACTATTCCAATGCGCTCCTGGCTGGCCTCTCAGGTTCTACCCTCTGTAAACTTGAGGTCAAATAAAACTCTGCTGCCCGTGTCCTAACTCGCACCAAGTCCCGTTTACCCATCACCCCTATGCTTGCTGACCTACATTGGCTCCCCATTAAGCAACGCCTCGATTTTAAAATTCTCATCCTGGTTTTCAAATCCCTCCATGGCCTCGCCCCTCCCTATCTCCGTAATCTCCTCCAGCCCCACAACCCTCCGAGATATCTGCCCCCCTCTAATTCTGGCCTCTTGAGCATCCCTGAATTTAATCGCTCAACCATTGGTGGCCGTACCTTCAGCTGCCAAGGCTCTAAGCTCTGGAAATCCCTCCCTAAACCTCTCTGCCTCGCTATCTCTCTTTCCTCCTTTAAGAAGCTCCTTAAAACCTACCTCTTTGACTGACTAAGCTTTTGGTCATCTGTCCTAATATCTCCTTATGTGGCTCGGTGTCAAATTTTATTTTATAACTCTCCTGTGAAGCCCCTTGGGACATTTTATTACGTTGAAGGTGCTGTATAAATACAAGTTGTTGGTGTTGTTGTTCTTGATTACTGTACTATCTTGTAATCATTCCCAGGTATTCATTATTTAATAGATGGAACACTCATCAAATACCTAGTACCTGATACTATTTAATTTTTTATTAACTAATTTAATCAGTAACCAAGTAACATGTTCAAAGACAAATATTTAAAAAAATAATAGAAACACAGTAATATTACTTGGGGAATGTAGTCTCTCAATGGCATCACACACAATGGAACTACTTTTCTGATAGGGAGGAAGAAAATCACATAAGAGCATAACAACAAGTCATTTGCTCCAATAACTCCCATCCCCACTGAGATCATTTACAATCTATTTTGTCATGGACTCCTGCTGCTCACCTCACATTTAAATTTGTAAGGGAATATTCAGCTTAAATATTTATGACTCTCAAAGATAACCAAAACTGTAGAATATTCATGCATCCCAACATCAACGCTTGCCTGCTGTCTCCCACAGATAAAAATGCCTGTAAGTATATAAGCCTGCAAATTCTGCAGGCATTCTCCTGATCTTAATAAAAACCATATCTTCTACTTAAATATTTTATTACCCTCAACTCCAAGTTAGTGGCTAATATGGCTGACATCCCTAAAGGAGACAAATAAACAAATGCTAAAACAGATGCAATTCAGAGTTGACCACATCTGACTCCAGCACTGATCAAACACATTAGCCCAAAATTTGCTGCCAAAATAAAAGCAAGGCTAGTTATTTATGCGCAAATTCCACAGCAACTTCAGGCGAGGGCAGATGCGCGATTAAACACGGAAATCCAAATGATGCTGTCTTAGATGCGCCACTCCTCCTTTCGCTTCACGAAAATGGCATCTCGCTGTCTGGCTCTCCATTCAAATGCATTGAGTGGTATGAAGTTCTTGTACTTGCATGGTAGATACGAAGTAAACTCACCACAGAAAAGTCAAGTCATTTCAAGGCTAAGTACCCTTTTAACAATGTGATAAGTGTTAATTATTGCAGTCAGCCTCTCTGATACTGAAAATTAACTATTACAAGTATGGTGTCTCATTCCTTCAGGTTTTAATTGTTGGGAGATTTTTTTAAAAATTAAAATTAATTTTTTTGACTTTTTTTCTCTCAATCCAATTCTTCTTTCCCTCTTGTTATTTCTCTTTCTCTACCTGATTTCACATTGAATTCACCAATTCTAATTTACATTTCCTTGTCAGTCCTTGCTCTGTTAATTTCACAATACTTTAATCTGATTGATTAAGGACATGCACAGTTGCTTGCCCTGTTCACTCAGGTCTCAAATGCTCTGTAGATGGCACTGCGCTGTTACCATCTCGCACTTCCAGCAACTTGCAAGGCAAAATACCGTCAACATTAAACGGGCATGGGCAAGTCTATCTAACAGCGGATGCTGTTCGTTGCCCGGCTACAGCAAATTTTGGGCCATTATTAAACTTATGCACTGGATGAAGTGTATGAAATATTCCATCCAGCACTTTTAACTGACCATCTTTTATTTTATTGTAGTTGGAGACTTTGGCCGCGATTTCGCCGACCGAGGCAGGTTCGGGGCGGCTGGGGTTGGGTGTGCAGTTCAAGCCTGCTGCCTGCTCCAGCCCGCTCTCTCCAAGTGATTTTACATTGATTGGGCGTGTTAAGCCCGCCCAGCGAAGTTCCTGGCCAATTAAAAGGAAGCGGGTCTGATGATGTCATTTGATGATGCGTCATCAGCCGGTTTCCTTAAAGGGGCCATGTCCAAATTGATTTTGACAGTTGTGCTGTCAGTGTTCTACAGCAATGAGGTGCTGCAAACAATGACGAGCACTGCACAAAGGTGTATGGCTGCACCCAGGCTCTCCCATGACTCCCTCCATATGCTTATGGAGGGAGTCACAGTACACAGGGAGGTTCTCTTCCCTTCCAATGGGTGGAAGACACCTCCCCAGGAGACCAACGCAGCCTGGTTGCACGTTGCACAGGAGTGCACAAGCAGGGATGTCATCAGGAGGATCCGGCTGTAGTGGCGCAAACCTTTCAATGATCTCAGTAGATCATGAAACGTTACTGCCAAGCCACACTCAATCTCATCCTGCTGTGCCACTCATCACATCCCCATCACTCTGCCTTCCCTACCTTAGTCCTGCACATCTTTACTCATGCCAACTTACCTTGCACCTCCACCCATCCCTCTCTATCAACATTATCACTTCCCCATCTCACTAGCCACCCCTCACACTCACCCTCATTCTACTGCAAGCATACCAGCTAACAAGACACAAGGATAGGCACTTGGGTGGTTTAGCCAATGTTCATGTGAAGTTTCTGGTAATGTGCTGTCAAACATTGAATTCTTTATTTTCAACACTTTGTGTTTCTGGACAGATTTGTGCGCACCTTTGGAAGTGGCTTAGTGAGTTGCAGTGAATGGTGAGTCATAAGGGTACCCCCCCACAATGGGGATGAGTGTGAAAGGAATGGCTTGGGCATTGTAGGGATACTTTATGGCGTTGGTGTGGGGTGGTGCCAACCTGGCGCATCATATGGCAGCCAGGGTGTGCAGCGTCAAATGAAGTAAATCTGGCTATGATGAGGCCATCCCTGGCGTCCCGGGCAGCAATGTTGTCGGGTGCTGATGCCTTGTGTCCTGTGCAGCATCAGTTGATTGTGGAGAAGGTTGATGTTGGTGCTGCTGGTGATGCTGATGTTGGGGCTGAGCGTGGTGGGATGCTGAGGATCAAGGTGAGATTTTTTTCAAGGGCACCGATGCTGATGGAATAGATGGCAGGTGAAGTTGAGATGACAGAAGCAATCTGTCAATGGTGAGAGAGGTTGTTCCAATGAGGTGACACTGGATAGAGAGCTTGCTCCAAACACTTGCAACCTGCATAAAGCTCAATCTGTCTTCCAAATGCAGTAAGCAAGAGCTTCTAACCTTGGAAAGTGAAGTGTCAGCGTTGAACAGACCCCCGGCGGGAGACAGTTTAGATCATTAAATGCATTGTTAAGAGGCAATTAAGTCTTATTTTAAGCTTACCTTTAGATTTTTTAGAGTTCGCCAACGGTATCCATGCTGCTCGGGGATCACGTTAGGTAAGGAGGTCGGATGTTGTTAACATGGGATGATTTACTAACTTGACAGCTGCAAACGGTCTTTAAAAGCTCCCATTTCATAGGTCTTCATTTTCCAAGGTTAGAAGCTGTTGCTCACTGCATTTGGAAGACAGATTGAGCTTTATGCAGCTAGCAAGTGGAAAGTGAAGACCTATGAAATGGGAGCTTTTATAGACCATTTTCTGCTGTCAAGTTAGTAAATTATCCCATGCTAACCAACACCCGACCTCCTTACCTGATGTGATTCCCGAGCAGCGGGGATGCCATTGGATGCAACACCATCTGATGTTTTATGACCAGCCAGTTGTTCGAACCAATTGCCAAACAGAGATGAGAGGCCCCATGCCTTTTCACACCATACTGTTACTTCCTATCAGTGCTTTCGCCGAGCCATAGCTCTGTTGTAAACAACCTTTGATGCATGCTCTCATAGCAGCATATTGCCTTTTATATTGCAGCAATCTCATTCTCTTGCACTACCCCCTGCTGTGATCAAAAGCCTGTGTTTTAAAAGCCTATGTATTTCAATCCTACTAATTCTTTAAGCTCAATATCATCCACCTAGCTTATTTATTTATATGTGCCTATCTTTACAGTATAATGTCCTCAGTCCTGAAATTCATCCTCTTCTTCTTAGACAGTCCCTCGGAACCGAGGATGACTTGCTTCCACACTAAAAATGAGTTCTCAGGTGACTGAGTCCAATGCAGGACCTACAGTCTCTGTCACAGGTGGGGCAGACGGTAGTTGAAGGGAAGGGGAGGGTGGGTGGGGTGCTTGGGTTGACGTGCGCTCCTTCGCTGTCTGCGCTTGGCTTCCGCTTGCTCCCGGCGAAGAGACTCGAGGTGTTCGGCGCCTTCCCGGATGCTTCTCCTCCACTTTGTGCGGTCTTGGGCCAGGGATTCCCAGGTGTCGGTGGGGATGTTGCACTTTTTCAAGGAGGCTTTGAGGGTGTCCTTGAAGCGTTTCCTCTGCCCACCTGGGGCTCTCTTGCCATGTCGGAGCTCCGAGTAGAGTGCTTGTTTTGGGAGTCTCGTATCGGGCATGCGGATGATGTGGTCCGTCCATCGGAGCTGATCGAGCGTGGTCAAAGCGATGCTGGGGATGTTGGCCTGAGCGAGAACACTGACGTTGGTGTGCCTATCCTGCCAATGGATTTGCAGGATCTTGCGGAGGCAGCGTTGGTGGTACCTCTTCAGTGCTTTGAGGTGCCTGCTGTACATGGTCCATATCTCTGAAGTAGGTATCACTACTGCTCTGTAGACCATGAGCTTGGTGCTGGGTTTGAGGTCCTGGTCTTCAAACACTCTCTTCCTCAGGCGACCGAAGGCTGCACTGGCACATTGAAGGCGGTGTTGGACTTCGTCATCGAAGTCTGCCCTTGTTGACCATTAAACAACTAACGGGAGGAGGAGGCTCCAAGAATATCCCCATCCTCAATGATGGTGGAGCCCAGCACGTGAGTGCAAAAGACAAGGCTGAAGCGTTTGCAACCAACTTCAGCCAGAAGTGCCAAGTGGATGATCCATATCGGCCTACTCCCGAGGTCCCCACCATCACAGAAGCCAGTCTTCAGCCAATTCAATTCACCCCACGTGATATCAAGAAACGGCTGAGCGCACTGGATACAGCAAAGGCTATGGGCCCCGACAACATCCCGGCTATCGTGCTGAAGACTTGTGCTCCAGAACTAGCCGCGCCTCTAGCCAAGCTGTTCCAGTACAGCTACAACACTGGCATCTATCCGACAATGTGGAAAACTGCCCAGGTATGTCCTGTCCACAAAAAGCAGGACAAAACCAACCCGGCCAATTACCGCCCCATCAGTCTACTCTCAATCACCAGCAAAGTGATGGAAGGTGTCATCGACAGTGCTATCAAGCGGCACTTACTCACCAATAACCTGCTCACTGATGCCCAGTTTGGGTTCTGCCAAGACCACTCGGCTCCCGACCTCATTACAGCCCTGGTCCAAACATGGACAAAGGAGCTGAATTCCAGAGGTGAGGTGAGAGTGACTGCCCTTGACATAAAGGCAGCATTTGACTGAGTCTGGCATCAAGGAGCCCTAGTAAAACTGAAGTCAATGGGAATCGGGGGGAAAACGCTCCACTGGCTGGAGTCATACCAAGCACAAAGGAGGATGGTCGTGGTGGTTGAAGATCAATCATCACAGCCCCAGGACATCACTGCAGAAGTTTTACAGGGCAGTGTCCTAGGCCCAACCATCTTCAGCTGCTTCATCAATGACCTTCCCTCCAACATAAGGTCAGAAATGGGGATATTTGCTGATGACTGCACAGTGTTCAGCGCCATTCACAACTCCACTGATAATGAAGCAGTCCATGCCCGCATGCAACAAGACCTGGACGACGTTCAGGCTTAGGCTGATAAGTGGCAGGTAACATTTGCGCCACAGAAGTGCCAGGCAATGACTATCTCAAACAAGCGAGAGTCTAACCACTTCCCCTTGACATTCAATGGCATTACCATCGCCGAATCCCCCAGTATCAACATCCTGGGGGTCACCATTAACCAGAAACTTAACTGGACCAGCCATATAAATACTGTGGCAACAAGAGCAGGTCAGAGGCTAGGTATTCTGCGGCGAGTGTCTCACCTCCTGACTCCCCAAAGCCTTTCCACCATCTACAAGGCACAAGTAAGGAGTGTGATGGAATACTCTCCACTTGCCTGGATGAGTGCAGCTCCAACAACACTCAAGAAGCTCGACACCATCCAGGACAAAGCAGCCCGCTTGATTGGCACCCCATCCACCACCTTAAACATTCACTCCCTCCACCACCGGCGTACCGTGGCTGCAGTGTGCACCATCTACAAGATGCACTGCAGCAACTCGCCAAGGCTTCTTCGGCAACACCTCCCAAACCCGCGACCTCTTCCACCTAGAAGGACAAGGGCAGCAGGCGCATGGGAACACCACCACCTCCAAGTTCCCCTCCAAGTCACACACCATCCTGACTTGGAAGTATATCGCCGATCCTTCATCGTCGCTGGGTCAAAATCCTGGAACTCCCAACCTAACAGCACTGTGTGGGAGTACCTTCACCACATGGACTGCAGCGGTTCAAGAAGGCGACTCACTACCACCTTCTCGAGGGCAACTAGGGATGGGCAATAAATGCTGGCATTGCCAGCGACGCCCAGATCCCATAAAAACGAATAATTTTTTTTAAAAGTTGTCGGATGGCCTTTTCAACCTCATGCCGGTCTGGGGTTGTGCTGAGGTGGTGGCGGGTGGCATGCTGCGGGATGGAGTTGAGGACACTCGCGTCGAAGACAGAGTCTCGGTTAAGGAGATCTTCGAAGTGCTCCTTCCAGTGGGCACTGACTGCCTCTCTGTCCTTGATGAGTACGTCTCCGTTCTTGGGCCGCAGGTGGTCTTGACTGCGCTAAAGAATGCACGCATGTCGTGGTTGTCGGCTAGCTGCTGGATCTCCTGCGCTTTCTCCACCTACCATCTGTTCTTTAGGTCACGAGTTTTTTGTTGGACCTCGGCCTTCAGGCGTCTGTAGAGCTGCTTTCTTGCTCTCGTGTTCTGTTGCTGTTTCCAGATCAGGAATGCCTTGCGCTTGCGGCTTATTTGCTCCTGGATCTCCTGGTCATTCTTGTTCGAGTATAATTCATCCTACTCCAATGTTATCAACATCATTGAGGGGAAAAGATAGGCTTTTCGAGAGCATGATTTAAACTGATTCTGTCTACATTCCTGTTCCGTCTTTGTTAAAAATAAAAGTAATGTAAAAACATATCGATATTCTTACAGGGAATAAGAGACAAAGATGGAAATGAAGAGACAAAGAGGAGAGATAGATTGGGAAGAATGATTCAAGAGAGATATAATGGGGGAGGAAGAGAGAGGAATGGGGAAATAAGATATGCTGAGGGAGATGATGGGGGGGAAAAAGGAAGAAATATGCAGGGCAAAACAGAGGTATAGCAGAGAGGAGTGGAGAGAGTTATGCATTAGATAGAAATGGGGATGGAAAGAGAGGGAGATAGATGTGGACATCATGAAAAATGGAGACAACCAGGAGAGTGAGGAGGATGAGGAAGAAATTGTCTGTTATTATGTGTGTGAGCATGCATGAAGAGAGGGCAAAGGCAGGGGACTAGATAGTCTCAATTTTGAATAAAAAGAAATTGATCAGCTCTTCATACTGGCATCAGAAGAGATGGGGCGAGAGAGGCCAATGGAGGCAGTTAATGGGGCAGGCGAGAAGTTTGGGGTGACCTTGCCCTCCAGAATGGTCCTGAATAATCATAGGATTTGGCTGTGGGGAGAACCAATACTGCTTAAAGTGTTCAAACCATATATGGTGCTGGACACCCAGGCCAGACTCATTCCAGGTCTTCCAAAGCCTGGAGTCTTTAGTTTTGAGGTCCTGAATGTGGCTGTTTTATCAGTGAGAATGACAGGAATGAAACACTGAAGGATCTGGAGGGCACTAAAGGTGCAGGAGGGAAAGCTGTTGAGCAGCGCAACGAAGATTGTCATGTCAGGTGGTTGAGACTTTGCAGCGTTGAGACCTCATGTGATACATGATTGAGAGGTAGTTGTAGATGAGGGTCGGAAGGTGAGAGATTGTGTGAGGATGGAATAGCAGAGAAAATGGAGAAGGGGGCAGGAGAATTGCAGGTTGAAGTCGCTGAGGGTGAACTGTTGGCTTGGTGCCGAGACTAAATATTATAGAAATGGGATTTTGGTGAGGAAGTAGCTGGAGGACCATAAAAGAGAAATGGGAGGAGTGGTAGATGGTGAGGTACTCAAATGAGGGGAAAGTGTCAAAGAAGTAAGGAGGCAGGATCTGTGATGAGTGCCACACTACCATCAGAGGTACATGGTGGAATGTGTAGCTGGGCAGGGTGTGGTGGCCTCAGTGAATAGGAAGGAGTCATTGTTAGTGAACCAGATTTCCATTATGCCTTGGATGTTGCTGTGTACAGGATTAGATTGTGGATAGGGAGAACCTTTTTTGTGAGGGAACAAGTATTTTGAAAATGATAGAGTCCATCGGTAGCAGGACAGCCGCAGAAAGGGTCAGAAAAGTAGGCAAGAGAAAGTTAGAGAAGTTTATACCCTGAGGAATAAGGAGATTTGCCTGGCTGCTCTGGTCAGCCACCAGCAGGGTGGAGGATGGAGTAAAGATTTGTGCTAGTCAAGGAGACACACAATCCTGGGGTGATGCCATGATAGGTGATTGTGGGAAAGTAAAAAAAGTGTAAGGTAGGAGGAAGTTTATATGCAGACTGAAGTAGAGGGTTGAGAGGGATGTGGTGCAGAAAGGAGGGCGGAGAAGTATGAATAACAACAACAGCTTGCATTTATATTGCGCCTTTAACGTAGTAAAATGTCCCAAGGCTCTTCAAAGGAGCATAATAAGACACAAATTGACACCAAGTTAATGAAGGAGACATTAGGGCAGGTGACCAAATGTTTGGTAGGTTTTAAAGGAGGAGAGGTAGCGAGGAGAAGAGTTTTGGGAGGGAATTCCAGTGTTTAAGGCCTAGACGGATGATGGCACGGCTGCCAATGGTGGGGTGAAGGAAGTAGGGGAACAGACCAAGAAGGGGCCGACAGGAAATGGGAAGAACTGAAAGGTTGCTGACAAAGCAGGGAGCTTGGGTCTGGAACGGCAATCAATAATGGCACATGGGATAAACATTTACAAAACCCCAAGGTAACCTAGAATTTACTATGAATGTCCTTTAAGTGAAAGCATAGGAACATTCTTTCTTGCACAGTCTGACTGGCCTCATCTCCTTTGATGGCTTGATTTCACTCACTGAGATGGTGGTATGGCAATGGCACTGGGCAGGCAGGATTCAAGTGGGGTCCACAGCCACAGGCAGAAGTAGCAAGTACGCTGAATCCAGTCTCATGATGCAGTGGCAATAATGCAATCATGAAGGTAACAATTATGATACCTCCGAATTTATATATTTTTCTCAATAAATTTTATAACTAGTTATTATTCAGCTGAATTTATTCTCAATCACCACCCTTCCAGCGTATATGCAATTAACTACTCCTCTGTTGCAATGTTGGCATTGCTGAAATAAGACTAACTCAATGTGGTGGTGGTGTGGTCCTCGTGCAGAGCACATTTTAAGCTGTGTTTTCCTGTGCAGAATAGAATTCCTGGGATATCTGATAGTCCTGTAGGGTAAGGAAAAAACAGGTCACTAAACTGCTGCAAAATAATTTATTGTCTCATTGTAATGCTGCCAGCAAAACTGGGACAGGACCAGGGTGTCCGGTCGTCTTAACACGAGTATGTAAGAAGAGCTGTAAATGTGTGAGCCTCATGCATTAGATTTGACGGGGCTGGATTAAGATTGTAGGTTGCATACTTGCCAAGGTCAGACCAGTGCCAGCACACACCAGATGGAAAAAAAGCCGCGAAGCAGAATGTAAATCTATTGAAATGAAGAGAGCAGCTGTAACGTGTTTCTGTTCTGATAGCCAGGCGCACAGAAACAAGTGGATCTTTATTTTTTTATAGATAGATATCATACAAAAAAAAACGGTGAGTGGATTTTCTCAAATCTCTGCTTTGGTGGGGGAAGGGAATCAGATAGAGCAGAACATCGAATGGGGGATCTGACGGCTGCACCAACCTTCCCTCTCTCTCTCTCGGTGGACTCGATATAAGGTTTGGATTTTCTTTACAAAATATTTTAATATGTCGGTCATTCTCATATTTGTGACTTGTTTGGGTATGAAAAAGTGCATAAATACTCCCCCTTTGTTTGCTGTCGGCCTTCCTTATATTATGTGTTTAAAAAAAAATTAAAATGCAAGTTGTTGTTATGTAAAATAAAAGACTACAACCTCCAGAAAGCATTGGTGGAGCGACGCGTGCGCACTGCGCCCCTCCTGACAGCTGACGTATTTCTCCACAGGTTGCACACTTGAAAGGTGAAAGGTCGCAGTTGGTCGCTCAAAGAAACCCCCATGATTCCTATATGCCCAGTTGTTTCTTTCACGTACGGTAAGTAGAATTGGCGATTTAAAAGAAAAAAAACCTTTTTTTTAAAAGAGTAAAAGAAATGGCGCCGCTTTCGGTTTGTGGAGAATGCTAAAGACGTTGTTAAAGAGATTTTTTTTCTGTTTGCTGAAGCTGAACGATGTGATGTGTGAGCTCTGATGATGTTTTACTGGTCTCTCCCTTCTCCCTCTTGTTTGTTTGGGCGCTTCGCGTGGTGCCCAGTGCCCGGCCGGCTAGGCGAAGATGCCAAAATGGCTACCAGTAACTACTTTGGATTTACCCATGGTGGTGCTGCGCAGTACAGGTACGTTATTACTGCACACATTCCGCGGCCTTTCACACTTTCATTCAAATCGGCAACTCCCCTCCCCCACCCTCTTCCTCCGCAATTCGCTGATTTTTTTCTCTTTTTTCTCAATTTCATTGAAGGGGGCAAAAAAGAAAATACATGTTCCCCACATATTGGTAATTTTAGAAAAGAAACGTGACCGCGCGGCCTTTTTTTTTTACTGCTCTTCCTCCGCTGTGTATAAATTAAAACTCCCTTTCCAATTGTAGTCACAAAATGGCGACACGGTGTGTGGTTTCTAATAATGTGGGTGGGTACTTTGTCAGCGGATTTTTATTTTGATTGAAATTAAACTTAAAACAAAATTCTGTTCTTTGTTTTCCTTCGAGTCCATTCATCTCTTCTGTTTCGACCTCCCTTCTGTTTTTTTTAAATCGCGTAGGTTTGTAACGGTCCTTGCAGAGGATCTTCATGGATCATCAAACAGGTGTGACTGGGATCTGGATCTGAGCCCTTGGTGCAACAAAGAGGGCAAGAGCTCAGGACCAGCGAACCCCTTTCTCACTTTTACGTTGAGAAATTTTTACAGTGTTGCTATTGGCATTTAAACAAAAGTTAGCCCATATTCAGCACATCAGATGTGCAATTAGTGGCAATGTTTATTGATTTAATGGGTCAAACTAATATTTAATTTCGTGTTGTGATCTCCCCCCCGCCCCCCTCGTTCGAGTTTTACCAGTATTTCCACTATTATCAGTAAAGGGACAGGTTTTAAAGTATTCATGCAGAAGGGTGCAATCTGATACCGTGATGTCACCGTGTGGTACTAGATTATTATGTCAAGTTTCCAGTAGTTTAAATTAGTAAAATGAATTACAATTCAGACTTGTAATCTCCCCAGAAAACAAAATTAATGTTCTGGCACACTGAATATAAGATTTTTAAGGGGGAGGGAAATGAATACTGTATATAATGTCTTGTTTTATACCAAGCTCTACTGCCTCAATTCAAAACCAAGTCACCTACAGTGTCAAATTCATTAAAGCCCTCCCATCTATTTCACTGACCTGTAGTAGGATTTCTCCATTGGGTGTTGTGGCACTGCCTGCTGATGTAAGAATGTTATTTGAATTTGTTGCATTTTGGCATCATTTAAGTATGCTTGTGTCTGAAATATATTTGGAAGTAAAAGCAGCTGGGAAGTTGAACATGGAATTGGTCTTGAAATAAACCTATTCATGGAAGTTGCATGTCAGAATTGAATTGAAGCACTAAATTTCACACCTTATTCCACCCCTCTGACTTCTCATTAAAAATTCTCGTTCTCCACTGCCCACCCAAGTACCATAAAAATTTTATTACCGAGATATCTTCACTGCTTTCCTCCCTCAGCCTCTGCACCGAGCGACTTCTCATCTTTGGTGATTTCAAACTCCATCTCAATTCATCATGCTCTCTCTCCTCTGAGTTCACTATCCTCCCTGAATCTCCCCAACCCATATTCACGGCCACCCCTTCGACCTTGTCATCTCTCGTGGCCTCGCTACTCCCATCGTGTCAATTGTAGATAAGGCCATCTCTGACCACTTCCTCGTATCACTCTTCACCCCACCCTCCCACAACCCTACTTCCTTCTGTGTCCGCCCCTGGAAAAAACACTCCCAACTCTCTTACAACTGCACTTATGAAATCCTAGCTGTCCAGCCATTGGCCCTCCATTCACCACAACATTTCTGCAGGTACCGATTTGCTCAGCCACACCCTCACCACCACTTTTGATGCCCTAGTACCTATTAAAACAATTGCTCTCACCCTGGCCGTTCCCCCGGTATGGCCCTCGCCTTCACTCCCTTAAGTCCAAGGGATGCAGACTTGAACGGATATGGCGGACAACTGGTTTAGCCATTCACCACCAGATCTGGCTGGACCACATAAAGCATTATCGGGTCCTGCTCTCGTCTGCCAAAATTGCTCACTATTCCAGAATCATTCTGGAATGCAAAGATAAACCCCGGCTTCTATTCTCTACTGCTAACCGTCGTCTTAAACCCCTCTCCCCTGTCTCTGCCACCCTCGCCTCCAACTACAAGTGTGAGGAGCTCATGGACTTCTTTGTCTCTAAGATTGAGACCATCCGTTCAGCTGCCTCTGCCACTTCCCTTTCTTCCCCCAGCCCACCGGGCCAAACTTCCTCCAAGGTTTCCCCCTGCCCTAGCCCTGAAATCACATCTTTCTCCAGTTTCTCTCCGATCTCCCCTCATGACCTCTCCACGCTCATCTTGTCCATGAGACCCACTTCCTGCTCCCTCGACCCTATTTCCCATCAAACTGCTGACCACCCAACTTCCTTTTCTGGCTCCCATGTTAGCTGACATTGTTAACGGTACTCTCTCCTCAGGTACTGTCCCCCTCTCCCTCAAATCTGCCGTCATTACCCAGCTCCTCAAAAAGCCAACCCTTGACCCCCCTCACTCCTTGCAAACTACTGCCCCATCTCCAACCTCCTTTTCCCCTCCAAAGTTCTTGAACATGTTGTTGCCTCCCAAATCCGTGCCCATCTTACCCACAACTCCATGTTTGAATCCCTCCAATCAGGATTCCGCCTCTGCACTGAAATGGCTCTCATCGAAGTCACAAATGACATCCTACGTGACTGTGACAAAGGTAAACTATCCCTCCTCGTCCTTCTTTTCTTGTCTGCAGCCTTTGACACGGTTGACCACTCCATCCTCCTCCAACGCCTCTCCACCGTCGTCTAGCTGGGCGGGACTGCATTCGCCTGGTTCCATTCTTATCTATCTAATCGTAGCCAGAGAATCACCTGCAATGGCATCTCTTCCCACTCCCGCATCGTTGCCTCTGGTGTCCCCCAAGGATCTATCCTTGGCCCCCTCCTATTTCTCATCTACATGCTGCCTCTTGGCGACATCATCCAAAAACACAGCGTCAGTTTCCACATGTACGCTGATGACACCCAGTTCTACCTCACCACCACTTCTCTCGACCCCTCCACAGTCTCTAAATTGTCAAACTGCTTGTCCGACATCCAGTTCTGGATGAGCAGAAATTTTCTCCAGTTAAATATTGGGAAGACTGAAGCCATTGTTTTCGGTCCCTGCCACAAACACCGTTCCCTAGCCACTGACTCCATCCCTCTCCCTAATATCTGTCTGAGGCTGAACCACACTGTTCACAACCTTGGTGTCATATTTGACCCTGAAATGTGCTTCCGACCACATATCCACAGCATAACTAAGAGTGCCTATTTCCACCTCCGTAACATCGCCCGTCTCTGCCCTTGCCTCAGCTCATCTGCTGCTGAAACCCTCATCCCTGCCTTTGTTACCTCTAGACGTGACTATTCCAACGCACTCCTGACTGGCCTCCTACGTTCTACCCTATGTAAACTTGAGGTCATCCAAAACTCGGCTGCCCGTGTCCTAACTCGCACCAAGTCCCGTTCGCCCATCACCCCTGTGCTCGCTGACCTACATTGGCTCTCGGTTAAGCAACGCCTCAATCTCAAAATTCTCATCCTCGTTTTCAAATTCCTCCATGGCCTCGCCCCTCCCTATCTGTGTAATCTTCTCCAGCCCACCCCCCCCACCCCGAGATATCTGCGCTCCTCTAATTCTGTTCTCTTGAACATCCCTGATTATAATCACTCAACCATTGGTGGCCGTGCCTTCTGTTGTCTCGGCCCTAAGCTTTGGAATTCCCTCTCTAAACCTCTCCGCCTCTCTCCACCTCTTTCCTCCTTTAAGACACTCCTTAAAACCTACCTCTTTGACCAAGCTCTGCCCAAATTTCCCCTTATATGGCTTGGTGTAAAAAAAGTTGTCTCCTGTGAAGCGCATTGGGACATTTTACTACGTTAAAGGCACTATATAAATACAGGAAGTTGTTGTTGTAAATTTGACTCTTCTTGCCTCCTGTTGGAAGCATTGCTATTTCAATTCCAGATTATGCTTTTTAGAAACGGCTGACAGAACTCCAGACGCGTGCACGTCCACATAATATAACAATGCCTACTATGTCACTCAAATAATCATCATCCTGGTTTATACAACTCAAAAGTAAAATTGTAGCACACGTACCAGTGGTTATTGTAGCCACAGTAAGCCGTACCAAACTAGTGAATTTGTTTTTTTTTGAAAGTATTAATCCCAAATACCTATATTATTGCATTTCCCCCCGAGAAAAGTGTTGTAATCTTATTACACAGATTTTTAAATATGGAAGTCCAACAGTTCTGTAAAGTAGCTGATATTTTGTCTGGAGAATAGGGCCAGGGCTTTTGTCCAGTGGGGTAGAGTCAGATGAGAGTGGAGGGTGCAGGCCAGGTCCTAGATTGAGATCTGGTTGTGCAGTATGTGGGCATGATCTGTCATTGACTGCTGCTATGTGCGAGATCAAAAATAACTTGGATTGACAGGAACAGTCTTAGCAGGCATCAATGAGAAGATGTTACCAGGGATCATTGACCAATGAAATGAGTTGCCAGGACCAATGAGATTTGACAGTTATGCAGTTCCCACAATCACTTAGCTGGCTATGAATGGGTGGATTGACATTATTTGTAAATTTGAATGTTTTCTCAAGACCTCCTGATTTGCGTGGAGTGACAAAATAGGGTGGTGCAGTATCCTTACTACTGGACTGCTTATGACAGTTGAAGTTTCTGATCACTTTTTTTGTTGCTCCAGCAGTTCATAAGGTGGTACTGCATATTAATCCCAACAAAATCCATTGTCTGATATCTTGTTTTCCAAAATACTCATGGTGACATAACATTACAGCAATTTTATTTTTAAAGAAGTACAGTTCCTATAGTAACATCTGAGAATGAGGAGAAAGTTTTTTGATTTAAAAAAAGATTATGCCATTGCGCATCTCTTCCAGAAAAGAGATTAGCTAGAGGTAGATATTGTAACTGGGCTGCACGAGTACTTTCAGCAGTCTCTCTTTCGCTTGGAAGGGCAATACCGAATATATGATGCCTATTTCTCTCGGGATTGGTGAGAATGGCTTCTCGACCGGACCACAGAATGGAATGTTGTAAGTGGGTCAGATGGAGCTCCTGACGGTTCATAAAATTGGTACATCGATAATCAAAAGCCATTCTGATCCCTGTTGAATTGAGCTTGTTTAATACAGACTTATGTATGTAGCTTGTTTGTTTAAAAAAAAAAACCACATTGAATAGCATTTAATAAATATAAACCATTGTATAATTTGTACACATTCTCTGCCCATGATTTCACACATCCCAAGAATGCGATCACACATTACACTGAATCCTAAAATAGACTCGACTATTCCAATGCTGTCATAACCAGCTTCCCACCTTGCACCCTCCGTAAACTTGAGCTCATCCAAAACTCTGCTGCCCTTATCCTAACTCGCACCAAGTCCTGCTCGCCCATCACCCCTGTGCTCGCTGACCTACTTGGCTACTGGTCTGGCAACGCCTCGATTTTTAACATTTTCAGTCTTGTTTTTTAAATCGCTGTCTCTAACCTTCTCTAGCCCTACAACCCATCGAAATCTCTGCATTCCTTCAATTCTGGCCTCTTGTGCATCACCGATTTTCATCGCTCCACCATTGGTGGCCTAAGCTCTGGAATTCCCTCCCTAAAACTCTCTGCCTCTCTACCTTTCCTCTTAAGACACTCTTTAAAACCTACCTCTTTAACCAAGCTTTTGGTCACTGATCCAAATATCTCCTTTTGTGGCTCGTGTCAAATTTTGTTAACACTCCTGTGAAGCGCCTTGGCACATTTTACTAAGGTAAAGGCACTATATAAATGCAAGTTGTTATGCTGAAGTAGGTTGCTTCACATAGTTAGCAGAATTCAGACATCGCTGAATCTTCTGGTGCAAGTACAGTATATGGTTATGCCACTAAATTCAAGAAGGCTGGGTCTGGTCAAAGTTCTTACCAAAGTTTTTCATCACATAAATATTTTCTTTTCCCTACTCCATACCAGTTACAAACTTTAAAAATTGGGTGGATCAAAGTACAGAGTTCTGTGGATAAATAGATTAAAATTAAGCTAAGTTTAAAAGGGAGGTATATGATAACATTACGGATAACAATACTAAAGATCTGTGAGGAATATAGAAAGTGTAGTAGGGAGGTGAAAGAAGAGATTGGAAGGGCTAAGAAATGATCTGACCCAAATTAACTGGGCAGAAAAGTTAGTAAACAAAAATGGATTAGCATTGGGGAGTCTTCACATTAGGTGGAGAGTACACAATACCTATGAAGTATTCCTACAAGATGACAAGCTGGTGCATCAAAGGATAGTGTATAATGGATAAATAGATTAAAACTAAACTTAAAATGTAGGGAGGCATGAAACTTGGGCTAACAATACTAAAGCTCATCATGAGTATAGAAAGTGTAGTGGGGAGGTGAAAATGGAGATTAGAAGGGGCGTAAGAACCTGTAAAAAGGCTAGCGGATCATACAGAAGAAAATATATCTGGCTTTTTAATAGAATAATTAGAGAGGGTAGATCTGCTCACAAATGAAGGAGGGAGTCTGATGGAAGTATTAAATATTTTGCATTTTTTTTACAAATGATGGTGGAAGTGAGAACATGGGTATATGAGAAGAGGCTGCAGAACAATTTATTGAGTTAACAGTAGAAAAGGAATTGATTCTGAAAAATAGAAACAGAACCTGATGATACGCATCCTAGACAGTTGAAAGAAATTGGTGAGGAAATATCAGAGGCTCTGATAATTTTTCAATCCTGAAATATGCAAATTGTGCTATGAGGCTGGAGAGTAGCCAATGGTACATCCTTGTTCAAGAAGAGAAGTGAGGATAAACTAGTTACTCCAATGTCAGTTATGGGCAAACTCCTAGAATCCATAATTTGAGATAAAATTAGTAAGCATATCGAAATTTATGGGTTAATCGACAGCCAGCACTGATTTGTAAAAGGCAAGTCATGTTGGACAAAATGTAATAGTTTTTTTTTTGAAGAAGTGACTACTGGATAGATGAAACAGATGCAGTAGCTGTGTATATAGATTTTCTTAAAAGTATTTGTAAGAAAAGTTTAGGTGTATGGCACAAGCAGCATGGATAGAGAGTTGGTTGTACAAAGAACAGAATTAGGGTAATTGGATGGTGTTAGGGTAAATGGGCGTTGCTGAAATTGAATAAGGGTTGGAATTGATGTACCCCATGGGTTACTGCTTGAAGTAGAGTCAAAGAACATTTATTGCCTCTCGATACTATATATTTTAAATAAATAATGTCTACTTTCATGCAGACTGGGTACTGCAGTCCTCAACTGAAAAACTCAAGTGATCTTGATGCATGCTTTAATTAAAGTCAGTAATGTTATGCCATCTCTCTCAAATAAATGCAAAGGCCTGAATTTTTTGTTATTTAAAACCTGTTTATAGTTGAGATCTTTCTTGGTTGACAGCTGAGGTAAATAGCATTTCCAACAGTCGTATTAAAGAAACAAAATATTTATAACCGTACATCAAGTTACATTGCGTGTACAGCACAGAACATTTGGCGCAACTGGTCTATGCCAGTGTTTCTGCTCCAGATGAGCCTCCTCCCACCTGACTTCATCTAACCCTATTAGCATATCCTTCTATTCCTTTCTCCTTCAAAGTTTATCTAGCTTCCCCTTAAATGCATCTATGCTATTTGCCTCAACTACTCCCTGTGATGGTGTGTTCCACATTCTTACCACTCTTTGGGTACAGAAGTTTCTCCTGAATTCCCTATTGGATTTATTAGTGACTATCTTATATTTGTGACCTCTAGTTTTGTGGAAACATTTTCTCTACGTCTACCCTATCAAACCTTTCATTATCTTAAAGACCTCTATCAGGTCACCCTCAGCCTTCAGTTCTAGAGAGAAGAGCCCCAGCCTGTTCAACCTTTCCTGATAAATATATCTTCTCAGTTCTGACATCATCCATGTGAATATTTTTTGCACCTTCTCCATTGCCTTTATATCCTTTTTAAAGTATGGAGACCAGAACTGTGCACAGTACTCCAAGTGTGGTCTAACCAAGGTTCTATACAAGTTTAGCATAACTTCTCTGCTTTTCAATTCTATCCCTCTAGAAATGAACCTCAGTGCTTGGTTTGCTTTTTTTATGACCTTAGACTTTGTGATTTGTGTATCTGTACCCTTAGATCCCTTTGCTCCTCTACCCCATTCAGACTCTTATTATCCAAGCAGTATGTGGCCTTCTTATTCTTCCTACCAAAATGCACCACCTCACACTTGTCTATATTGAAATTCATTTCCCAATTGCACCATCATTCTGCAAGTTTACTAATGTCTTCCTGTATTTTGTCGCATTCTTCCTTTGTATTAACTACACTCCTCAAATTGGTGTCGTCCACAATTTTTTTAATTGTACTTGCGATTCCCAAGTCCAAATCATAATGTAAATTGTGAACAACAGTGGTTCCTACACCGAACCCTGTGGAACGCAACTTCCCACCTTTTGCCAATCTGAGTAGCAACCCTTACCGCTACTCCCTGCTTTCTGTTTTGTATCCAGCTTGCTGTCCATTCTGCTACCTGTCCTATGACTCGATGTGCTCTGACCTTAGTCATGAGTCTACCTTATCGAAGGCCTTTTGAAAATCCAAATGTATTCCATCTACTACATGACCCTTGCCTACTTTTTCTGTTACATGCCGTCTCTCGAATTTGTAACTTAATTCCTAAATGAAGCCTCTTAATCATTTTAATACATTTAGCCTTTAGGCATTGGTTTTAAGTCAGTTCATAAAGCAGTGCGGACAAACTTATTCTTTTTTTGTGCTGAGCTCAAGTTATTAGTTTCAGTAATTTTATTCAAGATAGTTTCTAAGTAATTCCTGATTCTAGCTTTTTCTTTTCTCTCAACTCCTGCCAAGTGTGGAAACGTTTAACTTTCCTTAATATACAACCCTTTATACAGAACAAATGCTGTTATTTGGAAGGTGGTAGTTTTATCTTTCACTAGCTGAGTTGTAGCCACCATAATATCTAGTAAAACTTATACTGTATGTACATGAAGGTTTTCTTGCTAACTCAACTCAATGAATTTCAAAATTTATCCAAACTTAAAATGCCAACCTCACTTAAAATACTAGATTCCTTATGAAATTAGACATGCCCAGACTGCCTGTTATGCTCATGCATCTGTATATAATAAGGTCACTTCCAAGTAATCTTTGTTTTTATAACTAGCGATGATTTTGGCTTTTTTAAAAAAAAATCAATTTTTAATTTCTTGGATCTTTCCATGGCATGTACTGTCTGGCGACAGACAGGGACCCTGGCTTCAGGTTTTTGCCAATGTTGTTCTGTAATAAGGTGTTACATGCACAAAAGTGGCTTCAGGTATTTTTGCCCCCCACACACCTTTCCTCCCCATCTCCAAGTAGAATAATGGATGTGAACCTGCATCTTAGCATTTTGCCACTGCATTGGAATACTTAATTCTCTGCATAGCTGTTTCCTGGATTATTTTCAAACTGGCATGATGAGATCCATTTGTGGGTTTGAACATTAAGTGTTGCATTAAATTGAGAAGCATTCATCAAACCTTTTGCAAATCAGTGAACTAGTAATTACATATGTGTTTTATGCACTTCACATGAAAGTATAACTTAGTTGCCTCCCTCCACTGTTCAATTTAAAATGTTGCATTATAAGAACTTTATACAAATTCCTGCTTTGGGGTTATGCCAGAAGTTAACTTTGGCCAAGTGCAAAATTCATGTTTCAAAAATGCATAGAAGCATTGAACAAAATATAATGTAGCTTTAAGAAACACATTTTAGTTTACCATTGAATACACATTTTCTTATTTTTGGACTGCATAATTTCATGTAACATTTTTATAAACTGATTACTGCTCATGTTGCTTTTAAATAAGGTTTTGAAGGAGTGCTCTTGACCAGCCCATTCTACACTCATTGTTAAATCATGTGAAAACCATGGGCAATTACCCTTATTCAGATTTGTTTTCTCTGCAAACTTGCCATTTTGGTCCTGTCTCGACAGGGAGATGGGCTGCTGATTTTTCAGGATGGTAGTGTCATGTGGGAAACATGAACACCATTTATGTTGACATTTGGGCTGATTCTACTGTGTATCTAGCTGCTGCTACATTTGGACTAGTTCTGCTGTTGCTACATTTGAGTTGGTTCTTTTGTGTATTCAGCTGCTACTAAACTTGAAAGAGTCAGTTGACACACACAGAATGGCTTGGATGTTGACCTATATTCCAGGTCACAGCAAAGCAACTCAAGTGTGCCACTGTCCTGCGTTTGCATACAAGCAGAACCAGTTTCCATGGATCAAACACTCCTGCATCAAAAATCCAATGAATCTGTGCATGCATGAGTCTGTCACTGTTTTATGGAAGTGCAGTGGTCAGTGATAGATAGAAAGAACTTGACTTTCATGACCGTAGGACGTCCCAAAGTGCTTTACAGGCAAATAAAGTATTTTTGAGGTGTACTGACTGTTGTAATGTAGGAAATACGGCAGCCAGTTTGCGTAGAGCAAGGTCACACAAACAGCAAAGTGACGATTATCAGATAACCTGTTTGTGATGTTGGCTGAGGGATAAATATTGACCAGGACACTGGTGAGGATTCCTGTACTCCTCTTCGAAATAGTGCCATGGGATTTTTACGACCACCTGAGAGGGCAGACGGTGCTTCGGTTTAACGTCTTCTCTGAAAGTTGGCACCCTCTGACAGTTCAGCACTCCCTCAGTACTGCACTGGAATGTGAGTCTGGATTTTGTGCTTGAGTTTCTAGAGTAGGACTTGAACCCATAACCTTCTGACTCGGAGGCGGGAGTGCTACCACTGACACCGGTGTCTGGACATCTGTAATGTCTGGGGATTTGCATTCTGACATGCTGAATCTGACTTGGCATGTTTAGTGGTCAGTTTTGGGAACTCTAGGAACCTGTTGAGAGATAGGTTGATTGAGCAAAATTAGGTTGCCAGTGCTGCCACATGTTCAAAGGTAGGCTTATTTTATTTTAAGCAGTCACACCAGCTGAAAAGGGCCTGTATTTTGGGAGTTGGTGACACTAATCATATAAAAGCTTCTTATGGGGTTCCCCATAGATCTCGCTACTGTCTGGATACCTGAAATCTGAGTGATTCCTTGCAGAGGGGCAGCTGAGTTGGTGGAATATCATAGGTAGGAAAGTTAGTAATAATGGTACATCTTAAGAGGTAGCAGATTTTTAAATTAACATTACTTGTATTGGGGGATGGAAAGAAGTACTTAATTACCCTCCCTCTCCTCCACCACTACTTTAATTCTCATTAGAAGCTTGTTAATGGCAGAATTGTAAAAAGATTTCTTTAGTCAGGTTTTATAGTGTAAAGTACTAGGCAGGTACTCATCGGCAAACTAGATCACTAGCCCTGCATGATGTTGCTGGAGCGAGGGGAACAAGTTTGCTACATTAAATTGTAACTGTGGTAACGAGCAGCACTCCAACTAGCCGATTCAATTTATTTTGGCTAGTAGCACTGTATCACATACAAAAGAGAAAATGACGCTGTAACGGATTCTTCCTGTTCATTGTTGACTATTATAAAGGATCTTTCAGTATTTAACAACTAATCCTTTTGATTGCTAAACTTCCTCTACAGCATTTAAAGTATGTTTAGTAACTTCTGTCAAAAAAAATCTGTTTAAATGCTAGCTATAGATTCCTTTTGATTTTTAAACTTTGTCTGCAAAAAATGTTGTTGAATATTAAGTAGCATCACGTGGGTCATTGGAACACTCCATTTCAATCAGTGTCTAGTATTCATTTTGACTGCTGAAAATTCACTTTATGCACTGTAGCAAACATGTTCTGAGCTTTATCTTCCTTTACTTTCTTTATTCCTGCTCACGCCAGGCTTTTTTTTAGCGAACCTAGGGTTCACAGTCTGTTGTTTCTTCATCTAAACTCAGTTTCCCCATATTTTTAACATAGGTACTCCTGGATTCCTACCAAGAATTGTGTTTGTTCTTGCAGATCTGTGCAAATTGAATCTGGGTAGTCCTTGTTTTTTGACAGTGCAGACTTGGAGCTTTTCATTTCCCTCTCAGAAATATTTGAGGATCATGAGCATTCAGATGAAGAATTTCGCACTTATGTAGGGCCAAAAATTCGGCACTTGCCGGGTGAGTACGCGCTGTGTACTCACCCGTAAGGCCTCCTGAAGTGCTGGTTTCCTGCATGCACTGCGAATGCGCGGGAAACCGGAACTTCCGGTCTCGTGAAGGGAGGGGTTGAGAGGTGAACCACGTGCGCGGGAGAGGCTGCGCGCACGCAGCGAACTTAAATTTTTTTTCAGGTTTCTCCGGGAAGGTAAGTATGGAAGAAGCTGCGCTTTTAAAAAGGAGGCGCAAGACCTGTTTTTAACAAGGTAAGTGGTTAATTAATTACAATTTAAAACATTTTTCAACAGGTTTAGCTTTTTTAGATACTTTAAAGAAAGGTAAGTTTATTTTTAGCACTGTTAAAAAGTATTTTAATTTTTTCAAAAATGTAAATTTTTGTTTAAAGTAGTTAATTTATTTAACTTATAGTTATTTTAAAAATGTGATGGTTTTAAAAAAAAAATTATTTGAAGTTTAGGTGTTGTTTTGGGGCCGATTTCAATTCATAGATTTGACAGGTCTTCCTGTCAAATCTATGAATGAAAGATGGTCTGCTGCCATTGGCTCTCCATGGCCCACGTGATCCCAGGGGACGCATCGCACTAACTACGCCCCTGGGATACACAAGCACTGCGCGCCGGCAGCTGCAGGAGGCCCAGGAGCTGAAGTCCCCGTGGGCCCAGAGGTCAACAGCAGGCGCGGTAGGTAGGTGCGCGCGGGATCCTTGCACCCGCGGGAAGCCAGGGAGCCTAATTTCTGGGCCGTAGTTTTGGTCATCAGAAACCTGCTTTCTTCTCTCTCTACCCAAAGCAGAGTCTCCATTTCTATTATTGTCTGCATCACATCATAGCTCTCCATGAATGAAAAGTAAAACATAGTTCTATGAAAATAGAAAGTAAGCTGTTGCTGAACAGATTTCAAGGTCCGCAGATAATTGACGTGTTTAAGATGATTAAAGGATTTGATAGGGTAGATAGAGAGAAACTATTTTCTCTGATGGTTGAGTCCAGAGCAAGGGGGCATGACCTTAAAATTAGAGCTAGGCCGTTCAGGGGTAATGTCAGAAAGCACTTTGTGACACACACACACACACACACACACACACACACACACACACACACACAGTATTGGCGTTCTGGAACTCTTTCTTCCCCCCCCCCCCAAAAAAAAAGCTGTTGAGGTAAATTGAAAATTTCAAATCTGAGATTGATTTTTCTTTTAATTATTAGGCAAGGTTATTAAGGATTACGGAACCAAGGCAGGTAGATGGAGTTAAGCTACAGATCAGCCATGATCTAATTGATCAGGCTCGAGTGACTGAATGGCCTACTCCTGTTCCTATGTTCCTAAAGATTTCTAAGCTGGTGTGATATTTGAATACTAGAAGTAACAATGTGAATATGGTGCAAATTTATTACTATTACGAGGATTCTTGAAAAACTGTGGGCAGTAATATTATCCAGAGCCTGTCTTCAAATTCTGCGATGTTTTCAGTAGGAATAAAACTTTGTTGTAATCAGTTTTCCTCTGTTTTTCCTACTCTTTTTGTTATATAGTATTTTGTGCCTTGCCTTACCCTGGGTAAAAAGGATGCTCTTGGAAACTTTCTGCATTGGAGCTGGGAAAGGAGGTTTGCAGGAGCAGCCGAATTGGCTTCCCTGTCCCTACTCCAAAACCCTACTTGGTCCTTAGTGCCTCCCATGGTACAGTGTGATACAGTTAATGTCAGAAACCTGCAATATAGGAAATTGTGGCAGTGAACCCAGATCCTGTTGCTCTGGTTTCACTAGTGTTTCAGTGCTAAAATGTGCTTAGTTATGCTGGAATGCATTTCTACAGGTGGCAGCAACTCTCCAGTATTTTACCCAAGTGACTACTTTGACTAGGCATGAATAGTGAGTTATGGGCTATGTGAGTGTGGATGGGTTGGGAAGCAGGTATCCTTGCTGTATCCAAACGGGCATGTCTAATAAAGGTTGCAAAATAGTGATCAGAGTTGAAACTTTGGTGTCCATGCCTGAGAACGCCCAGGCACTAATACTGCAACTTTGTCTGAATTGGCACATTTAGAAATAAACCCTGAAATTTTCCAAGCTTGTACGATGCTCATAATCAGCTGGTGGCTTGACTTTGGATAGGCAGTCTGACAGCATGGACTCAATTGAGAGAAGTGGTGGAGAGATAGAGCTCAGTATCATCGCAATGTGAAAGCTGACCCCTTACTTAGGGATGCTGGAAGGTAACATGTAGATGCAGAAGAGGAGGAGGCCATAGGTAGATTCTTGAGGAGACCTTGGAACACTATATAAAACACTAGTTCAGCCTCAGCTGAAGTATTATATCCAATTCTGAGCACCACACTTTAGAAAGGACGTGAAGGCTTTGGAGAGGAGACAGAAGAGATTTACTAGAATCGTTCCAGGGATGAGGGATTACAGTTATATGGATAGACTGGAGAAGCTGGGATTGTTCTCCTTGGAGTAGAGAAGGCTAAGAGGAGATTTGATAGAGATGTTTAAAATCATGAAGGGTTTAGATAGAGTAAATAAAATATAACCTGTTTCCAGTGGCTGAAGGGTCAATAACCAGAGGGCACAGATTTAAGGTGATTGGCAAGAGAACCAGAGGCAACACGAGGAATAGCTTTTTTTTTAATGCAACGAGTGGTTAGGATTTAGAATGCACTGCCTGATAGAATGGTGGGTGCAGTTTCAATAGTAGCCTTCAAAAGGGAATTGGATAAATACTTGAAGGAGAAAACATTGCAGGGATATGGGGAAAAAGCCGGGGAGTGGGATTAACTAGATTGCTCTTCAAAAAAGCTGGCGCAGATTCGATGGGCTGAATGACCACCTCTGCTGTACTATTCTATGATGAGCAATGATGCAGGCAAGAGAAGAGAAGCCATTGCTGTAGATATACTGGCTACGTTTGAATTGGTAGGAATCAAACCATGCAAGGGCAGTCCCAGGGAGCTGGATGAAGGAGGAGGATAGCATGGTCACCTGTATCAAACGGGAAGAGGATGAGGAGGGATAAGGTACTATGGTCACAGTCGCAGTCAATGTAATTTGTGACTTTGGCTATGGAAATTAGACAGGAGGGATTTGAATGGAGAATTTTGGTCAAGGCAGTCACAATGTTGGGAGATGACAATGTGTTCAAAGATTTTGGAAAGGAATGTTAGAGATGTAACAATATTTGGAGAAGATGGATGGGTTGAAGGTGGGTTTCTTAAGGCAGGGTGCGATGACTGCAGTTTTAAAGGGGAGAAACATAGTGCTTGAAGAAAGAAACCCATTGGTGTTGCCAGATAGCTTGGGGGCAAGAAAGGGCACTTGAGGGTGGATTGAGGGAACAAGAAGTGGCTCTCGTAGGCAAAATGAGTTTTGAGAAGGCAGGAAAGAGATGCGTGAGAAACATGGGGTGCCGAGATTTAGAGTGGGTGGGAGACATGGGTGAGGGAATAATTGGCATGAGGGAGGACTGAGGGAGACCCCTACTGTTTAGTGAAGATGTGACCTAATGGAGAAAGATCCAATTTGAGGGTTTACATTAGCAATAAAAAAAAATTGTACAAAAATATATAATCTGTATTTTCATATGCATGTGTCTCATCTGTTTATATGCATAGATGAGAATATAAATATAGTTTCAGGGAGGGCTCCAATATATAGAGGCTCATGTATATGTGAGCCTCCTCAGTGAGTGCCCTGGAGGGAAGCCAGGCATCAGTAGGCACATCTTTGTCAAAGCCCCTCATATATGAGGATCTGAGTTAAGCAGTTCGCAACAAGTAAGTCTGGTATGTGGCATTAGATTTTAATGTCAAGAACATCAAGGTGGCTGACATGTTGAGTTGCCTTGTGCACTAAGCTGAAAGCAGGTGTTTGTTGTGCAGCTGATTGGGAAACTGAGACTTGGGACAACAGCTGTTGGAAGATGTCAGCTAGAGGTCTGGTGTGAAAACATTGGCTTGTATACATTCAGGGTTCGGTGCCCATCATGATTAGGTTGAGGAGAAACAAGCAGATACTGCTAAAGTTCTGCACTACAAATGTTGGATGATGTCTAGTGCAAGTCCACACTGTGGTCGGGGGATGGTGGCAGTGTGTTCTCATGTTTTGTGCCGAGTTGTGCTGCTCATCGTATTGTTGTGAAGAGCTCCTGACGTGTACTGTCTGCCAAGTCGGTGTTCAAACCCTTGCTCGTCAATTGTCTGACTAAATAATGTCCATCTTCCTGGGGTGGTGGGGGGCACGTATGTGGCAAGGAAGTAAGCAGGGTTGATGTGGCCTAGCAATCGAAGTTTGGAACAGGGTGAACTCTCTGGTTGACTTGGTAATCTGAAATCTGAGCCATGTAGGTCTGCAGTTTAGGCACTGTTCATGTTAGACTAGCCAGCTTGGCTTACTAATGTAACCTGGAGGCGTAGATCCACTGGACTGAAATTCTTCCCACTCTGCTCCAGATAACCATGCAAGCTAATCTGCTAACAATAGGATGGTCCTAACTGAACAAGCAGCGGGTGCTTATCACTGCTCTTTATGGGGTTGCCTGGCTTTAGCTGGCTAAATTCTGCTGGTATTTCTGACCATGCAAAGGGATCCCTCCACTTTGGATCTGCCAACCTACACCATAGCTCTTTGCATTTGCAGAAGTGGGATGTGGCCCCAGAGGGAGAATGTGCAGTCCATTATCAGACAAACAAATTCTACGTGCATGGATTTCTTAGCTTAGTTTGTAGACTGCAATATGATGATGGATTTCTTGTGTATCAGACACTCATCACCTCTCTTCCTCTCCCCCACCCCTCCCAATGTTAAAATGGAAAAACTAATAAACAAACATGCAAGTGTAACTATTTTCCCATAAAAGTACCTTTTTCTTCTCCCTGCCACTCTTGATGGCAGTGCTTTATGCAGACTACTGTTCTGGGGACAGTGGTGCCCCCCCCAGTTAAAAATCTGAAGTGCAGTGGAACCCAGAAACTTACAGAATACAACTACTAAGCAAAGTACTTCAGCTAAATACATAGGGCCGTATTTTGCGACACCCCCCTTACGGGTGCGTACGAGGTGCGCATGCGCCCGTAAGGGCCGTGCAAGTTCCGGGTTTAGGTATGCGAAGCGCATGCGCGAAAACCCGGAACTTGCAATCTGTCAAGAATTCTCTTGACAGATCATCTGCATCCCCGGGAAAAGGGCCACCGCGGGCGGAGAGTCGTGCTATTTGCCCAACTTCCGCCCGCTGAATGCCCGTGAAATTCTTACGTCTGGTAAAAGCAGGCATAAAGCCTGCTTTTACCAGCATAAGAGTTTTAAAAAATAGAAAAATAAAATTTTATCACTCATTTATACATTAAAAACCCTGTCCAATAAGGTAAGTTGATTTTTAGCCCTGTTAAAACATATACACTTTTTTCAAAAAATTATAAAATATTTAATTAAGTGGCATTTTAATATGTTAAATGTTTTATTTCATGTGTTCGTGTATTTTTTAAGTAATCCCCATTCATACTTACGGAACTCCCATAAGTATGAATGGGGATTCACTTCTTTTATTGGTTGGGCCGGCCCACGTGACCCCAGGAGCGCTTGCGAACCGGCTGCGCCCCTGGGATACGTGGGCCTCTACCCGCTCGTACCCAGAGAGGCCCAGGAGTGCGAGCCTCCCGGACCACCAGGTAAATTTGTAGATTTTTAATTTGTAGATTTTTTTTTTTTTTTACAAGTCAGAGGCATCCGCCCACGGGAAGCCTCCGACCGCAAATTTTGGGCCAATAAATTTTAATCTTAAGTCTTCTGAAACCGGTTAAAATAATTTTCTGCACTTAAAACATCACTATCCCCATCTATACTTGCATTTCTGAAAAAAGCCATTGTGACTTTGTTATGAACTTGTGGCATCACTGCTATTTGAAGGTTTTTGAATTTTCTAAATATTGAAAATGTTTTTGTATTTTTGACTAGCCAACAGCCGGCCACTGGCATTGCATACTCCCATCCAACCACAGCTGGCAGCTACACAGTCCATCAGGCCCCAGTAGCTGCTCATGCTGTGACAGCAGCCTATGCTCCAGCAGCTGCTGCTACAGCAGCCAGACCTGTTCCTCCTGCTGCTGCTGCTGCAGCAGCAGCAGCTGCCGCCACAGCAGCCTATGGAGGATACCAAACCGCACATACTGCAGCAGACTATGGATACACACAGCGGCAACAAGAAGCCCCTCCACCACCTCCACCAGTCACTTCGCAAAATTATCAGGTACGACTTAAATATCAAATAGTATTAATTGTTGTTGATCTCGTGTCGATCATTGTTCAGAACAGTATTTCTGTTTCTGCCAGAGATACTTTCCTCTTTCTACTCTTCATTCCTACACCCCCCAGGATAAAAAAATGAAGCAACACAAAGTTGGAAAAGCAGTGATGAGCGGTAGTCACTACCTGTTTTGGAATTTTTCATGTAATGAAATACCTTGTGGGTTTGTATAAATCCAAACTGTGTTGATGCATTGCATCGTGAGACTGCCAAATTACGTACCAAATGTTCTGCCACAAGGATACAAAAACATCCCTATCAAGGGTGGGACAGAGATAGAGGTTTTAAAATTGAAAGATTTTGAGGGTAAATAAAATTGGCGTTGGTTGAAGAAGTGTAACAAGGGGATATAAATTCATCAGAATGAATGAGGAGCTGAAAAGAGAATTTTGCACAGAGGAGTATTAGAACAAGGAATGGTTTAGCACAAGTGGCTTTGAGACCAAGACTATAGCATTTTAAGAGAATTGGCTAAATATTTCAAAAGGGAAAAATATAAAAGGATATGAGGAAAGAGCAGGGAGAGTAGATAACTACAGATGTAGAGCTGGCACCGGCATGGTTAGGTTGGGCCAAATTACTCCGTGCTGTAATTTTTAATGATTCTAATGCTCCTAGTATTTTATTTTAATTTTTTTTAAATCTTGTTAATGGAATTACATTTGTTTTCTGGGTTATAACTATTTTGTGTACTCAGTTCAAAACTAGCATCTAGCATCCAGTCAGTTATTATGAACTTATAAACAGTAGTCTTCAGTGTACCATGCAGATGATTTGTCAAGTCATTTTTGTAACTAAGATTTGAGCAGAGTTTTAATGAATGTCAGTTGTGTATGCCTTTTGTTCAGCTTGATGTCTTTTTTGAACAGTTAAGTTGATCCTGTGCATTGTGTTCTGTATTGATGCAACCAAAATTGACCAGTAATATGGATCTTGATCTGGGGCACATCACCCTCATTAAAAGTAATAGACTTAAATTTCTTTTAAAGACATGTCTTCCACTTCACACATTTAAAAAAAAAAAATATCCGAACAATGACTCGGTAACCTATCCAACAGTTTCAATTGAATCTTTTCAATTTAGGACACCTACACATATGTGCGTTCCACCGCACCAGCTATAGCCTACGACAGCAAACAATACTATCAACAGCCTGCTGCTGCAGCTCAGCCACAACCCACTGTTGCAGAAGCCTACTATCAAGCTGGTGAGTCTAATACTGTTAAGGAAATAGTAATCAGTAAATTATGGTGTGCTCTGTAACTCACAGATATCAATACTATTGAGTGTAGGGCTTGTCTATGCATTCTATGTACTGATGTGACATCTAAATTACTAAGTATGTTCTCAAGAGTGACAACAGAAAGGTGGACTACACTACTGAGCTTTTATAAAAGAAAAGCACAGTTGATCTGTTTGATAATGCAAATATTTATCTGACTGGATTAGAATGGTATTCTTGTTACCATGGTATGCCTTTTAGGTGCTCTTTCCTTGTAGTTTTGAACATGCTAATGTGTTTCCCATTCTAAACGAACTGAGTAAGACATGGTAGAACGGTGAGTATCCTAATTGGATATGACTCCTGTATGGAAGAGGTGGAACACTGGCCCTTTGTTTTTTCTTTCTCCCCTGACCGACCCTCTTCCACCCACCCACCCCCAAAATGAGACTTGCCACTTAACACGAGGAAGTTGTTGAGTGAACCACACTTGCTGATTCCTAAGGCTCATTTTGCTGTCATGTTTGGGTGACTTGCGCTCTCCTGATGCCTTCAGCTGGGAGAACAGACTTCAGGACTGCCCCAATTGCTAATCCACGATAAGATGACTAAAGAGGTAAAAATATGAATTAAGATAGCTTATTAGTGCAGAATTTTTAAGCATTGTATCCTCTGAAGTGTATTGAGTGACAGGCTACTGTGGTTGAGGTGGAGCAATAGAATTAGGCTGTGTGTGTTTTTAAAACATATCATGATACTTAAGTTTTGAGGGAACAATGACAAGTCCCCTCCTGCTAGCATTCTTTTAAATCTGTTCTCAAAAGTTAATAAATAATATTTTTGTTCCAGCTGCCAAGGCAGGATATAGTCAAGCTGCAACGCAATACACACAAGCTCAACCGACTCGACAAGTGACGGCGATAAAGCCAGCTACACCAAACCCAACTACTACCTTTACTGTTTACCCAGTGTCCACAACTGTGCAACCGGCTGCTGCAGCAGCTGCCACCGTGGTTCCGTCCTATACTCAAAGTGGTACATACAGCTCGACTGCTGTGACTTATACCGGTAAGGAGTAAAGTATTTCAGATTCTTGTATAGATCTTGGATTCTTAATACAAATCTTCTTGAAAGCTTTTTACTCTACTTTTTTCCTGTTGTGGTTCCATCTTTTCCCCCATGTTTCTATATTAGTTTGTGCTTTTCATTTGGGCAACATACACACAAAGTACCTTCTGAAGAGTTTTTTTTCTCTCTGCCACCTGCAGGTGACCTGCTCCCAGGCCTCTGCTGATGGAAATCTGAGCCAGCTGGCAGGGGGCATACAGGAATGGTATGGAGATGAGATTTGGAATTTGTTAATTCACACTTATGCCCCGTACAAAATTTGGAGAGCTCCTGACCTCCACACATTGGTTTCTCACAGCAGTGTGGCTGAAAATGGGACCACAGTGCTGTGGCAGATTCAACCTATATCATCTTCCATTGTGCCATCTTTATTTTAAAAATCAAATACTGTTTTTGACTAAGTCTGCATCTCCTGGAAATGTGGGTCCAATTTGCTTTCATTTATGTAAAAGTCAGTATTCAGTAGTTTTCTGAAGTCTGAGATTGAAATAACAGACTTCAATTTTGCAGTAGTTCAGTTAAATACGCAGGCTGTGATATGGTTTGAACCTCATGTTTGGTGACTTTGTGATGAATTCAGGAGACATTCTCACTTGTCCACTTGAGTGTTTGCTGCTGACTGGTGTAAAGGCTATTTAGCTTGTGTGTGTCAGTCTGTAAAGTATAGCTGATCGCAGCACTAGCCTTCAGGGTTAGGGAAATTTGTAAATCGCATTGGATCTTATGTCTGCCACATAAAGAAACAAATGTTATGTTGACTTTATGTTGGAAATCAAATTAGAATTGAACAGATTTCAAACTTTTGGGTTTATATATATCTGTGAATCAATTAAAATGGTGAGAGAAATTAATTTTGATGCATGCAGGATGTGAAAATGGGATTTGAGTTGACCTGTTTCCCGTAGCTTGATCTAAATATTCTTTCAGACCCACGGATCAGTAAATGGTGACTCTAATACCCTGTGCTCCTAGACTCGAACTATAGTATCCTCCATTGCAGTCAGGAATATATGACAAAGATTAACAGTTTGAAAAATAATCAGTAGGTCTTCAGTTAATTCCAGCAGTTTCAGCTACCAAAAACTCTTGGTGTAACAATTGGGTTCACTGGTGCCATTGATTTCAGGTATGGTGATTTATTAGGTAGCCTTTATTTCCTTTTGTGGCCCTCAATACAATTTATTTAATTTAGATTTTTCCTAACTAAAGGGGAAGACAGGTAGGCCCTCTCCATGCCTCTTTGAGTGTGCTTGAGAATTGAGGGTATTGATTATCTCTCTCCTAACATTTCTGGTGGCTCAGTATGGTGCTTTTTTGTCTTGAAGATAAGCAATTAGTACAAATATTAAGACATGCCTTAAATACTCTTACAGTCCTGTATAAAGTGGGTAAAGCAAAATGATTGGGGAAGTTGGTTCAATGCTTTGATAGCAGACAAGTCGAACACTTTAAAAGGCATAATGTTGAGTATGAGGGATGAGTAGTTAACTCGATTATGCAGCGTACACTAGACTCCAAATGGATAAATGAAATGAGATTACTTCCACAAATCCTGCATGGCGGAAGGCGAAGGGGTTCGCTGAGTATGCGTAGAAGCATGTTAAAAGGGTGGTCAGATGAAAGAGAAATGTGGGAAAAGCATAGCTGTAGCTCTAACTAACACAACTTTATATTTTCAAAAAAAGACAGGAAGAAGATATGAGAACCCCCCCTTAGAAGATGCTTGTGTGGCTGAATTGGAAGTGTGCGTGTGCTTACATGTGTAAAAATGGGAAGGAGTGGTGTCAAAATGCATAGAATTAAACTGCACAGAAACAGAGCCGCCTCCCATCTGTTTGCTCAGGTGGATATAAAAGATTGCATGGTGCTATTTGAACAAGAGCAGGGATTCTCCTGGTATCCTGGCCAACATTCCTCCCTCAACCATCACTACCACACCATCACTACCAAAAACCAGATTAACTACTAGCTGCTGCTTTTTGTCTACATAACAATGACTATTTTTTGTTGGTTGTAAATGCTTTTGGAAGTCCTGAGGATGTGATAAAGCGTAAATGCAAGTCCTTTCTTTAAACCGTATAGAAAAAGCAAATCTGGAACACTACTTCAAACTAAACTGTTGACCATAGGACAAAGTTCAAACTACTAAATGACAAGTTTAAGACTGACCTCAGGAAGATCTGCATATAGTGATCAACGTATGGAAGAGTCTTCTGGGTAGTGGAAGCAAAAACCTTGCAATCATTTAAACAATTGGATTCTGTGGGTTTTTTTTCTGTATGGATGAGCTAGGATTAGTTGCATGCTGTACCTTATCTATTTATCTTTTGTGGGGGGGGGGAGGGGGCGGAAATTACACCTGGGTCGGAGAGAAATTTTCCAGATTTGTTTTCTCCCTTGGCCATAGGTTTTTTTTTATTTTGCCTCTCCCAGGAGATCACATGGTTGCTGGTGGGTGTTGTAAATTGTAATTCTTAGATCATCATGGCTATTTGGGGCAGGCTTGACTGGCCAGCTGGTCTTTTCCTGTCCATCTTTCACATGTTTATAACGATCCTCCTCCCAAAATGGAAATGCACCTGGAGTAAAAATAATAGTTTGAGCTTCTCTGAGGAAATGGCAACTTGGTTATGGTGGATTTATTTATAAAAATGGACTAGTGATTTTCAATTTTTTTATTTCCTAGGAGCTACGTATGCTGGATATGAAGCTGCAGTGTATTCTGCTGCATCTTCCTACTACCAACAGCAGCAACAGCAACAGCAGCAACAACAGAAACAAGCAGCAGCTTGGGCTGGGAACACTTTCACCAAGAAAGTGCCATTCCAGAATAAACAGAAACCAAAGCAGCCACCTAAACAACCTCAGATCCATTACTGTGATGTTTGCAAGATCAGTTGTGCTGGGCCACAGGTAAGAATGTATTGGATTGTAAACACACCAACTTTTGATTTAGTTTACAGTTCACTGTTGCAGTTTACTTTCCAATTTTATAGCACTGGACATATCTGGATCAATGGATTTTGAAAGTTACATTTCCAACATGAATTAATCCCCACCCTCTCTCCACCAAGCAATATTTTATTATTGTGTTACATTGCTTATGGTGCCCAAGAATATTTAGTAATCATACTGTATATGAAATGCAACAAGTGAGTTCGGAGCACAAAATTCAGCTTAAAGGATATGATGTAGCAGCCATTACAGAGATCTGGCTACAAGCTGAGGATGATTGGCAGCTAAATATTCCAGGTTATAGGATTTTTAGAAAGGATGGAGACATTGGGAAAGATTAATTGGGAAAGACTGGGTGTAGCAGTATTGATAGACACAATTACAGCAGTAGAAAGAAGGGATTTTAGTCAGGCAGTGAGAACACTGGGTGTAGTTAAGGAACAGCAAAGGATGCAAGACTCTGGTAAAAGTTGTCTACAGACTTCCTGATAGCAGTGATGTAGTATTATAAATATGGGGATCAGGGAAGCATGTAGCAAAAGCAATGTGGTTATAATGAGATTATATTTTTCATATAGAGTGGGAGAAGTGGAATAGCTGAAGCAGTAAAGGCAATGGTTTTCTAGAGCAATGTTTTAAAACTGACAATGGAACCGGCCATGCTAGATTTAGCAATGAGTAAAGAACCAGAATTAGTTAACAATCTGATGGTAAGGAAACATCTTGTGAATAGTGAACATAATATGATTTGAATTTAATTTTAGGTTTGACAGAGAGAAGGGAAAGTCACAAACCACGGTTTTAAATTTAAGTAAGAAATATTTGAAGGAATATAAAATGAATTGGACTTGCAAGGAATAACAAGCTAACAGCAAAACTTTGTATAAATGTATTATGAGAAATAGTGTGGTAAAGGGAAATATGAACCCATTAAAGACAACTGCAGGTGAGACTATAATGGATAGTAAAGAAATGGCAGATTTGTCAAATTAATATTTTCAGTGGAGGAAGAGAACAAAATACCAGCAGTACAAGGGAACCTAAAAATAGGTCAAGGCGAGGAACTTTGTGGATTTAATAGTTTTTTTTTAAAAGATAATGGAGAACATAAAATGGAGACTTAAAATAGGCAAGCTCTCTAGATTTGGGAATTGTGCCTTTTGGATTGGTAAATTGCGACTGTCCCTCCCATTATGTAAGAAGAGAGGGAGGAAGAAACCAGGTAACAAGACCTATTAGTTTAACATCAATTGTGGGGAAGTTACTGAAATCTATCAACGGGGACAGAGTCGCTGAGCACTTAGACAACCATGAGCTGATCATGAGGGTCAGCATGGTGCACAATACAAAAGTGAGGAAGTTACTACAGAGCCTTGGTCAGAGCCCATCAGGTTTGGGCACCACCTCAGGAAAGATATATTGGCCGTGGAGGGGTTACAGCACAGATTTGCCAGAATGATACCGGGGCTTAATGGGTTAAATTTGAGGACAAACTTAGTTTATATTCCCTTAGGTTTTGAAGGTAGAGCGGTGATCTAATTTTGAGGTTTTAAAATGATAAAGGGATTTGAAAGAACAGATACAGAGAAACTATTTCCTGCAGATGAGTGAATCCAGAACAAAGTGGACATCATCTTAAAAATCAGGAAACACTTTCACACAAAGAACATAAGCAGTGGGAGCAGGAGTAGGCCATTTGGCCCTTCGAGCCTGCTCTGCCATTCAATAAGATCAATAAGATTCAATAGGCTGATCTTCTACCTCATCCCCCATATCCCTTGATTCCCTTAATATTCAAAAATCTATTGATCTCTGTCTTGAATATACTCAACGACTGAGCCTCCACAGCCCTCTGGGATAGAGAATTCCCAAGATTCACCACCCTCTGAGTGAAGAAATTTCTCCTCATCTCAGTCCTAAATGACCGACCCCTTATTCTGAGACTGTGACCCCTGGTTCTAGACTCCCCAGCCAGGGGAAACATCCTCCCTGCATCTACCCTGTCAAGCCCTGTAAGAATTTTGTATATTTCAATGAGATCACCTCTCAATCCTCTAAACTCTGGAGAATATAGGCCTAGTCTACTAATAGAAGTCTGGAACTCTTTTCCTGTCTCTTCCCTGCTCCCTCCCCCTCCCCGCAAAAAAAAAAAGATCTGTGGATGCTGGGTCAATTGAAGCTTTCAAGACTGAGATCAATAGATGTTTGTTGGGTACGGGTATCGGGATATCGAGCAGATGATAGCAAATGGAGTTGAGCTACATATCATCCATGATGTATTAGAATGCCAGAACAGGATCAAGGGCCTACTCCTGTTCCTATGTTCCTCTTGTATGTCTCCTTTTTAAAATGTGTTTTGTTTTCTTTTTCCACAGAGCATTATCCTTTGCAGTCTTTTTCACCTTGTGGGGGTATATCTATTTTGTGGTATATCTCATATTTGACAATGTCATCACGAATGATCTTTCATCCTGTTAACTATTTGCCCACATAATTTGGGTCAAATCCCTCATCACTTCACTGAACATTGTGTTTTTCCAGTCAAGCACCCTTACCTTTCTGATCCTTCATTATCTTTTTCCTGTGCATAGGTTTGGCTTTAAAGGGCATTACAACCATGGATAGGTTCACCAGGATGAAAACAAGGATGAGGAACTGTAATCATGAGAAGAGACTTCAGATACTGGAACTATTTTCAGTAGAGCAGAGAAGGCGAAGGGGAGATTGAAGAGGTTTTTAAAGATTGAAAAGGGTTTTGATAGGGTGAAGAGGAAAGACCATTTTCTCTGGTTGGGGAGTATTTGATGAGGGATCTTCAATTGAAAATTGTTAAAATGAGAGGTTCGTAGAAATTTCTTTATGCAGAGGTTTGTTAGAGCTTTGCCACGAGGAGTGGTTGAGGCAGAGACCATTGCATATTTTAAGGTAAAATTGGATAAGTATTTGAGGCAGAGGAAGATGCAGAGCTATGGGGGATGGTTGTGGGATAGCGATTAGCGAAGAGCCGGCACAGCGTCGAAAAGCCAAACAGTCGCCATTTGTGCTGTAAATTTCTATGGTCCTATGCTGAGCACAGATAGCATTCTCGATGCCGAGTTTAATAAAACCCCAGATTTACTTTCGCCGGTATTAAATTGGAGAGGTTGAACAGAGGGAAAAAAATCTGTTTCTGCTTTACCAGACTTACAGGGAACATTTGGAAGGACAGAAACACAAGAAGAAGGAAGCTGCTCTGAAAACTACTAACCAAAGCAGCAGTACTGGAACAGCTCGTGGCATTCAAAATCAGCTGCGTTGTGAGCTCTGTGATGTTTCTTGCACTGGAGCCGATGCTTATGCAGCACATATTCGTGGAGCAAAGCATCAGAAGGTAAATGTATTGTTTTCAGTTTTATAACTAAGTACTTTTTTGTTTTAATATTTTCAAATCTGGTGAGCAAAGTGTAAGTATTTATCCAATATTATAATATCCAATATTGGTTGAGCCTGAGGCAGTTGTCCAGATTTGGAGAAAACTTACCTAGCATGTGAGGGAAACCAAGGCTGTAGATGAGGCTTTAAACTAAAAAAGAGGGGGTGGGGAGGGGAGGGGTCAGTTGAGGGGAAATTTAGAAATCTAAAGAGAAAGGTCAAGGCAATAGAGCAGTGCAGCGATTTTGGGTAAAAATAAGCAGAGTGTGACAGGAAAGGACAGAGAGTTTAACGGTAGTAGTGCAGCAGAGAATAAGTCAAAGCAGGGAATAATGGTTAAAAAAAAATTAAAGGTGCTTTATCTGAATGCACAAAGCATTCATAACAGGATAGATGAACTAGTGGCACAAATGGAGATAAATGGGTTTGATCTAATAGCCATTACAGAGACGTGGTTGCAAGGTGACCAAGGTTGGGAACTAAATGTTCCAGGGTACTTGATGTTTCGAAAAGACAGGCAGAATGGAAAAGGAGCGGGGGTAGCCCTGATAAAGGATGACATAAGGACAGTAGCGAGAAAGGATCTCGGCTCGGAAGATCAGGAAGTAGAATCAGTATGGGTGGAGATGAGGAATAACAAGGGGCAGAAAACACTGGTGGGAGTAGTATATAGGCCCCCTAACAGTAGCTATACCATTGGACACAATATTAATTAAGAAATAGTAGGAGCTTGTAACAAAAGTAATGCAATAATCGTGGGGGACTTTAATCTTCATATAGACTGGACAAATCAAATTGGCAAAGGTAGTCTGGAGGACGAGTTCATGGAATGCATTCGGGACAGTTTCCTGGAACAATACGTCATGGAACCAACCAGGGAACAGGCTATTTTAGATCTTGTATTGTGTAATGAGACAGGGTTAATGAGCAATCTCACAGTAAAGGATCCTCTGGGGCAGAGTGATCATAATATGATAGAATTTTACATTAATTTTGAGAGTGACTTGCCTCAGTCCAAAACTAGAGTCTTAAATTTAAATAAAGCCAATTACATAGGTATGAGGGGCGAGTTGGCTAAGGTAGATTGGAAAAATAGATTAAAAGGTATGGTGGTAGATAAGCAGTGACTAGCATTTAAAGAAATATTTTATAATTCTCAACAAAAATACATCCCATTGAGAAATAAAACGGGAAAAGTGATCCATCCGTGGCTAACTAAAGAAGTTAAGGATAGCATGAGATTGAAAGAAGAAGCTTATAATGTTGCAAAGAATAGTAGTAAGCCTGAGGATTGGAAGAGTTTCAGAAACCAGCGAAGGATGACCAAAAAATTGATAAAAAGGGAAAAAATAGAATGAGAAAACTAGCAAGAAATATAAAAACATTGTAAGAGCTTCTACAAGTATGTAAAAAGGAAGAGAGTAGCAAAAATAAACATTGGTTCCTTAGAGGCTGAGACAGGAGAAATTATTATGGGGGATAAAGAAATGGCAGAAACGTGAAACAAATATTTTGTATCTGTCTTCACAGTAGAAGACACAAAGCATACCAAAAATTGTGGGGAACCAAGGGTCTAAGTGTCAGCTGTGGCTCAATTGGTCGCACATTCGCCTCTGAGTCAGAAGGTTGTGGGTTCAGGTCTCACCCCTGGGACTTGAGCACATAAAGCTAGGCTGACACTCTGCTGAGGGAGTGCTGCACTGTTGGAGGTGCCGTCTTTCGGATGAGACATTAAACCGAGGCCCTGTCTGCGCTCTCAGGTGGACGTAAAAGATCCTATGGCACTATTTCGAAGAAGAGCAGGAGAGTCAAGGTTGCATTTTAGTGAATGCTTCAAACTGAAGTCAATGAATTAGATCAAACAAGATGGTGAGATTATGAGACATAAGATTTGTGGTATATTATTGGCTTAGAGTTTTTAAATATTTCTGATTTTAAAACTAACTTCTGTTTGATTTAAGCAAATGGTATCTTGTGTTTCATAATTAACATTAATTCTTTAAAACACAGTTGTTTCACCAAATCGGTCGATTTACAAAGTAATTTTATTGCCACTGTTGAACAACTAATTGACTTTTCTTGATATCATCCAGGTAGTCAAGTTACATACCAAGCTTGGCAAGCCCATTCCATCGACAGAACCTAGCATGGTCAGCCAGACGACGACGACAACTACAGCTGGGACCTTGGCCAAGCCAGCTACTCCAAACCCACCCACAGGATCCAGCAGTGGTATGGCTGCTGCGACTGCTACTGTCTCGACTGCTATAAAGCCTAATCCAGTTGCTGCTGTATCTGTCAATAATGTTGCTAACAAGCTGCTTACTGCAAAAAAAGCACCAACCCCGAAGATAACTTTTGTAGGCAAGTACTAGAATTTATTAAATTACTTCCATGTTTGTTTTTAAATCAACAACTGGAGGATAGCAAATGTAACCCTGCTATTTAGGAAAGGAGGGAGAGAGAAAATGGGGAACTACAGACCTGTTAGCCTCATGTCAGTAGTTGGGAAAATGCTGGAATCTATTATAAAGGATACAATGGCCCAGAAATTGATCTCGCTCTGTTCCCGCGGGGGTAAGCCTTTCCCGCGATGTCTCACCTCGCTTATGCTTTTTCTGATCCAGCTCGCACGAAATTGATGTTCCAGACATCAGCTGTGCTGGGCTTGCGTATCCCAGCGGCGTAGTTAATTCGTGCGAGCTGTGGGATCACGTGACTCAGTTAGAGCCAATGGCAGCACACCATCTTCCATTCATAAGTCTCACAGCATGGCTGAGAGACTTATGAATCTTACACCCCCCCAAAATAACAGCTAAACCTCAATTAAATTTAAAAAAAAACCCATCACATTAATAAAATAAGTATAGTTAATTAAATTAACCATTTTAAATAAAAAATTAAATTTTTGAAAAAAATTAAAATCTTTTAAAAAGTTATAAAAATAAACTTACCTGTCTTTAAAGTCTATAAAAAAGATATACCTGTAAAAAAAAAAATCAAAAAAATACTTAATTCACTACTTACCTTCTTAAAAGCGGGTCTTACTCCTCCTTTTTACATTTCCAAAATCTTCAGTACTGCGCGTCCAAAGCATGAAGTGCACAGCGTGCGCGCAGCCTGTAGCGCGCACGCGATGCACTCCGGCCCCGCCCCCTTTTCGGAAGAGCAATTGCCGGTTTTCAGCGCATGCGCAGGGCATGCAGAAAACCGGCAATTGGAGTGGGAATACGCGAGAGTATGCAGTGCGTACTCTCGCGTCCCGGGATCAATTTTCGGCCCAATAAGTGGGCACTTGGAAACGAATAGTAAGATTGGGCAGAGTCAACATGGATTTATGAAAGGGAAGTCCTGTTTGACAAACCTATTGGAGTTCTTTGAGGATGTAACTAGTGGAGTAGACAAAGGGGAACCGGTAGATGTGGTGTATTTGGATTTTCAGAAGGCCTTCGATAAGGTCCCACACAAGAGGTTGGTGAACAAAATGAGGGCACATGGAATTGGGGGTAATATACTAGCATGGATTGAGAATTGGTTAACAGACAGAAAACAAAGAGTAGGGATAAACGGGCCTTTTTCAGGATGGCAGGCTGTGACTAGTGGGGTACCGCAAGGATCGGAGCTTGGGCCCCAGCTATTCACAATCTATATCAATGATTTGGATGAGGCTACTAAATGTAACATTTCCAAATTTGCTGATGACACAAAGCTAGGTGGCAGTGTCAGTTGCGAAGAGGATGTGAAGAGGCTTCAAGGGGATCTCGACAGGCTCAGTGAGTGGGCGAGAACATGGCAGATGGATAATAATGTGGATAAAATGTGAAGATTTCCACTTTGGTAGAAAAAACAGAAAGGCAGAGTATTTCCTAAATGGTGAAAGATTAGGGAATGCAGATGCTCAAAGGGACCTGGGTGTCCTTGTACATGAGTCACTGAAAGTGAATGTGCAGGTGCAGCAAGCCATTAGGAAGGCAAATGGTATGCTGGCCTTCATTACAAGAGGATTTGAGTACAGGAGGAACATAGAAGATAGGAGCAGGAGTAGGCCATTCGGCCCCTCGAGCCTGCTCCACCATTTAATGAGATCATGGCTGATGATCCAAATTCAGTACCCTGTCCTTGCTTTCTCCCCATATCCCTTGATCCCTTTAGCCTTAAGAAATATATCTAACTCCTTCTTGAATATATTTAATGAATTGGCCTCAACTGCCTTCTGTGGTAGAGAATTCCACAGGTTCTCTACTCTGGGTGAAGAAATTCCTCCTCATCTCAGTCCTAAATGGCTTACCCATTATCCTTAGACTGTGACCCCTGGTTCTGGACTCCCCCGCCATCGGGAACATCCTTTCTGCATCTAGTCTGTCGAGTCCTGTTAAGTTTCAATGAGATCCCCTCTCATTCTTCTAAACACCAGCGAATACAAGCCCAATCGACCCAATCTCTCCTCATACGTCATTCCTGCCATCCCAGGTATCAGTCTGGTGAATCTTTGCTACACTCCCTCCATGGCAAGAACATCCTTCCTCAGATAAGGCGACCAAAACTGCACACAATACTCAAGGTGTGGTCTCACCAAAGCCCTGTACAACTGCAGCAAGACATCCTTGCTCCTGTACTCTAATCCTCTCGCTATGAAGGCCAACATACCATTTGCCTTCTTAACTGCCTGCTGCACCTGCATGCTTACCTTCAGCGACTGGTGCACAAGGACACCCAGGTCTCGTTGCACTTCCCCTTTTCCCAATCTATTGCCGTTCAGATAATAATGTGCCTTCCTGTTTTTGCCACCAAAGTGGATAACCTCGCATTTATCCACATTATACTGCATCTGCCATGCATCTGCCCAATCACCTAACCTGTCCAAATCATACTGGAGTTTCTCTGCATCCTCCTCACAGCACACACGCCCACCCAGCTTTGTGTCGTCTGCAAACTTGGAGATATTACATCTCGTTCCCTCGTCTAGATCATTAATATATATTGTGAATAGCTGGGGTCTTAGCACCGATCCCTGCGGTATCCCACTGGTCACTGCCTGCCACTCATAAAAAGACCCGTTTATTCCAACTCTTTGCTTCCTGTCTGCCAATCAGCTTTCTATCCAAGTCAGTACCTTACCCCCAATCCCATGTGCTTTAACTTTGCATGCTAATCTCTTATGCGGGACCTTATCGAAAGCCTTCTGAAAGTCCAAACACACCACATCCACTGGTTCTCCCTTATCTATTCTACTAGTTATATCCTCAAAAAATTCCAGTAGATTAGTCAAGCCTGATTTACCTTTTGTAAATCCATGTTGACTTTGTCTGATCCTGTCACTGTTTTCCAGGTGCTCTATTACATCTTTTATAATGGACTCTAGCATTTTCCCCACTACCGATGTCAGGCTTTTACCGGTCTATAATTCCCTGTTTTCTCTCTACCACCTTTTTTAAATAGTGGGGTTACATTAGCTACCCTCCAATCCATGGGAACTGTTCCAGAGTCTATAGAATTTTGGATGATGACCAGCAATGCATCTACTATTTCTAGGGCCACTTCCTTAAGTACCCTAGGATGTAGATTATCAGGCCCTGGGGATTTATCGGCCTTCAATCCCGTCAATTTCCCTAACACCATTTCCCTACAAATACTGATTTCATTCAGTTCCTCACTCTCATTCGACCCTATGTTCCCCGACATCTCTGGGAGGTAATTTGTGTCCTCCTTTGTGAAGACAGAACCAAAGTATGTATTTAATTGGTCTGCCATTTCTTTGTTCCCCATTATAAATTCCCCTGATTCTGACTGCAAGGGACGTACACTTGACTTCACCAATCTTTTTTTCTTCACATATCTATAGAAGCTTTTACAGTCAGTTTTTATGTTCTATTTTCCCCCTCTTAATTAATCCCTTTGTCCTCCTTTGCTGAATCCTAAACTGCTCCCAATCCTCAGGTTTGCTGCTTTTTCTAGCCAATTTATATGTCCTCTCCTTGGATCTTATGCTATCCCTAACTTCCCTTGTTAGCCACGGTTGAGTCACCTTTTTTTGTTTTATTTTTATGCCAAACAGGGATGAACAAATTCTGTAGTTCATCCATGCGATCTTTAAATGTTTGCCATTGCCTATCCACCGTCAACCCTTTAAGTAATGTTCCCCAATCCATCCTAGCCAACTCGCACCTCATACCATCGTAGTTTCCTTTATTTAAATTCAGGACCCTAGTCTCTGAGTCAACTACTTCATTCTCCATCTTAGAATTCTTCATTATCATATGATCGCTCCTCCCCAAGGGGCCTCGCACAACAAGATTGCTAATTAATTATTTCTCATTACATAATACCCAGTCTAGGAGGGCCTGATCGCTAGTTGGTTCCTCGACATATTGGTCCAGGAAACCATCCCGTATACACTCTAGGAATTCCTTCTCCACAGTATCGTTACTAATTTGGTTAGCCCAATCTATATGTAGATTAACTGCTGTGCCCTTCTTGTACGCGTCTCTAATTTCCCGTTTAATGCCATCCCCAACCTCAGCATTACTGTTTGGGGGTCTGTATACAACTCCCACTAACGTTTTCTGCCCCTTGGTATTTCTCAGCTCTACCCATACAGATTCCACATCATCAGAGCTAATATCCTTCCTTACTATTGTGTTAATCTGCTCTTTAACCAGCAATGCTACCCCACCTCCTTTTTCTTTTTGCCTGTCTTTCCTGAATATTGAATACCCCTGGATGTTGAATTCCCAGCCTTGGTCACCCTGGAGCCATGTCTCCGTAACCCCAATTATATCATATCCGTTTACATCTATTTGCGCAGCTAATTCATCCACCTTATTACGAATGCTCCTCGCATTAAGACACAAAGCCTTCAGGCTTGTTTTTTTAACACTCTTAGACCTTTTAGAATTATTATTTACTGTGGCCATGTTTAATTTACACCCTTGATTTCTCTGACTGCCACTTTTGCTTTTCTCCTTCCTGTCTTTTGCTTCTATCCTTGCTTCCCTTTCCTCTGTCTCCCTGCACAGGTTCCCAACCCCCTGCCATTTTAGTTTAAACCCTCCCCAACAGCACTAGCAAACACTCCCCCCAGGTCATCGGTCCCGGTCCTGCCCAGGTGCAAACCGTCCAGTTTGTACTGGTCCCACCTCCCCCAGAACCAGTTCCAATGTCCCAGGAATTTGAATCCCTCCCCCTTGCACCATTCCTCTAGCCACGTATTCATCTGAAATATCCTTCTATTTCTACTCTGACTAGCACGTGGCACTGGTAGCAATCCTGAGATTACTACCTTTCGAGGTCCTATTTTTTTAATTTACCTCCTAACTCCCTATATTCAGCTTTTAGGACATCATCCTAATATATATTTGGAGTAAAGAAGTCTTACTCCAATTATATAGGGCCTTGGTGAGACCACACCTGGAGTACTGTGTACAATTTTGGTCTCCTTACCTAAGGAAGGATATACTTGCATAGAGGGAGTGCAACGAAGGTTCACAAGATTGATTCCTGGGATGGCAGAACTGTCGTATGAGTAAACTAGGCCTGTATTCTCTTGAATTCAGAAGAATGAGAGGGGATCTCATTGAAGCATACAAAATTATTACAGGGCTTGATAGGGTGGATGCTAGGAGAATGTTTCCCTTCGCTGGGGAGTCTAGAACCAGTGGCCACAGCCTCAGGATAATGGGTAGGCCATTCAGGACTGAGATGAGAAGAAATTTCTTCACAGAGGGTGGTGAATCTTTGGAATTCTCTGCTCCAGAGGGCTGTGGAGGCTCAGTCATTGGGTATATTCAAAACAGAAGTCGATAGATTTCTGACTAGTATGGGCATCAAGGGATATGGCGATTAGGCTGGTGAATGGATTGAGGCAGAAGATCAGCCATGATCTCATTGAATGGCGGAGTAGGCTCGAAGGGCCGAATGGCCTACTCCTGCTCCTATTTCTTATGTTCTTAACAAGCTGGCTCTGCTGCAACTACAGCTCCTATTTGCTAACTTGTTGAGTACGCGAAGAGTGGTATCTGACTGTCCAGTTGTTGCATTTGAGGTTGAAGAGAATGGAAGGAAAGAACAGCAAGATTAATCATAATTAATATAACATTTTTGCCAAACAGTAAAAATCAATGCTTAAAGTCATTAGTGATGGCGAAGTTGATTGTACTAAATGTCATTGCTCTGAGTTTACTTGGGTAAATCTGGACTGAAAAAAATCATGGTGATCAAACACCTGTTGTGTTGATGTAATAGCTATTAAATTTTATTTCAAGTGTCATGCATTTAAATGAATCCCATTTGTAATGTAAAATAACAGCAATTAGCTACTGTTCATGTATAAGTTGCTCGATTATGGTGGTTGAAGTATTGAATTGTTCTCTAGGTGGTAACAAGTTGCAGACCACAGGAACTATAATTGAGGAAGTCAAAACACCTGAAGTAAAAGTGGCAACACCACCTGTTCAAGAGACCAAATCAGAGGCAGTGGTGGAGCCAATGACAGCACTTGCTGCATTGCAAAGTGATGTTCAGCCTGTTGGTCATGATTATGTGGAAGAGGTAATTTTATGGAGACCTGTTGATGATGTTGGTTCCCATTTGGACATTTTGGCATTTACTACCGTTACGAGGGTATGAGCTGCTTCTAAAAGTAGGGGGAAAAATTGTAGGATCCTATCGATTTTATGCAGAATAATGAAACTCTTCCATATACTGCAATATGAAAATTTTAATTCTTTCATCTAAAATGTGTATTGAAAGCAATTTTCTTTTAATACTTTTTATGCATATATATGGGGTGAATTGTCGCGATCTGAACTAGCAGATTTCTGATTCTATTTGATACCAGATCCTTTCCAGATCTACCTGTTATCTTCAGTATTTCTGCAATGACTTTGGTTATTTAATGTATATGCATTTTAATTTGAATATTTGTATGTTTCAGTATTATGGAGCCATTTTTTATAAATATTGCAAAGACCGAAGCCATTGTCTCCATTCCCTAGTCATCAACTCCATCCCTCTCCCTAGCATCTGTCTGAGGCTGAACCAGACAGTTGGTGTCATACCTGACCCTGAAATGAGCTTCTGACCACATATCCGCAGCATAACTAAGACCTCTTATTTCCACCTCCGTAACATTGCCTGACGCTGTCCCTGCCTCCGCTCATCTGCTGAAACCCTCATCCATGCCTTTGTTACCTCTAGATTTGACTATTCTAATGCGCTCCTGGCTGGCCTCCTATGTTCTACCCTACGTAAACTTGAGGTCATCCAAAACTCTGCTGCCCTTGACCTAACGCTCTTCAAATCCCGTTCACCCATCACCCTGGTGCTCGCTGACCTACATTGGCTCCCGGTTAAGCAACACCTCGCTTTTAAAATTCTCATCCTTGTTTTCCAATCTCTCCATGGACTCGCCCCTCCCTATCTCTGTAATCTTCTCCAGCCCCACAACCTCCCCGAGATATCTGCGCTCCTCTAATTCTGCCCTCTTGAGCATTCCTGATTTTATTTGCTCAACCATTGGTGACCGTGCCTTCAGTGGCCAAGGATCTAAGCTCTGGAATTCCCTCCCTAAACCTCTCCCCCTCTCTACCTCTTTCATCCTTTACGACGCTCATTAATACCTACCTCTTTGACCAAACTTTTGGTCATCTGCCCTAATTTCTCCTTATGTGGCTCGGTGTCAAATTTTGTTTGATAACACTCCTGTGAAGTGCCTTGGGACGTTTTACTGTGTTAAAGGTGCTATATAAATACAAGTTTTTTTGTTGTTGTTCCTGCTTGCACCTCTTTCCAGTTTTTGGACTTTGGATTGGGGAAAAAAGTTATTTTTAAGTTGGTGTGCAAAGCTGACCGTGATTTATTAGGGTGTCTGGTCCCTGCACTCCACTGAGATGATCTGTGTGCTCTGCTTGCACTACCTAGTTTCACATCTGAAACTAGAAGTACTGTAGTTGTTAAATTAAAGGTAACCGTTTGCTAGTTTTCAATGCTCTACCATATCAGATCCTCAATCTTAATTTGCCGTGAGTTAAAATTATAACGTGTTATGAATTTAGTTCAAAGTGAACATGGTGCATTGCGGAATATCAAACTGGGTACCTATATTTCTGAGATGCTGAATTTTTTTCTTGTGCACCCCTTTTAAAGGAAAATTGGCTCCTTTTGATACATTTAGTTTTTCTATTGAGTAGCTGAGCTGTACAGACTATGATTGATCCTCTGCAGAATTAGCTGATCTTAACTGGGGCAGGGGTAGGGATGTTACATTCAGCTTCGCTGCCCCAGGTTCACGATCCATGCTGGAAGTGTGCAAGTATAGGCATTAAGTATGAACAGGATTGCATCTCACTGTGATGCTTCATGCAGTCAAATAGCCTGCCAACACTCGCTGTCAAATCTGCTACACGAGTAATGTGATCATCGTGACGGAGTGCTGGCACACACACCCCTGAGTCAAAGTTGTGGGTTCAAATCTCACTCCTGGACTTGAGCACATATTCTAAGCGGACACTTTACTGATACATTGTCAGAGCTCTTATCAAAGTCACAAATGACATCCTACATGACTGACAAAGGTAAACTATCCCTCCTCGTCCTTCTCTACTTGTCTGCAGCCTTTGACATGGTTGACCACTTGATCCTCCTCCAACATCTCTCCACCGTCGTCCAGCTGGGTGGGACTGCCTGGTTCCAGTCTTATCTATCTAATTGTAGCCAGAGAATCACCTGCAATGGCTTCTCTTCCGGCTCCCGCATTGTTACCTCTGGTGTCCCCAAGGATCTATCCTTGGCCCCCTCCTATTTCTCATCTCCATGCTGCCTCTTGGCGACATCATCCGAAAACACAGCGTCAGTTTCCACATGTACGCTGACGATACCCAGCTCTACCTCACCACCACTTCTCTCGACCCCTCCACGGTCTCTAAATTCTCAAACTGCTTGTCTGACATCAGTACTGGATGAGCAGAAATTTCCTCCAACTAACTATTGGGAAAACTACAGTCATTGCCTTCGGTCCTCGCCACAAACTCCGTTCCCTAGCCACCGACTCCATCCCTCTCCAAAGCATTTGTCTGAGGCTGAACCAGACTGTTCGCAACCTTGGTGTCATATTTGACCCTGAAATGAGCTTCCGACCACACATCCGCGCCATAACTAAGACTACTTATTTCCACCTCCATAACATTGCCCGTCTCCACCCCTGCCTCCGCTCATCTGCTGCTGAAACCCTCATCCATGCCTTTGTTACCTCTAGATTTGACTATTCCAACGCACTCCTGGCTGGCCTCTAGCGTTCTACCCTACATAAACTTGAGGTCATCCAAAACTCTGTTCCACTTGTCCTAACTCGCACCAAGTCCTGTTCACCCATCACCCCTAACCTACATTGGCTCCCAGTTAAGCAACGCCTCGATTTTTAAAATTCTCATCCTTGTTTTCAAATCCCTCCATGGCCTCGCCCCTCCCTATCTCTGTAATCTCCTCCAGTCCCACAACTCCCCTGAGATATCTGCGCTCCTCTAATTCTGCCCTCTTGAGCATCCCTGATTATAATCACTCAACCATTGGTGGCCGTGCCTTCAGCTGCCAAGGCCCTAAGCTCTGGAATTCCCTCCCTAAACCTCTCCGCCTCCCTATCTCTCTTTCCTCCTTTAAAACGCTCCTTAAAACCTACCTCATCTTCCCTAATATCTCCTTTTGTGGCTTGATGCCAAATTTTGTTTTATAACACTCCTGTGAAGCACCTTGGAACATTTTGCTACGTTAAAGGCGCTATATAAATACAAGTTGTTGATGATGATGATGAGATGCCATTTTTCGATATGACCTAAAACCAAGTCCTTGTTCAGGTGGATGTTGTTGTTGTTGGATGTCAAAGAGCCCTTGGCGTTTTCAAAGAACAGCAGGGAGTTCCTCCCGTATTTTCCCCACCATTCGTCCCGTACCCAAGATTAGCTAGACATCTTTTCCATTTACTGTTTTTGGGACCTAACCGTACATATCTGTCTCTCTTTCTTGCTCTTGTGCTCTCGCTTACTCTCATTCTGGGTGAGGTACCAGAGCATACTTGGCATCTATGGAACTATATCGCAGGGAAGATTCAACACCTCGGTAGGGGGAGGAGGAGACAAAATTGGTGAGGGGATAAGAAATTTGCCTTTTTTAGAAACACTAAGATTACATGGCCCAGTTTTCCCTCTCGCTTCCATTTTCTTCAAAAAAAAAAGGTTTTCAGAAATCTGCCAGCCTAAATGATATTACAAAATCTGGAGTATAAATTGCAATTCATAGTTATTTGGATTTTGAACTTTGAAGGGGTATGTGTACAGGTGAACCATAGTTATTTTTCTTGTATCTATACTGAACAGAGATCCATGTGATCATACGAGGACTGAAAACCACTGCCAGGCTGAAGCCTGTGGTCTTGACCTTTGACTTTTCAAATGTAATGTTTAAAATAGCATGTGAACTCCGTGCTCTTCTTCAATTAGTGCCACCTGAACAGGCAAACAGGGCCCCAGTTTAGTGTCTCATCCAAAAAAAGGCACCTCCCTCAGTACTGCACTGAAGTGTCAACCTAGAATATGTGCTTAAGTTCTGTCGTCCTTCTGCCACCATGTTTAATGGATTAAAAACGTCCTGAGAGGTATTTTATGATGTGCTTCTCCAAGGTGGTGCGATGGGGAGTGCAATCCCCCTTTAAAATGTTGCACACATGGATTAAAGTTAATTGCATCGTTACTCTAGGTGGGTAATTATTGCTAATTGTTGGCAAATCCTGTGTACAGATGTTGTCCTCCCACCCAAAATAATATTTGGGCTCATTTTGGAAAAATGGGATTTATGCATTGTTAAAACTTCACAAAGTATTAGAAAATTTGTACTGTTTCAGTATGTATACTTCCATTTAATATTGGCTTCACCATATTTAATATGTGCATAAAATGGCTGGTAATCTGTTTTCTTACGGTCGGTTGTTCCCTGCTGAGCAGTCTAATGCATAATGACAGAGCTGCTTGGACACTTGCGATGTGTACTTTCAAGCAGGAACCTTGAGCTTCCTATAGCCATAGAACACCTTATGGCAAAAATATCTTCAAACGCTTATTTTTTTTCGTGAATTCATGTTTGATGTAAATTTCCCATCTCTTGCAAGGTTCGAAACGATGAAGGCAAAGTGATTCGTTTCCACTGTAAGTTGTGTGAGTGTAGTTTCAATGACCCTAATGCAAAGGAAATGCATTTGAAAGGAAGAAGACACAGACTGCAGTATAAGGTGAGTGTTGAGCCAATAAAAATGATTAGTTATCAATTATATTTCACAAATGGTGTGAAATATTTCTCTCTTCCTTCTAAATAAAGAAAAAAGTAAATCCTGAATTACAAGTTGAAGTAAAGCCGAGCATTAGAGCAAGAAAAATCCAAGAAGAAAAAATGAGAAAACAAATGCAGAAGGAAGAATACTGGAGACGGAGAGAGGAAGAGGAGCGCTGGCGTATGGAAATGAGGTAATCAAATTATCATTTGAGTTTATTTGAAAGAGATTTGATTCATCTCCCACCATGAATTTCTACGTTTATAATCCAGAATTAAGGCACTCTGCATGCCTATTATGTAATCTCACAAACCTATTAAAATTCCAGGATGGCACAAATGCGTTCCTTTGTTTCATTATATACTAAAATGCTCATCGTGGTTTGACTTCAATTTTTAAATTTAGGGGTTAATACTTTGGGTGTATTCCTTCATGAAGCACTTATTCTCAGATTTATGATGTAGCATGTTAACTGGCTTTTGTTAAAGATATCCTCATTAAAATTAGTTTATCCTAAATAGTTGGAACATTTGAGATGATAAATATCGACCATAGCTAGAGTTGTAATTTTTGTGAAGGGTGACTAAAATGCAAGGATTTTGTGTTCTTCAGACGGTACGAGGAGGACATCTACTGGAGGAGGATGGAAGAGGAACACCATTACTGGGATGACCGCCGCAGAATGGCTGATGGATATCCACCAGGCCTACTTGGCGTTCGACCTGGAATGATGCAACCCCAGGGGCCACTGGTATGTTGTTTTTCGTGAAGTTTAAGCTAATTTGGTACATAAACCTAGATAGAAAACATTTCATGTTGAGGACTGAAATGAGATTTCTCTGAATTGGAAGTAGTGATTCCTTAATCTCTGTGAATAATTTGGGACTATTTCTCCAAATTTTAACTGATTTGAAACATGCCCTTCCTGCTATTACATGCAAGTTTTGAGCTCCCACATACTTTCCCACTGAGGTGAAGAAAGATCAGTTACTTTTTCACCTTTTGCTCATTGATTTACCTGTAGTAATTGTTTTTGGTAAAGATAGTTTGTGGTTTAGATACTTCAGAGGGAGAAAATTAAATGTAGAAGTATATTTTTCAATTACTAGCTGGTATAATCTGGCTGCAAGCAGCTTTCCTTCCATGTTTGTAGTAGAATATATATAATAAACTGAAGCAAGCAGCATAGGAAATGCATTATGTTGGTGCTAACTTGAAACCTCTGCTTAGCCTCCTAGACGTCCAGACTCATCAGATGATCGCTACGTTATGACAAAGCATGCTGCTATCTACCCAACTGAGGAGGAGCTGCAGGCCGTCCAGAAGATAGTCTCGCATACTGAACGTGCTCTTAAACTAGTGTCTGACTGCATCACGGAGCAAGATAAACCAAAGAACAAAGAGGATGAAAAGAAAGATGCAATCAAAGATAGGTATGGCACTTTATAGTTGCAGGTTCTGATGTCTGCACATCTCTTTAGACAATGTGAGAATTTTGTGACCAGTTAAATGTATGCAGACTGTACTTTTATATCTAGTTTACGAGCCATTAGAGTAGGAGTGATGTTTTCCAAGTATAAGATAATGAACAGTTGGCTGCCAGATTTATTTTGAGTTGTTACTCTATCTTAAACTAAGGGTGTTAATTTTTAATGCACCAAAGGAATAATGTTTAGGGAATAGTTTAATATATCAAGGATTGTGATAGAACTTTATTTACCCTTATTTATTACTTTATTTATTTTCTGATTTAGAATTACTTGACATTAAACTTTTTTTTTAAATTGTGACTACCTGGCTTTTCTGCAATTACTTACCCTTATGGAAGACTACATGCTCTTTGATCTGATTACGTGACAATTGGTGTGCTCTATGGAAGCAAACTGGCTGTTGCTCACAGTGGAAAAGAAGGCAAAATCAATTTTTATTATAACCATCTTTGAAAATTAGTGGTTTGCAATTAATTTCTACGCTAAATGGTGCAAGGGAGAATATAGTTTTTCTTTAAATGATGTTCTTTGCAAGTCAAAAAGTGCAAGTTTTCATGAATCCACTGCATATAAATCTCATAATTCCAGTTTCAATGTAAAGTGATTCACAACAAACTGAACTGGATAGCTTTATAGGAACAAAGTTTGTGGTCTCGTCAGAAAATCGGCATCCTGTATTTATTACCAGGCTTTGCTGGAAAAGGTGGAGATTAATTGCTAGAGAGAAACTTTGAGTGGGGAGGAACAATGAGGGGAAAAAATTATATAACCTGCAGGAAAAGTACCATTTGGCATTTACTCTTGAATTCCACTATTACTTTTGCTAAGTTACTAGTGACTATGAGGTATAGTGACTTGATGTGGATTTTTTTCTCTTTCCCACCCACACTTGTTACAGAAGAGACGATAGCCAGAGAGCTTTGAAGGGTGTAATGCGAGTTGGTGTACTTGCTAAAGGGTTGCTGTTACGTGGGGACAAAAATGTGAACCTTGTCCTGCTCTGCGCAGAGAAACCAACTGGAGCACTGCTAAATCGCATTGCAGAGAACTTGCCGAAGCAGCTTGCGGTATGGTACTTTTACTCAAAATAGAAATCTGATTGCTCATTGCTTATAAAAAAAAAAATGTCTTTAGCATAATTTTGAATCCTAAACATTGAAGCACCTGGACTGGGTTAGATTAGCAGATAACAAATTTTTCGTTATTAAATTGGCAGTCAGCTGTGGCTTACTGACAGTGATTTTGAGCACAACAAATGAGACTGACTGAGTCTATATTTTTGCGGATTGGGGCATGGAAAAGGGCTAATTTTCAACCGAAGTTAGAAAGTGCCACTCCTACAAATGCTTGGTAGCTCTTGTTTTCTATTTTTTTATATATAAAAAGAGAGGATTGGAAAAATTACAAATGCTGGGAAATATCGAACAGAAAATTCCTGGGAATGCGCAAATCTCTCCGCATCTGTAAAGAGGAAAAGCATTAGCTTGTTTTCTCTTTACAGGTGCTGACTGATGTGTATTTCCAGCATTTTCTATTTTTGTTTTGAGCTCTAATGCTGTACTGTATGATTGTGTAGCATTTCCTACTTAATATTTTTTTAAATCTAATTACAGGTAACCACTCCTGAGAAATATGAAGTGAAGTGCTGTGTCCCTGACTCGGCCATAATTCTTACTTCTTATACGGAACCAAAAATGCAAGTCACCATCACACTTACATCCCCAGTCATTAGAGAGGAGAACATGAGGGATGGAGGTTGGAAGTCTAAGATTCTTTACTTGTCTGCTTCTCTCTTCTGTTTACTTCCTGCTATCTTCAGATGCCAATGGGCCCTAGGAGTTACTCTATGACACTTTTCAGTATATAAGAGACTTGAAAGAAAGTGGAGTTCAAAGCATGTTAGTGTGTGCAGAATGTGAAGTCGCCTGTGTGATAGCAAAGGAAAGTGTTGTAGAACTCACTATTCTGAGGTCCCTTGGTATTCGACATATAGCTCCCCTGAGTGCAAGCTGAACCCTGTATTCTTGAGAATATTTTTGTAATGTAATTTACATGTGTGCTGGTGTTCATATTTTTACACATTTTTGATATAATTCAAGGGATTCCTTATGGCAGAACAGGGCTCTTAAATTCAGATTTGTTGTCTGGAAACTCTTTTATAAAGTGTCTGTGACATTTAGTATCCTGCAAAGTTGAAACCAAAATGTGGAATAACTGGTAACTGGCCTGTGGAATGCTAATTACCTCTTTAATAATTATTTGCTGGAACGCCCTATTGTTTTTGAGTTGATGACCTACATACAACTTTAAAGCTGATTTTTTTTCTTTTAAAAAAAGAGGCTAAAGCTTTAACAGTAATGGACACACTTTTAAAAATATTTAATATGATGCAAGAAATTTGGAACAAAAGGTAAAACCCAGGCACCAAAGTCATCATATGCCTTGTATAAGTAAGAATACTTTTAAGCAATTTAATATTTTTTTAACTTCCAACTTGAGGGACAGCACAAGATTCTTGAGTTTTATCGAATTTTAGAGCCCTGGTGATGTAAAATGCCAGATTTCATTTTAGGCTTTCAGAATATCCTTGGGGGAGTTACTAAACTACTACTAATGAAGGCTTTGCGAGAGGAATCTCTGATGGATGAGAGACAAGGGTGTAATGAAAAAATTCTCTTAATTGTTAGACTGCCGCCAGTTTACTGAGTCTGCGTGTTTTGCTGCTGTTGACGCTGCAATAACTTACTTGTGACCTTTTGTTGGGATATAGATTTCCTGCAAGATGGTTGTTTTTATCTATCCATAGCTCATGGATTCAGTCCAAAGCCTTCTAGCATCAACAGCAAGAATCGAATCCTCTCAGGGGCTGCTGCCACGTCATCGGAAGGATTTTTGACCAAGGTTTTTGTAAGAGCTTAGCCACACCTGCCACACAGTTGTTGGATGGACTGGGGCCACTCCAGCCTTGCTTATATATAAAATGTATCTAGAGATCGAACAATGCCACTTAGTGTTGGTATCAGATACTTTTACTTTCTTTAAAATGAAGTAAATTGCTTTCATGATGCCTGTTTCTGCAAAATTGCATTTAATTGTAGTTCTAATTTAAGAATTCAATTCTATAATTGTGTAGTTTTCAAACTAAAAGCATCCAAATTATTTTTAGGGTGGTTTGTTTATAAGGAAATATCTGGTATGTTATGCCAGCATTACGTATACTGCCAGATATGTGGTATCGGTCTATCTCTTAAGTGTTTCTTGCAGAATTCCATTTCCTTTCCTGCTTTCTTTGACTTAGTTTGACGCTGCTGAAATAAAAGTGATGACTGTTTCTATGAAACTTTAGCAGGGCCACAAAAATTCATTAAAAAAAAAGTCCAGTAATCATCAATCCTTTCCTGCTGCTAAAATTTCAATTCCACTGTTTCCAAGTACTGGATTGTAACATCTGCAACTGAGAGTACTACTTCCCTCTCCTTGCCCAAGAGCATGAACTAAAATTAAAAATATTAATTGGCAGTAAACTATGTGAATCAAAACATAACATGAGTTTGCCCATAAAACATATTTACATAGCACACAGATAGCAGTGGGGTAAAATCACTGTCTATTCATTCTTTTGAACCAAGGATCAAATTCATCTCCGGTTAGCATAAAACTACCATGATCTTTCTCTGTGGGCTTTAAGGGTCCTTAATTACTGATCCAGATTTTCAGTATATTGTTGGTTAGCAATTTTTGCTAAAATTGTTTGCCTGCTAATTAGTGAATTTTGTGCCAGATGTGTTTTTTTCTACAATAGTAGGCATATAAAGTTAATTCCAACACAATCGCTCCATCACTCTATTCCAAATTGCAGACTTTGGAGATTCGTACCTTTTTTTTAAGTCATTCAAGTAATGTATGTTTAAATGTGGTAAATGATGCCATATAAAATGTTTGCTTTGCAAGTTACCTAGAGGGCTAACAAACTCTATTGATGACTTTATGGCTCTACTAGGTACACTACTTAAACTAAAACTGTCAGCAAACTGAAGTCTGAAGAGGCTCAATCTAATTTTCAAAGCTGCTGGCAAAAAAAAATCTTGGTAACTCTTGGATCTGAGGCCATAAGTCATAAAGATAATTAGTTTAGGAACTTGAAGTCATACTGGCTTGGTAGGTTGTTCTCTTCCAATGCCGGTGTTTTAACAACATTCAAGATTTAATATGGGGAGGCATCTCTGCATTATATCCTGTAATGACAGTAGGTCAGGTGCTGTTTGTTTGGGTGTAGTTTAAAACTTCCCTAATGTTTATCCTTCACTTTTCTCTGAATACAGGATATTCTAGAGTACTTTTAGGGAATGTTTTAAAAGTGTAAATTTAAGGGAACTGACGAGGCTGACTGTAAAACTTTTTTCCTTTTGGGATTTTTGTTTGTTTTGAAATGTATCATGTAGTTACCTAGTACTTTTTATAGTTCACCATGTACTGCATGATTATTGTAATATATGGTAACTGGCATTGAACGGAAACTCCAGTTTAGGTGAAATCTTAAACATTTATATACAGTGGCTTGAAAAGTAAATTCTTTCCAGCAAAGCAATAAAGATGAAATACTAGTGAACTAATTAAAATGTGCACCTTGTCAATTGACCATTTCAAGTTTACAAGATTCTTCCATTCTTAATTCTCCACATGGATTTCTGGAGGCCCTTCTATTATATGTTCTGAATTGGCTGGTGAAGTGTGGCTACTAGTCCTCCCTTGTACTTTAGGGCAAGCTAATATTTGGAGCAGTGTCTTTATTTGTACGTTTACACTGGGCGTTCTTAAATGTGTGTCTTTTTAAAAACAAAACTTCATTGCTCATTGAATTACTTGAGATACCAAAAAGCTCAAGTATAATAATGTGTTTAATTGGAAGTTATTGGGTACTTCAAAAAAAAATGTTTTATTTATAATTCCCTCATGAAATGTCAGTTTTGGGTAGTACGTGTGGCAGTATGGCTATGTTTCTGAAATGACATGCCTACCTGGTCAAACACCCATTCCTCACTGCACTTTGCCAATTCGATCCATTTTAGATGTAACCTCGGTTATGGTGAAAGACCCACCGGACGTCTTGGACAGGCAAAAATGCCTTGACGCTCTGGCTGCTCTCCGCCACGCTAAGTGGTTCCAGGTTCGGAACATCATTTTACTTTCTTCTTGTAGCCTTATGAGAGATGATTGAGTTTATGACTTTTCCATGAAAATGAGCTATTACATAGTAAACCTAATATTCCCAAGGCTGCCTACATTGATCGTGCCTTTGCCTAAAAGTGACCAGGAAAAATATTTTTGATAACACTGTTTTCAGTTTTATATTTCTTTTTCCATTGTTTAAAACTTTTAAATTTTGCATTAACTTTTTTTTCTGGTCATTGACTGTAGCATGAGGCATCCTTGTGTCGCTTTACATAACGTTTGCACTTTATCAGTATTGTGTTGATGTAATTGTTCCATAAGGCTGCAGTTTAACCTCCTTTTTAAAAGGGCGTTTGTAATGCTTTGTGCTCAGCTTTTGTAAACTTTTCTTCACCTGCTCCATTTATATTTTTATTTTGGGATTTAATGTTTGTGTCTTGGAGCGGGAGACGGAGAAGTTGCTCTAACTTACTGTGACTTTGCAGTGTGGCAAACGTGCAGTAAGAAAAGGCAGTCTACTCTGTGTTCCGTGCTTTATATTTCCCTTTTAATTTTACTTCTGTGTTAATTGTGGACTTTTCAGTATAAATTCTATGTTCTTTAAATATACTACAAAGGAAGAACATGGGGGACAAGAAGTTCTCAAGAGGCCAGGAAGATAAGCTAGGCCAGCTTCTTCCTGTTTCTGCTGTGTACTTTGACCCCCCCCATTTCGTCCACAGAATAGAAAAATTCTGCTGTAGACAGTAGGCTCGTGAGTAAAGTGCTGGATATATTTTTCAATGAATCCACCATCTTTACAAGCTTTTGTTTCGAAGCAGCAGTGTTTTTCCCATTATCTCGTCTCTAGCTTTGAGACTTGTTGACGTCCACATGACTTAAATTTTTGTTTCTGCTGTAGGCTAGAGCCAATGGTTTGCAATCTTGTGTGATTATTATTCGCATCCTTCGTGATCTCTGCCAGCGTGTACCAACCTGGGGAGTATTGCCAAGCTGGGTGAGTGCAGCTATCATTTGCTTAGTTAGATATGTAAAAGCTATTTAAGGAGGACCGAGGCTGACTGACCATCAGTCAGGGTATAGGGGGAAATTATAATAGCACAGAATCACATCTATTTGTGATGTAGCAATAAAAGTAGACCATAAGATACTTGTCAAAAACAACCTGGTAGCTTAACTTCCTTGATGCCATGATTGCTTATCCTAATATGGTATGAATACTTAGCTGGAAGTTGTAACGTTTTTGTAAATCTAAATGTTACCTAATTAAGCTAAAAGTTTCTTGGCAGCTTACAAACACCTCAACACATATGCAGATGTCCTTTTCAAATAGTGGCAATAGGATATTTAATGAGCTGGTCTTCAGAACCACTCCAATTCTAAGCATGCAGTGCCATAAACTTCAGTCTTACTCAGACATAGCCAGAATTAGTTTTGTTCAAGATGACTATAACTAGCTGCATACTTTGTGGAAAAATCTTGCTTTCAGCTTGCAGCGAGGAGGGATCTGAAGGGTTGTTGGTCTATGTTGTTAATATGTACCTTCCAACATCCAACTTTGGGGTAGAGGCCTGGAACCAGGTCACCTAAAGAGTCATTGTATTTTGAGAGGGGGACCCTGAAGAACTGGAAGGGGGACGGTGTGTTTCTCTCCCTTAACCCTAGACAGTGTAGAATGTTGTGAAATGGTATTCTCAATTGAGTGTGACTTTGAATTGTGAAAGGAGTGTTTCCTACTAGTGTGCCACCTGTGATGCTGTTGAAACTTCTAACCATACTTCCTGAATCTCAAATATCAATTTCTCTTTTCTCCTCATTGATCATCTTGCCTCTGCCCTTTATCAAGTCCATTTAATCTGTGGAGTGTGTCCTTTCCTGTACAAATCCCATACACCCATTACTATGCCTTTAAGATTCTGATTCTTACTTTCAGATCCCTTCAAAGCCTTGCCCTATCCTATTGAGAAATCTTCTCCAGCTGTATGCCCCCAACCTGCACCCTCCGTTCCTCTGAGTCCCCTTCACTGTTGTCTGAGGCTGTTCTTGCAGCTATTGGTTTCCTATGGAACTCGCTATTTTAAAAGCATTGTGCCTTGCTATCTCTTCGGACCCTCTCCTTTAAAAACCCAACTCTTCAACTACATCTTTGATCTCTTTTCTTTCCCCTCCCAATTCTTTTGCTTCATGCTCAAGCCTATCTAATCTCTTCCTCTGCACCCCCCCCCCTCCCCCTTTGTAAAATGCTCTGAGACGTTCTTTTATGTGAGTAGCCCAATATGAATTGGTTGTTTTGTGCTATTCTCCGTTAATCCTTATGCAATTTACATAGGCCATGGAGTTGCTGGTGGAAAAAGTAATCAGCAGTGCTTCTGGACCACTTAGTCCTGGTGATGCCATGAGGAGAGTTTTTGAATGTGTCTCTTCTGGAATACTCTTGCCAGGTGAGTTGTGTGTGGTTCCCCTTATTTTTAAACCAAACTTTAGACATTAGCCCCAAATACTAGAGTTCGTTATTCGAACTATAGAAGGAAGTCATTCGGCCCATCGTGTCTGTGCCAACCACTAATCTCATCGCCCTGCCCTCTTCCTATAGCCCTCAATCTTTATCTGCATACGTTTATCTTTTTCTTACAAGTTGCTGTGGTTTCAGCCTAACCACTTCCTGTGACATAACATTCCATAATCTCAACAGCCTTCTGAATAAAGACAGTTAAATCATTAACATTTAATTCTGGCTTTTTACAAACCTATTAGCAGTATCCTATCATCTGTTTGGAGCTGGGGGGTATCATAATACTGAAATGAACAAAATGAATTTAATTTAAACTAGTTTCATAGCTTGACCACATGACCAATGGGACAAAAAGCCGATGAGAAACTAATGGGACTAAAAGCCGACCAATCTCGTGGACCTGATGGCCTACATAGAAGGTAGCAAATGTAACACCGCTATCCAAGAAAGGAGTTCAGAGAGAAAACCGAGAACTATAGGCCAGTTAGCCTGACATCAGTTGTCGGGAAAATGCTGGAATCCATTATGAAGGAAGTGGTAACAGGGCACTTAGAAAATCATAATATGATTAGGCAGAGTCAACATGGTTTTATGAAAGGGAAAGTGCCGAGTGGATTATCCATATCGGCCTGCTCCCGAGGTCCCCACCATCACAGAAGCCAGTCTTCAGCCAATTCGATTCACTCCAAGTGATATCAAGAAACGGCTGAGCGCACTGGATACAGCAAAGGCTATGGGCCCTGACAACATCCCAGCTATTGTGCTGAAGACTTGTACTCCAGAACTAGCCGCGCCTCTAGTCAAGCTGTTCCAGTACAGCTACAACACTGGCATCTATCCGACAATGTGGAAAACTGCCCAGGTATGTCCTGTCCACAAAAAGCAGGACAGATCCAATCCGGCCAATTACCACCCCATCAGTCTACTCTCAATCATCAGCAAAGTGATGGAAGGTGTCATCGACAGTGCTATCAAGCGGCACTTACTCACCAATAACCTGCTCACTCATGCCCAGTTTGGGTTCCGCCAAAACCACTCTGCTCCCAACCTCATTACAGCCTTGGTCCAAACATGGACAACGGAGCTGAATTCCAGAGGTGAGGTGAGAGTGACTGCCCTTGACATTTAGGCAGCATTTGACCAAGTGTGTCATCAAGGAGCCCTAGTAAAACTGAAGTCAATGGGAATCGATGGGGGGAAAACACTCCACTGGCTGGAGTCATACCTAGCACAAAGGAAGATGGTTGTGGTGGCTGGAGGTCAATCATCACAGCCCCAGGACATCGCTGCAGGAGTTCCCAGGGCAGTGTCCTAGGCCCAACCATCTTCAGCTGCTTCATCAATGACCTTTCCTCCAACATAAGATCAGAAATGGGGATGTTCGCTGATGACTGCACAGTGTTCAGCGCCATTCACAACTCCTCAGATAATGAAGCAGTCCATGCCCGCATGCAACAAGACCTGGATGACGACATTCAGGCTTGGTCTGATAAGTGGTAGGTAACATTCGCACCACAAAAGTGACAGGCAATGACTATCGCCAACAAGCAAGAGTCTAACCACCGCCCCTTCACATTCAACGACATTACCATCACCGAATCCCCTTCCATCAACATCCTGGGGGTCACCATTGACCAGAAACTTAACTGGACCAGCCACATAAATACTGTGGCAACAAGAACAGGTCAGAGGCTAGGTATTCTGCGGCGAGTGTCTCACCTCCTGACTCCCCAAAGCCTTTCCACCATCTACAAGGCACAAGTAAGGAGTGTCATGGAATACTCTCCACTTGCCTGGATGAGTGCAGCTCCAACAACACTCAAGAAGCTCGACACCATCCAGGACAAAGCAGCCTGCTTGATTGGCACCCCATCCACCACCTTAAACATTCACTCCCTCCACCGCCGGCGTACCGTGGCTGCAGTGTGTACCATCTACAAAATGCACTGCAGCAACCCGCCAAGGCTTCTTCGGCAGCACCTCCCAAACCTGCGACCTCTTCCACCTAGAAGGCAGCAGGCGCATGGGAACACCACCACCTCCAAGTTCCCCTCCAAGTCACACACCATCCTGATTTAGAAGTATATTGCCGATCCTTCATCGTCACTGGGTCAAAATCCTGGAACTCCCGAATTAACAGCACTGTGGGAGTACCTTCACCACACGGACTGCAGCGGTTCAAGAAGGCGGCTCACCACGACCTTCTGAAGGGCAATTAGGGATGGGCAATAAATGCTGGCCTTGCCAGCAACGCCCACATCCCATAAACGAATTTTTTTTAAAATTGTGTACAAATTTATTCGTTTTTTGAGGTTGTAACTAGCAGGGTAGATAAAGGGGAACCAGTGGATGTAGTATATTTGAATTCCCAAAAGGCATTAGATAAGGTGCCACATAAAAGGTTGTTATGCAAGATAAGGGCACATGGCGTTAAGGGTAATGCATGGATAGAGGATTGGTTAACGGACAGAAAACAGAGAGTAGGGATAAACTGGTCATTTTCAGATTGGCAGGCTGTAACCAGTGGGGTGCCGCAAGGATCAGTGCTTGGGTCTCAGCTATTTACAATCTATATTAATGACTTGGATACATTGCACTCTGTCCCTTCATCTAAGTTTGCTGACGATACAAAGCTAGGTGGGAAAGTAAGCTGTGAGTCGGACGCAAAGAGCCTGCAAAGAATCACAGAATCCCCACAGTGCAGATAGAGGCCATTTCGGCCCATCGAGTCTGCACCGACACATATCCCACCCTATCCCCGTAACCCCACGTATTTAATCCCCCCCCCCTAACACTAAGGGTCAATTTATCATAGCCAAATCAAGCTAACCCGCACATCTTTGGACTGTGGGAGGAAACCGGAGCACCCGGAGGAAACCCACGCAGACACGGGGAGAATGTGCAAACTCCACACAGACAGTCACCCGAGGCGCTGTGAGGCAACAGTGCTAACCACTATGCCACCGTGTTGCAAGAAAGAGATATAGATAGGTTAAGTGAGTGGGCAATAAGGTGGCAGATGGAGTATAATGTGAGGTTATTCACATTGGTAGGAAGAATGGAAAATCAGAATACTTTTTAAATGGCGAGAAACTGTTAAATGTTGGCGTTCAGAGAGATTTAGCTGTCCTCGTGCAAGAAAGACAGTGTTAGCATGCAGGTACAGCAAGCAATTAGGAAGGCAAATTGCATGTTGGCCTTTATTGCAAGGGGGTTGGAGTACAAGAGTAACAAAGTCTTACTACAGTTGTACAGGGCTTTGGTGAGACCACACCTGGAGTACTGTGCACAGTTTTGGTCTCCTTATCTAAGGAAGGATATACTTGCCTTGGAGGCGGTGCAACGAAGGTTCACTAGATTGATTCCTGGGATGAGAGGGTTGTCCTATGAGGAGAGATTGAGTAGATTGCGCCTATACTCTCTGGAATTTAGATGAATGAGAGGTGATCTCATTGCAACATAAGATTCTGAGAGGGATTGTCAGGATAGATGCTGAGAGATTATTTCCCTTGACTGGAGAGTCTAGAACTAGGGGGCATAGTCTCAGGATAAGGGGTCGGCCATTTAAGACTGATAAGAGGAGGAATTTCTTCACTCGGAGGGTTGTGAATCTTTGGAATTCTCTGCCCCAAAGGGCTGTGGATGCTTAGTCGTTGAGTATATTCAAGGCTGAGATAGATAGATAGATTTTTGGACTCCAGAGGAATCAAGGGATATGGGGATAGGGCAGGAAAATGAAGTTGAGGTCGAAGATCCGCTGTATGGCCTACTCCTGCTCCTACTTCTTCTGTTCTTATGACCAAATGCAACAATGCACAATTTTCATAAGTCTTCATATTAACTGTGAAAAAATCTTATGGAGTTTGAATGATTTCATGGAACCCAGATTTAAATCTAGCCTACAGTAATTGGCTCAATCTTTCTTCTCTCTGCCTTTGAGGATTCTAGATACCTAGGATTTGCTAGACATAAAGACCCAAGGTCCATCTAGTTTGCCTTTTACCATCCTGGTAGTCACATGATACAACAATAAGAGTTGTTGCCTAATCATGGCAATCAATCTCATCAATTAGTCTACAACAGAACCAGACATGAGGTGAGGAATATCTCAGTGGTGGAGGGCTTTGGGAACCACAGGTCCAAAGTCACCTATTCCTCCCCAAGCATGCTACACTTGTATGTGATTTTTCAAATTACTCGTTTGCTTTATCCCAAAATACTATTTTCTGAAAGAAATCTATCTAATTTTCCTTTTAAATGAATCAACACTATCTGCTTCCACCGTCTCCCATGTGGCTTTTTCATTATTTCAGCATTGATACTAAGCTCAGGGAATGTGACTTTTAAATGAAATGTTTGGGCAGGCTTAAATCAATTCTTCAGGAGTGAGTGACAACCTGCAGTCGATGACACCAGATTGTCAGTCTTACATGGGGCTACAAGCTGCCTCGTAAGCGTTATGTTGCACCATGTGCTGTAGTTTTGCTCGTTAACCTTAGGGTGTAGCACCTTTCATTCATTTCTGCCACAACTGTGCTTGTTGTCTAGCATTGCGCTAGTTTTGATTCAGTTGTGTAAATGCCATTAAGAAAATGGCTATCCTATGAAGTGATGAGGCTGTAAAGGATATTTGGGAATAGTTCCAAATGGTAGAAAGATGCCAGTTTTCTTAACTTTGTCTTCCAGGTGGTCCTGGCCTATATGATCCTTGTGAAAAGAACCCTAGTGATACACTGAATTCTGTGACTGGACAACAACGGGAAGATATCACGGCTAGTGCACAGGTATGGTACTGATAATCAGGTAGGCCAGTTATGTTGTATATGTGTTTTATTTATAATAAATTGCTGTAAATATTTATGAAAGCCTTTTCTTGACGGTACATACCCAGAGTAATTAAATTGTGTATTCTTGTCTGCTCCCATGTGGTGAGGATATTTGCTTTGTCTGTCCTACAATTGATTTTTTTTAAAGTGTGTTTCTAATTTACATGGTCACACACTTTATGCCTTTTAGTGGAGACTTTACTGGAAGGAAGTTCTTTCAGCGTTAAACTTTTTTTTCTCATTTGTCCCATCTCCATATAGGACTAAATGGTAGTCATCCAAATGGAGAAAATCATAGATCACTTGCCTTTTGACATCTCGGATAGCTGTGAGAACCATGTGACCTCCTTAGCCATGTGGATTTGCACATGTTTTTAACTTCCTCTGCTGATAGTAGTCCCTAACGTAGCCACACACCAAAAAGCAGCTTTTCCAGTTTTGTTACTTACTGCTAACAACTTAATTTCAATAGATTTTTGCATGTAATACTGTTTAATTAGTGAGCGATCATAACCTTTTTCATTATTTCATCATTGAGACTAAGCTTGGGGAATGTGACTTGTTTTCAGTCCACTGAGAGATGAATCAGTATATGTCATTGCTTTAATTGAAGTCTCAGCAGTGGACACAATGTTGGCGCCAGCTGATATCACTGGTCATATTTTAACATCTTTGCCAATTATTTAAGGTGACTAGCCTCTGTGATTGGTGCTTGAGATGCCTTAATTTAACAATTTTGGGTATTCAGCCTGATGCAGACAACAACTTCAAAGAAAGGTTTCTGGGAACAATTGAACTGCTCGGAAATGATTCTGCAAGAAAGAATAGTATTGATTAATCCTAGTGTTCTGTTCATGACCCATGGAGTCCTGTTGATTTTCAAAGTGCAACTTTCAGTCCAAGAATCAAGCAATGGCCAGCATTGAAAGAATTAATACATAATTTACAACAAATATACATTCCTTTAAGGCACAAAAACCCCACAGGAAAAGTGGTGCAACCGTGGCTAACGAGAAGTTAAAGATAGTATTAGATCAAAGGAAAAGGCTTATAATGTTGCCAAAAAGAGTAGTAAGCCTGAGGATTGGGAGGATTTTAGAATTCAGCAAAGGAGGATCAAGAAATTGATAAAGGGAAAATAGAATAAGAGAGTAAACCAGCGAGAGACATAAAAGCAGACTGTAAAAGCTTCTATAAATATGTAAAAAGGAAGATTAGCAAAAGTAAATGTGGGAGAAATTATAATGGGGAATAAGGAAATGGCAGAGAAATTAAACAAATACTTTGTGTCTGTCTTCACGGAAGAAGATGCAAAAAACCTTCCCGGAAATAGTGGAGAACCAAGGCTCCAGCAAGAATGAGGAACTGAAAGAAATTAGTATTGGTTAAAAAAAATAGTACTGGAGAAATTAATGGGACTCAAAGCCGATAAATCCCCTGGACCTGATGGCCGACATCCTAGGGTTTTGAAAGAGGTGGCTATAGAGATAGTGGATGCATTGGTTGTCATTTTCCAAATTTCCATAGTTTCTGGAACGGTTCCCGTGGATTGGAAGGTAGCAAATGTAACACCACTATTTAAGAAAGGAGGGAGAAAGAAAATGGGGAACTACAGACCAGTTAGCCTGACATCAGTAGTAGGGAAAATGCTGGAATCTATTATTAAGGACGTGGTAACAGGGCACTTAAAAATAATAATAGGATTGGGCAGAGTCAACACTGATTTATGAAAGGGAAATTGTGTTTGACAAATCTGTTGGAGTTTTTTGAGGTTGTAACTAGCAGAATAGATAAGGGGGAACCAGTGGATGTGGTGTATTTGGATTTTCAGAAGGTATTCGATAAGGTGCCACACAAGAGGTTATTAAACAAAATTAGGGCTCATGGGATTGGGGGTAATATACCAGCATGGATTGAGGATTGGTTAATGGACAGAAAACAGAGAGTAGGAAGTTGGGTTGGCAGGCTGTAACTAGTGGAGTACCACAAGGATCAGTGCTTGGGCCTCAGCTATTCACAATCTACATCAATGATTTGGATGAGGGGACCAAATGTAATGTATGCACGCTTGCTGATGATACAAACCTGGGCGGGAATGTAAGTTATGAGGAGGCTTCAAGGGGATATAGACAGGCTAAATGAGTGGGCAACAACATGGCAAATGGAATATAACTTTGGTCGGAAAAATAGAAAAGCAGAGTATTTTTTAAATGGGGAGAGAGACTGGGAAATGTTGGTATTCAGAGGGACCTGGGTGTCCTTGTGCACGAATCACTGAAAGATAACATGCAGGTACAGCAAGCAATTAGGAAAGCAAATGGTATGTTGGCCTTTATTACAAGAGGATTTGAGTATAAGAGTAAAGATGTCTTACTGCAATTATATTGGGCCCTGGTGAGACCACACCTGGAGTATTGTGTACAGTTTTGGTCTCCTTACCCAAGGATGGATATACTTGCCATAGAGGGAGTGCAACGAAGGTTCACCTGACTGGTTCCTGGGATGGGGGGATTGTCCTAATGAGAGATTGAGTAGACTAGGCCTATATTCTCTAGAGTTTAGAAGAATGAGAGGTGATCTCATTGAAACATACAAAATTCTTACAGGACTTGACAGGGTAGATGCAGGGAGGATGTTTCCCCTTTCTGGGGCGTCTAGAACCAGGGGGTCACAGTCTCCGAATAAGGGGTTGGCCAATCAGGACTGAGATGAGAAATTTATTCACTCAGAGGGTGGTGAATCTTTGGAATTCTCTACCCCAGAGGGCTATGGAGGCTCAGTCGTTGAGTATATTCAAGATAGAGATCGATCGATTTTTGAATATTAAGGGTATCAAGGGATATGGGGATAGTGCAGGAAAGTGGAGATGAGGTAGAAGATCAGTCATGATATTGAATGGTGGAGCAGGCTCAAAGGGCCAAATGGCCTACTCCTGCTCCTACCCCTATTATGTTCTAAATGATTGTAGATGGTTCATACACCACTCTAGAATTTAATGTAACCAAGTTGCATTCCATGTTGACTGACGTTTGAGTCAATCAGCTTTGTGAGCTCTGGATGCTGGGCATTGTGGTTCCTTTTCCTGAGATACATGTATTCATAACTGAATGTAATAGATACAGGTGCCAATCCTCAGAAGAAGTGACAGATGAGAAATCTCCTCCTCTAAACACCTCTTTTTCAACTCCATGACTTAAGTAATGGGGATCTGCAACCTCTGACCATTATTTTAGCTCATTTCCATACATTCATTCTTTGTTTACTACCTAAATAGGTTCAGTGATTCTACTGATGTCTAATATCTTGTACCAATATATCTGTCAAGATAATCTCTTTACCTTGAGACCTGTTTGGCTGAAACAAACTACTATTACAGACCTAATGAGAAGTTGAAGCTTTTGGCTACTATCTGAGGAGGATGAAGGTCACCATCACCTGGCTAGTTCTGTACAGATGAATGTCAGACCCACATTAAAGCTAAACTTTAGTGTTACAATCATGCTGCAAAATGAGCACTATATCAGATGTGATAACTTTAGCCATGGTTATCTCCAATTTGTCTGAACTGTAAGCAGAGTTGATAAATTATACAGATGTTATGGTTTTCGAGGGGACCCTTTTTACTGCACCTGCCATGGATTTATCTCATCAGTGATCTGGTACCAGTGCCATGAGGACAGGTGGATGTGTCAGTGTGGATGGGTTCTAGCATTTTATGGATGAATGGACCATATGCCGTTGGATGGATTGGATAGTAAGACACTTCAGGAACATTATTACTTCGATTTTTATGGAAGTCCTTTGCATTTCATGGGAATCACTTTCTATAGACGGTCAGAATACTCCCTACCAGAAGTGATTTGGCTTTAGCAGTAAAGAAGCTCCGAGGGTTTTTGTGGGTTGGAAAAACTGTTACTTCATTGTGCTTGTACTCGCCCTCTTACTTTACAACAAGTCGGGAGTCGGATGCAGCATTTCCAAATTTGCAGACGACACTAAACTAGGAGGGGGGGTGGGCTCAGAGGAGGAGACCAGGAAGCTCCAGAGCGATTTGGACAGACTGGGTGATTGGGCGGATAAATGGCAGATGCACTATAATGTGGACAAGTGCGAAGTTATCCACCTTGGGTGCAGGAACGGGAGGGCAAATTATTATTTAAATGGCAATAAATTGGGAGAGGGGGAAGTACAGAGAGACCTGGGTGTTCTTGTACACCAGTCACTGAAGGCGAGCATGCAGGTGCAACAGGCGGTCAAGAAGGCAAACGGTATGCTGGCCTTCATAGCAAAAGGGTTGGAATACAGGAACAGGGATACCTTGCTGCAGCTGTACAGGGCACTGGTGAGACCACACCTCGAGTACTGTGTACAGTTTTGGTCGCCTCATCTGAGGAAAGATGTTCTTGCCATGGAGGGGGTGCAGCGGCGATTCACCAGGCTGATACCAGGAATGGCGGGATTGACCTATGAGGAGAGACTATGTAGTTTAGGGATGTACACACTGGAGTTTAGAAGATTGAGAGGGGACCTCATAGAAGTGTATAAAATGCTGACAGGTCTAGACAGACTAGATGCAGAAGGAATGTTTCCCTTGGCGGGTGAGAACAGAACTAGAGGACATAATTTAAGGATAAGGGCTAAACCATTTAGGACAGAAATGAGGGGGAATTTCTTCACTCAGAGGGTGGTGAACCTGTGGAACTCATTGCCACAGAGGGCAGTGTACGCCAGCTCATTAAATATATTTAAGAGGGAATTAGATATATTTCTACAGGCAAAAGGGGTTAAGGGTTATGGAGAGAAGGCGGGGACGGGATACTGAATTGGAGGATCAGCCATGATCTCATTAAATGGCGGAGCAGGCTCGAAGGGCCGGATGGCCTACTCCTGCTCCTATCTTCTATGTATCTATCTTCTATGTAAGAGAGCTGGAGATTTTAGAATTTGAGCTCAAGAGTCTTGGCAACTTTATCCTTGGATATGTTCAATTGTAATACCATTTTCAATTCTTCGGGCTAGCAGTTGCAGAGCTCAGACATATACTTGCCTGTGGAAAGTGCAATCTACCAGCATAAAGTTGTATCATTCAGTTTGACATCTGTGCTCAGTTTGCGCACCATTAATGGTAGCTGCCTTCAGATTACATTGAGGCTTCCAACTGGATGAATAATCGATGCATGCTTCCTTTCAAAATACTATGTAAATATAGTCCAAGAGATCTGATTATTTTGGAGAAGGGGGATTCCTGGAACCAGCACAAGATCTGTCCTTTTGTAGTTGCTCTATTCTAAACAGTTCTGGGCAATTTTAACAGTCACTTTACAGTTGTGCTGCTCAAATGTACTGTCCTAAACAGATGCAGGATTGAAGCCTTTTTTTAAAAAAAAGACTTGCATTTATATAGCGCCTTTCATGACCACCGGACATCCCAAAGTACTTTACAGCCAATAGACACTGTTGTAATGTAGCAAGCTCCTACAAACAGCAATGTGATAATGACCAGATAATCTGTTTTAGTGATGTTGATTGAGGGATAAATATTGGCCAGGGATAACTCAGCTGCTATTCTTCAAAATAGTGCCATGGGATCTTTTATGTCCATCTGAGAGAGCAAACGGGGCCTTGATTTAGCGTCTCATCCGAAAGACCACACCTCCAATAGTGCAGCACTCCCTCAGTACTGCACTAGAATGTCAGCCTAGATTTTTTGTGCTCCAGTCTCTGGAGTGGGACTTGAACCCACAACCTTCTGACTCCGAGGCGAGGGTGCTACCAACTGAGCCACAGCTGACACTGCTGAACTTGATGGTGCCAGCTGTTCTTGAGATGAGGACTGCAAGAGTCTTATGAAACTGTTTGTTGATGTCCCCAGAGAGTATTTTGTCTCTGGACAGAGAAATTGTAGTAAAAGGCAGCTATTGCCATATTCTGACAACGTGTCCTCACTGAAAAATGTTCTTTACTAAATTTTAATTTTGTACAAAGGACAGCAGTGCTTGGCCCCAACATGAGACACATCAATGGAGATAATTGAGTGCTACATCTTTTTCTATGTACATGAGTGAGAGCTGCAACTCTCATTGCAAACTCATATAATAAAGGTTACTTACAAACTCATCTAATAAAGGTTACTGACAAGAATAGGCAATCCCAGTGAGCAATGTTTTGTCTCCTGCTAAAGCTATGTTAATGACTATCTAATTTGCACTCCAGTTGTTCAATCTGTTCTGTAGTTGATAGGAACATAGAAAATAGGAGCAGGAGTAGGCCATTCGGCCCCTCGAGCCTGTTCCGCCATTCAATGCGATCATGGCTGATCATCCAATATCAGTACCCTGTCCCTGCTTTCTCCCCATATCCCTTGATCCCTTTAGCCTTAAGAAATATATCTATCTCCTTCTTGAATATATTTAATGAATTGGCCTCAACTGCCTTCTGTGGTAGAGAATTCCACAAGTTCACCACTCTCTGGGTGAAGAAATTCCTCCTCATCTCAGTCCTAAATGGCTTACCCCTTCTCCTTAGACTGTGACCTCTGGTTCTGGACTCTCCCACCATCGGGAACATCCTTTCTGCATCTAGTCTGTCTAGTCCTGTTAGAATTTTATAAGTTTCAATGAGATCCCCTCTCATTCTTCCAAACTCTAGCGAATACAAGCCGAATCGACCCAATCTCTCTCCATACGTCATTCCTGCCATCCCAGGTATCAGTCTGGTGAATCTTCGCTGCACTCCCTCCATGGCAAGAACATCCTTCCTCAGATAAGGTGACCAAAACTGCACACACTACTCAAGGTGTGGTCTCACCAAGGCCTTGTACAACTGCAGCAAGACATCCTTGCTCCTGTACTCGAATCCTCTCGCTATGAAGGCCAACATACCATTTGCCGCCTTAACCGCCTGCTGCACCTGCATGCTTACCTTCAGCAACTGGTGCACAAGGATACCCAAGTCTCGTTGCACTTCCCCTTTTCCCAATCTATTGCCGTTCAGATAATGTGCCTTCCTGTTTTTGCCACCAAAGTGGATAACCTCACACTTATCCACATTATACTGCATCTGCCCAATCACCCAACTTGTCCAAATCATACTGGAGTTTCTCTGCATCCTCCTCACAACACACACGCCTACCCAGCTTTGTATCATCTACAAACTTGGAGATATTACATCTAGTTCCCTCGTCTAGATCATTAATATATATTGTGAATAACTGGGGTCCCAGCACCGATCCCTGCGGTACCCCACTAGTCACTGCCTGCCACTCGGAAAAAGACCCGTTTATTCCAACTCTTTGCTTCCTGTCTGCCAACCAGTTCTCTATCCAAGTCAGTACTGACGTAAGAAAGCTACTAGGCACTTGGTCTAAGCGTTAAACAAAGCTTTAATCAACTGTTTTACAACATGGAGGTCTAGTTGTGTCCTTCACTAGTTCCTGTTAAGAATGTCCTGCGCAAGCTGGGCCCGTGCCTGAGTATTTATACTCTCCCTGGACAGCACCACCAGCAGGCCACCCAGTATTACTTCATAAGTCATTTTCCATGAATGACAAGATTCATGTCATTCTTCCCGCCTGAAGGATTGGAAGTCCGGTGACTTCCTTCTCTCGGATAAGTCGGACTACAAATAGCCGCAGTCGTTTGGATCTCCGTTTGTGGCTGGAAGGCACGTCTCCTCGGACCGTGTCTTGGTCCCTAGGTCGCGTGGTTCGTACTGGCGGGCTGGCAGAGCCCGTGTCGCCTCGATCGACCTGAGGGAGACTGGGGAGATCGTGACTCCGGGTGCGGGCCCCCACAGGCGCAGAGCTGGCTTCATCCTGCTCAGTAGTCGGTGATTGACCGGCGTCCTGGCTTCGGGTGGCCATCCCGCAGGGAGCGCTCTGTTCCCCGGGTTGATCCGGCGGAGTAGCTGGCAGATCCCTTGATGTCCCGGGTAGGGCGTCATCCTTGGAGGAGCGCGGAGTATCGGCGTCGTTAATACGGATCTCTCTATCGAGTGGGACCGGTTGGGCAGGGAGCCAGATCCCGAAGTGAAACTGTGGACTCCCGGCCATCAGGGTACTGCACGTACGCGTATGTAGGATTGACATCCGTCAGTTCCACCTCATCGATGAGGGGATCACTCTTGGAGGATCGGATGAATCTTCGGAGCAGCACGGAGCCAGGAGCTACCAACCATGATGGTAGGGACGTCCCATGAGTGGAGCGACGCTGGAACCCGAAAAATCGTTCGTGAGGAGTAACATTGGTGGATGTAGAAAGAAGAGACCTGATGGAATGCAACGCGTCAGGGAGCATAGTTTCCCACTGCTGGTCTGATAGATTGTGTGACCTCAGTGCAAGACGAACAGCGTTCCAAATGATGGCGTTGTATCTCTCAACCTGTCCGTTTCCAATAGGATGATACGGTGTCGTTTTACCTGTGGCAATTCCCCGTTGGGAAAGATAACTTTTGAGTTCGCTTGACACGAAGGAGGGACCCCGATCAGAGTGGATGAAATTGGCCATACCACAAAGGGAAAAGACCTGATCGAGGCATTTGATCACTGTGGAAGTAAGCATATTGGGACAGGGGAAAGCGTGAATATTCGTCCACCATAGTAAGCAAGTAGGTGTTTCGCGTTGAGGAAGGCAATGGCCCTTTAAAGTCAATGCTGAGTCGCTGCATAGGCTGTGTAGCATGTATGAGCGAGCCATCCGACGGACAGAAGAATTGCGGTTTTAATTCCGCGCAAATTCTACAAGTGGAGCATGTTCTTTTCACGTCTTCCGTAGAAAGTGGGAGATTTTTAGATCGCACAAAGTGCAACATACGGGTAACGCCAGGATGGCATAAGTCAGTATGAAGATCCGCAAGAGTCGAAGTTGACATGGAAGAGCAGAATGCATGCGTGAGGGTATCCGGGGCCACATTCTCCTTGCTGGGTCGATACTGTATGGTGTAGCCAAAGGCGGCCAATTCCATCCTCCAGAGCTGTATTTTGTTGTTCTTGATTTTAGTGCGTTTCCGGTTATCCAGCATAAAGGCCACAGAGCGCTGATCGGTTATGAGCGTGAAATGGCGACGAGCGAGAACATGATTCCATTTACGTACTGCTTCGATGATAGCCGTAGCCTCCTTCTCGACAGGAGGATAATGGAGCTCGCTACCCTGCAAAGCTCTGGACAGAAATGCAACGGGTCGACCGCCTTGATTCAAGGTAGCCGAGATCGCCACCTCCGATGCATCGCACTCGACCACGAAAGGGAGATTTTCATCGATGGAATGAAGCGTGGCTTTTTCCAGTTGTTGCTTGAGGAGGTCGAAAGCTGAAATAGCCCTCGCCTCCAACGGAAATGACGTCGCGTGAAGCAGGGGCTGGATCTTGTCGGAAAAGTGAGGTATCCACTTTGCATAATAGGCGAACATGCCGAGGGCCCGACGAAGAGAGCTGAGATTCGTAGGAGGAGGGAGCTCCTGAAGCGGACGAAGTTGCTCCGGATCCGGTTTGATGACACCATTGCCCACCCAGTAGCCAAGGATGTTGACTGATGGTACTGATTTCACAGATTTGGACTCATTTAAGGTTAAGTTGCGACGACGGAGAACGTCAAGAAATTTCTGGAGGTTGGCATCGTGCTCCTTCTGGTCATGACCAGCAATGGTGATATTATCCAGATATGGAAAAGTGTCCGTTAAGTTCTCCTGTTTGACTAGGCTATCCATTGCCCGTTGAAAGATGGCCACCCCATTGGTGACCCCAAATGGAAGGTGATAAAACTGGTAAAGCCGACCATTGGCCTCAAAGGCCGTATACTTTTTGTCAGAGTCCTTTAACGGTACTTGATGGTATGCACTCTTTAAGTCAAAAGTTGAAAATACCTTGTAGTTAGCAAGGTTATTGACCATGTCATCGATGCGTGGTAGTGGGTAGGCATCCAGGTCTGGTTAATAGTTTGCGAGTAATCGATGCAAAGACGTTTCTTGTGTTGCTTCAGAGGATTTTTAATAACGACGACTTGAGCCCGCCAGGAAGATGAACATGGCTCAATGATACCGTCAGCTAGAAGGCGAGAGATCTCTGCCTCGATAAAGGATAGGTCATCTTGGCTGAAACGTCGTGATTTAGTGGCTATGGGCTTACATCGGGGGGAAAGATTGGCAAACAAGGAGGGCTCGTCGAGCGAAGCCGCCGAAAGTGCACAAAACGGTACTTTGGAAATAGTAAGCTCCGGCTTTGATCCTCCAAACTCGAAAGTGAGTCTTTTGTGTTTCTGGAAATCCTGTCCCAGGAGCACATCACTGCATAGGTTTTTGAGCACCCCGAGCCGGGTAGAGAAATAAGTGCGGCCATTGAGAATAAGGTCGACAAGACAAAAGCCGGAAGAGTTGGTAGTCTGTGTCCTCAGAGCCATTGCAATTTCCCTGTCCGAGAGGTAAATACGCAGTTTTAACTTACTGACAGCCTGCTCACTGATGAAGCAGTCAGAGCTGCATGAGTCGATTAATGCACTCAAAATGTGTCCATTTACCGAAACCTTCATGGCTACATGGGACAGGCTTTGGGGGAAAAACAGCTGTGATGGGAGGAGGGGCAGTTTTATCCTTGACAGCTGTAACATTAGTAGGGGCTCTTGGGTGGGGAGCAGTTTTATAGATGACAGCTGTAACATTAGTAGTGGCTCGGGGGGGGGGGGGTGGGGGTGGGGGGGGAGCAGTTTTATAGATAGCAGCTGTAACCGTAGATGAAGCTCCTTGACTGACATACTTTCGAGAAGTGGCCTTTCTTACTGCAATGATTGCAGGTTGCATTACGAGCAGGACAAAATTTCCTATAGTGAAATGCACCTCCACAGAAGAAACACTTCCTTTTAGATTGCCAAGATGCCGTTAGGGTAGGGTCGTCATCAGTGAGGGCTTCTGCCTGAGGCTTATCAGAGGAGTCACTAAAAGTGATAGCAGCAGTCCGTGCACATGGTAAAAGATAGGCATCTGAATTTTTTTTTGCCAAGTCCAGAGAATATGCCAGGTCATAGGCAGCTTGTAACTCGAGGGTTTTATTCTCCAACAGACGCTGGCGTATGAAGGGAGAAGCAATTCCATTAATAAAAGAATCACGAATTAACTCCTCCTGGTACTGCTCAGCTGAGACAGCCTTGAGATTACAATCTTTGCTGAGCCTGCGAAGCTTTTGAAGGAATTAGTCAAGTGATACCCCGGGTTGTTGTCGAGTTGTGGCCAGTAGATGCCGAGCAAAAATTTCGTTTCGGGCCTTAACATATAGTTGCTGTCGTATTCGGATAGCGGAGTCATAGTCTACACAGTCTTCGATATAGTCAAACACATAAGGGGATACATAATTGGCAAGTATCTCTAACTTATCAGGAACATTCTCACCACACACACCCTGAGGAAGTTGCTGAAGGTACGATACCAGTGTTTCGATACCTTAGCAGTTGTAGGTGAATTCGGGTCCAGGTCAGGACGGGCGGGTCGGAGTAGTTTCTCCAGGATGGATTGATTACTACATCTGGTTCCCTTCTACCGTTTGAGTCGTAGCCGTCTGTTCCCAAAACCACTGAGCGTGGTGCAGGTTCAGTTCAAATTGACGTAAGAAAACTACTAGGCACTTGGTCTAAGCGTTAAACAAAGCTTTAACCAACTGTTTTACAACATGGAGGTCTAGTTGTGTCCTTCACTAGTTCCTGTTAAGAATGTCCTGCGCAAGCTGGGCCCGTGCCCGAGTATTTATACTCTCCCTGGACAGCGCCACCAGCAGGCCACCCAGTATTATTTCATGTCATTTTCCATGAATGACAAGATTCATGTCAAGTACCTTACCCCCAATTCCATGTGCTTTAACTTTGCACGCTAATCTCTTATGCGGGACCTTATCGAAAGCCTTCTGAAAGTCCAAACACACCACATCCACTGGTTCTCCCTTATCTATTCTACCAGTTACATCCTCAAAAAATTCCAGTAGATTAGTCGAGCATGATTTTCTGTGATAGTAGATTGGCGGTTAGGATCAGATCAGCCATGATCTTATTGAATGGCGGAGCAGGCTCGAGGGGCCAATTGGCCTACTCCTGTTCCTATTTCTTATGTTTTTATTTACCTTTTGTAAATCCATGTTGACTTTGTCCGATCCTGTCACTGTTTTCCAAGTGCTCTGCTATTACATCTTTTATAATGGACTCTAGCATTTTCCCCACTACCGATGTTGGGCTTACCGGTCTATAATTCCCTGTTTGCTCTCTACCACCTTTTTTAAATAGTGGGGTTACATTAGCTACCCTCTAATCCATGGGAACTGTTCGCGTCTATAGAATTTTGAAAGATGACCAGCAATGCATCTACTATTTCTAGGTCCACTTCCTTAAGTACCCTAGGATGTAGATTATCAGGCCCTAGGGATTTATCGGCCTTCAATCCCGTCAATTTCCCTACAGATACTGATTTCATTCAGTTCCTCCCTCTCATTAGATCCTATGTTCCCCAACATCCCCCAACATCTCTGGGAGGTTATTTGTGTCCTCCTTTGTGAAGACAGAACCAAAGTATGTATTTAATTGATCTGCCATTTCTTTGTTCCCCATTATAAATTCCCCTGATTCTGACTGCAAGGGACCTACGCTTGACTTCACCAATCTTTTTCTCTTCACATATCTATAGAGGCTTTTACAGTCAGTTTTTATGTTCCCTGCAAGCTTACTCTCATACTCTATTTTCCCCCTCTTAATTAATCCCTTTGTCCTCCTTTGCTGAATCCTAAACTGCTCCCAATCCTCAAGTTTGCTGCTTTTTCTGGCCAATTTATATGTCCTCTCCTTGGATCTTATGCTATCCCTAATTTCCCTTGTTAGCCATGGTTGAGTCACCTTTTTTGTTTTATTTTTATGCCAAAGAGGGATGAACAAATTCTGTAGTTCATCCATGCGATCTTTAAATGTTTGCCATTGCCTATCCACCGTCAACCCTTTAAGTAATGCTCCCCAATCCATCCTAGCCAACTCGCGCCTCATACCATCGTAGTTTCCTTTATTTAAACTCGGGACCCTAGTCTCTGAGTCAACTACTTCACTCTCCATTTTAATGAAGAATTCGATCATATTATGATCGCTCCTCCCCAAGGGGCCTCGCACAACAAGATTGCTAATTAATCCTTTCTCATTACATAATACCCAGTCCAAGATGGCCTGATCTCTAGTTGGTTCCTCGACATATTGGTCCAGGAAACCATCCCGTATACACTCTAGGAATTCCACCTCCACAGTATTGTTACTAATTTGGTTAGCCCAATCTATATGTAGATTAAGGTCACCCATGATAACTGCCTTAAGAAATATATCTAACTCCTTCTTGAATATATTTAATGAATTGGCCTCAACTGCCTTCTGTGGTAGAGAATTCCATCGGTTCACCACTCTCTGGGTGAAGAAATTCCTCATCTCAGTCCTAAATGGCTTACCCCTTATCCTTAGACTGTGACCCCTAGTTCTGGACTCCCCTGCCATCGGGAACATCCTTCCTGCATCTAGTCTGTCTAGTCCTGTTAGAATTTTATAAGTTTCAATGAGATCCCCTCTCATTCTTCTAAACTGTAGCGAATACAAGCCCAATCAACCCAATCTCTCTTCATACGTCATTCCTGCCATCCCAGGTATCAGTCTGGTGAATCTTCGCTGCACTCCCTCCATGGCAAGAACATCCTTCCTCAGATAAGGCGATCAAAACTGCACACAATACTTAAGGTGTGGCCTCACCAAGGCCCTGTACAACTGCAGCAAGACATCCTTGCTCCTGTACTCGAATCCTCTCGCTATAATGGGTCATCCTTGGACTTGTTTTCCATTTAACTCTGCTTCTGCAGGGTTGTCTTCCACTCTGTTCATTCTTCATATCAATTCCCTCCTCCATTCATCCAAACCTGCCTACTCTTTGTTGTTGATTTCATTTTGGATTGATAAACTTCCTTTGCATGTCTTCAGTGAACAGATTTTTATTTTTACAGTGCAGTGACTGAATCACTGCATCATGATTTTCCTCCATGCTGTTCAGTGAAGTAGTGAAGACCTTGTTTTTCCATCTTCAAGTACAATTTCTCCATATCTCTCAAGTCTTGACTAAAAATAACTACTTCTTACCATTTGGTTTTGTACTTAAATTCTTCATCTGTTATCATTAGTCTCACTGTCTCCTTTTTGAACTCCAATGGAATTCCCACTTTTCCATCTTAAAGAAGAAGTTCAATTTCCTCTGGAACACTTTTATTTTAACTGTCTATAAAGCCCAAGTCTCTGAGTTGAATACTGTTCCCATATTTGGGAAGACTTCTAACATCTGAACAGGCTACCAAAAAAAAGTCCTTTTTCCTTCAGCTAAACATTGGAAAAACCAAAGCAATCATCTTTGTCCATCGCCACTGACTTTATCTCCCTCTGTGACCACTGCTATGGGCTGAATCCAACTGTTCACAATCTCTGCCTTCTTTCCAATCCGCAACTGAGCTTCCGACTCCATATCCTCTCCATCACAAAAACTGTGCACTCCTCCTGTCACTACCTCAGCCTGTCTGTTACTGAAACCCTGATCAATGACTTTGTCACTGCCAGACCCATGTTCTGGTCACCATCCTCCAACCTCTGTAAACTTCAGCTCATTCAATACTCTGTTGCCTGTATCCTAACCCGCACCAAGTTCTGCTCACCCATCACTTTTGCACTTGCTTCTGTCTTCCAATGCTTCAATTTTGAAATTCTCAACCTTGTGTTTAAATCTTTCTGTGGCCTTGCCCCTCCTTATCTCTGTAACCTCCAGCACTGCAACCCTCTTCCTGACCCCCTTTTTGTTCCACCTTTGGGGGATCTCTCTCATGCCTTTTTCTCTCTCCTTTGACCAAGCTTTTGGACACCACTCAATACCTTGTCCTTTGGCTTAGGCGTCCATTATTTTTCTTGCTCTTCTGTAATGCTTTGGGATGTTGTCCTTTGTTAAAGGTGTAACTTAAATGCAAGTTATTCATTCCCTACCCCCCTCCCTGCCCCCACAGTCTTCAGGTTTGTGAAATTCAAATTTTGTCAGCTCTCCATTACTTCTTGATTTACCCCATCTTCCTTTCTTTTTAAACTTGGAAGGACCAAAGCCATACTAGACATTTCCATCTTGATTTCTCAAAGTATAACTTCACTGTTCTCCATGATGTCTGAGCATATCAGGTAACTGCTGGTCATGGAAAAGTGGCTGTTTTGTGCAGCTTGTGGATTTCTCAGCTGCATAACTGAATTACTTCTGGATTATTGTTGACGTGGGGCAAGAGAATGGGAGAGTGGAATTTAAATATTCTAAAAGATTGAATTCTCTAGGTTTCTGTGTTGTTCAATCTGTGGTCTGGAAAAAGAATTGCATGAAATCTGATGGTCCAAAGCCGCAATCAGAACAAAAAATCTCAAACTTTAAAATCTAGAATTTTTCACTGATAATTTGATGAAATCTATAGCTTTTTGTATTACAATAGGTGGATGGTAAGCAACTTAATTGACATTGCCCAAAAGACAACTGATACTTTAGAAGCTGTTATGTATACTCGCTGATGTCCCTCTGATTTCTGAATCTTCTGCACCAGCTGTGTTTGAGAAGGCACCGGCCTGGTGGCCTGCTTGCTAGTTAGGTGAATAAGACCAGACCAGAACACCTCGTGTGTGTCTTATCCATATTCTTCCTACTGAGGAAGTGCATGACTTCTGCTCCGTTCTTTCTGCAGACCAGTGTCCAAGATTGAGTTCAGTGGAGTGTGGTTGAACCTGCATTCCTGCTGCTCCAAGTTGCTTTGCCGACATGCCATTTCTCTGCCCAACAAAATGTTGAAATCATTTTGGATTTTAAACAAGTTTGTAATATGTGTTTCATGAATTTCATCCCTCCTAATATCTCCTCCTTTGGCTTGCTGTTAATTTTTGTTGTCCTATGCTTCTGTGAAGCATCTTGGGACGGTTTTCTACATTAAAGGCACTTATAAATGCAAGTTGTTAAATTCATATCTTGTACGACTCGCGTCTTTCAGAATAGGTATAAAACTTTACAAAATAACAACAGAAAACGCTGGAAAAACTCAGCAGGCCAGGCAGCATCCGTGGAGAGAGAAAGAGAGTTAACGTTTCAGGTCGATGACCTTTCATCGACCTGAAACGTTAACTCTCTTTCTCTCTCCACGGATGCTGCCTGGCCTGCTGAGTTTTTCCAGCGTTTTCTGTTGTTATTTCGGATTTCCAGCATCCGCAGTATTTTGCTATCGTATAAAACTTTACATATATTTTGAGTAGATGGAAGCTATAATTTGTTGTTTTTTGCTCCACTCTACAGTTTGCATTGAGATTAGTAGCATTCCGTCAGATTCACAAAGTCCTGGGAATGGATCCATTACCTCAGATGAATCCACGTTTCAATGTTCGTAACAGAAAGAGGAGGAGGGACAACAGTGATGGCACTGATGGATTGGAAGCAGAGGGGAAGAAGGATAAAAAAGATTTTGACAGTGGAGAATTTTAAATCATTATGCATAGTACCCCAGATTGTTAATACAATGTTGACTTTCTGTGGACTTAGCAGAAAGCAATGTCTGTTTTATGTGTTCCAATTTTATTTTAAATATAATTGTTAAATGTAAATAAAGTACTCACCTGCTTTACACTCAAGTGGCATGTTGTCTAGACATATTTAAACAAACCAATTGTTAATGGTCCCATTTGTGACACTTCTACAGAACTACTAAGCTATACACCCTTTCTCTTTCTATTGTTTAATTGTTAGCACTAAACCAATTTTATAACTTAGAGAGATGTTAATGTAAACAGATATTGCTTTCTTCAACTTGCATCTGGTTTAGAACAATAATAGTGGGGTGGAGGGTCGTGTAGATTCTACGATATATTATAGATGACAGTATTTCTAAGGACTCTGAACTCAATACTGCAACTTCAGTTCAACTAAACACATACGCTTTTGCAGAACCTGTGACTTGTCTGTCAAGTATAAAGATGAATGTGAATAAGAATTGGTTTCTTCGGTTTATCTAAAGTTAGTTCATTGTTAGCTGTGCATCAGCAAAAAAAAAAGCAGTTCTGTGTATGGGCTTGCCAGTAATTTTAATGCAGTGCTTTTACATTCATTCCTAGTAAATCTGCTTGCATGACTGAGCTATAGCCTTGGAGGTTTGTGTTGTAGAAATGCTTTTCTAAAACTAACAGTTTTCATGTTTTTTTTTGTTTTGTTTTCAGTGGTAAGGATGATGTGTAGTTTGTTTTATATCGTTTAAATATATAGTAATTATAAGCTTGTATGCTGTGACATGTTGAACAGTTCTGTTGTAATTGAGGTTGAACTGTACCCCTGGTGTATACTTTGTCAATTCTTACCACCACAATAAAACTTGGAGGATATAATGTTTTCATGTTTTGTGTTGCTTACATTTTTCATGTTGGATTTTGCATGGTCCAGCACCACCACTACATTGAATATGTGAAATGTGAGTATTTTGTATGATGCAGTGTTTAAAAGAAAAAATGCAGAGTTAATCATGTCAAATTAAAGATACATTATCTATTATACTTCCCCTACATCTCCCAATACACCATCCCTAGCTTAAAGGATAAGAACATAAGAGTTAGGAGCAGGAGTAGGCCATATGGCCCCTCGAACCTGCTCCGCCATTCAATAAGATCATGGCTAATCTTTGACCTCCACTCTACTTTCCTGCCCTATCCCCATATCCCTTAATTCCTCGTGTCCAAAAATCCATCTATCTCAGCCTTGAATATACTCAACGACTGAGCATCCACAGCTCTTTGGGGCAGAGAATTCCAAAGATTCACAACCATCTGAATGAAGAAATTCCTCCTCATCTCGGTCATAAATGGTCGGCCCCTTAGCCTGAGACTATTCCCCCTAGTTCTAGACTTTTGAGCCAATCTCTCAGCATCTACCCTGTCAATCCCCCTCAGAATCTTCTGTTTCAATGAGATCACCTCTCATTCTTCTAAACTCCAGAGAGTATAGGCTCAATCTCTCCTCATAGGACAACCCTCTTGTTGGAGGAGAAAATTATTAAAGAAATGTCGGAGAAGAAAAACTCATCCAGTTAATGAACTTTAAATTCGCTGACACAGGACTTTTCTGCAATGGATTGGCAGTCTGCCTTGTCAGACAACGTTGCAACATACAGGGCTCGAGATAACACTGTCACATAGACGAGGCTGATCACATCAACTGTATCCTGGTACAGGGCTCGAGATAACACTGTCACATAGACGAGGCTGATCACATCAACTGTATCCTGACGTTAATTGATTTACTATGCTTAACAATTGTATACATAAAATTGATTGGATTCTAATGACTATCACATGCTCATGTGAGCACGATGTAATCAATGATGGATGTATAAAATACTGTGCCCCAGAGTGACTTATTTGAGAGGTCGGTGACTGCACGTGGGTGCATCAATTCTCTCCCAGAGCGCTCTGAATAAAGTGTACTCCCGCATTTAACCGTGTAAATTGGTGTTTGAGTTTTATTGCTCAGTCGGGCTAAGTCGGGTAGCGCGTCGACTCTCCTTCACGGTTAGTCCGCTTAAGGCTCCGATTAGCCCCTACAACAATTGGCGCTGCGAGCAGGGTTACTGAGTACCGACACCCTGATCAAGTGTTAACGGGCTCGAGTAACCGAAAGAATCTGAGGGGATTTGCGAGAGTACACTTTATAGGGGTTTTTGGTCCGGGTATTCTCGGAAGGCAGAGGGGGAATCGTTGTGAGTATTCTGCATTACAATGTCAAATTTTTGGGCCGTAGGTTAAAGGTACAGAGTAAAACCTGTGATAAAGTCTGCGGGCGGTGCTTGCGAGATCCGGAACTCCAGGCAACTAGACACGTCGGTAAACGAGTTCACGAGTCCAGAAGGACGGGAGAGTGAAGAGAGGCGGTGAGTGTTTACTGGAGAGTGTGATCGGAGAGCAGACGGGCGATGTCAGGTAAGGACATTAAGATGGGGCCCCCGGGGTCCCTTATTAATAGTTACATGACAGATAGACGTTCGCTGATAGACAGAATGCAGAAAGATGGCTGGGATGTTAGCCAGTCATTAGAGTCACAACGAGAGTGGGTACGTAAGCAAAAAAGGGAGAAAACCAAGAAAACGGGAGTTCTTTTGGTACACCAATTGGCGGGACTAATCGAGCAAGTAGATAAGGTCCGAGAGACTGAGAAGGCCAAAAACAGAGAAATAGCAGATTTAAAAAAGAAGATAGAAATACTAGAGGGAATAAATCAAGAACAAAGTAGAATGTGTCCCGGAAGGTGGACGGGGTGTAACACAGATCCACTCCCCCCGTACGGACTTTCCGGACCAACAGCCCCAACTGAAGAAACAGTTGGGGATACAACAGAAGAATATTTCGCGGCCCCCGTTAAAATGAGGGGCCAGCCTGGTGCTGCCGGGGCAAGGGCGGATTTTCAGCCTTTTACCCCGGGAGAAAGACAACAGATTTTGAAAGACCTGGGGAACTTACAAACACGAAGTGCCAACACCAAGTTCTGGGCAAACCTAGATATGGTTTGGCTGGGACACAGCCTCCACCTGCGTGACTTTCATCAGTTGGTCCGGGCAGCATGTCCGGTCGACCGATGGCGCCTCACGCAGACCACCCCCAATCAGGCCAATACGGATTATAAGACCGGTCGATGGACTGAACAATGTCCATTGGCAGATACAATAGACCGACAACAGGCTCCCTTTAATCTGTTTAAAACAGAAATCCAGCGGGTGTTAGGAGAGGCCCCAACTAATTGGAGTAAGATAACGTCCTGTAAGCAGCAAAAGGGCGAGGGGGCCTCCGAATATGGAGAAAGGCTGTTTATTGTTTATGGAGAGTCATCAGGCCAACCAGGGCCGGCAAGAACTGACCCCGCTTTCATTCAGGCCTTTAAAGATGGCTTGTCTCCCGCACACCAGGCTATCATCAAGATGGGCGTAGTAACAACCAGGAATTACGACGACCTAGTAGAGTGGGCTTGTGGGGTAGACGGGTTAAAAGCCAAAGAGGAAGGTACGGTCAAGGTTAAACAGGAAAGTGTAAGTGCGGTAAAACAGGCAGTGGGACCCAAGGGGGCATGTCATGGTTGCGGGAAGCCTGGACATTTTATTAGAGATTGTATGGCTAAGAAGACATGTACTTACTGTAATAAGAAGGGCCATACTGAGGCCACTTGTTTCAGTAAACATGGCAGACCTGAGACGACCCACGTCACCATGACCCCCGAAGAAAAGAGACAATATCAACAGTGGAAAGAGACACAGTGACAGTCAGCGGCCCCCGTAAAAAGAGACAAGGGAAGGATGTATGTGTCTGCACTAGTAGGGGGCCGACCGTGTGAGATGCTAGTGGACACCGGTGCCTCAGTATCCGTGACCAACCTTCCCATCCCGATAACGGACAGAAAGGTCTACATCACAGGGATTGGCGGTGATAAAACACCTGCCTTTCTGAGCACAACCCAATTGGTAGAAATAGATAACTTTTTCATCCCTATGCGATTTTACGTGTGTAAGAATAATGAGGGAACAATAATGGGAAATGACTTAATGAAAGAATACCAGGTATTAATTGATTGTGGTAAGAAGAAAATAACTTGGCCAAACTTGGACGGGCATAAAACTAGTATGCACTGTCTGACCAATAATACCACCAAAGTGGGAGTGGCTACAGCGGTAAGCCGGGACTGGCAAGTGGAAACCAATGGGTACGGGGACACGTGTGCCTCGGTACAAGGAGTATGGGCAAAAGATAAGTTAGACACAGGAATGGTTAAGATTGACCCCATTGTCGTCCCAGGACCCGAACACAAACCCCACCGACAATATCCCATTAAACCAGAAGCAAAGAAAGCTGTAGAAGACATAGTAAAGGGATTGGTAGAAAGAGGTGTCCTTCGGGAAACCACGAGCACAACCAATTCCCCTACGTGGCCAGTTAAAAAGCCAGATGGGAGTTACAGGCTGACAATTGACTATACGGCCTTGAATAAAGTGACGCCCAAGCTTCACCCCATAGTCGCCAGCCCGTCCACAATTTTGAACGGACTGGCTCCCGAACACAAGATATTCACAGTGTTGGACATAGCCAACGGATTCTGGGCTCTCCCATTGGATCCAGAGTCTCAGGAGAAATTTGCATTCACAGTAGGAGACAGACAGTACACCTGGACCCGCCTGCCACAAGGATTCCATAATAGCCCCGCGATCTTCCATCGGGTAATGAGTAATATTTTAAAGGGTGCAGAGCTCCCACCAGGGAGCACGGTCCTCCAGTACGTTGACGATCTCCTGATAGCCTCGGACAAAGTTCCAGGTCATAATAAGGCCCTGAAGATAGTACTGACAGCATTAAGGGACGCAGGACTGAAGGCTAGCCCTAGGAAGGCCCAGATTGGAAAGTTCAAAGTCACGTATCTAGGGCATCTCATTTCCCAAGGGACAAAGGAGATGCCAACGGATAGGAAGGCTGCAGTCTGGGATATGCCCAGACCAGTGACAACAAGGGGAGTTAGGAAGGTCTTAGGACTTTTTAACTACAGCAGGAACTTCGTCCCCGGGTTCGCTAAGATAGCTGAGCCTATCCAAAGGTTAGTAAAGGGAGGAAGGCCTGCCCTTGAGTCCATAGAGTGGGGCCCAGAACAGGAAAAAGCTTACGGACAGTTGAAGAAGGAGTTACTGTCAGCCCCGGGACTAGGGCTGCCAGATATGAACAAACCTTTCCATATTCACTGTGACAATGAGGGCGGGTTCTACACCGCTGTGATAACCCAGGACCATGGCGATAAGCGCAGACCAGTGGCATACTACTCGACCGCAGAAGGACCGGTAGTCTCTGGACTCTCGCGATGTATAGCGGCACTGGACTGCGCAGCATGGGCAGTAAAGGTGAGCGAACCTATAGTAATGACCGGGAACATAGTCTTGCACACCAAGCATACCTTGGTGGAAATGCTAAATACTGGAAAATTAAGATCTGTCTCAAACATGAGAAGAGCTAAGTGGGAAGCAGTTCTATTACCCCCTAACGAGTCTATCATCATAGTCAGAGACATAGGGGAGAACCCAGCTGAGGGGATCCTGGGAACAGGAGCCCCACACAGTTGTAAAAAAATAGACGAGGACATTGGAGAAGAGATTATCAAAGACACCCCTCTAGAGGAAGTGGAGGAAACATTCTATGTAGATGGATCCCGTAAATATATTAATGGACAACCCCGAACCGGGTGGGCAGTAGTTAATAGTAAGATGGAAGTAGTTAAATCTGGACGGTTAGACGGTAGCTTATCAGCCCAAGTAGCAGAGTTGGTCGCGTTGACTCAAGCATTGAATGAAGCAAAGAACCAGGTAGTCAATATATACACAGATAGCCGGTATGCCTTCGGGGTAGTGCATGACTACATGACAGCATGGGGACGTAGAGGGTATATAACCACAGGAGGTAACCCCATCAAACATCAGGGACGAATAGAGGCCTTGCTAGAAGCAAGCAAAAGACCTAAACAGGTGGCAGTTATCAAAATTAAGGCCCATCAGAAAGAACCAGACAAGACAAGCCCAGACTGGGACAGCCACCAGGGGAACCAGGCGGCTGATTGGGCAGCACAGGCAGCTCTAGAACAGGAGGAGATAAACGAAGTACCGGTGGGCAGCGTAGACAGCCCGGAGAACGAAATAAAGATCTGGGAAGTCCAAGACGAAGCATCAGACACGGAAAAGGAAACATGGGTAAGAAATGGAGCTGGAGTAGGATCCGATCGAGTCTGGCGAAAAGAAGGTAAAGTAGTAGCACCGGAGTGCATACAACAGACTCTGCTAGAGATACATCACGGTATTTCACATACAGGGAGAGAGGCAATGAGCTCCTTAATAAGTAAGGATTGGTGGTGGAAGGGGATGGGAAGAGACATCGCGAGGCACTGTCAGCGATGTATCACTTGTGCTCAGCATAATCCTGGCCGGCCTATTAAAATTAGAATGGGCCACCAGCCAAGACCCCGAGGTCCTTGGGAGCACATACAAATTGATTTTACGGGACCACTTCCCCAGTCCCACGGAAAAATATACTGCCTTGTGATAATTGACCAGTTCACAAGGTGGGTAGAAGCTTTCCCAACGCGGAATTGCACGGCCTTAACGGTAGCCAGAATCCTGGCCGAGGAAGTAATCCCGCGGTGGGGAGTGCCCTTGCAAATCGACTCTGACCAAGGAACGCACTTTACAGGGAGTGTAGTAAAGAATATTTGTCAGCTGATGGGGATCAAACAGAAGTTCCATATCCCTTACCACCCCCAGAGCTCGGGAATGGTTGAAAGAATGAATCGAACACTCAAAAACGCTTTAGCAAAGGCAATACAGGAATCTGGGAAAACATGGGTTGAGGTTTTACCCCTTATCCTAATGAAGTTACGAGCCACCACGAATCGTACGACAGGCCTGACCCCTTATGAACTAATGACAGGAAGGGCGATGCAATTACCAGAAGGCATCATAACAGGTGGGGCTGATGTGGGCCCCTTAAAGGACAGACTACGGCGTTATGTCTTAGAGCTTAGCACCCAACTGAAGGGGATGCGCCAAGCCGTACGAGACAATCAGGAACTTCAGGATCATGACACCCTCCGTGCCGTCAGCGGGCAGCAAAGTGATGCTGAAGGTCCTGCCTGACAAGCCAGGCTTCGCCCCAAAATGGAGCGGACCCTACGAAATTATAATTAGTGGTGATACCTGTGCCTGTCTGGACATAAGGGGGAAGGGAGTCTGGAAACATTGGACACAATTAAAAATATATGGAGAAAAGATGAACTAATGGGCGCTTCTTTGTGTTTCTTTTACCTACAGATCAAGCGACCCGTAAATGTCCAATTACCTTACCTGTTTGCATTCGTGCTTTGGCTTATTGCATTTGGTGTACTAACTACTGTGTTTTTATGTTTGTATGTTAATACAAGAGTGCTACCAGAAGCGGCAACGACGCGGTGATAGACAGTGCCTGCTTCCAAGTAAAAATGGGGATACCACTGTGTTTAATAGCGTTAACATGCATTGTTTCGGGAATGGAAAGGGGCTCCCGTAAGCGAAGAGAGCTCCAGGTGAATACCTTTGTATATATGTCGTATGAATACGTAAAGGAGACAGGGCAAAGTAGCTGTTGGGTGTGTAGTCATATTCCGATCCACAGTAAGGGTGGGATACCACTGCGGCCCATACCCCTGAATCTCACGGAACTAGCAGAATTTGCGCTTAATGACCAGAACAGCTATCATGACGTCACGAGGGAGGAGTTCCGAGGTGGAGGGTACCCATTGGAACAATTTAAGGGATGTTACAAACCCAAGTACAACTCTAGTAAAGATCCACCCTTCTTCGCCCTAACAAACACAACCGGGGTCGGAAGACCCGTCGGGGAAATATGTTGGACAAGGAGTGTAAGTAGAGGGGTGAAGGTGAACCTAGAGGCAGGAAATAGTAATTGCACCCAAACCTTTGTGACATATGAGGAGGGGAACACGGCATTTGAAAGCTGGTGGTTTAATACCACTGGTCTGCTAAACTTAACGAGTAACCAACCGTGGAATGGGACCCGACGGGCCACAGATAGTCAGATGGGTTTCACTATCTTTCGGGCAAACATGGATATGACGGCCTACAATGGAACATATTTTATATGCGGGCACAAGGCGTACCCATGGCTGCCCAGAGATTGGACCGGGTCATGTTACCTGGGATACGTTATGCCTTATGTATACCATCTCAAATCCCTCACGGAGCACCATTGTTATCGAACCAGGCGAGGAATTACGGAGACTGAGCGATTCTTCGCCGTCGCCTTCCCCCACTGGGAGGTGGGTAAATTAGCACGGGAAATCATTAACAATGCCCAAATTCTCGAGAAGGTAGCCAACGACACCACAGAAGCCCTTGCAGAAATAAGCGCAGAAATGGTAGCCCTCAGGACAGTGGCCATGCAAAACAGGATGGCACTGGACTACCTGCTTGCAAAGGAAGGAGGCACTTGCGCGGTGATCGGGCAAGAGTGTTGTACTTACATCCCTGATAGTTCGGAAAACATCACCAACTTGGTAAATCACATGAAGGAAGAGATTAAGAAATTACACCGGGAACCGACACAGTCATGGCTAGAATGGTTGGGGCTAACAGAATGGGGCCCCTGGATTATGCACGTAATGGTTGTGATAGTGATGATATGTGTCGCTGTATGTTGCTTGATAACCTTGTTAAAGACATGTTGTAAGATTGCCACAACCCAGCTAATGTCAGTCAGCGCCGTACGGGAAGAGGAGCCGTTGCTCAAAGACGAAGAAAAGGAAGGATACACCGATCTCCAGCCCATGGAGGAAACGCATGACACCGTCGCCGGGGTAGCCAGCCCTCAAGAGATGAGCCAGTGGCTGTAGCGTCGACCCCGTGAAGAGGCACGGAGCAGTGGTTTCCTGGGGGCAAGAAGGTCGTGCCCCCGGACCAACAGAAGGGAGTGTTGGAGGAGAAAATTATTAAAGAAATGTCGGAGAAGAAAAACTCATCCAGTTAATGAACTTTAAATTCGCTGACACAGGACTTTTCTGCAATGGATTGGCAGTCTGCCTTGTCAGACAACGTTGCAACATACAGGGCTCGAGATAACACTGTCACATAGACGAGGCTGATCACATCAACTGTATCCTGGTACAGGGCTCGAGATAACACTGTCACATAGACGAGGCTGATCACATCAACTGTATCCTGACGTTAATTGATTTACTATGCTTAACAATTGTATACATAAAATTGATTGGATTCTAATGACTATCACATGCTCATGTGAGCACGATGTAATCAATGATGGATGTATAAAATACTGTGCCCCAGAGTGACTTATTTGAGAGGTCGGTGACTGCACGTGGGTGCATCAATTCTCTCCCAGAGCGCTCTGAATAAAGTGTACTCCCGCATTTAACCGTGTAAATTGGTGTTTGAGTTTTATTGCTCAGTCGGGCTAAGTCGGGTAGCGCGTCGACTCTCCTTCACGGTTAGTCCGCTTAAGGCTCCGATTTGCCCCTACAACACTCTCATCCCAGGGATCAATCTAGTGAACCTTCGTTGCACCGTCTCTAAGGCAAGTATATCCTTTCCTAAATAAGGAGACCAAAACTGCAGACCAGTATTCAAGGTGTGGTCTCACCAGAGCCCTGTGCAATTGTAGCGAGACTTCCTTACTCGTGTACTCTAACCCTCTAGCAATAAAGGCCAACATGCCATTTGCCTTCCTAATTGCTTGCTATGCCTTTATGCTAACTCTGTGTTTCTTGTACTAGGACACCCAAATCTCTCAACACCAACATTTAATAGTTTCTAGCCATTTAAAAAATACTGTTTTTCTATTCTTCCTACCAAAGTGAATAACCTCACATTTCCCCACATTATACTGCATCTGCCACCTTATTGCCCATTCGCTTAACCTGTCTATATCCCTTTGCAGACTCTTTACATCGTCCTCCACATCTTACTTTTCCACCTAACTTTGTATCATCCGCAAACTCGGATTGCACTCGGTCCCTTCATCTAAGTCATTAATATAGATTGTAAATAGCTGAGGCCCAAGTACTGATCCTTGTGGCACCCCACAAGTTACAGCCTGCCAATCTGAAAATGACCCGTTTATCCCAACTCTGTTTTCTGTCTGTTAACCAATCCTTTATCCATGCTACTATATTACCCCCAACCCCATGTGCCCTTATCTTGCTTAACAACCTTTTATGTGACACCTTATCGAATGCCTTTTGGAAATCCAAATATACTACATCCCCTTTATCTACCCTGCTAGTTGCATCCTCAAAAAACTAATTATTTTGTCAAACACAATTTACCTTTCATAAAACCATATTGACACTACCTAATATGATTTTCTAAGTACCCTGTCACCACTTCCTTAATGGATTCCAGCATTTTCCCAATGGCTGATGTCAGGCTAACTGACATTGTTCCTGGTTTTCTCCTTGAATAGCGGGGTAACATTTACTACCTTCCAATCTACTGGTACCTTTCCTGAATCTAGGGAATTTTGGAAGATCACAACCAATGCATCCACTATCTCTGCAGCCACCTCTTTTAGAACCCTAGGATGCAGGCCATCAGGTCCAGGGGATTTGTCAGCTTTTAGTCCCATTAGTTTCTCGAGGACTTTTTCTCTGCTGATATTAATTACTTTAAGTTTCCTCACTCTCATTAGCTCCTTGGTTACCCACTATTTTTGGTATGCTTTTTGTGTCTTCTACTGTGAAGACAGATACAAAATATTTGTTTAAAGCCTCTGCCATTTCCTTGTTCCCCAATATAATTTCTCCTGTCTCAGCCTCTAAGGGACCCAACGCTTACTTTTGCTACTCTTTTTATATACTTGTAGAAGCTCTTACAATCTCTTTTATATTTCTTGCTAATTTACACATTCTATTTTCTCCCTTTTTATCAATTTTTTGGTCATCCCTTTGCTGGTTTCTAAAGCTCTCCCAATCCTCAGGCTTACTACTATTCTTTGCAACATTATAAGCCTCTTAATTTAATACTATCCTTAACTACTTTAGTTAGCCACAGATGGATCACTTTTCCCATGGAGTTTTTATTTCTCAATGGAATGTATATTCGTTGAGAATTTTGGAATATTTCTTTAAATGATTGTCACTGCTTTTCTACTGTCATACCTTTTAATCTAATTTCCCAATCTAACCTAGCCAACTCACCCCTCATACCTATGTAATTGGCTGTGTTTAAGTTTAAGACTCTAGTGTTGGACTTAAGAATGTCACTTTCAGAGAGGCACTCGGTGCCCACTGGACCAAACACTTCGAAGATCTCCTTAACCGCGACTCTGTCTTCGACGTGAGTGTCCTCAACTCCATCACGCAGCATGCTACCCGCCACCATCTCAGCACAACCCCAGCCCGGCATGAGGTTGAAAAGGCCATCCGACAACTGAAGAACAACAAGGCCTCAGGAGCAGATGGAATCCCCGCCGAGGCACTAAAGCATAGCGGAGAAGCACTACTGGCGCGAATTCATGAACTCATTTCTCTTATCTGGAAGTAGGAGAGCATGCCAGGGTATCTCAGAGACGCCGTAATTGTGACCATCTTCAAGAAAGATGACAAGTTCGATTGCGGTAATTACAGAGGAGTTTCCCTGCTGTCTGCCACAGGGAAAATCATCGCAAGAATCCTCCTCAATCGCCTTCTCCCAGTGGCCGAAGAGCTCCTCCCAGTGTCGCAATGCGGATTCCGCCCACTAAGGGGCACAATGGACATGATCTTCACTGCACTTCAATTACAAGAGAAAATGCAGGGAACAGCACCAACCGCTGCTCATGGCCTTTGATCTCTCAAAGGCCTTCGACACTCAACCGTGAGGGATTATGGAGTGTCCACCTCAAATTCGGCTGCCCTCAAAAGTTTGTCACCATCCTCCGCCTACTTCACGACGACATGCAAGCCGTGATCCTGACCAACGGTTCCACCACAGACCCAATTCACGTACGAACCGGGGTCAAGCAAGGCTGTGTCATTGCCCCAACGCTCTTCTCGATCTTCCTTGCTGCAATGCTCCATCTCGCCCTCAGTAAGCTCCCCGCTGGAGTGGAGCTAATTTACAGAACAAACGGGAAACTGTTCAACCTCCGTCGCCTCCAGTCCAGATCCAAGGTCATCCCATCCTCTGTCGTCGAATTATAGTATGCAGACGACGCTTGCGTCTGCGCTCACTCGGATGTCGAACTCCAAACCATCGTCAACACCTTCACCGAAGCGTACGAGATCATAGGCCTTACACTAAACATCCGTAAGACAAAGGTCGTCTTCCAACCTGCCCCCGCCACACAGTACTGCCCCCCGATTATCAAAATCCATGACAAGGCCTTGGACAACGTGGACCACTTTCCATAGTCGGGAGCCTACTGTCAACAAGGGCAGATGTCGACGACGAAGTCCAACACCGCCTTCAGTGTACCAGTGCAGCCTTCGGCCGCCTGAGGAAGAGAGTGTTTGAAGACCAGGACCTCAAACCCGGCACTAAGCTCATGGTCTACAGAGCAGCAGTGATACCCGCCCTGCTGTATGCCTCAGACATGGACCATGTACAGCAGGCACCTCAAAGCACTGGAGAGGTACCATCAATGCTGCCTCTGCAAGATCCTGCAAATCCATTGGCAGGATAGGCGCACCAATGTCATGTTCTTGCTCAGGCCAACATCCCCAGCATCGAAGCTTTGACCACGCTCGATCAGCTCCGATGGACGGGTCACATTGTCCGCATGCCCGATACGAGACTCCCAAAACAAGCGCTCTACTCGGAGCTCCGGCACAGCAAGAGAGCCCCAGGTGGGCAGAGGAAACGCTTCAAGGACACCCTCAAAGCCTCCTTGGAAAAAGTGTAACATCCCCACCAACACCTGGGAATCCCTGGCCCAAGACCGCACAAAGTGGAGGAGAAGCATCTGGGAAGGCGCCGAACACCTCGAGTCTCTTCGCCAGGAGCAAGCAGAAACCAAGCGCAAACAGCGGAAGGAGCGCACGTCAACCCAAGCACCCCACCCACCCGCCGTCTGCCCCACCTGTGACAGAGACTGTAGGTCCCGCATTGGACTCATCAGTCACCTGCAAACTCATTTTTAACGTGGAAGCAAGTCATCCTCGGTTCCGAGGGACTACCTAAGAAGAAGAAGAAGAAGACTGTCATACCTTTTAATCTAATTTCCCAATCTAACCTAGCCAACTTGCCCCTCATACCTATGTAATTGGATTTGTTTAAGTTTAAGACTCTAGTGTTGGACTTAGAATTTCACATTGCATTTGAAAGTGACATTCTTATCATATTATTATGATCACTTTTTCCTAGAGGATCCTTTACTGTAAGTTTATTAATTAACCCTGTCTGATTACACAAAACAAGTTCTAAAATAACCTGTTCACTGGATGGTTCCATGACATATTTCCCACATTACAACAGTGACTCTACTTCAAAAGTACTTCATTGGCTGTAAAGTGCTTTGAGACGTCCGGTGGTCGTGAAAGGCGCTATATAAATGCAAGTCTTTCTTTCTATTGTTCTAGGAAACTGTATTGAATACATTCCATGAACTTGTCCTCCAGACTACCCTTGCCAATTTGATTTGCCCAATCTATATGCAGATTATTGTATTACCTTTGTTACAAGCTCCTATTATTTCCTTGATTAATACTCTCTTCAACTGTATAGCTACTGTTAGGGGGCCTATAAACTACTCCCACCAGTGTTTTCTGCCCCTTGTTATTTCTTCTCTCCACCCATACTGATTCTACTTTCTGATCTTCTAAGCCAAGATCCTTTCTCACTACTGTCCTTATGTCATCCTTAATTATCAGGGCCAACCCCCCCCCCCCCCACCCCATTAAGGGCCAACCCCCCTCCCCCAAAGTTCCATTCTGCCTGTCTTTTCAGTAAGTCAAGTACCCTGGAATATTTAGTTCCCAACCCTGGTCACCATGCAACCATGTCTCTGTAATGGCTTTTAGATCATACCCATTTATCACTATTTGTGCCACTAATTCATCTACCTTGTTACAAATGCTTTGTGCATTCAGGTAAAGAACCTTTAGTTTTAACCTTTTACCATTATTCCCTGCTTTTAGGACATTTAGGACTAAGATGAGAAATGTTTTCACTCCGAGGGTGGTGAACCTGTGGAATTCCCTCCCACAGAAGGCTGTGGAGGCCAAGTCACTGAATATATTTAAGGAGGAGATAGATAGATTTCTAGAAACAAAAGGCATCAAGGGGTATGGGGAGAGAGCAGGAATATGGTATTGAGATAGAGGATCAGCCATGATCATATTGAATGGCGGAGCAGGCTCGAAGGGCCGAATGGCCTACTCCTGCTCCTATTTTTCTATATTTCATCTTATTCGCTGACGCACGATTACTTTTAAACTCTCTGTGCCTTCCTGTCACACGCTGCTTATCTTTACCCAAATTGCTACACTGCTCCATTGCCTTGACTTTTCTCTCTAAAATGGTGGGTAACTAGTTGCCAAATCAGTATGAGGTGCATGTACCTGTGCTAAATTTCTGGAGTTTTTCTTCCTGCAGGGATTGTCCGTTTCAAACCTTGGAAAGAAGAAAGAACTTGAAAGAAGAACAGTCAATGAAGTAGTTTTGAACTGTAGTCACTGTTGTAATGTAGGAAATGGGGCAGCTAATTTGCATACAGCAAGGCCCCACAAAGAGCAATGAAATTTGCACACGAGTCAAAATGAAGAAGGAGGGGCTTTGCCGTTGACATGGAGAGAGGCCAATCAGGAGAAATCGGGGCATTTACAAAAAGTTAGCAAAACCAATAATTTAAGTTCCAGGTAAGTATTCCAAATTGAGATAGGAGTAGGCCTCACTGAGAAAAAGTTTCCATACAAGCAACTGGCAAGAATCAAAATAAGCATTGTATTTAGTTTGGGGGGTTCTTGTGCTACAATTGATTTTTACTAGTAAATTAGGGTGATATTTTCTAAACCGAATCCAGGTACACACACAGGGTGGGAGCACAGCAAAGTAGCCAGGATGTGTTTCAAGAAAACCAGCACGACGACTTTGTTGCTTCTGCTAGTGGAATATGTGTAGAGACGATGCCATTTTCACTTCACACCGAATCTCAAATCTTGCGCGTGTTCTGGCAATAGTACCATCGATACTCATCTCCGAATACCCTAACTTTTAATTTCTCAAATTTTAGATCTGTTCCAAACAGACTGAGATTTTCCACATAGGGTGTGAAACACCCACTGTCTCAGAAGGTTTCAGAAACCTCTTCCCGGTGAGAGAATTTAGAGCTTGCCTTATTCATTAAAAAAAACACGATGCACCATACTGTCCTCTGAGGTAAAGTAAATCCACTCACCCACCAGCTCTCACCGCGCCTTTGACTTCTCCCGCACATTTTAAAGGTTACGCCCTCTGGCCAGTCACTATTGGCTGAAACACGGAGTCAGGTGACTCAATCACCCAGCTTGCAGTGCGGCCCAAGCTATCAATGGGGCTGTTTCTCCACCGCGCTGCATTGTGGGAAGGTGGGACCACCATCGTTGCCTTTGTTCAACCGGCTCCTGGAATCCGTTCCTGAGCCCAAACCAGGCACAAATGCGACGAGAAGCTACCCCTGGGGTATCTGTACATTCATGTTTTAAAAAAAGTGAACATTGAATTTTTCCAGTTTATCATTAATAAAGTTAAAATCCAACTCCTGCCCACCAGTGGACCAATGAATATGGCTCTATTCGGGGTTGAATTTCCTGAACCGGGGACTCTTCCAGGGAGGTTGTTTGCCCAGGGACCCAGTACCTAATCCAGGGACGTATGGTCAGCCTATAGTAAACTTTTATGTTGGGAGAGAAGTTCAAAATGGTGGTTCAAACCAACAGCAATTTTGGAGCAATTTGGCTCAGTTTCTGTCAGCTATTGCTAACTGCCCTTTTTTAATTTGTTTTTAAAAATGATTTTAATTTCTGTTTTGCTACTAATTAGATAGGGTGCATCAGTTATGATTTGTTGTTTCGTGAACAAAATCCATTGCAAGAAATTGGCATATATACACCAAAACTGACAGGAATTATCGCAGGATCAACAAAATGTGTGCTATACAATCTTGCATGTAGCGTTTGGCCATTGGGTGTCCCACTTTAAACAAAAACAAAATCATGATTTCCTCAACTAGCACTCAATAAGCATAAGGAAAAAATTTTGCTTCACGAAGAGATACGAAGGGTGGGTGAGAGAACAGGAAATTATAATGGATGACTATATAATTGACTATATAAATTGGGAAACCCAAGTGCTTGAGTTAGACTTTTTCCACATAGATGCCGGACCTATCCCTTTGTTCTTTTTCTGTACCCCCTCCCATTTACCTGGCTCTGTACTTGCTTAAAAGCTGTTAATCTCTGACATCTTCCAGTTCTGATGAAAGGTAATCGACCTGAAACATCAACTTTGTTTCTCTCTCCATGGATGCTGCCTGACCTGCTGAGGGTTTCCAGCATTTTCTATTTTTATTTCCGATTTCCAGCATCCGCAGCATTTTGGTTTTGTTGTAGTTTTGATGAATGTAATTCATGACAGAGCATCAGGGAAGCAGTGCTCATGTGGACCTGGTATTCGTAAATGACCCAGAATATGTGCAAGAAATGGAAGCCATGGCATCCTTCAGAGATACTAACCACAGATTGTTTAAGTTCAACATGATCCAGAATTCAGATATACCAAAGATCAGGAGCCAGTTATATTACTTTAAAAAGGGGCTAAATTCAAAGAAATTGGGTTTGGGGGATGTTGTTCAACACTTCAGTAGAACACCTTTGAAAAGCATAATCTTGAGCATGCAAGATGGATACACATCTTGAATCAGTAAGTTCAAACTAAACCAGGCATGCTCTTAATTGGAATAACCAAGAAATCAAAACTGAAAGAGGATAAATGACCTACAAATCTTGCAGGGAGAAAGGAACATGCAGAAACATGTTAAAAGTAATCACAGGGGCAACAATGAAACAATCATGGAACTTTATTCAGCCAACCAGCTGGCCGCAAAGCAATGTTTTCAGAGGGCATGGACATGCGCATATAGTTTAAATCCCACCATGACGAGTTGTGAAATTTGAACTCAATCTGGTAATTTGTGGGCTAGCACCAGGAAAAATTATGAAAGGTTATCTGGTCATTTATCTCATTGCTGTTTGTGAGACCTCATGCACAAATTGGTTGCCGTATTTCCCTACATGTGACTACATTTCAAAAAGGACTTCATTGGCTATAAAGCACTTTGGGGTGCCCTGTGATTGTGCAAGGTGCTAAATAAATGCAAGTTTGTTCTTTCAAAGCTGTCAGAATGTCATTAAAACCCCAGCTGTTACACTAATGTCCTTTTGGGACAGGAACCTACAATCCCTACCCAGTCTGGCCTACATGTGACTCCAGTGCTACAATATGTGATTGTCTCTTAATGCCGCCTTAAGTGACCACTCAATTGTAAAACAAACACTACAGAACAGTACTGCAGCAGCTCAAAGAGAAGGCACACTGCCACTTTCTCGGGGCACTTGGTGATGGACAATGAATGTAGCCTTGCCAGTGTCACACACATCCTGAGCAGAGTTCAAAGCACAATTGTCACTGAAGACCAAATAAAGGTTCCATGATTGCATACCTCACAATACAAACCTGGGTGTTGCCTCTGTCTTACAATTAGAGTTGCTTTATCCAAATGAACAGGTTCTCTATCAGTAAAAGAGGTTAGTAGCTTAAGATATACAAATAAAACCATAGACATTTAGAGGGGAAAAAAGCAGCTATTTGGCACCTTTTGTGCTGGCTGTTTGCTAAAGCGATCCAAAACTAATGCCAAATACCATTGTCCCATGCTCTCCCGATAGCCTTGTATCTTTTGTTTTAAATATTTATCTGCTGTTTGCTTAAAGGATGCAATGGTCTCTGCCTCAACTACTCTGTGGCAAAACATTCTATGCTCCAACAACCCTCTGCATAAAGAAATGTTGTCTAATGCCTTTTCTCACTTTTAGTCAGCTTTAAGAGGTTTTAGTCAATTTTACAGCTTTGTTGATCTGAAATAATTCTGGCACAGATAGAAATAGTTGTAAACAGATAACAGAGTACAGAGCTCAGCTGCTGTTATATTTTTGAACTTAGGCTGCTGTGAGATTTATATAGAAAACTGAAACCAGCATACAATTTTACAGTTGTCTAAAATAAATTAGATACAGAGAGCTATCCTTTGTATACCTCACCAAACACCAACATTTCCAGACAAAATTGTTTTTGAGTATAGCCTGTCTTTGCTGTGGTCTTTATGCCACACCACTGTCATCAATCCAGGAAAATGGATCAGCAGATTGTGGAACATTTTATAGTTCAGCTCCAATACTGCCTGTGGATAAGTTCATAGGAAATATGTTACAGTGTGGAGATGGGCAGGCTGTTCTTTTTACTATTCCTCCCCTTTATGACAAGTAAGATTTGGAGAAGGGGAAGTGCAACGAGACCTGGGTGTCCTTGTGCACCAGTCGCTGAAGGTAAGCATGCAGGTGCAGCAGGTGGTTAAGAAGGCAAATGGTATGTTGGCCTTCGTAGCGAGAGGGTTTGAGTACAGGAACAAGGATGTCTTGCTGCAGCTGTACAGGGCCTTGGTGAGACCACACCTTGAGTATTGTGTGCAGTTTTGGTCGCCTTATCTGAGGAAGGATGTTCTTGCCATGGAGGGTGCGCAGTGAAGATTCACCAGACTGATACCTGGGATGGCAGGAATGACGTACGAGGAGAGATTGGGTCGATTGGGCTTATACTCGCTGGAGTTTAGAAGAATGAGAGGAGATCTCATTGAAACTTATAAAATTCTAACAGGGCTAGACAGACTGGATGCAGGAAGGATGTTCCCGATGGCGGGTGAGTCCAGAACAAGAGGTCACAGTCTAAAGATAAGGGGTAAGCCATTTCGGACAGAGATGAGGAATTTCTTCACCCAGAGAGTGGTGAACCTGTGGAATTCTCTACCACAGAAGGCAGTTGAGGCCAAGTCAGTAAATATATTCAAGAAGGAGTTAGATATATTTCTTAAGGCTAAAGGTATCAAGGGATATGGGGAGAAGGCAGGTACAGGGTACTGAGTTTGAATGATCAGCCATGATCTCATCGAATGGCGGAGCAGGCTCGAGGGGCCGAATGGCCTACTCCTGCTCCTATCTTCTATGTTTCTATGTAAGTTCCTTGATTATCATACTTTGTAGTTCATATATACTTTTATCATCCTCTCGTAGAGAGGTTTACTGTGGTTGACAAACTTAACTGTCATTTTGTGTCTTAAACTTTCTTATCTCCCATGTCTTTTTGATTACAGCAATTATTCTGTCTGGCATTGATTATATTTTTAGTCAAATATTTTTGTATTCTGCATAATAAAATGTGCATTATGTTTACAATATTCCAGTTAAAATTATCTGTAAAATTTTTGGCAGTTCTTTTGAGCAAAATCTGTTGAACGAAGCCATCACCAATCAGTGATGGAATTGCAGAAGAAATGGAGTTTTAAAATAGGGGCCTTGAATTTATTCACCATTTTCAGTACATTGTTAGGATTGGAATGGCATTTCTACTTTGTGAGGCATATAAGTTGGGGCAGATCTTGTTTATGATGGATTTCCACCCCATAATGGCTGCGGTGCCATTTCCAGCTGGATCTGGGGCCTCCTTGCGATGCCACTGCTTCCTGGAGCTCATTTTAATGTATGCTAATAAGGTGCAATGTTGTAGATGGGCTGAAAACCGATCATTTGCATTCCAAATGCATCAAGGGTAAAGTAGAACAAAATAAATGTGAGTTCTGTTGGAGTCAGCTCATTAAAATATATTTAAATGAGAGGGGATAGCATTTGTCAACAGAAAAGCCTTCAGCGGCTGGAGTCATACCTGACACAAAGGAAGATGGTTGTGATTGTTGGAGGCCAGTCATCACAGTCCTAGGACATCACTGCCAGAGCTCTTGAGAGAAGCTGGGTCAATATCCTAGAATTCCCTACCTAACACCATTGTGGGAGCGCCATCACAAGTTCTGCAATAAATGCAGCCTTGCCAACATTGCCCACATGCAGAGAACAAATTGAGTGCATTAGGTGAAGGCTCGCATTTGAGGGGTCAGACAGCTGACATAGATCTGCTGGTAGCACCCTATTAAAGTTGGAGGAAGGATTTTCAAGCTGCTGTATGCAAGTCATTCTTGTAAGGGTAGCTGTGAACTAAAAAGTTTAGGGGTGAATTTCCTAGCCATTTTCGCCATATATCTGGTGCAGAAATGGGACAAGATCATTTTTTCAGGCAAGAAAATCAGTTAGACGTTATTTCTGCCTGATTTCTGCCATTAAAAAGCCTTTCTCGAGTTCCCGCGTGCTTTTTGCTTATATTTGCATATATATATATATGTCTAAATCAGGGCCAATGATGAAGCAGTTCCAAAGTTCCTGGTTGTGATCTTCCAAAATTCCCTAGATTCAGGAAAGGTCCCAGCAGATTGGAAGATAGCAAATGTAACCCTGCTATTCATAAGAACATAAGAATTGGCGCAGGAGTAGGCCATTCGGCCCTTCAAGCCGCCATTCAATGAGATCATGACTGATCTTCTGCCTCAACTCCATTCACTCTATCACCATATCCCTTGATGCCCTTACTAGTCAGAAATCTATCGACTTCTGTTTTGAGTATACCCAATGACTGAGCCTCCACAGCCCTCTGGGGTAGAGAACTTCAAAGATTCACCACCCTCTGTGTGAAGAAATTTCTTCTCATCTCAGTCCTGAATGGCCTACCCTTTATCCTGAGGCTGTGACCCCTGGTTCTAGACTCCCCAGCCAAGGGAAACATTCTCCCAGCATCCACCCTATCAAGCCCTGTAATAATTTTGTATGCTTCAATGAGATCCCCTCTCATTCTTCTGAATTCAAGAGAATACAGGCCTAGTTTACTCAATCTCTTCTCATACGACAGTCCCGCCATCCCAGGAATCAATCTCGTGAACCTTCGTTGCACTCCCTCTATGGCAAGTCTATCCTTCCTTAGGTAAGGAGACCAAAATTGTACACAGTACTCCAGGTGTGGTCTCACCAAGGCCCTATATAATTGGAGTAAGACTTCTTTACTCCTGTACTCAAATCCTCTTGTAATGAAGGCCAGCATACCATTTGCCTTCCTAATGGCTTGCTGCACCTGCACATTCACTTTCAGTGACTCATGTACAAGGACACCCAGGTCCCTTTGAGCATCTGCTTTCCCCAATCTTTCACCATTTAGGAAATACTCTGCCTTTCTGTTTTTTCTACCAAAGTGGATAACTTCACATTTATCCACATTATATTCCATCTGCCATGTTCTCACCCACTCACTGAGCCTGTCAAGATCCCCCTGAAGCCTCTTCACATCCTCTTCACAACTGACACTGCCACCTAGCTTTGTATCATCAGCAAATTTGGAAATGTTACATTTAGTCTCCTCATCCAAATCATTGATATAGATTGTGAATAGCTGGGGTCCAAGCACCGATCCTTGCGGTACCCCACTAGTCACAGCTTGCCATCCTGAAAAAGACACGTTTATCCCTATTCTTTGTTTTCTGTCTGTTAACCAATTCTCAATCCATGCTAGTATATTACCCCCAATTCCATGTGCCCTCATTTTGTTCACCAACCTCTTGTGTGGAACCTTATCGAAGGCCTTCTGAAAATCCAAATACACCACATCTAGTCAAGAAAGGTCTTGTCTTTAAATTTTAGTTCAGGCTTCTCGAATCAGACACGCATGCACATAATTAGGACTGGCTCCATGTATTGCAGTAACGTTGACCATAACAGCAGGTGTGCATGCTGCTATTGGGCAACCTCACCTTTCAGAATAGTAGATACGTATCCTTGGAGTCGATGTCTCTTTGTCTCTGTGACTTTGCCTAGTCCCCACCTAGGTGTGGACTCTCTCCCTATTATACCCTTCCTTATCACTACTATGTGACAGCTCTAGTCAAAACTCCCCTCTGTTTCCCAGACTTTATATGAACTTTATTATATTTGTCTCAGCAGATAGTGCCCTTGGCTTGAAATAATGCTCTAGTGTCCTTGTAATTGGAACCAGTAAATAAAAATATCTTAGCAGCCAAGTAGCCAACATATTTTCCCATTCAGCTGTGGGAGATTTTCCCAGGTCAGTTTTTAATTCTGTATTTCCAGTACAGGCCTGTTTCATAAAACAGAGCAGAGGAGCATTAGTCTAGCAAATTTCCATCAAATCATTCAGCACGAAAAATTAGGTTTCAGCCATTTCTGCCTTTCCAGGCTGTACATCAGAAGCACAGGGTCTGGAGGTGTTTGATTAGAATCTCCTTGTGTGGTTGCAGTGTTACGGGCAGTAGCCATGCTGTGAAACACATTCTTATCATTAAACACAGGCAAATTGACAGTCATTGCCAACACATTCTTGGGTATACTTCCTTGAGCGTCACTGTTCTTTCACACACTTTCCCAGACATGAGTAAGAGGTTACTACAGCTAAATTATACATATTGATTTTAAATGGATACCCTCCGGGGCTTAACACACTGGTGGCTTATATATGATAGCAAAATACTGCGGATGCTGGAAATCCGAAATAACAACAGAAAACGCTGGAAAAACTCAGCAGGCCAGGCAGCATCCGTGGAGAGAGAAAGAGAGTTAACGTTTCAGGTCGATGACCTTTCATCAGAACTGGGAAGAGCCGGAAATCAAATAGATTTAAGGCCAGGGTAAAGCTGGGAAAAGGGGGAGGGGATAAAGGAACAAAGGTGGAGATGAAGAGACATTAAGAGACATTAAGAGATATGCAAGGCTGGAGGTGGTGTTAATGTGACAGATTAAGGCTGAATGAAGTGTGAAATCCACTGGCAGAATGAAGGACAGCTGCCAGCTTCTAGGAGGAAAAAAAAAAGGTGGGGGGGGGACAAATAAAAGGGTGGATAAAATAAAATATAAATGTGATTGGAGCTGAGGTTATGATCTAAAAAAGGGTGACTCTGAGCTTCCGGTCGCCTGTCACTTTAATTCACCGCTTCACTCCCACTCTGACCTCACCGTCCTCGGCCTATTACACTGTTCCACAGAAGCTCAGCGTAAGCTCGAGGAACAGCACCTCATCTTTCGTTTAGGCACGCTACAGCCCTCTGGACTCAATATCGAGTTCAACAATTTTAGATCATAACCTCAGCTCCAATCACATTTATATTTTATTTTATCCACCCTTTTATTTGTCCCCCCCCCACCTTTTTTTTTTCCTCCTAGAAGCTGGCAGCTGTCCTTCATTCTGCCAGTGGATTTCACACTTCATTCAGCCTTAATCTGTCACATTAACACCACCTCCAGCCTTGCATATCTCTTAATGTCTCTTAATGTCTCTTCATCTCCACCTTTGTTCCTTTATCCCCTCCCCCTTTTCCCAGCTTTACCCTGGCCTTAAATCTATTTGATTTCCGGCTCTTCCCAGTTCTGATGAAAGGTCATCGACCTGAAACGTTAACTCTCTTTCTCTCTCCACGGATGCTGCCTGGCCTGCTGAGTTTTTCCAGCGTTTTCTGTGGTGGCTTATATATAATGTTCTGAATTGAATCTGTCCTGAACCCCAGATTTGTTATGCCAAGGGGCTTCTCAATAGGGTTTTTCTTAACCGGCTGATTAGATAAGCTCTATCTCTCCTGTCTTTTTTTATTATTCATTGTCGGGATGTGGGCATTGCTGGCACGATTAACATTCCTAGTTGCCCTGAGAAGGTGGAGATACAACTGAGTGACTTTTAGGCCACTTCAGAGGGGAGTTAAGTGTCAACCATGATGGTATGGGACTGGAGTCACATAATTGGCCAGACTGGGTGAATACAGCAGGTTTCCTTCACTAAAGGACATTAGTGAACCAATTGGCTTTTGATGACAATCGGACAGTTTCATGGTCACTTTTACTGATGCCAGCTTTTAATGATTATCCCAGGCCTCTTGAATTACTAGTCCAGCAACATAACCACTACACTACCATATCTACCATAGGACAAATTCTGTAGTTTTCACATGTCTAGTCAATTTACATGAGCCCATTATGTTCCCATTTAACCCTGTCATCTCATCTTGATTTATCAGTCCTAGAGAAACCTTAACATCAATAAGCTATATGCAGCATTTTCTATGCAGCTAATTATTATATTTCCCATTAAACCACAAACCATTTCCTTCACAGTTAGGTCCAATACATCAATAATACTTTTACTTAGTTTAAAATTATCAGCAATATCATGCGTATAGTTCCACAGTTAATACTTCCTGCACTGCCAGTTCTTTAATTCTGTCTATCATGGGTTCATCAATCTCATCTGTCTTTTCCCTGATTTGCTCAATATCATAGTATCTTGTTTCTCTCAAATTTGGAATCTGGCTGATGACACAATGGTCTTGAGTGTGCAAATGGTACTCTCCCAATATATTGTACAGGTCATATTGTAAGTTCAACCAATATCACTAAAAAACAGATGATCTGGTCATTATCATATTGCTGTTTGTGGTACTTTGCTGTGCGCAAATTGGCTGTCGTGTTTCCCAGATTATAACAGTGACTACACTTCAAAAAAGTACTTAGTTGGCTGTAAAGCGCTTTGGGAGGTCCTGAGGTTGTGAAATGCTCTGTATAAATGCAAGTCTTTCTTTCTGAGGGACAGTTATGTTCTTGTAGTACCCGTACAATTGTATGTCCCTTGTTAAACACAACTTGGTTTGGTATAACTTAAGCAGGAACTCTTTTGTCGACAGTCAATATCCAGACTGAATGGATTTACAGTAGAGACAGGCATGTTGATGGACTGCTTGGGAGTTTTAGAACAACTGCACTATGGCTCCCACCCCCCTCCCCCTTCAGCATCCTGACATGCAAATACATCTGCTTTACAGCTCTCAGAATGAAAGGGGCAGGTGTGGAATGACCCAACAAATATAGTGTCCATTTGGTCTGGGGGTGGGCATCTACCTTGTATAGAAACATTGTGGCTGAAAAAGGACACTGGGTTAAAATTGGACCTGAGAGGCTAAGCACGACTCTATCTTGTGTCCATACTGTGAATAAAAAGGCTTGAAGATGTTACTCTAGTCTCTCTATGGATACAAGCAATTCTGCAGCATAAAACAGAACTTGAGGCTCTCGCTATGAAAGTTCTGAAATGGATTTTATAAATGAGTAAGACAAATGAGTATGGTAAATGCATACTCAACTTAAGTCCTGAAACTTAAAAATGTAATAAAGCATCATTTCTTTACACTCAGCACTGCAACTAGCAAACGTTTTGCTGCTTCAGCAGAGCTGAAATTCTGATCTTAAATTCTTAATGACTGAAAGAAAGGTATTAGAATTGTGCTGCATATAGACGTAAAGGGTAAATGACTGTTAGTACCCTGCAGAACTGACCACAAGAAGAAGGACGGAGTCAGCTGCAGCACAGGCAGCCGAGAGAGCAGCTTGTCGTTTGTGAGCTGGTTTAAAGAAACAATGCATCAAACGGACCAAAAGAATTATTAATTTAAATCGCAAATATGATTTACATAAAATAGGACATGACTCTGTAACTGTAATCTTGTAATTCTTCAAACTCCTTATACTTTTTTTTTTACTTCATGCATATTTAATGTTGGCATAATGCATCCGGTGGATATATAAAAAAATGCTGCAATCAATTTAAGGTGAAATAAACTCACACAGATACCATGATGCAACTAATGTCACAGGTATGATTTGCCCAATTAAGCGCCTATGATTTCTGTCAGATAAATTACCGTTTCAATGGATTTAGGCTATCATCTTTAATTTAAAATAGATGGCCGATTTTCAAACACTTACAGATAAAGGTTCCAAAATTGAAGAAATTGCATCCTTAGGAGATTAAAAAACACAATACATTAGTTGATTATCTATATTACCTGATTCACCACCCTTCATATTTATGCATAGCACAATCCTGTTGGGATTTATAAGGTACAGCAGTTAGTGAGACTGAAGAGACTGGAGACTTTGAATTGTGATTTCTACAGCTGGAAAGTTCTTTTTGTGATTTTTTTTGCCATTCTATCTTCAGATACCTGCACTTGCTACTAATTATTTCTCACAGGGTCAGTCCACCAGCAGATTTTCAGGCCCTGTACCCCTACCAGGGCTTCTCGGGAGCAGGTATAGCATTCCCTATGGGCATGCTCTTGTATGCCATTATGGAGGGAGGGCAGCAACACAGGAAGGTACAGTGGAGACTTGGGCAATGGTTACTGTAAGAGGTATCACAGCACATGTCATCACTGAAATGCAAGTCCCACTCCAGAAACTTGAGCACAAAAACCTCGGCTGACACTCTAGTGCAGTGCCGAGGGAGTGCTGTACTGTCGGAGGTGCCATATTTTTGGATTAGACATTAAACCAAGGCTCCATCTGCTCTCTCAGGTGGACGTAAAAGATCCAATGACTCTATTTTGAAGAAGAGCAGGAGAGTTCTCCCCTGTGTCCTGGCTAATAGTTATCCCTCAACCAACATCATTGAAACAGATTAACTGGTCATGATCACATTGCTGTTTGTGGGACGCTGCTGTGAACAAATTGGCTGTTGCGTTTCCTACATTCCAACAGTGACTACTCTTCAAAAGTACTGAATTGGCTGTAAAGCGCTTTGGGATGTCCTGAAGTCATGAAAGGCGCTATATAAATGCAAGTCTTTCTTTCTTTCTGAAGCCCACCCTTCTATGGCACAAAGTCTATCTGTGACATCACAGACTTACCTTCTTCTTCACCCACTTTCAAATAAAGGGACATTGCCTCAAACCACTTCATTGTATCACATGACAATACATCAGCCCTCTTTGCCCCTACATGCCAGTCATCATCACCTGAGTAAAGACGTCAGCATCACATAAGTACACCTTTCCTGTATAACTCCAACCTCCATCAGTAACAGAGTGCCATGCCAGTGCACAGTCTATTTTATTACAGTGACTTCCAACGTATACACAATCAACCTGCTCTTTCTTAACACTATGCTTCTCTTGGACCTACACGTGTTTTTTTTTTAACCTATTGTCGTGCTTCTAGGTGCCAACAGAAGGCCATGATCGTGCAAAGTATTTGGCTGCTCATGCTCTACTAAAAGCTCATGGGATGGAGATGGGCCTTGTCTCATGGCAGCTTGGTGTTGCCTTCCATGTTATACTAGTGTAGTGGGGTGGTTGGAGGCCTGGCACATGTTGTCCTGAGAGACAGCAGTATCATGCAGCTGCAACTCTTGGGTGGTTCAGTCCTCATCATCCTCTTCAACATCATCATCTTCCTCCTCCTGTGCCGCCCACTGCTGTGGTGGATCTGCAGGAAAGGATGGTAGAAACCAAGAATGGGATTAGGGAGAAAGTGAAGACGGTGGAAGGCTGTGTCTTTGTGGTACTTCACAAGGATGCCGGAGCGACAGTGTAGGTGCTTCGTCAATAACCTGGCACCGGCAAAATGCCACCAACCTCACCATCTCCCATGGCAAGAGCTGAGTCCCTCCTCACGAGCTCCATGACCTTCTCCTTGAAGGTCAGAGAAGATCCCTCCAATAGTTTGCCGGTGGCAGGCAATCTGCGCCAATTTGTTCTGCAAGAAGAGAGTGAATGAGGGTAAGGCTAACAGTTGAGGAGTGTGTGCCAAATGGCATGGGAGAGGTGAAGTAAAAGATGTGGGGATATGAGGCTGTTAAAGTGAAAGAATGGATTTTGGGGTTGTACATCCCAGTTATTGGTGTTAGGGGAACTATGTAACTATAGTGTAAGATACTGAGTTGGAGCCTCTTAAACAGAGAGCATTCTGAAGGGTTAGTTGTGCAAGTGCTGCTTTAAGAAAGTGAAAGGTACGCTGGTGCCCAGAGTGGGCAAGGAAGAAAAGGGAGAATTGTGCAGTGTATTACCTTGCCTGCCTTGCTGAGAATGTGGAGCTATTTGCAGCACAGTTCTGCAGTCCTGGTGGTGAGGGAGTTGGCAGTCGGTGCCAGTATCACTTCCCTCTCGGTGACGCAAGTGATAATTCAGGGTGACTTGATGGCACCCACGCCCAGGATATGTCCGTCCTGCTTTCAGTTCCCTCCAGGAGGGGTTGAAGGTCTGAATGAATTAGGTTGTGCATTCTTCTTCTCTGGCTTGGTGCCATGCACTGCTGCCCACTGGGTCCAGATGGTGTCTGTGTAGTCATAATTCTGTACAAGTATGATAAAAAAATATTGCAGTGACGTTATTAGCAAGTGAAGTGAGTCTGGTACAAATATTAGCACATTCATCTCCCAATCTGCTGCTGAAGAGTGCAGGCTGAACTGTGAACTTCACCTGACGAAGGAGCAGCGCTCCGGAAGCTTGTGATTTCAAATAAAGCTGTTGGATTATAACCTGGTGTTGTGCGATTTCTCACATTTGTCTTTTTAAAGGTTGCACAGAGATTTCCCGGCAGTTCAGCTGCTTATACCTGTTTACACTGGTTTTACACCAATGACTGCACCAATGAGATTGCAAGTGACCAAACTCTGGAAACCTGTGTGTAACTTCCTCCGTAGGCCACAGGTCACTGGCAGGCCCAACTTAATATTTAAAAAGGGACAACGGCGGTGTAACTCATTTTGGGCAAATTCTAGGTTGATATCCTTTTCTGAAATGCCTTCTTCCTCTGGTTTGCGATTCACCAATCAGAAGCCTCATTGGGAAAAGTGGATAAGCAGAGGTGAAATCCAGTGAAAAAGCCATGAATGTGAAAGGCCGCACCAGGAAACATGCCATGTCACTTCGTTGCTCATCAGGACAAATCTGTGATATGTTTTGACACATTACCAGACATGGGGGATGATCAGAACTATGGCCAAGTTAAAGCCATATTTAAAAATAATTTATCCAAGAAAAGTTTTGACTTAGAAATCTATAAATTCAGACGGGTGCAGCAACGAAACTGGGGAAAGCATGAGCTGCACCCCGCAGGCGTTAAATCACCGTGCAGCCCTGGGCTGAGACTACACTGAAAGTTGTTTTGCTTGCACAGGTCCTGTCACTGCGGGGAGAGCAGTGGTTGGGTGGCAAGATCAAGTACATGGCACTGTGTTTGTTTTGGCATTTCTATATGTGCGCCAGTCTGGTACAAATGATGGCTAATTGATACTGCAGAATGGAAGCCATTGTTGGAGAACTTATTGCATCTTTGTAGAACTTTCCGAGGACAGTGATTTTTTGGGGGGGCTCTGCAAATTCACTGAAGAGTTCTTCTGACATTTAAAGTGAATACCTGACAAATTAAAATTCTTCAGTGAGGAAATGGATTTTGTTATGGGAATTTCTCTCATTCTCCATTATGAAGAAGAGAAAGGTGAAGATCTGGAAGAAGCTAGAATGAAGGAAATTAGAGTGAGACATCACTGAAGACATATGTTTCTAATCTGTAGACACCCACTCCACAGAGTTTACATATCCTTTTCTCACCCTGTTAATGTGATTTCCCCCAGAGGAGACTTATGCCAGATGCTGACTAAAGACATGCAGCCCATGTCCACAAAGAACACAGCGTTACCTGTAGCAGTGTAGGTGACCACTGCATTGAATCTTTTTGCCAATGGATCTTTCCAGGCAGCCTTGGATGACTTTTTGTCACATTAGTCATGCAGCAGCTGAACACTGTACAATGAACGTCACTGATGTTCTGTTCGGTGGGTCTCTCAATTTATTACTTTTTTAATGGAATTTACTAAACTATCTTTTCAAGTTTCAGGCTACGGTCTCATAGTTCTGTGACTATGTTAAATACATTGGCCACGATTTCACCAGTCGAGGCGGGATCGCGGTGGGAGAGGTGGTTGGCGGGTTCCGGTTTCGTTCCCGGCTGCAGCCGCTCTGTAAAAAGGATTTTCCGTTAACAGGGCTTGTTAAGCCCGCCCTGTGGGGTTCCTGGCCAATCATCAGCCGGTTTCCTTAAAGGGACCTTGGCCGCATTCATTTTGACAGTTGTGCTGCCAGTGTTCTGCAGCATTGAGGTGCTGCAAACATTGACGAGCACTGCACAAAGGTGCAGGGCTGCACCCAGGCTCTCACATGACTCCCTCCATATGCTTATGGAGAGAGTCACAGCATGCAGGCAGGTTCTCTTCACTTCCAAGGGCGGAAGACACCTCCCCAGGACACCAACGCAGCCTGGTTGCACATTGCATAGGAGGGCACAAGCAGGGATGTCATCAGGAGTACTTGGCTGCAGTGGCGCAAACCTTTCAATGATCTCAGTAGATCATGAAACGTTACTGCCAGGCCACACTCAACCTCATCCTGCTGTGCCACTCATCACATCCCCATCACTCTGCCTTCCTTACCCTACTCCTGCACATCCTTACTCACACCAACTTACCTTGGACCTCCACCCATCCCTCTCTATCTACATTATCACTTCCTCATCTCACTAGCCACCCCTCACACTCACCCTCATCCTAGTGCAATCATACCAACTAACAACACACAAGGAGGCCACTTGGGTGTTTTATGCAATGTTCAATGTTTCTGTTAATGTGTTGTCAAACATTGAAATCTTTACTTTCAACACTTTGCCTTATTATACAGATCTGTGCTCACCTTTGGAAGTGTCTTAGTGAGTTGCAGTGAATGGTGAGACATAACGGTATCCCCCTGGTTAGGCCACAACTGGAGTATTGCATCCAGTTCTGGTCACCACACTTTAGGAAGGATGTGAAGGCCCTTGAGAGGGTGCAGAGGAGATTTACCAGAATGGTTCCGGAGATGGGGGATCTTAGTTACAAGGACAGGTTGGAGAAGCTGGATTTGTTTTCATTAGAGCAAAGGAGGTTGAGGGATGACTTGATAGAGGTATACAAGATTATGGCTGGTTTGGATAGGCTAGATGGGGAAAGGCTGTTCCCACTAGTTGATGGTACAAGGACTAGGGGACACAGATTTAAGGTTTTGGGCAAGAGATACAGGGGGAATGTGAGGAAAAACTTTTTTACGCAGCGAGTGGTGAGGACCTGGAACTCGCTGCCAACAGAAGTAGTGGAAGCGGAGATACTCAATGTTTTCAAGGGGAGACTGGATAGGCACTTGAGGGAAATAAACTTGCAGGGCTACGGGGATAGAGCGGGGGAATGGGACTGACTGGATTGCTCTATAGAGCGCCGGCACGGACTCGATAGGCCAAATGGTCTCCTTCTGTGCCGTTATGACTCTCTGACTCTATGACCCCGCAATGGTGATGAGTGTGAAAGGAATGGCTTGGTCATTGTAGGAATGCTTTATGGTGATGGTGCGGGGTGGTGCCAACCTGGCGCATCATGTGGCAGCCAGGGTGTACAGCATCAAGTGAAGTAAATCTGGCCATGGTGACTCCATCGCTGGCCTCCCGGGCAGCAATGTTGTCGGGTGCTGATGACCTGTGTCCTGTGCAGCATCAGGTGATTGCGGAGAAGGTTGGTATTGTTGTTGGTGATGTTGGTGTGCCTGGTGATGTTGGTGCTGGGGCTGATCGTGGAGGGATTCAGAGGACCAAGGTGAGATTTTTTCAAGGGCACCGATATTGCTGGAATAGATGGCAGCTGAAGTTGAGTTGACAGAAGCGATCTGTCAATGGTGAGAGAGCTTGCTCCAAGGAGGTGACAGTGGATAGAGAGTTTACTCCAAACACTTCCAAACTGCATACAGCTCAAAAGTGTCTTCCAAGTCCTGAAGGCTCAAGCTTCTGACATTGGAAAGTGAACAGCTGTGAAATGTTAGCTTTCATACCACTTTTGCAGCTGTCACCTATTCACAGCAATGGGGAGACATAGAGAACCCGACCTACTTACCTGACGTGATCTCCAAACGACGTGAACCCCGTTAAAAATGTGGTAAAATTGAAAAAGGCTGGCAAAATAGGAGTAAACAAGCACTTAACAAGCATTTAAGTATCTTAAATGCCTCCCCCGCCACTTGGGTCTGTTCTGAAATCGTAGACCCGACACTTTGGAAACTTACATGGAGGCGGGTTTAGAGCGGGTTCCCAACCCGCTGTGAATCATTTCGATTTTGACAGCGGACCCGCCTCCAAACCCGCACTCTGAGCGCCGGCAAAATTCAGCCCATTGATATTTATCTTGTCTATAACTTTTAGGATCTTGAATACTTCTATAAGATCATTCTGAGCCTTCTCTTCAGTGGTAAACATTCCCAGCTTCTGCAGCCACTACTCATAACTCAAATGTCTAATCTCAGCTATCAGTTTAGTTGCCTTTCACTACACCCTCTCCAGTGCCTGAATCTGATGCCCGAAAGCCTGTCTGACATCAAGTTTTGAATGGTCTAGAGTTCCTCCATCCAAATGTTGGCAAAGCCTTGTACAGTTCCTGCACCTTAGCCAATAATTCCGTCCCCTTTTCCAGAACCTTGGTCAGGCCAATCCCAATGTCCTGCTCGATCCTGAGCTGAGCTTCAAAGATCTGGTTAATATCATTAAGTCTGCCTATTTGCACCTCCGAAAAAATCATCTGCATCAGTCACTACCTCAACCCCCACCTGCTTCTGAAACCCTTATCCATGCCTCCAGGCTAACTTTTGCAATGGTCAGTCTTCTGAGTTCCACCCTCCATAAAGTCCAACTCATCCAAAATTCTGACGAAGGGTTTCGACCTGAAACGTTAACTCTGTTTCTCTCTGCACGGATGTTGCCTGGCCTGCTGAGTTTTTCCAGCGTTTTCTGTTGTTGTTTCATCCAAAATTAAGTTCCATTCACCTATCACCTTTGTTCTTACTGACCTCTACTAGCTTTTCATCTCTTAGTGCATTGATTTCACTATTTATGTCCCTTCTTGGCCTTACTCCATCCTGCCAGCATCATGTTCCTGCACTCTGGAATTACCTTTCTAAACCACTTCTGGATGAGATGTTAAACCGAGGGCCCGTCTGCTCTCTCAGGTGGACGTAAAAGATCCCATGGCACTATTTCGAAGAAGAGCAGGGGAGTTATCCCTGGTGTCCTGGCCAATATTTATCCCTCAACCAACATAACAGAAACAGATTATCTGGTCATTATCACATTGCTGTTTGTGGGACCTTGCTGTACGCAAATTGGCTGCCGCGTTTCCTACATTACAACAGTGACTCCACTTCAAAAGTACTTCATTGGCTGTAAAGCGCTTTGAGACGTCCGGTGGTTGTGAAAGGTGCTATATAAATGCAAGTCTTCCTTTCTTCTTTCTTTCTTTTTTCTATTTTTCTCCTCTCCTTGCCAGCAAGTGCTGGCATTCACGGCTGAAGGCATGGTTGACAATGGTGGGGTGAAGGGAGTGGGAGATGCACAAAGGCCAGAGTTGGAGGAAGATTACAGAGATAAAGAGGGGCAAAACATGAGGGTGACAATTACAGATTTGAAGTGTTTTGGAAACCAGGAGCCAATATAGGTTAGTGAGCATAGGACTGATGGGTGAGAGGCACTTGGTGTGTGATAAGATACGGGCAGCAGAGTTTTGGATGAGCTGAAGTTTATGGAGGGTGGAGGATGGAAAGGTGGATAGGAGAGCATTCTAATGGTTGAGTGTAGAGATAACAAAAGCATAGATGAGGCTTTCAGCAGCAGATGGACTGAGGCAGGAGTGGAGGTGGACGATGTTTCGAAGGTGGAAGTAGGCAGGTTGAAGAGGCAGGAGAAAGGAGCCTATGCAGATCATAGAATCATAGAAAGTTACAGCACGGAAGGAGGCCATTTTGGCCCATCGTGTCCGCGCTGGCCAACAAAGAGCTATCCAGCCTAATCCCACTTCCCAGCTCTTGGTCCGTAGCCCTGCAGGTTACAGCATCCCAAGTGCACATCCAAGTACTTTTTAAATGTGGTTAGAGTTCCTGCCTCTACCACCCTTTCAGGCAGTGAGTTCCAGACCCCCACAACCCTCTGGATGAAGAAATATCCCCTCAAATCCCCTCTAAACCTTCCACCAATTACTTTAAATCTGTGCCCCCTGGTTTTTGATTCCTCTGCTAAGGGAAACAATAAGGTCTCACCTCAGCCTCCTCTGTTCCAAGGAAAACAGACCCAGCCTATCCAGTCTTTCCTCATAGCTAAGATTGTCTACTCCCGGCAACATCCTTGTAAATCTCCTCTGTACCCTCTCTAGTGCAATCACATCTTTCCTGTAATGTGGTGACCAGAACTGCACGCAGTACTCTAGCTGAGGCCTAACTAGTGTTTTATACAGTTGAAACATAACCCCCCTGCTCTTGTATTCTATGCCACGGCTAATAAAGGCAAGCATTCCGTATGCCTTCTTAACCACCTTATCTACCTGGCCTGCTACCTTCAGGGATCTGTGGACATGCACTCCAAGGTCCCTTTGTTCCTCTACACTACTCAGTGTCCTATCATTTAATGTGTATTCCCTTTCCTTGTTAGCCCTCCCCAAATGCATTACCTCACACTTCTCCGGATTGAATTCCATTTGCCACTGTTCTGCCCACCTGACCAATTTATTGATATCTTCCTGCAGTCTACAACTTCCTTCTCCAGTATCAACCACACAGCCGATTTTAGTATCATCTGCAAACTTCTTAATCATACCCCCTATATTCAAGTCTAGATCATTGATATATACCACAAAAAGCAAGGGACCTAGTACTGAGCCCTGCAGAACCCCACTGGAAACAGCCTTCCAGTTACAAAACCACCCATCAACCATTACCCTCTGCTTCCTGTCTCCGAGCCAGTTTTGAATCCAACTTGACACTTTGCCCTGGATCCCATGGGCTTTTAACTTCGTGACCAGTCTGCCATGTGGAACCTTATCAAAAGCCTTGCTAAAGTCCATATACACTACATCAAACGCACTACTCTCATCTACCCTCCTTGTTACCTCCTCAAAAAATTCAATCAAGTTTGTCAGACACGACCTTCCCTTAACAAATCCGTGCTGACTATCCTTGATTAATCTGTATCTTTCTAAATGAAGATTTATCCTGTCCTTCAGAATTCTTTCCAATAATTTTCCCACCACCGAGGTTAGGCTGACTGGCCTGTAATTACTCGGTCTATCCTTTTCTCCCTTTTTAAACAAAGGTACCACATTAGCAGTCCTCCAGTCCTCCGGCACCACACCTGAAGCCAGAGAGGATTGAAAAATGATAGTCAGGGCCTCTGCTATTTCCTCTTTTGCTTCGCTTAACAGCCTGGGATACATTTCATCTATGCCTGGGGATTTATCCACTTTTAAAGCTGCTAAACCCCTTAATACTTCCTCTCTCACTATGTTTATTTCATCTAATATTTCACACTCCTCCCCCCTGATAGCAATGTCTACTTCGCCCCTCTCCTTTGTGAGATGGTTGGTAGTTGATTAAAAAAAAAGCCAGGGGTTATCTTTGCCCTCCAGGTTGATCCTGGAGTATTGAAAGAAGTGCTTGATGTGGTCCAGCCAGATCTGGTGATCCATGACTAAACCAGTTATGCACCAGATACGCTTAAGTTTGTGCCCCTTGGACATGAGGGAGCAAAGATGAGGGCCACACCAGGAGAATGAGCAGGATGGGAGAGAAAGCGTTTTACTGGGGACAAAGACATCAAAGATGAAGGTGTGGGAGTGGTTGGGCATATCAACAGCTGCAGAAATATCCTGGTGAATGAAGGGTCAAAGGCTAGACAGGTGAAACTTGAAAAGTGCTGGTGTAAGTGACTTGGGGAGAGTTTATGGGTGGATGCAGAAATGGGATTGGAAGGGGATAGAATGTGGCTGGTGGGGGATACAAAAAGGTGTTCAGAGATGGCTGTTTCTGTGATTAGACAATGGGAGTAAAGAGGCCATGTGAGATGGCAAGATCATGTGGTTGGCTATAATTATGGGTAGGAGAGCTTATATGGAAGGAAAGTTTAAAGGAGGACAGAAGGGCAGTGAAATCAGAGGAGAGAAGGCAAGATGAGTTGAGATGGAGATTGAAATCGCCAAGGATGAGGAATTGTTCAGAGCAGAGGTTGAAGGAGGATAGGAGGGAGGCAAAAGCGATGAAACAAGGTGAGGTGCTTGACGGTGGAGAAGATACCAGAGGGCTAGGGAGCGAAACCAAGGCAGGATTTGGTGATGAGGACCACACCACCTTTGTAGCAATTACAACATTGGAAAGGAGCTGGAAAGGCATGGCAGACAGGAAACCTGATGGGAAAATAGCTTCTAATTTCAGTGAAACAGATTTTTTTTTTACTGGAAGCTATATATTACTGAGGGCAAGAAGGCAGGATTGTTTGGCATGCAGGGAAAGAACATAAGAAATAAGAGCAGGAGTAGGCCATACGGCCCCTCGAGCCTGCTCCGCCATTCGATAAGATCATGGCTGATTATCGACCTCAACTCCACTTTCCCGCCTGATCTCCATATCCCTTGATTCCCCTAGAGTCAAAAAATCTAATAAGAGACCATCTTTGGCCACAGTGAGGGCACAGTGGAGGGAGGTGGCTGAAGCTATTAGTGCCGCTTCAAAACCCCAAGATCAACAACACAGTGCAGGGAAAATGTCACCAGAATAGGCAAGGTAAATTCCTCACCCACACGAGTCAAGATCATACAAGCAGCAACTGATGTATTGCTATCTTAGCACAATCAACACGTCTCATAGTGGAATTACATCCTGGTATGGAGGTATCAACGCCCCGAAGCTACTGCGCACATTTTTGGCACTCAGTTGGATAAATCATGATCTCAGGCACATCGCATGATCACAGGCATGCTGCATGCATACCCCTTAAACTGCACCTGCCAAGTGCCAACCTTCTGAGTGTCACAGTTATTATTTTTGGCATATGCATGCAGTCACTGGGTGCTATTCGCAATATTCTAATGGGCTGAGTGAGATTGTTATGTGATATACTCTGCATTTCTTTTGCAGGGGAAGATGGTCCATAATGCAAAAGAGAGAAGCATCATAGGGGAAGGAGTGACAAATATACAGGAACAAAAAGCAAAATACGGGAGTTAACTCTCCATGAGAAACAGGCATTCAGCATAATGGGGTGCCCAGTGGGCGAATGTGTAGGAGATAGAGAGACTGGTGGGCAGGTGGAACAACCAGGTTTGTGCATGGATGGATTCTGCTTCCTGAGTCTTATACAGCCATAATAAACACACAGGCACCATAACAATATAACTGCACCATTAAATACAAAAGGGGGCTTACTGGTAAGAGACTACATACTACTTCTTGCTATTCTGTACTCCCAATAGATGGTACACCTTCAGATGTGGGTGATGAAATCGAGGTAGAAGAGTCCTCTCACCCTGGCTGCCATCCTGCCAGAACGCTTTCACCCACATTCATTCCCTCACTTTCCAGCACCAACCCAGATACTATCACCCCAGGGGGGCATAAGACTAGCAATAGGGAGATTAATGCACTGGATGAAAAACAATTCAAAAGGGGACAGGCGGAAGAGGGATGGAGGATGAGCAAAATTGCATCTCTGAACAAAAGGTCCAGAGCAGTTAGTACCTGGCTGTGGAGCCGAGGGACTGTGATCTTACAGGCCCTGCTTTCAGACGAAGGATGATGGTGAAACATTGAGGCCATGTGCAGGCATCGTAGGATGCCTCCTAGAATATGCTTCATATGGTTGGTTTGTTGGAGGAAATCTGTCATGATCGGAGGGGTTTCTTCTCACTTCAGCATTCCCTGGAGAGGGTGGTAACCCCAGGGAAGTTCTGCAGAGGACGCCACTGTTAAATGAGACCTTTGTAGGAATGTTTGCTTCATGAGAGGAGCCTCACAATGCTGCCATGGAGGACTTGGGCGCCTGTATTCGGACAAGCACAGATAGTGGTTTTGCAGCTCTGATATAATCAATTGGGTCAGCATCAGCACGCCAGCCGATCACTGGCCCATCAGAGAATCCACCCAGCTCCTGCAACTTAGCAGGCGTGGCTTCACAGGAAGTAGCTTTCTCTCCAGTGAGACAATTTGTGAAATTTGGAGATGCAACCTGCAGGACAGTAGCTGCCAGAAGGTACTAATAAAGAGAGAGCAGCCAACCATCCCCTCGGGAACACAGAGAGCACCTAGAAGTTTACAATTAGCGAAAGGTTTTAAGGCACCACAAATCACAAAGGGAAGGCACTGTGGTGATGATTGAGCCTATTCTGTAGTGTCAAACAGATGTCATTGTAATACATTGGTGTGACATTATCTTTGTGTTTTTAATTCATACATAGAAACATAGGGCCGAAAATTGATCCCGCGACGCGAGAGTACGCACTGCGTACTCTCGCGTATTCCCACTCCAATTGCCGGTTTTCTGCATGCCCTGCGCATGCGCTGAAAACCGGCAATTGCTCTTCTGAAAAGGGGGCGGGTCCTGGGTGCATCGCGTGCGCGCTACAGGCTGCGCGCACGCTGTGCACTTCGTGCTTTGGACGCGCAGGTAAGTAGGGAAGATTTTGGAAATGTAAAAAGGAGGAGTAAGACCCGCTTTTAAGAAGGTAAGTAGTGAATTAAGTATTTTTTTGAATTTTTTTTTACAGGTATATCTTTTTTAGAGACTTTAAAGACAGGTAAGTTTATTTTTATAACTTTTTAAAAGATTTTAAATTTTTTCAAAAATTTAATTTTTTATTTAAAATGGTTAATTTAATTAACTATACTTATTTTATTAATGTGATGGGTTTTTTTTTAATTTAATTGAGGTTTAGCTGTTATTTTGGGGGGGTGTAAGATTCATAGATTTCACAGGGTGCTGTGAAACTTATGAATGGAAGATGGTGTGCTGCCATTGGCTCTAACTGAGTCACGTGATCCCACAGCTCGCACGAATTCACTACGCCGCTGGGATACGCAAGCACTGCACAGCTGATCTCTAGAACATGAAGTTCGTGCGAGCTGGATCTGAAAAAGCACAAGCGAGGTGAGAGATCGCGGGAAAGCCTTACCCCCGCGGGAACAGAGCGAGATCAATTTCTGGGCCATAAACATAGAACAGTACAGCACAGTACAGGCCCTTCGGCCCTCGATGTTGTGCCGAGCATTGTCCGAGACCAAGATCAAGCTATCACACTCCCTATCACTCTGGTGTGCTCCGTGTGCTTATCCAATAACCGCTTGAAAGTTCCTAAAGTGTCCGACTCCACTATCACAGCAGGCAGTCCATTCCACACCCCAACCACTCTCTGAGTAAAGAATCTACCTCGGACATCCCTTCTATATCTCCCCCCATGCACCTTATAGTTATGCCCCCTTGTAACAGCTGCCTCTACCCGAGGAAATAGTCTCTGAACATCCCCCTCATCATCTTATAAACCTCTATTAAGTCGCCTCTCATCCTCCTCCGCTCTAAAGAGAAAAGCCCCAACTCCCTCAATCTTTCCTCATAAGACCTCCCCCCCAAACCAGGCAGCATCCTGGTAAATCTCCTTTGCACTCTTTCCAATGCTTCCACGTCCTTCCTATAGTGAGGTGACCAGAACTGCACACAATATTCCAAATGTGGTCTCACCAAGGTCCTGTACAGTTGCAGCATAACCTCACGGTTCTTAAACTCAAACCCTCTGTTAATAAACGCCAACACACCATAGGCCTTCTTTACTGCTCTATCCACTTGAGTGGCAACCTTCAGAGATCTGTGGATATGAACCCCCAGATCCCTCTGCTCCTCCACGTTCCTCAGAACCCTGCCGTTGACCCTGTAATCCTTATTCAAATTTGCCCTACCAAAATGAATCACCTCGCACTTATCAGGGTTAAATTCCATCTGCCATTTTTCAGCCCAGCTCTGCATCCTATCAATGTCTCTTTGCAGCCTACAACAGCCCTCCACCTCATCCACTGCTCCACCAATCTTGGTGTCATCAGCAAACTTTACTGATCCACCCTTCAGTCCCCTCCTCCAAGTCATTGATAAAAATCACAAACAGCAGAGGACCCAGCACCGACCCCTGTGGCACACCGCTGGTAACTGGTCTCCAGTCCGAAAATGTTCCATCCACCACCACCCTCTGCCTTCTATGAGATAGCCAGTTACTTATCCAATCGGCCAAATTTCCCTCTATCCCACAACTCCTTACTTTCTTCATGAGACGACCATGGGGAACCTTATCAAACGCCTTACTAAAATCCATGTATACGACATCAACTGCTCTACCTTCATCTACACACTTAGTTACCTCCTCAAAGAATTCAATCAAATTTGTTAGGCAAGACTTACCCTTCACGAATCCGTGTTGACTATCCCTGATTAAGTTGCCCCTTTCCAAATGGTCATAAATCCTATCCCTCAGGACCTTTTCCATTATCTTACCAACCACCGAAGTAAGACTAACCAGCCTATAATTACCAGGGTCATTCCTATTTCCTTTCTTGAAGAGAGGAACAACATTCGCCACTCTCCAGTCCTCTGGCACCATTCCCGTGGACAGTGAGGACCCAAAGATCAAAGCCAGAGGCTCTGCAATCTCCTCCCTTGCCTCCCAAAGAATCCTAGGATATATCCCATCTGGCCCAGGGGACTTATCGACCCTCAGGTTCTTCAAAATTGCTAAAACATCTTCCCTCAGAACATCTACCACCTCCAGCCTATCCACCTTTATCACACTCTCATCCTCAAGAACATGGCCCCTCTCCTCGGTGAACACTGACGAAAAGTATTCATTCATCACCTCTCCTATCTCTTCTGACTCCATGCACAAGTTCCCACTACTGTCCTTGACCGGCCCTACCCTCACCCTGGTCATTCTTTTATTTCTCACATAAGAGTAAAAGGCCTTGGGGTTTTTCTTGATCCGACCCGCCAAGGACTTCTCATGCCCCCTCCTAGCTCTCCTAAGCTCTTTTTTTAGCTCATTCCTTGCTACCTTGTACCCCTCAATCGACCCAACTGAACCTTGTTTTCTCATCCTTACATACGCTTCCTTTTTCCTCTTGACTAGACATTCAACCTCTTTTGTGAACCATGGTTCACTCACTCGGCCATTTCCTCCCTGCCTGACAGGGACATACCTATCAAGGACACGCAGTAATTGCTCCATGAAAAAGCTCCACTTTTCGTTTGTGCCTTTCCCTGATAGTTTCTGTTCCCATCTTATACTCCCTAATTCTTGCCTAATCGCATCATAATTACCCCTCCCCCAATTATAAACCCTGCCCTGCCGTATGGCCCTATCCCTCTCCATTGCAATAGTGAAAGTTACCGAATTGTGGTCACTATCTCCAAAGTGCTCTCCCACATACAAATCAAACACATGATCAGTCTTGAGAAAAAGGGAGGTGTTTTGAGTGTTGAGTGTCTGAGGAATTCTTATTAAAGGTAGGGCGCATCATTCAATATAGTGAAAAGGTGTAGTCATGAACCAATGTGGGGTTCCGAGCTTTTCCATGATAAAGTCAATCAGAATATTAGTTCTCAGGAGAAGGTGTCTCTTTTAAGAGCTTTTCTAACGTTTGTCAGCCAAGGCACAGAACCATTCCCAGGATGTTTATTATTTATTATTTCCCCTAAATGACAATAGTGACTACATTTAAAAAATACTTCATTGGGTGTGAAGCACTTTGGCAAATCTGAGACATAAAATGTGCAATATAAATCTTTCTTCTATCCCTCCATTCACCATGACATTTCTGCAGCTACCAATCTGCTCAACCACACTCTCACCACCACCTTTGATGCCCTAGCCCCTACTAAAACAATTACTCTCTCTCACCCTGGCCGCTCCCCCTGGTATGGCTCTCATCTCCGCTCCCTTAAGTCCAAGGGACACAGACTTGAACAGATATGGCAGACAACTGGTTTAGCCATTCACCGCCAGATCTGGCTGGACCACATAAAGCAATATCGGGTCCTGCGCTCGTCTGCCAAAATTGCTCACTATTCCGGAATCATTCTGGAGTGCAAAGATAATCCCCGGCTCCTATTCTCTACTACTAATCGTCTTCTTAAACCCCTCTCCCCTGTCTCCTCCACCCTCACCTCCGATAACAAGTGTGAGGAGCTCATGGACTTCTTTGTCTCTAAGATAGAGACCATCCGTTCAGCCGCCTCTGCCACTTCCCTTCCTTCCATTAGTCCACTGGGCCAAACTTCCTCTAAGGTTCCCCCCTGCCCTAGCCCTGAACTAACACCTTTCTCCAGGTTCTCTCTGATCTCCCCTCATGATCTCTCCGCGCTCATCTTGTCCATGAGGCCATCTCCTGCTCCCTCGACCCTATTCCCACCAAACTGCTGACCACCCAACTTCCTCTTCTGGTTCCCATGTTAGCTGACATTGTTAATGGTTCTCTCTCCTTAGGTACTATCCCCCTCTCCCTCAAATCTGCCGTTATCACCCCCTCCTCAAAAAACCAACCCTTGACCCCTCTGTCCTTGCAAACTACTGCCCCATCTCCAACCTCCCTTTCCTCTCCAAAGTCCTTGAACGTGTTGTCACCTCCCAAATCCATGCACATCTTTCCCGCAATTCCATGTTTGAATCCCTTCAATCAGGTTTCTGCCTTGCCACAGTACCGAAATGGCTCTCATCAATGTCACAAACGACATCCTTTGTGACTGTGACAAAGGTAAACTATCTCTCCTCGTCCTTCTTGAAATGTCTGCAACCTTTGACACGGTTGACCACTCCAGCCTTCTCCAACGCCTCTCCACCGTCGTCTAGCTGGGTGGGACTGCACTCGCCCGGTTCCATTCTTATCTATCTAATCATAGCCAGAGAATCACCTGCAACGGCTTCTCTTCCCGCTCGTGCATCGTTACCTCTGGTGTCCCCCAAGGATCTATCCTTGGCCCCCTCCTATTTCTTATCTACATGCTGCCCCTTGGCAACATCATCCGAAAACACAGCATCAGTTTCCACATGTACGCTGATGACACCCAGCTCTACCTCACTACCTCTTCTCTCGACTCCTCCATGGTCTCTAAATTGTCAGACTGCTTGTCCGACATACAGTTCTGGACGAGCAGAAATTTTCTCCAATTAAATATTGGGAAGACCGGAGCCATTTTTTTCGGACCCCGCCACAAACTCCGTTCCCTAGCTACTGACTCAATCCCTCTCCCTAACATCTGTCTGAGGCACAACCACACTGTTCGCAACCTTGGTGTCATATTTGACCCTGAAATGAGCTTCCGACCACATATTCGCAGCATAACAAAGACCGTCTATTTCCACCTCCGTAATATCGCCCATCTCTGCCCTTGCCTCAGCTCATCTGCTGCTGAAACCCTCATCCATGTCTTTGTTACCTCTAGACTTGACTATTCCAACGCACTCCTAGCTGGCCTCCCACATTCAACCCTACGCAAACTTGAAGTCATCCAAAACTCAGCTGCCTGTGTCCTAACTTGCACCAAGTCCCGTTCACCCATCACCCCTGTGCTCGCTGACCTACATTGGCTCCCGGGTAAGCAGCACCTCGATTTCAAAATTCTCATCCTTGTTTTCAAATCCCTCCATGGCCTCGCCCTTCCCTATCTCTGTAATCTCCTTCAGCCCCACAACCCCCCAAGATATCTGCGCTCCTCTAATTCTGCCCTCTTGAGCATCCCTGATTATAATCGCTCAACCATTGGTGGCCGTGCCTTCTGTTGCCTAGGCCCTAAGCGCTGGAATTCCCTGCCTAAACCTCTCCGCCTCTCTACCTCTCTTTCCTCCTTTAAGACGCTCCTTAAAACCTACCTCTTTGACCAAGCTTTTGATCACCTGCCCTAATTTCTCCTTATGTGGCTCGGTGTCAAATTTTTTGTCTTATAATACTCCTGTGCAATGCCTTGCGACATTTTACTACGTTAAAGGCGCTATATAAATCCACACTGTTGTTGTAGTAATGTAACGTGGCACATCTGTTTGAAAATGGCAGCATTTTTGGACAGTGTGATGAAGTAGTTCGTATGCTATTCTTTTAACTCTAGTTGATGGGGGTCACTCTCTTCTCTTTCTGCCTGCTGCAAGGATCTATACAGAATGAGTTTGTGCAAGATCTTAATCCACATCACAAAAGAGCACAGTGCTTATCCCAAGTATACAAAAACAAAAAAAAAAAAACACGATAAATAACCATCTGTGTGTCAAATGTACACATATTTTCCTGCCTGTTTTTGAGTTTCTGTGGTGATTTACATTAATGCTAAAAGACACAATTGTGCTTCCTAACTGCAGGGCTATTTCATATGTCAATTTCATGAAGATATATTAAATCTATTATATCATCAAATTGGGTCACAAGATTCAATTTCAAAATGCTTTGAAAACTCCTTTGTCTACGGCGATGGCAACATCCATTTTAAAAATGTCAACATGCATCACCTGTTGCACTAGTGTACGTGGTGCTGAGATAGGTAATTTCTCTGTTAAATGCCACATAGGTTGAAAAGCAACAGCTGATACTGTACTGTAAATTGTTATGATGCGGAGATGCCGGTGTTGGACTGGGGTGGACAAAAAAGTGAGAAGTCGCACAACACCAGGTTATTGTCCAACAGTTTTATTTGAAATCACAAGCTTTCGGAGCTGCTGCTCCTTCGTCAGGTGAAGTGAAGGAATACAAATCGACAAAGCATATATAGACAGAGAACAATGCCTGTGCAGAGTACAATGTCAGACGACTACAGTTAATCTTTCTGACTGCCTTTTATCACACCTCGGCAGAGAGACAATCAGGTCAGTCAGGAAGACATTATATCAAAGACATAGCAAAATACAACTAAGACAATGTGGTGGGGTCACAGGGGGTCTAATGCTGCAGTCTGTATGGAAAACCATAAACTTTAAACTTTTTACTTTTTTTTTACTGGAAATCACATCTGTGAACAAGCCAACGACGACTCGAGTCTGGATGACTTTACGTCAGGTGGGGTTACATGTAGCGTGACATGAACCCAAGATCCCGGTTGAGGCCGTCCTCATGGGTGCGGAACTTGGCTATCAGTTTCTGCTCGATGATTGTGCCTTCGAGACACACGACAACCAGCAGTCAAGGACATTCAGCCTCGGATCTTCGGGTAAGCGTTCTCCAAGGCGGCCTTCGAGACACACGACAACGCAAAATCATCGAGCAGAAACGGATAGCCAAGTTCCGCAACCACGAGGACGGCCTCAACCGGGATCTGGGTTCATGTCACGCTACATGTAACCCCACCTGACGTAAAGTCATCCAGACTCGAGTCATCGTTGGCTTGTTCACAGATGTGATTTCCAGTAAAAAAAAAGTAAAAAGTTTAAAGTTTATGGTTTTCCATACAGACTGCAGCATTTGACACATTAGACCCCCTGTGACCCCTCCTCATTGTCTTAGTTGTATTTTGCTATGTCTTTGATATAATGTCTTCCTGACTGACCTGATTGTCTCTCTGCCGAGGTGTGATAAAAGGCAGTCAGAAAGATTAACTGTAGTCGTCTGACATTGTACGCTGCACAGGCATTGTTCTCTGTCTATATATGCTTTGCCGATTTGTATTCCTTCACTTCACCTGATGAAGGAGCAGCAGCTCCGAAAGCTTGTGATTTCAAATAAAACTGTTGGACTATAACCTGGTGTTGTGAGACTTCTCACTTTTGTAAATTGTTAGTTTGTGCAGTTCGAAATCCTGGCCTCCAGATGGCTCTGTACCAGTACTTTAGTCTTTCTGGCAAATGTCAGAAATATTGGTCCGGATTTTGCAGTCAGTGGCGAAGGGACGGCACTCGCCGCTGGCCCACAAAGATTAAGCAGACTCTAGAGCGTAGATTTCCTCTTTTCTGATGTCAGTTTCAATTTGCCATCTTCTACAGGGAATCTTCTACAGGGCTTCCAGCAACAGGACAGGCAGCAGGCAGACTGATCAGCCAATCAGATTGAAGAATTCTCACAGACAGCAAAGCAGGAATTAAAAAGCAGGGGATATAAATTGCATTTAAATCATTGTACAGAAAGCGAAATAAAGATTGGGACATACACATGGGGTTAAGGGAGAAATGTAAATATCAGAACAAAAACTTAAAAAAAAAATTATTAAAAATCTGCAATTTTTAAATGTTCTTCTGAGGGAATGAGACTCCACACTTGTAAAATTAGTTTATCAGGGCCAGAGAGGTTGTTCAGCGGTAATTATGACCAATGTTCTCTCTAATTTTTATTTGGGCCGCGCGGCTCATTCAAAAATCTGTGCATGGTAAGCCGGCTGCGTGGGAGCTCCAGAGCACTGCTGGCCGCACGGCTTAAAGGGAACATTAATTATGACTTAGTACACCGTTAAAAACTCAGTTACTTATGATTGAACCAGGCTTAACATTTTCATTGGTTTTTACAACGAGAATAGTGTGTAAATAGTTGAAGTTCACGACAAATCAGTGGTTTCTAATGATTCTATCTGTGAACAGCGCACCCTGTGGAGGAGCAGGGTATCACTGTCAGCAGCTTCCGGATTTCCACGTTTAACTGCACTTGTGCAGATGCCAGAAGTTGCTGTCAGTTTGACACAGTAACAGCAGCGAGGCTGTCAGTAACAACAGCGAGCGCTGACAGCCTCGCCATTATTACTACAGCAAATACTGGGCCATTACTTTGAAGTGACGTGATGGGATCATGGTAATACATCTAAATTAAGGTTTTAGCATACAGTTCATGTCAAACCAACTTCCAGCCTGCTTATTTCCTTCCCCCGACCTCTGAAAACGGCCTATGCTGAATCTTCCTTCCTATCCGAACCCCATGCCCAATTTTAAACCTCGGGCTCAGAAGAATGGTCATTGAGGTGCAAGATATGGGGGAGGGCGAGGGCTAGTCATACTGACAGACATATTTAAAATGAGTAATTAAAAGTGAAATTATAACCAAACAAGAAATAATTTGAATGCACTTCAGGATGCAAGATAATTTAGCACAACCAAATTCACATACACACATTACTGGCCAATATTTATCCCTTAACCAATAACAAGAAAACAGATTACCTGCTCATTATCACATTGCTGTTTGTGGAACCTTGCTGTGTGCAATTTGGTTGCCGCCTTTCCTACATTACAACAGTGACTACACTTCTAATTGTACTTCATTGGCTGTAAAGTGCTTTGGGACGTCCGGTGGTCCTGAAAGGCGCGATATAAATGCAAGTCTTTCTTGTTCTTTCATTAGTTGTAAAGCGCTTTGGGACGTCCTGAGGTCGTGAAAGGAACTATATAAAATCCAATAGCAAAATACTGGGGATGCTGGAAAATTGAAACAGAAAACGCTGCAAGTCTTTCTCTCACACATCACCCCGTACTCGCTGATTTACATTAGCTCCTGGTCACCCAACGCTTCCAATTCAAAACTCTCCTTCTGGTATTTGAATCCCTTCCATAAACTCACCCCTCCCTATCTATGTAACCTGTATTACAACAGGTCGTGAAAGGCGCTCTTCACTTACTCATCATGAAATGTGATTTCAGATACACCACAGACTGAGCTTCTTCACTGGTGACTGGGTGCATTTACAGGGCAGCTACCAATCTGTCCTGGCTCATTGTAAGATTAGCGACGGTGCGAAGGCTAAGTGCTTTGCACCTGCCCTGAACTGCAGTAGTGCAGCCTTAGCAGAGAGGAAAAAGTTTACACACTGCTTTTAATTGTTTTCAAAGCAGAAACTGTACAGAGCTATGCAGTGATTGGCAGTTCAACTAACCAATAAGTAGAGAGGCCGCCGCTTTACAAGCCCTTAAATGGAGAGCACAGAAGGAGAGGGGGACAAATGGCAAGCGACGGGGGAGGGGCATTTGGAGCGGCGGCGGCTGGACGGGGAACGCTCACTATGATTGACACAGCTATTAACCAATCAAACGCCGCATAGCCTGACCGACGTTCCGAGATCCGAACCTTTAGTGCGAGCGCAGAGCCAATCAGCGCCGCGCAGAAGGCGGGCTGGAGACGGATACAAGTTTCATCTGTGGCCGCAGCACCTGGGCAAACAGCAACAAAGTAACCCGGAAAAAACACCAAAGAAAATGTTGAGTTTAGGGTCGGGAGGCGGAAAAACGGCAAAACCGTCTTTTGTGTCTTACGTTTCACCAGAGGTGGGTCTTCATCCTTTTATTTCTTAATTCACGAAAAATCAGGACATGGATACTCCAGTTCAATCTCATGCTGGTGGTGAGTGATTGAAAGGAACCTGCGGAATGGGCGCGGTGTTGTTTATTTCTGTAGCTGCAGTTCAAACTATGACTGTAGGCCTGGCATGGGAAGCTTCTGGCTTTGCAGAGCTGTGTCTGTGATTTCGGTGTTCTTCCCCCTCCTCTCCTATCTTTAAATTAGGTCAGGAAAATCAGGACCAGTAAGAGTCAAACATGTCACAGTGTATTGTGATACATGCAGTCACTCGGACATGGTCGCACTCTGCATGGAATGTGGGACCGAGCTACGCTGACCTCTCCAGTCCTGAGGCATTTAATATTATCCTTTGATCAAGGTTATTTTACTGCAAGGAAGTTGGAGACTCCTTGGTATCACAGGAAAGCAGAGTGGCGGAGTCTCAGGGGGGGTTTCAGTGGGTCAGCCTCTTGGGGAGGACGTGCAGCACGAAATAAAATAGCAATTGCATTAAAGTGAATCGGGTGTGCAGTTACATTTTGGTGAACTCAACAACTGTTATACCCTGGCTACCTCTATTAAATTCTTTATAATCCAGCAGATTTCCCACTACAGTAAAAAATTATTTTTTTCCAAAGCTTGTATAATTTGACTTGTGCTTTTATTTATAAAAACAGAAGACCTGTATGTATCTTGAAAGAAAAAAGGAGACTTTCATTTCTATAGCAGCTTTCATGACCTCAGGATGTGCTTTACAGCCCACTTGAGCATCCATGATTATAATCGCTCAACCATTGGCAGCCGTGCCTTCTGTTGCCTCGGCCCTAAGCTCTGGAATTCCCTGCCTAAATCTCTCCGCCTCTCTACCTCTTTTTCCTCCTTTAAGACACTCGTTAAAACCTACCTCATTGACCAAGCTTTTGGTCACCTGCCCTAATTTCTCGTTATGTGGCTCGGTGTCAAATTTTTTGTCTTATAATACTCCTGTGAAGCGCCTTGGCATGTTTTACTATAGTGAGAAGTCGCACAACACCAGGTTATAGTCCAACAGCTTTATTTGAAATCACCAAGCTTTCGGAGCGCTGCTCCTTCGTCAGGTGAAGTGAAGAAATACATATGGGCACAGCATATATAGTCAGAGAGCACTGCCAGACGACTACAGTTAATCTTTCTAACTGCCCTTTATCACACCTCGACTGACCTGGTTGGACACCATCCACACCTTTGATTGCCGTGATTGTCTCTCTGCCGAGGTGTGATAAAGGGCAGTTAGAAAGATTAACTGTAGTCGTCTGGCAGTGCTCTCTGACTATATATGCTGTGCCCATATGTATTTCTTCACTTCACCTGGCGAATAGCAGCGCTCCGAAAGCTTGTGATTTCAAATAAAGCTGTTGGACTATAACCTGGTGTTGTGCGACTTCTCACTTTTGTCCACCCCAGTCCAACTCCGCATCATGTTTTACTATGTTAAAGGTGCTCTCTAAATACATGTTGTTGTTGTTGTTGTTGTTGTTGTAGTACTTTTTGACGTGCAGTCAATGTAGGAAACCTGGTCTGTTAATTTATTGCAGCCCATTTTAAACAGTGGTGTTCTGGGGGATTTTGATTCAGCTTTTCATTTTGTGCAGCTTTAGAGTAATGGGGATATATGACGATGTGTCTCTCTCATGGGATAATTTATCATCAAAAAACAATTATGTGGAATACACTGGATAGGTGTCCTAACAAATGTAAGCCACTTACCTCACTCAGTTATGGTGTGAAATGAGCTCCTTGATTCAATTAATTGCTTATAATTGATGGTAGAAAAATAGAAACATAGAAAAATAGGAGCAGGAGCAGGAATAGGCCCTTCGAGCCTGCTTCGCCATTCAATATGATCATGGCTGATCCCCTCTCAATACCATATTCCTGCTCTCTCCCCATACCCCTTGATGCCATTTGTGTCTAGAAATCCTTCTTAAATATATTCAGTGACTTGGCCTCCACAGCCTTCTGTGGTAGAGAATTCCACAGGTTCACCACCCTGAGTGCAGAAATTTCTCATCTCAGTCATAAATGTCCTACCCCGTATCCTGAGACACTGACCCCTCGTTCTAGACCCCCAGCCAGGGGAAACATCCTCCCTGCATCCAGTCTGTCTAGCCCTGTCAGAATTTTATACATTTCAATGAGATCCCCTCTCATTCTTCTAAACTCTAGTGAATACAGGCCTAGTCGACCCAATCGCTCCTCATGTGACAGTCCTGCCATCCCAGGAATCAGTCTGGTGAACCTTCATTGCACTCCCTCTATGGCAAGTATATCCTCTCTTAGGTAATGAGACCAAAACTGCACACAGTACTCCAGGTGTGGTCTCACAAAGGCCCTGTACAACTGTAGCAAGACATCCTTGCTCCTGTACTCAAATCCTCTTGCAATGAAGGCCAACATACCATTTGCCTTCCTCACTGCTTGCTGCACCTGCATGTTTGCTTTCAGTGACTGGTGTACAAGAACACCCAGGTCCCTTTTGTACATCAGCATTTCCCAATCTATCACCATTTAAATAATACTCTGCCTTTCTGTTTTTCCTACCAAAGTGGATAACTTCACATTTATCTACGTTATACTGCATCTGCCATGTATTTGTCCACTCACTCAACTTGTCTAAATCGCCTTGAAGCCTCCTCACAACTCACAATCCCACCTAGTTTCGTGTCGTCAGCATACTTGGCAATATTACATTTGGTTCCCTTATCCAAATCATTGATATAGATTGTGAATAGCTGGGGTCCAAGCACTGATCCCTGCGGTACCCCACTAGTATCGCCTGCCACCCCGAAAAAGACCCATTTATTCCTACACTCTGTTTCCTGTCTATTACCTCCAATCACATGTGCTTTAATTTTGCACACTAACCTCTTATGTGGGACTTTATCAAAGGCCTTCTGAAAATCCAAATACACCACATCCACTGGTTCTCCCTTATCTATTCTACCAGTTACATCCTCAAAAAACTCCAGCAGGTTTGTGAAACACGATTTCCTTTCATAAATCCATGTTGACTTTGTCTAATCCCGTTGATATTTTCTATGTGTCCTGTTATCACATCCTTTATAATAGACTCTAGCATTTTCCCTACTACTGATAGGCTAACCGGTCTGTAGTTCCCTGTTTTCTCTCCCTTTTTTAAATAGTGGGGTTACATTTGGCACCCTCCGATCTGCAGGAACTGTTCCATAATCTATAGAATTTTGGAAGATGACAACCAATGCATCCACTATTTCCATGGGATGCAGATTTTCAGGCCCTGGGGATTTATCGGCTTTCAGTCCCATGAAGTGTAAGTGTAAGTGTGGTGTGTGTGTGTGTCCATGTTGGATGGCAGCTGGAGAGAGAATGTATACTTACAGTGACGAAGCTTGAGTGCCTTAGTCAAGATAAAACAAGTTGCTTTTGCTATAATTATTGTACTTAAAGAAAGAGCAATCTTGCAATTATGTTTAGTCTTTCATGATCTCGGGATGTCCCAAAGCGCTTTACAACCAATGACGTACTTTTGAAGTGTAGTCACTGTTGTAATGTCGGCAAATGCACCAGCCAGTTTGCACACAGCAAGATCCCACAAAGAGCAAAAGTGATGTTGGTTGAGGAATAAATATTGACTGGGATGCTAGGAGAACTCTCCAGCTCCTCTTCAAATAGTGCCATAGGATCTTTTACATCCAGCTGAGGGGACAGACAGGTCCTCATCCAAAAGACAGCACTTCCAGCAGTGCAGTGCAACACTCGATCAGTACTGCGCTCAAATGCCAGCCTAGATTATGTACGGCTGCAATCCTACAGTCCCTTCATAAGATTTATCTAAAGGGATCTAGACATTGGACACTCTTTTATCTAGTTTTTAAAAATTCATTTATGGGATGTGGGCGTCGCTGGCAAGGCCAGCATTTATTGCCCATCCCTAATTGCCCTTGAGAAGGTGGTGGTGAGCCGCCTTCTTGAACTGCTGCAGTCTGTGTAGTGTCTTACTTTTCATGAAGTTCTAGATTGTGTCTTGCTGGTACATACAGTTGCTGCACACATGAAAGGTATATTTACACTCTAACTGTCGTGTCTGTGCAAAGCACTGCAGATATAGTGTAAATGCAGCTTGCATCCAGTGTCTGGTTTGACCTGACACCAGGTGAACTGGAGTGAGGCTTTGTGTCAAGTTTATGCCTTGACACCCAACTCTAACTTCAAGTTTAATATTTGTGTGAAGCTGTTTTGCCTTGCAACAATGCTAAACTTGTTGAGTGTGAGTGAGTATGCCATTATAAAGTAGAGATGTATTGTAGACGCTGGTACCTTAATGGAATGTATGCTCTTGATCATGTGAGCAGTAACATATTGCTTTGTGGAAAAATGTTATTCATTGGCAACTGCGTATTATGAGGGAACATATGCTGCTAATTATTTTAGGGACTCTATGACCATTTGTGCTTTTATAGGTTATAAGAATTGTGCTTTTAGCCCTACCCTGTGCTACTCTGACCTGCTTAGCAGGTGGGGGTGGGATCTATAAGTAAAGCATGTTGACCTCTTTTCTGAGATGTATAATTTCTCACTTATGTAAAACTGATGCAGTGAATGTGGAACAATAGAATCGGGCACCAGCAGCATTCCATTACTACTTGTGGAAGAAAAATGAGAAGTCGCACAACACCAGGTTATAGTCCAACAGATTTATTTAAAATTACAAGCTTTCGGAGCTGTCGCCCCTTCCTCAGGTAAAGTTACAATGAGTGAATCTACAATATTTCACAGTATATAAACACAGAAACTGCAGAGATACAATCTTTCAGGGAAGGTGTCCTTACATCAAAGACACACACTTGTGGAAGAACAACCTCTGCTCACTTCTTTTCCTTGCTGCAGAAGCTTGAATTTAAAGCAGAGGCTTTCAAACTTTTCGACAATAATGACATCCTGCAAATGTTGACGCACTCCAGGGGCCTGCTTACCTGACCTGGTTGGGGGAAGATCTAATCGAGGTGTTTTATATTTGCACTATTGAATCCCTGCATCATTTTAGAGAAACTATTTCCTCTGGTGGGGGAAATCCAGAAAGAGGGGGCACAATCTTAAAATTAGAGCTAGGCCATTTGGGAGTGAATTCAGGAAGCACTTTTTCACACAAAGGGTAGTGGAAATCTGGAAGTCTGTTCCTTTCCCCCCCCCCCCCCCCCCCCCCCCACAAAAGGCAGTGGACGTTGGGTCGACTGAAATTTTCAAGACTGAGATCGCTAGATTTTGCTGGATAAGGGTATCAAGGAAAATGGAGATCAGTCATGAACTAATTGAATGGTGGAACAATCTCAAGGGGCTGAATGGTTTATTCCTGTTCATGTGTTTCAAAGCTATCCAGTGGAAAACAGAGCTGTTATTGTAGCATTAAAAAAAAAATAGTCCACAAATACAAACTAAATATTTTTGGGCTCTCTAGTGTCCTATGATCTTAATTTTTAAAACCTGAGTTAAAGGTCTGTCATACATAAAATAAAAGTGATAATTCATGGGCACAATATCCTAGTATATTTTTAAAATAAAAATTAGGTTTGAAAGATGTTTGAAGTTGTGTTTCATGATAACTGTAGAATGCATTTTTAGGGATTCTGTAGATATTTAGTTTCTCTTGTGTAATGTGCTATTACATCTCTTGTATAATGCAGATGATTTAATTCAATGGTAATTCACAATCTCTTGCTTTCTTTTGATATCTTTGCACAGGAGGATACTCAGCCTTGAATCTCCTGTCAGGATGCATTTAAGGATTACAGAGCAGCATTAGTGTATAATCGTTTGCTGTTTTATTTGGATGGAGATGGTTCAGGCTATTCCTTGCACAAGTAATCAGTTGATTTGTGTGCATTTTTAGGAGTCTTTTACAAATTTGGGTCTGCTGTCACTACCTTCTTGTGTTTTATAGCAGCAGTTATGATCAGAATCACTTAATCAACCTTCATGTAACAATACAAAATAAAGAACATGCCACATTTCCCCCACGTTGGTGGGCTGTCTTGCTTGACTTAAACAAAATATCTCACCAGATTTGTAACTTTCCTGTAGCCTTTTGCTAGGTATTGGCTTTCTGTTTCAAAGACCTTCCTGCTTGTGCAGCATTCTTTCAGAAAGTCTCTCTGCTAGCTTGTGCTCCTCAATTCGCAGCCAAAAAAAATCAAAGAATTTCTGTTTTCCTATTTCCCCCCCCCCCAAACCCCCAATTTCTGAGGTAGGTTAAAAAGTGCTTATTTATCTTCTACGGAGAGGTGACATCAAAGCTAACTCATTAGAATATAATTTTCGCACTTTTTAAAAATAACTTGCATGATCACAGAATGTGTTAAAACACAATATTTAAAGTTACTTTATTCAAATCCTCTCTGTGGAAAAATAAATGGTAAAGAGAACCCAAAATATGACTAGGCTTATTGATGGCTTTTAAGAGCACTGTGTTGTAGATTAATACCACCAATTTGCTGATTATGTAGAAAATGACCAAAGCACTTTATTTTTTTTGGGTGGGGGAGATGGGGAAGAGAGAAGAGAAACAAAGGAGAGAAACATAGATGGATAAGGCAACAGATGGTAGGAGAGGTGAGCAAAAGCTTGATTTTGAAAAGATGAATTTTGAGCGAGCTTTAGAGGAGAGGGGCTTAGGAAGGGCAGCTGAAGGCTCTGTACCAATGGTGGGCAAAGGGAAAATTTTAAAAGATTGATTTTTCAGACAGAGCCTAGGCAGTTAATCCTTTTAATTTTTAAAATTCAATTGTAGTATATTGCACTGTTCTGCCTCTAATTCTGCCAGGGCAATTCTTTTGGAATCTAGGTAAGAACAGGTCAACTGTCTCGAGATGCATTTGCTATACTTGCCTCAGTTATCTATTTTTTCAGCTTTTCTTCAAATGTCATTCTCTGAGCTGTTTTCAGAATTTTATTCTGTAACATTACTAACGAATGCTTTTCATTATTCACAAATACATTAATTTAAACCAAGTTGTGCATAATAATTCTTCTCTTTCCTGCCCTCCCCAGTCCGCTTAAAATGGCATTATCATTTTGAGAGTTTTCATGCTGAAATATCATGCTTCACACTGTTGAGGATGCCAAATTACCCATATCTGGCGTTTGTGCTACTGTGTTAACTCAAATCGTAGAGATGAGATCGGTGATACAAATGGCATTGCTGCATCACCGTTTATATTGCACATTTCCAAATGTTGCCAAACTTTTCAACGATTAGGAGGACAGGAAGCATTATTAATATGATATGATATAGGTTTCGTCCATCTCAGAGAATGCAATAACTTTGTACAGTTTCTTTCACTGATATTTGACACAAATAGCTGTAACGCAAAGCACAACATTTTGCATAAGCTTCTACATGTATCTTAAAAGTTGCTGATTGAGTTATGAGGAAAAATAGAATCATTTGGCCTGCTGGGTAGAAGATTGTGCGTATGCAAGCCATAAACCGCTACATATAACATTTCCTTCCTGTGTTGCTGGATTGTGATGGAGTAATGCAGCTAGTTGGATGAGCAATAAATGAGCAGCAGTTGCTTTCTTTTATTTAAAAAAATCTTTTTCATCTGACCAGCTTGTAGTTTTACTATTATCTTTATTAGAACATAAGAAAAGGATGCAAAATAGGCCAGTCAGTCCATTGAAGGCAAGTACATGTAAATATTTTGTAAATAACCCTAATTTTTTTTTCTGTACTTTTAAGTAGTAGTCCATTCCCTTTACTGATCACTCGCTGTGAAGAATCACCTCCTGATATCCATCCTTAATTTGCATTTTACTGATTTGAACCTGTAATTCCTTGAGCAAATTATTTAAAATTTTCTGGATTTACTTTTTCCATACTGTTAACTATCTTGTATATCTCCAAGATGCATCCTTTCCAAACTGACAAGCCCAAGTTTATCTAATCTTTGCTCATAACTCGGACTCTTGTTTTGGCTGTATAATCCCACATTCTGTTGGCATTGATTGCTGCTCTGCATTGGTTGGACTGGTTGAGTGTTAATCTGGTAAGATTTTCAACTTTGGTCTATTCCTGTATTCTTCAATATTTTGTGTACTTTAGTGAGTACTTTTTTTGTGGACTAAAGCTTAACCTTCTATAATCTTTCTGCCTAGCTCATCTACTTCACGCTCGGCCTTGCTTTTTCTAATGCAAAGATGCAACTGCATATCTCTATGACTGGATTATAAAGCCTTGGCATAACTTCTGTAGATTTCTGCTCTACTGTTTTGGTTGTCCTATTTCCTTTAGTTGTATATCCTAGATTTCTATTAGCTTTTCTAAATTGCTCCAGCTTGGCTCAGTTGGTAGCATTCTTGCCTCTGAGTCAGAAGGTTGTGGCTGAAGCCCTACTTCAGAGCTTGACCACCTGAAACTAGGCTGACACTCCCATGCAGCGCCGAGGGAATGTTGCATTTTTGGAAATGCCATCCTTTTGATATGTTAAGCCAAGGCCTATCTAATTAGGTAAATATTGAAGATCCCATGGCACTATTTGAGGAGAGCAAGGAGTTCTTTCTGTGACCTGACCCAAGTTCTTCCCTCAATTTTAGTGAACTCATTGTGCGCAACGATTGTCACATTTCCTTACATAAATGACCACATTTTTAAAACCTCGATGCCCTGGGTGCTAACACTTCCTTCCCCACTTTTCACTGTCAATATTTCCAGTTTTTGTTAATCTGCTAAGAGAAGTGACTAGCTGGCAAAGCTCCCAAGAAAAGGAAAGTAACATTTCTCCCACACCCCCAAAATGATTGCAGCAACAATGATGTAATTTGACCTAGATCTAAGAATTTGGCACTACGACTTGTTCTTGTGTAGCTTTAGTGCTCACTTGAAGTTACATGTGAGTGTGGACTGAACCTATTGGTAAGATGGATTTCAGTATTTTTGTCCATATAGGTTATATTAGAAACTAAGTAACTCATTAGGTTTCTCACAAATGCGTACTGGCCAATGATATCAGTCAGAGAATACCTTGAACAGTGTATATAAAATGATAGTTAATTATACTGTATAATTCAGTAATTTGCATTAGAAAGCCATGTTGAACCAATCTATTAATGCACTTATTTTAGGGGAAATTGTTTTTTCCTTATTTGAATACTCAGTAAGGAATGGGATGAAAATAACAACTTGCATTTATAAACACTGTTTTAATGTAGGAAAATGTCCCAAGGCACTTCAGAGGCGTAATCGGACAAAAATTGATGCTGATCCAAAGAAGACATTGGGCTGGATTTTGCCAGCCGAGACGAGTTGGGGGCGGGACTGCTGCCTTCCGGGTTCTAGTCCTGCCCCCAGCGACGTCTGACGAACCCACGCTATTTTCCTTTGATTGGCCTTGAGAAGCTGTCAAATACTGACAATCTCTGTTCTAAGGTCAGCCCTTGCACAAAGACTCACCAAGACACCTCTCCTCAGCAGAAAGCAGATGGCTGCTGCATCTGAGAATGCAGCAGCCATTCTGTCATCTCTGCTGTTGAGATGAGGCACCTCCGGATCCTCAAAGGTTGAAGCCTGCAGAAAGAAGCAAAAGTAAGGAAACTTTTTCCAACACTTTACACTCACCTTTCATACTTACCTGTCCACACTTGCACCCATCACTCATCTCCACAGCTGACATTTCAACCCCTCTCACCCCTGCAGACCCACTGTCTCGAGGAGACGGGTCCCTGTGCGACTCGGGGACCCGCCTCCTGGGAAGATGGCATGGAGGCGGGTTGGGAGCCTGGTTGGTACCCGCTCCCAGTTTCTGCCATTTTCCTGGCAGTCCCGCCTCCTCAGGGCTGGTAAAATCCAGCCCATTAAGTGGGGAGACCCAAAGCTTGGGTTTTAAGGGGAGCTTTAAAGAGGGTGGAGGGGGTTAGGTTTGTCTTTCTTGATGCGGTTAACATGATTACAATGTAAATGTTAAGTGAAATTATTATTTTTACCGCTCCCCCTGCACCCCTCCATGTATTCCAGCTACAAAAATTAGGTATAGCAGTACCTTAATTTCAGGATATTAAAAGTTAATATCAAAAAAAATAAAGCTTTGACATCTATTATAAATTATGGACTCCTGATGATTACAACAACTTGCACTTGTATAGCAACTAATGTAGCAAAATATCCCAAAGGAGAAGGGTGAGACACAGAGCAGGAGCAAGGAGGAGGGTTAGGGAAGGTGGTCAGAAGTGGGGTTAAAATGTAGGCTTTAAGATTGATTGTGGGATGTAGCACGATGTCTTCTGGGTTGCTAGTCCAAAACCATAACTGCTAGGCTACCAGGACAACTTTTTTTTTAATTTGATGAACAGTAGGACATGTTGCCAGGGAGGTTGGCATGTACAGGGTGACAGGTGAGTGGAACTTAGTAAGAAATTGGAAATAGGCAGTGAACTTATGAGTTGAAGTTTGCCTGTGGAGCTCTATAGACTGAGGAGAGTGTTGGAAGAAATTGAGACTGAAGGTGCTGATGTGGAGGTTTCGGGAGAGCGGGTTTGGAGTTGAGTTGTGTGAAATTGATTGGCTAGAATTGGACAGTCTTGGTAATTTTTTTTAATCGTTCATGGGATGTGGGTGTCACTAGTAAGGCCAGCATTTATTGTCCATCCCTAGTTGCCCTTGAGAAGGTGGTGGTGAGCCTCCTTCATGAACCGCTGCAGTCGTGTGGTCAAGGTACTCCCACAGTGCTGTTAGGGAGGGAGTTCCATGATTTTGACCCAGTGACGATGAAGGAACGGCAATATACTTCCAAGTCAGGATGGTGTGTGACTTGGAGAGAACTTGGAGGTGGTGGTGTTCCCATGTGACTGCTGCCCTTGTCCTTCTCAGTGGAAGAGGTCGCGGGTTTGGAAGGTGCTGTCGAAGAAGCCTTGGCAAGTTGCTGCAGTGCATCTTGTAGATGGTGCACACTGCAGCCACGGTACGCCAGTGGTGGAGGGAGTGAATGTTTACGGTGGTGGATGGGGTACCAATCAAGCGGGCTGCTTTGTCCTGGGTGGTGTCGAGCTTCTTGAATGTTGTTGGAGCTGCATTCATCCAGGCAAGTGGAGAGTATTCCATCACACTCCTTACTTGTGCCTTGTTGATGGTGGAAAGGCTTTGGGGAGTCAGGAGGTGAGACACTTGCTGCAGAATACCTAGCCTCTGACCTGCTCTTGTAGCCACAGTATTTGTGTGGCTGGTCCAGTTAAGTCCAGGCTTGCAAGTGAGGTTTGAAATTCTCCTCGGTCATGCAGACCCTGAGATGAAGTTTCATTGGCTTTACCCTGTGAGCATCTGGGTAAGGGGATGGAATTTTGGGGGTGGGGAGGGGGGGCGATGAGCAGTTTCTGATGGAGACCAAGCAGGATGGCTTTGGTCTTTCTGATGTTTAGCTGGAGAAAGTTCATTCTCCCCAGTTAATTAATATTGGGCAGCACAGCAACAACTGTGGAGTTAAGGATAACGAATAGGTAAAGTTGGCTGTCCTCTGCATATGTGAAAGCTGACCCCATGCTAATGAATATTTGATAAAAAATGTCAGCCTTGGCTCAGTCGCAGAATTCTTGCCTCTGGGTCAGAAAGTTGTGGGTTCAAGTCCCACTCCAGAGACTTGAGCACATAATCCAGGCTGACTCTCCAGTGCATTACTTGGGGAGTGATGTCTTTTGCAAATGTCTGCTCTCCCGGGTCCCATGACAATTTTTGAAGAACAACAGAGGAGTTCTTGGTTTCCTGGTCGATATTTATCCCTCAACCAACATCACTTAAAAACAGATTATCTAGTCATTTATCTCCATTTTCATTTTGTGGGACCTTCCTGTGTGCAAATTGAGTGTTTCCTACATTACAAAAAGTGACACACTTAAAGTACATCATTGGCTAAAAAGTGCTTTGGGATGTCATGAGGTTGTGAAAGGTGCTACATAAATGCAGGTTCATTGACCCTACAACTACCAGGAACAGTCTGCTTCTATCTACCCTGTCCCTTCCATTCATACAGCTATCATGTCGCCCTGTAATCTGCATAAGCCTCAAATTATCAAATAAAATCTGAAGTGTTAGAAATGCTCAGGTCCGGCAGCATCTGTGGAGAGAGGATGGTAGGGTTAACGTTTCAGGTTGTCCGAACCGAGAGATGTTACAAATGAACAGCTAATGAGGAACACAGCCAGAAAAAAAAGTGAGTGGTGGAAAAGAAAGAGGTCTGTGATTAGGTGTAGGATGGAAGATGAGTAAATGGCAGAAGTGATAATGGTGTGACCAAAGGAGGCAATAATGACAGAAATTAGAGAAATAAAAGATGTATCCAAGACCCAGAGAATGCACTAATGGTTCTAGCACAATAGTAGAGGGTGAGGGAAGTGTGGAAAATCTCGCAAAACAGAAAGAAAGACTTGCATTTATATAGCGCCTTTCACGACCACCGGACGTCTCCAAGCGCTTTACAGCCAATGAAGTATTTTTGAAGTGGAGTCACTGTTGTAATGTGGGAAATGCTCCCATGGTCTGGAAGCGTGGCAGAAGAAAAAGGCATAGAAACATAGAAACTAGGAGCAGGAGTAGGCCATTCAGCCCGTCGAGCCTGCTCCACCATTCAATACGATCATGGCTGATCATCCAAATCCAGTACCCTGTCCCTGCTTTCTCACACAGAATCCCCATCGAGCCTGCACCGACACATATCCCACCCTATCCCCGTAACCCCACGTATTTAATTCCCCCTAACATATCCCATCCTATCCCCGTAACCCCACATATTTAATCCCCCCCTAACACTAAGGGTCAATTTATCATAGCCAAATCAACCTAACCCACACATTTTTGGACTGTGGGAGGAAACCGGAGCACCCGGAGGAAACCCACGCAGACACGGGGAGAATGTGCAAACTCCACACAGACAGTCACCCGAGGCCAGATTCGAACCCGGGTCCCTGGCGCTGTGAGGCACCAGTGCTAACCACTATGCCACCGTGTTGCAGACCGCCCTGCCGGCCATGTACCGGGGATCCCCCATCCTAATTATCAGCCACAACCTCCCTCATTCCTGGAAGCGCTAGTCCACCCATCCTTGGCATTAAACATTACATTACCAGCACCTGCTGTCAGAGAGAGCTGTGGTTAAGGTCTGATATCAATTTTTCAATTCTTTGTCGTCTTCGAATAGTCTTAGGTGGGTGAAGGGATATGGCAACAGGGCAGGTAAATGTTATCAGAATATTTGCTCATATGGAGTGTAAATGCTGACATGGATTGTTTGGACCGAATGAACGGTTTCCATGTTATAACTTCTGTGTAGTTCTAGGGAATAAGGGATCATGTGTTGTAATGTGGAGTGCATGAGGCCTGAACTCAGCCATAACATCACTAGAGAAAGTGGGAATTAAAAAAATAAAAATGCTTGATTTGGGCACATTCCTAGTTCTGGGTAGCAAATGTTTTTACAGCCGAGTGGCTTCAGAGGGTTTTCAATCGCGTGTAAGCCAGACGGGTTAAGGGTGGCAAGTTTTCCACCTGAAAGACATTATTGAACCAGTTGAGTTTTTGTAATAATCTGGCAACTTTCAAGTTCAGCTTCTGGTGCCAGATTTATTGAATTCAATTTCACAACTTGCCATGGTGGGATTTGAACTCATGACCTTGAGAATCCTTCTCCAGTAACATAGCTAATACAAAAGCAAAATACTGCAGATGCTGGAAATCTGAAATAAAAACAGAAAATGCAGGAAATACTCAGCAGGTTAGGCAGCATCTGTGGAGAGAGAAACCGAGTTAATGTTTCAGGTCGATGACCCTTCGTCAGAACTGGATAAAGTTAGAGAGGTGACCGATTTTTAAGCAAGTGTAGGGGCAGGGAAAGGGAGGAAAGAACAAAAGGGAAGGTCTGTGATAGGATGGAAGGCAGGAGAGATTGAAAGACAAAAGGGATGATGGTGCAAGGCCAAAAGAGATGGTGATGGAACAAGTTAAGAAACAAAAGATGGCTCTAGATGAAGTGTAAATGGCAATGGCAGAATCCTCAACAGCTGCCATATGAAAGGAAAAAAAGAATTAAAAAAAAAACAAGGGTCGAGGTTATAGTCTGAAATTGTTGAACTCTAATTTGAGTCCAGAAGGCTGTAAAGTGCCTAATCGAAAGATGAGGTGCTGTTCTTCGAGCTTACGTTGAGCTTCATTGGAACAGTGTAAGAGGCTGAGGACGGAGAGGTCCGAGTGGGAGTGGAGCAGAGAATTAAAGTGACAGGCGACCGGAAGCTCGGGGTCATGCTTACGGACTGAACAGAGGTGTTCTGCAAAGTGGTCACCCAATCTGCGTTTGGTCTCCCCAATGTAGAGGAGACCGCATCGTGAGCAACGAATACAGTATATTAAATTGCAAGAAGTACAAGTAAATCGCTGTTTCACCTGGAGCATAGCTAATTCACCTGTTACTGCTGTAAGCCTGAAACTGGTTAGCCAAAAATGTTGGAGGCTTTCAAACTAGTAAGAGCTCTTGGGTCCCTCGTTAATTGAGTTTTAATCACCCAAAAGTCCAAGTTGGGAGGCAGAGTTGAAGAAACTGAGACTCTTGTCATAGTGCCATATAATGGTCATAGTGTGCAATTACTTGTGCAGCAACAATTTATATAGGAATGTTTACATACAAGTTCCATTGTAAATATTGACCTGAGCGGTTTGAATGTTAAATGTTGACATACAAACATGACTTGATCATGAAGTGAAGTTTGTGTGCAGGAAGTTTGCACTATACACAAGATTTTTAGCAATATAAGTATTAGTGCCACTGGTTATTGGAGCTATGATGTGGAGATGCTGGTGTTGGACTGGGTTGGACAAATGTGAGAAGTCGCACAACACCAGGTTATAGTCCAACAGTTTTATTTGAAATCACAAGCTTTTGGAGCGCTGCTCCTTCACCTGACGAAGGAGCAGCGCTCCAAAAACTTGTGATTTCAAATAAAGCTGTTGGACTATAACCTGGTGCTGTGCGACTTCTTATATTGGAGCTATGAGAGTGTACCAGGAAGGTTCTGGTTTCATACATACCTCCATTGTAAATTCTCCTCAAAACTGGTTGTGACTGGCTATAGAAACAGTGTGGACAGAGGCCTGGAATCAGGACTGTAGCTTCTCTCTTTGCTGGAGATGGTGCATGGAAGAGAATCGGGAGAGGTGGGAAGGAAAAATAAGTTAGAAGGGAATCTTTAACCAAAACTGGATTTTAAAAAAGTGCAAATTTATAGACTTGTTTGACTTTACCCCAAGATATTTGCATGGCAAGAAAGTAGCAAATTTAGCAGTTAGGTAGAGGCAACCATGATGGATGTCATGAATAACATGCAGACGTAATCCAACATTCCTGCTGTATGTTACCCACCCAAGACACTCATCACCAGAAACGTTCAACTTTCTTTCAGGGGAGAAAGGGAGTCGGGCACGGAACTCATTTTAGGCTTTGTAGGGCGAGGTGTTCGGAGGGTCTGTAATTTCACGGAATCTGTAAGTTTATCTGTGAAAGTGGTTTAAGATTTGAAGAAAGTGTGTACGGGGATTTACTTTTGGAGGGTAACCACAGAAATCTTTTTAAAACTTCAGAATCTCCGTGATCCTCGGAGCTCAGTGATCTTACGCAGTGAGTAGTTGAACTGCGCAGACCAAGAAGACCACATGCATGGGCTGAACTCCGCCAGGATGGCAGTAGCCGTGCCACCGTTAACCTGGGGCAAGGAGGAGAAAATCTTCCAGGATTCTCGTTTCTGCTGAGTGCATGCGTGTGGATGTTGGGGAAGGTCCGAATTGGACTTGGCTGTGATGCTCCTTCAGTTGGAATAGCATGCTAGCATTTGCTGTGAAGAGTTGCACATTAATAATGACCACTTGAGCAAGATGCTAGAGGGTGCTTGTTGCATACTGTACCATAACTCCACTGGGTCTGAAAAGAAAGAAGAAGAAGAAAGAAAGACTTGCATTTATATAGCACCTTTCACAACCACCGGATGTCTCAAAACGCTGTACAGCCAATGAAGTGCTTTTTGAAGTGTAGTCACTGTTGTAATGTGGGAAACGCGGCAGTCAATTTGCGCACAGCAAGCTCCCACAAACAGCAATGTGAAAATGACCAGATAATCTGTTTTTGTTATGTTGGTTGAGGGAGAAATATTGGCCAGGACACCGGGGATAACTCCCCTACTCTTCTTCGAAATAGTACCATGGGATCTTTTGCGTCTACCTGAGAGAGCAGATGGGGCCTCTGTTTAACATCTCATCTGAAAGACGGCACCTCCGACAGTGCAGCACTCCCTCAGCACTGCACTGGAGTATCAGTCTAGCTTTATGTGCTCAAGTCACTGGAGAGGGACTTGAACCTACAACCTTCTGATTCAGAGGTGAGTGTGCTACCCACTGAGCCACAGCTGACATAATTTTATTTATTTATTTGAGGGGAGGAAAAAGGTGTTTTTGCCTGACTTGTATTTGATGTAGCAAATGGACTTACAGGATTATTTTGTATATATTAATTGGCTGGAAAATAGCTTCTAAAACACGTGTTCACATCACCGAGCTTCAGAGTTTTTCATTCTGCACCGTGGACAGTAAAATGACCCATACTTCCAATCCTTGCTATTATCTCACTCTTCACTTTCAATAAAACCTAATCAGTAAGGATGAATTGAGATGTCTTCAAGTTGTATGCTGGATTCATGATCTTTCTAAGTACATTCAATTTCCTCAAATATTTTTGGTAAATTTATGTGCCCATCAAGGTGAAGAATACCAATGACGGGCAATGGAACACTTTCTCATTCCAAGCACCTAGCATCTACACCACTGATATTTTCATTTCTCACATTTGTGGTTTCATGAAGCCCCCACAAGAGGGGGAGGAAAAAAGACCAATTTTAGTGGTGAATTGGGTCAGTTATGTGCTGGGACCTGTGACCCACAAGGGATTGAGTAGAGCTCTACATAAATTCATTCTAAATTGGACCCTAATAGCCAGCAGAGAGGCTAATCGCTCAGTTAGTCTGGGATAGGTGAGAGCCAGTGTCACACAGTGAAAGAACCGCATAGCATTCAGTCTCCAGACTGATTTCACGCCAGTGTGGAATTGTTCCTGCCTTTACAGAGAAGAATTGGTCTCCACACCTCAGAGCTTGGATAGGGAAAATTATCCAGAGTCCATGCTTCAGATAATTATCCAGAAAATAACTGTGCACGTGTAATGTTTGAAGGATGGGATTAGGTTTGTCTGATGTCCCTGAAATCAAATAGCCTAGCTAGGCTAACCCATTATGAATGGCCACTTCAAAATGATAAAGGGTGTCCAGTACCAGTGAAAGTGACATTACAGCAAGGATTCCATGCCTTCAGGAGAGGGGGAGGAAATTGTCAGAGCAAAAGTACCTAGAAAGAAAATTGTTCTCCTTTCTCCTCCCTGTACCCCCCCCCCCCCCCATACATACTTTCCTCTTCCATAATTGGGCAACTGTCCATTTTACTTCCTAAATTGGTCATCCAAGAATGATCGTTGATGCCAACATTGGGAAGAGGATGATACTGTTCCAAATGTTCTGTTAATTTGTTAGTGACACTTTTGTAACTGTCATCATATTGTTGTTCATGTTGGAGAAACTTGGTAAGTTTGTGAGGCACATACGCTAGCACAATTTGTGCCATTTGACGCCATATATAATCTGAATTGAGATTATGTTTCAGGCTTAATTCAGATCTCCTTTTTTCTTAAACTCCAGTTCACTATTCTGTTCCTTAATCATGGATTGGCATTAAGCATGTCTTGAAAGTCTCTCTCTCTTTATTTCAGGAAATTAAAAAAAAAGAAAAAGAAGCTACTGATGGACTGAAGCCACGCTTATTACCGGGTAAAAAAATTTCTTCCAAAACATTTTTGAAGTAAATGGTTTTTCTCTTGTGTTTGCTGGGGGAGAGGAAAGAGCAAGTCAGCCAGATCATTATCCTGTGATTCCTGTTGAAAAGTGGACTTGTGGATCTGATTGGGTATAGCTGTGATGCCCACCCAGTTGAATAGTCTGGCGGATCATACATGAAAAATGGTTGTCGGCGTGACTAACATGAATTGGTGCCTACAGTAGAGGGGGAAGTGAAAAAAATGAAAGGCCACTGAGCATGCTGTATTATCTAAGAATATGGGCTTGCTATTTTCTTTTTTGTGCCAAACTCTTGTCCTTGTGCTCTTTGCTGGGTCAAGAATTTAATCCAGGTTTCCTTTTCAATACTTCTTCAACTTGTCAATATTTCCTGCACTGACTGGCAGTCAATTCAATCGAGTGTTCTGAAATTACAATGGGACAGATTTGCTTAAACAAATAATCCTGTTCTCTGCTCCTGAATGTAGCCTAATGAACCACAGAAGCTAACTTTGGTTCCCCGCCATCATTTAAAATCTAGTATTTAACCAACGTATCTTGTTTTAACTGGTTAAAAATGACAGGTGATCCAAAAACCTAACTAGGTTTAATCTCTATATTGTACATCAACATTTGCAAAGAACTGAAACCTAGATTTGGGACAGTCCATCTGCATAATGCATGTTACTGTATTACAATTTTAATATTGCAATGAAGAAATTGAATTCCAAACAAAATGTTTGGACCTTTGTCCTATTGGCCACTTATTTCATACCAGATGAGTAGTAGAAAATTTTGGCTTTTAACAAAAGTAGAACCCCTTGGTGCTATTTTGTTGAAACAAAAATTAAAACTAGACATTGTATTTTAACTCCAGTCGGAGCTGCTGTGACTGTTCTTTTTTAAAGTTGCAATTTAAAGTTTGTTTTTTTACAACAGTGGTATCTTTTCTCCATGTCTAATAAGGAAATCAAACTTGGAAACTGCAATAAAATGAACATCTTTCTCCTAAAGCTTAAAAGCCCAAACTCTAGGCAATCACTGTGGCATGTGTCAACCTTGGCTCAGTGGTAGCACTCTTGCCTAAGTCAGAAGGTCTTGAGCACATAATCTCGACTAACATTTCAGTGCAGTAGAGAAGGAGTGCTGTATTGTTGAAGTGCCATCTTTAATGTTAAACTCAGGCCACATTTGCCCTTTTTGGGTGGACAACAACAACTTGCATTTATGTAGCACCTTTTTATCTGGGGGGGGGGGAAGAAATGTCAAGGTGCTTCTCGGAAGCATAATCAGGAAAAAATGGGTGCCAAGCCAAAGAAGGGATATTGGGGTGACTAAGAGCTTGGTCAAAGAGGTGGGTTTTAAGGAAGGCCTTAATGAAGGAGATGTAAGTACAGAGGTGGTGAGGTTTAGGGATGGAATTCCAGACCATAGGGTCCAGATGGTTGAAGGCATGGCCACCATGGTGTGGTGAAAGGACTCTGGTATGCACAAGAGGCCAGAGGCAAAGTATGTAGAGCTGAGGGTTGTAGGGCCAGAGGAGGTTAGAGGTAGGGAGGGGCAAGGCCATTAAGGAAATTAAAAGTATGAGAATTTTAATTTTGAGGCGTTGGAGAATTGAGAGCCAATGTAGACAGTGAGCACAGGGGTGATGGGTGAGCGAAACATAGTGCGGGATAGAATACCAGGAGAAAAGATTTTTGAATGAGCTGAAGCTTATGGAGGATGGGAGGCTGGCCTGGAGAGCATTGGAATTGTTGAGTGTGAAGGTGACAAAGGCATGAATAAGGGTTTCATCAGCAGATAGGCATGGGTGGAAGCGGGTGATATTGGAGGTGGAAGTAGGCGCTCTTTGTGACAGAAAGGGTGTAGGGTTAGAAGATCAATTAGAGGTCAGATAAAACCGAGGTTGCAAACCGTCTGGTTCAATCCAAGATAGTGGCCAGGAAGGGGCTTGAAATTGGTGGCAAGGACACTGATTTTCTGGTGGCGACCAAAAATGATGACTCGGTCTTCCTAGTGTTTAACTGGAGGAAATTGTAGCTCATCCAGGACTGGATGTCTGACAACACCAAGGCAGTGGAGGGTTTGAGAACAGTGGTGGAGAGGTAGAGCTGGGTGTCATTAGTGTACATGTGGAACTTGATTTTGTGTCTTCAGTTGATGTTGCCAAAGGGCAGAACGTAGCTGAGGAAGAGGAGGGAGCCAAGGATAGTCCCTTGGGTGGGGGCTCCAGTGGTAACTGCGGGGATGGGAAGAGAAGCCATTTCAAGAAAAGCTCTGGCTACAATTGGATTTGAATTGGAGGTAACCTTGTGACGTGGGTCGGTAGTTGGTTGGGCGGTAGGAGACGAGTAGGGATAATGGGTTCGTTCTCTGTTTGGTGGGACGTGACGAGTGGTGTTCCCCAGAGATCTGTACTGGGGCCTCGGCTTTTCACCTTGAATATCCAAGTCTGCAGATGAAACTAAGTTGGGGGTCGCACAGTAAGTTGTATGGATGGGAGCAGGAAGTTACAAATGGACATGGACTAAGTGAATGAGCAAAACTGTATCCAATGAAGTTCAATGTGGGGGGGGGGGAAGTGTGAGGTTATCCACTTTGGATCTGAGGAAGACAAATTAGAATTTTTTTTAATGGTGAAAGACCAGGAACTGCGGAGGAGCAAAGGGATTTGGGTGTCCAGGTATACACATCACTAAAAGCTACTGCACAGGTGCAAAAAGTAATCAAAAAGGCATAATGGGATGTTAATCTCAAGGGGGTTGATATTTATAAGTGTGGAAGTGATGCTTCAGTTGCACAGAGCCTTGGTCAGACTCCATCTGGCGTACTCCATTCTGTTTTGGGCACCGAATCTCAGGAAAGATATATTGGGTTTGGAGGGGTACACTGTAGATTCGCCAAAATGCTGTCGGGGCTTAAAGGGTAAAATTATGATCACAGGTTGCATAAACTTACCTTGTTTTCCCCTTGAATTGAGTGATCAAATCAAGGTATTTAAAAATGATTAAGTGATTCAATAGGGTAATTTGAGAAACTATTTCCACTGATAGGGGAATCCAAAACAAGGAGGCCATTTAGGAGTGAAAACGGGAAGCACTTTTTCACATGGTCGTGGAAATCTGGAACTCATTCCCCCAAAAGGCTGTGGATGCTGGGTCAATTGAATTTTCAAGACTGAGATTGCCAGTTTTTTGTTAGGTAAGGGTATCAACGGATATGGAATAAAGACAAGTAAATGGAGTTGAGGTACAGATCAATCATGATCTGATTGAATAGCGGAACAGGCTCGGCTGCACGGCCTACTCTTCCCCTATGAATAGTTAAGAGTAGAACCAAGCGAGGACTGTCCTTTTGAGCTGGACAGTGGGAGAGATTCCTTGGAGGAGAAGAATGATGTTGACTGTGCCAAAGGCTGCAGAGGTCAAGAAGGATGAGGAAGAATAGTGCTCCAGTAAGTCACGAAGGATGTTGTTTGTGACTTTGATTAGGGCCGTTGGTGCTGTGGCAGGTGCGGAAACCTGATTGGAGAGATTCAAACATGGAGTTGTGGGAAAGATGTAAACGTGCACTATTTGAAGAAATGCTAAACCTTTATAAACTGGTTAGGCCTCAGCTGGAGTATTGTGCCCAGTTCTGGGCACCACACGTTTTAGGAAGCATGTCAAGGCTTTGGAGAGGGTGCAGAGGAGATTTACCAGAATGGTACCAGGGATGAGCGACTTCAGTTATGTGGAGAGACTAGAGAAGCTGGGATAAATATTCGTTTTTGTCCTTCCATGTTTCACACGACAATAGGATTAATTGGTTTGACTAGTTCTCAATTTTTCTCCCCACTTCCTTTTTTCTTTCTGTCTCACACAGGGGAACTTGTAATCTGTGAAGCAAACACTGTAGTGAAATACAGTCGAGAAGATTCTTTACAACGGGGCTTTTATGGAAAGCTTGTCTGTACGAATTTCAAGATTTCCTTTCTAAGTGCCGAGCAGTTGTTGGATGACGTGGTAAGCATTAGCAAGAACATTCTGCATGTGGGTGGTGAATGTGGATTTATTTTTTTGTTTTGTAGAGGGTTTCTGATCTTTTCGTATTCAAGGGCAGGAGACTGTTCTGCTCCCAGGCCAGTGACTGAGCGAGCCTCAAGTAGACCCTCCACCACCGGCGTACCGTGGCTGCAGTGTGTACCATCTACAAGATGCACTGCAGCAACTCGCCAAGGCTTCTTCGGCAGCACCTCCCAAACCCGTGACCTCTTCCACCGAGAAGGACAAGGGCAGCAGGCGCATGGGAATACCATCACTTCCAAGTTCCCCTCCAAGTCACACACCATCCTGACTTAGAAGTATATTGCCGTTCCTTCGTCGTCACTGGGTCAAAATCCTGAAACATAGAAGATAGGAGCAGGCCATTCGGCCCCTCTAGCCTGCTCCACCATTCAATGCGACCATGGCTGATCATCCAAATTCAGAACCCTGTCCCTGCTTTCTCCCCATATCCCTTGATCCCTTTAGCCTTAAGAAATATATCCAACTCCTTCTTGAATATATTTAATGAATTGGCCTCTACTGCCTTCTGTGGTAGAGAATTCCACAGGTTCACTGCTCTCTGGGTGAAGAAATTCCTCCTCATTGTCTGTCCTAAATGGCTTATCCCTTATCCTTAGACTGTGATCCCCTGGTTCTGGACTCCCCGACCATCGGGAACATCCTTCCTGCATCTAGTCTGTCCAGTCCTTTCAGAATTTTATACGTTTCAATGAGATCCCCTCTCATTCATCTAAACTCCAGCGAGTATAAGCCCAATTGACCCAATCTCTCCTCATACGTCATTCCTGCCATCCCAGGTATCAGCCTTGTGAATCTTCGCTGAACTCCTTCCATGGCAAGAACATCCTTCCTCAGATAAGGCGACCAAAACTGCACACAGTACTCAAGGTGTGGTCTCACCAAGGCCCTGTACAACTGCAGCAAGACATTTTTGTTCCTGTACTCAAACCCTGTCACTATGAAGGCCAACATACCATTTGCCTTCTTAACCGCCTGCTGCACCTGCATGCTTACCTTCAGCGACTGGTGCACAAGGACACCCAGGTCTCGTTGCACTTCCCCTTCTCCCAATCTATCGCCATTCAGATAATAATCTGCCTTCCTTTTTTTGACACCAAAGTGGATATCCACGTTCTATTGCATCTGCCACGCTTCTGCCCAATTACCCAACCTGTCCAAATCATCCTGGAGTTTCTCGGCATCCTCCTCACAGCACACACGCCCACCCAGCTTTGTGTCGTCTGCAAACTTGGAGATATTACATCTCGTTCCCTTATCTAGATCATTAATATATATTGTGAATAGCTGGGGTCCAAGGACCGATCCCTGCGGTACCCCACTAGTCACTGCCTGCCACTCGGAAAAAGACCCGTTTATTGCAACTCTTTGCTTTCTGTCTGCCAACCAGTTCTCTATCCAAGTCAATAACTTGCCCTCAATCCCATGTGCCTTAACTTTACATGCTAATCTCTTATGCGGGACCTTATCGAAAGCCTTTTGAAAGTCCAAATACACCACATCCACTGGTTCTCCCTTATCTATTTTACCAGTTACATCCTCAAAAAATTCCAGTAGATTAGTCAAGCATGATTTACCTTTTGTAAATCCATGTTGACTTTGACTCCCTACCTAACAGCACTGTGGGAGTACCTTCACCACATGGACTGCAACGGTTCAAGAAGGTGGCTCTCCACCACCTTCTCAAGGACAATTAGTGATGGGCAATAAATGCTGGCCTTGCCAGCGACGCCCACATCCCATAAACGAATAATTTAAAAAAATGACGATTATGTATACTGCTCACTCCAGTTTGCTTAAAGAAGTTAGAATGCTTCCACTTCTGTTTTCTGGAGATTGAGGGATTGAAGCCAGAAGTATGTTGGCAACTGGTATCAGCAGTTGGCTGGAACACAGTGATTGAAATGAAATAGTAGCTTTGAACAGCAGAAGCAGGTGTGTGCTAGAATAAGGCGAATGGGTGCATGGTTTGGCATCAGAGGCACCTGGAGGCAGGAGTTTTGAGAATCCAAGAGATGGGAAAGAAAGAAACCGATGCTGTCTATTAGAACGATTGCTTAAGAGAAAATGAGAAACCATATCTAAACATTACTTTATATTTGGCTAGGAGAAAGTTGTTTAAACTGTTCTCGTCAGACAGTAATTGAGGTACAGTGTCCATTTTTGGAAGGCTGATCCCCAGTATCAGAGATCTGCGTTATGAGGAAAGACTGGAGAACTTAGGCTTTTCTGCCTGGAATGGAGGTGATCTTATATACTTTTTTAAATCGAGAGATGGAATAGAGAGACGGATTCAAACTAGTAAAAGTTAAATTTAAAACTGATTTCAGGAAGATTCTTCTTTACATGAGTGATTAGTGTATGGCATAGAGTTCTAGGAAGAACTGTGGCAGTGAAAATCCTGGAATATTTCAAAGTCATTGGCTGCTTTAGGTTCTTCCTGGGTGGATGAACTAAGATAGGGTGAATTATCCATAACTGTCTTGTAAATGATAATCTTGCAAGGGCCAACCGAGGATTTTTGAGCATTCGGATGCTGAGATTGGTCATTGCATTTGAAGTCAGTTATACTTGCACCACCTGATCAAGGTGTTGACCATTGGAGATGATGGGGGGTGGAGAACCTTGGTAGAGTGCTATGTCAACGCTATCTGCAGTAAATTCTACAAATCCACTAGAGGATGAAGTGGAGGAAAAACTCCTTTTTAATAATCTTTTAAATAATTGAGAATAACAGAAGGCCTTGGGCAGAGAGGAGTGAAGAGTGAACAATTTGCACATTGTGCAAGCACTGCAAATTCATTGAGAATAAGAGGCAAGTTTAATGGAATAAATGGTACTACAAATCATTTCATTATCAGCTATGCTTTTTTAACCATAGTCATGTGATATTTCAGTACAATTGCTGTTCGAGCAATGGGAACCATTGCCATATTTAAACTGCTAATCATCATAAACTGCATTCCATTTCTCAGACTACCTAAAAGCAATGTCATGAGCAATCTGCTAATTTGTTTCATGTAACTTGAAGTGCTTGTAGAAATTACCCAGGATCATGAAGACCTACACTTTAGGTTGCTGTGATTATAAATATGATTTAGGCATTGGCTTTAAATGAGTGATCTGTTGTCCTTGTTGTATATTTATTTGGATTTCTTTTTTCCTATAATTTACATTTAAGGAACAATCCTATAGGAATAAACTGATGGGTGAAAATGACATATCCTTGCATTGCGTGGACCAGCTCTTTGGAGGTAATGTAATGAGTAAAACCACATGGAGCCTTTGAGTTTTCTAGTTTTGCTTCTGTTATTGCTGAATATACTGACTATGATTGCAGTGGATGTAGACTATAACTACAACAATGTTTGTGTGTGGTGAAGATTGGGCTCAGGAGTAGGCCATTCAGCCCCTGGAGTCTGTTCTGCCATTCAGTTAGATCACTGCTGATTTGTATCTTAACTCTATTTACTCGCCTTGGTTCAGTAACCCTTACTACCCTTAGTTATGATGATCCATGGTTGGCTCGCCTGCTGTCATTCCCTGCTGAGGTTCGTACATGTACAGCAGTCATTTTGGTGGGTGACTGCAAGGAGTAAATGCCTTCAGGGAATGGGGAAAGACTATTTTTTGTGAGGAAAGGTTTTAAAAGAAAAAAGTCTACAGTAATTGACTCAGTCCCATTAAATTTGTTCATGTGCAGCCTAAATAGAAATTTAACAATTTGCTATAAAAACAAAGGGATCAGTGGATTCTATTTTTAAATAGGCATATAAAAAATATAGTGTCACTTGTATATAGTGTCACTTGTATTGACCTGTTGTCGTGCTACATATGTTCAGTTGGTGGCAATGCATCAGATGCCAAAACTACAATTTGTAAAAGATATCAATTGAAATATGGGAGAATATAGATCTTGTTTTTTATGTTGTAACTATTTGAGATGCAAGTAATAGGAGAGACTGCTTTACATCAGTAATGTATGGCTCAGTCTTGCAGCTTCTGTAATTGTCTCAATCTCCAGAATCAATGAAGTAGTTTTGAAGTGTAGTCAATACAATGTGGGAGCCAACTTTACACTGCAGGATCCCACAAAGAGCAAGTGAGATGAATGATCAATTATTTTTTAGCTGTGTTGGTTGAGGGAGGAATGTTTGCCAAGACTTCAGCGGAACTTTCTGCTCCTTGAATAGTGCCAGGGGACCTTTTGTATCCACCTGAACAGGCAGATGTGGCCTTTGGTTAATGTCTCTTTTAAAAGATACCACCTCCAGCAATAGAGGACTCTCAGTACTGCGCTGAAGTGTCAGCCTAGATAAGTCTTTGAGGGGGCCTTAAACCCACAACCTTATGACTCGTGAGAGATACAAATTGAGCCAAATTGACATTTGGTAGTTATAATTAATATATAATTCATTAACTTCTCTGAAAATTATAATTTCTTAATTTGCTTCAATTTTAGTGAAGGAAATGTGTTTTGCTCTTTGCTCTTGTCCATTGACATGTAGATTCTTCTGCTGGGGCTTTCAGTTTGTGTGCTTGTCAGCCTGTGTTTTCTGCCCGTTAGTGAATGGCAGTAAAACCATGAGCTGGGGAATTAAGTAGTGACAAACCCTGGCCCTAAGATTTGTAGCTATTTGGAATGCATTTTTAGGTACTGGGGTAAGTGTGTGTCTCTTTGTTGTTGTAATATGGGTATTTCCAAAAATGTTGTCCATTTTGTTAAATTGGACCTATTTTATGCAATCAAAAACTTCCAGTCTCTCGGCTTCCTGGCTGTAGAATTGGTGGCTTAACTTCTTTTGGGGGAGGGGGGCAGTAGTTGGTTGAGATGGGAAATTTGTAATTTACTGCTACTCTTGTCTAAAATAACTGCGGCTGAAATTCAGTCTTCCTATATTTCTATTGCTTCATGTGTAAGGATTTCATAACTTTTTTTGTGTTTTTTTTTTAGTGTATGATGATAAAAAGAAGCAGCTACTGCCTGGTGCTATAAAGAACAAAATTCCTGAGAAGCTTCTACTGTACTGTAAAGATTTCCGGGTCTTTCACTTTGGGTTAAGATACACCAAGGAAGAGGATGCTAGACGGGTAAATGAGAACTAAAAATTAACAAGAATCTAATTTGCTGCCTCACCTGTAGTTTCCACATTATTGATTCCTTGCACTTTCCCCCCTCTTTCTTTCCAGTTGGGAAGTTACATGGTGTATACCCTTGGAGTCATGTTTGAAACTATTTAGTGTTATGTGGGAAACATCATGTGAATAAGCCGATGCCATTCTACTACATGTCACTGGACAGAGGATGGCTAGACTTGAACACTTCTACTTATTACAGAAGAAAAAAAATATGTCTGGGGATTTTACACTATCTCACTCGGTCTCATGTAACCTTTTTAAGGCCTTTCTACTTTTAAAGCAAAATTAGGAAAAGTAATGGAAATGGGTGCTTTGTTTTCCAAGCCATTACATAGTTTTGTAAATTTTTTGCATTGTAAACTGATTTTGATGTGCTGAAACCCTCATCCCTACCTAACAGTATTGTGGGAGCACCATCACCACCTGGACTACAGCAGTTCAAGAAGGCAGCCCACCACCTTCTCGGGGCAACTGGGAATGGTCAGTACCAGTACTGTTGACCAGTGACACCCACATATGAGATTTTTTTTTTAAATGCCTATGTCACTTCCTGATTCAACTGTTCCACTGCTTTCCTGGTCGGCCTCCCATCCCCCACCCTCCATAAACTTCAGCTCATCCCAAACTCTGCTGCCAGTATCCTAACCCACACTAAGTCCCACTAACCCATCACCCCTGTACTTGCTGATCTGCATTGGATCCCAGTCCCCAATCACTTTGAATTTAAAATCTCATCCTCGTGTATAAATCCCCTTCCTGGACTACCCCTCCTTATCTCTGCAACCTCCATCTGGCCCTGCATCTCCTCTGGGCAACACGGTGGCATAGTGGTTAGCACTGTTGCCTCACAGCGCCAGGGACCCGGGTTCGAATCCGGCCTCGGGTGCTGTGTGGAGTTTGCACATTCTCCCCGTGTCTGCGTGGGTTTCCTCCCGGGTGATCCGGTTTCCTCCCACAGTCCAAAGATGTGCGGGTTAGGTTGATTTGGCTACGATAAATTGACCCTTCGTGTTCGGGGGGATTAAATATGTGGGGTTACAGGGATAGGGTGGGATATGTGTCGGTGCAGGCTCGATGGGCCGAAATGGCCTCTATCTGCACTGTGGGGATTCTGTGATTCTGTGATCTCTGTGCTCCTCCAATTCTGGCCTCTTGCGCATCCCCGATTTTAATTGCTCCACCATTGGCGGCCGTACCTTCAGCTGCCTAGGCCGCAAGCTCTGCAATTCCCTCCCTAAAGCTCTCCACCTCTCTACTTCTCTTTTCTCCTTTAAGACGCTCCTTAAAACCTACCTCTTTGTCACCTGTCCTCATACCTCTTCATGTGGCTCGGTGTCAAATTTTGTTTGATAACGCTCCTGTGGAGTGCCTTAAGATATTTTAACTATGTTAAAGGTGCTATATAAATGCAAGTTGTTACAGTTAAAACCTTTCTGTTCTGATATCATCCTTGTAAATCTTTTAGAGCCTTCTCCAGTGCCTCTATGCTTTTTGTAATATGGAGACCAAAAGTGTGCACAGTACTCCAAGTGTGGTCTAACCAAGGTTCTATACAAGTTCAACATAACTTCCCTGCTTTTCAATTCTATTCCTCTCGAAATGAACTCCAGTGATTTGTTTGCATTTTTATGTCCTTGTTAACTTGTGTCGCTACTTTTAATGATTTGTGAATGTGTGCCCCTAGGTCCCTTTGCTCCTCTACCCCGTTTAGACTCTTACTTTCCAAGGAGTATGTGGCCTCCTTGTTCCTCCTACTCCAATGCGCCACCTCACACACATTTGCTGGGCTGATGTGATTTATGATGGATATACTCCAGCAGAGCTTTCTGTAGAACATCAAGAATTATAAATAGTGAAGTGGGGCACTAAGATGTTGTTCCATGGAGGAGCAGGGCATGTTTACATGTTGGTGATTTCCCTTAAATGAAATTGCTGGTTTCATCTGTGGGGCAGTGCCAAGGAGAGAACAGGTACTTTTCCTACAGGGATGGAGAGTTATCCTGGGCTTTCTTTGTGCCACTTTAAGCATTCTGTTTTGGAGCAGATTGGGTGAGACCTGAGAACGGGTTGGTTGTAGATGAGATCAATGCCCAAAGAAGGGGTAAGGGAATAATTAGTAAGTTAATATATAGAAAGAGAGGCTTTTTTCAAGTTAGTAGACTGATTTATTTATTGTGAAAAGTATGTTGCATACTTTTTTGGGGGAAAATATAGCCTTTTTTTAAAAAAAAATTATTTTGGTCAATTGAGCTTCTGATCTTTTTGTGTACTTTATTTTCTGACTGACGGATGTGGGAAAGGATAAGCTAATCCATCTTTAACTCTCTCTTTTTTCTCTCTCTCCTTCTCTTCCTCCCCCCCCACACCCCAAAAAGCCATTAAAATTTAATACATGTATTGACAACTCTCTTCTTTTTTTTTCCTTCAGCTGATCCGAGGGATAGTTCACCATTCTTTGAACACAACATCTTTAAAATGTTTGTTTGCTTTCTCCTACGTTGGTGCAGCAGGTGGTCTTAAAGGTAATGTCACGCAAATCCTCCTTTTCTGTTTCTCCTCCTCCTCTTGCTTTGATTCACATGTGGATTATTGTAACTGACCTGAACTTGCTTACCTTGAAAGTATTCTTGTATGTTTTGGGCCGTTGTCGCACTCAGTTTTTCCTGTCCTTTCATCTTTGTGGCCTGAGTTTGAATCCAGCCAGCCTGATTCTATTAAAATGACCTCTCCAATGACTAGGCTGGGACCAGGGATCTCTACTTGGACAGACCACTTTGTTTTCCACTTTTATAAATGATCTGAACATGGACACGAGGAATGTCAACAAATTAGGGGCATAGTGTGAGGGGAAAATGGAAGGCAACATAGTACTGTAACTGGGCAGATGGAAGCCAGATGTAATTCGATGCAGTGAAAAGTGAAGTAGTGCATTTAGGGAGGAAACAGAGCAATGAAGGAACATATAATCTAAATGGTAAAATCTTTGAGGTTGGAGGAACAGTGAAATCTAAGGGATGCAGGTACACAAATCTTTTTTTTTAAAAGTAGGAGTCCAGAGAGAAAAGTTCATTAAAAGGCAATTGGAATTCTGAGTTTTATAAATAGAGGTTTTGAAATTAAACCAGGTAACTGATGTTGATTTTGTACAAGACATTGATTAAGTCACAATTGGAGTATTGCTTGCAGTTCTGGGTATCTCATTATAGGAAGGATATTTGAACCGAGGAAAGGGTACATTTGGTAGAATGATACCAGAAATTAGAGACTGAAATCATGAAGGACCAAAAATGTGGGCATTTTTCAGAAACTGATATGTTTAAGGGGGTAACTAAGAGATGATCAAAATTGGTGGGGACATGAGAAAATTTTAGAGAAAAAAAAATTCAGAAGGTTAATAGAACATGAATTGCTTTACCACAAGTGGCTATTGAGTCAAATTATTACCTCATTTACACAATGAATTGCATAAATATTTAGAAAAGGAAGAATATAAAAGGATACAAGAAAGAGCTGGCACCAGCCAAGTGGCTTCCATCTGTGCTTCAGTTTCTATGTCCATAATTCTGTACTAGTATAAGAGACTGTTAACTAAGGTAGAAGCCCACGGAATTGAGGGCAAATTATTGACCTGGTTAGAAAATTGGCTGAGTGGCAAGAGTCAAGACAGTAGGGATAATGGTTAGGTACTCAAATTGGCATGACATGACTAGTGGTGTCCCACAGGGATCAGTGTTGGGGCCTCAACTATTCACAGTATTTATTAACGACTTCGATGATGGCATAGAAAGTCATCTATCCAAATTTGCCGATGACACAAAGATAGGTGGAATTGTAGGCAGTGCAGATGGAAGCATAAAATTACAAAGGGATAGCGACAGATTAAGTGAATGGGCAAAACTGTGGCAAATGGATTTCAATGTAGGCAAATGTGAGGCCATCCACTTTGGACCTAAAAAAGGATAGAACAGGGTACTTTCTAAATGGTGTAAGGCTAAAAACAATGGTGGTCCAAAGAGACTTGGGGGGTCCAGGTACATAGATCATTAAAAGTTCATGAACAGGAACAGAAAATAATCAACAAGGCTAATGGAATGCTGGCCTTTATATCTAGAGGACTAGAATACAAGGGGGTAGAAGTTGTGCTGCAGCTATACAAAACCCTGGTTAGACCACACCTGGAGTACTGAGAGCAGTTCTGGGCACCACACCTTAGGAAGGATATATTGGCCTTGGAGGGAGTGCAGCGTAGGTTTACCAGAATGATACCCGGACTTCAAGGGTTAAGTTACGAGGAGAGATTACACAAATTAGGGTTGTATTCCTTGGAATTTAGAAGGTTAAGGGGTGATCTGATTGAAGTTTTCAAGATATTAAGGGGAACAGATAGGGTAGATAGAGAGAAACTATTTCTGCTGGTTGGAGATTCTAGGACTAGGAGGCATAGTCTAAAAATTGGAGCCAAACCTTTCAGGAGTGAAATTAGGAAACACTTCTACACACAAAGGGTGGTAGAAGTTTGGAACTCTCTTCCGCAAATGGCAATTGATGCTAGATCAAATATTAATTTTAAATCGGAGATTGATAGCTCTCTGTTAACCAAAGGTATTAAGGGAAATGGGCCAAAGGTGGGTGTATGGAGTTAGATCGCAGATCAGCCATGATCTCATTGAGCAGGCTTGAGTGGCTGTAGGGCCTACTCCTGTTCCTATGTTCCCAAGGTAATTTGGCGATCTCCCTCCAATGTCACCAGGGTGGTTGTTGGAACTGGAAAATTCTCACTGGTGTAGTAAAGGATGTCCCTCTGTGGTTTTCATTACAAGGCACTTTACTTTTCTGACCTGACCTGACCTGAAAGTGTTTGGTGCTGACTTTGGGTGCAGATGTGTGTGGGGGGAGAAATGATTCATATCCACAGTATAGTTAACCCTTCTGTTGCACAAAAAAAAACTTTACTTCAGAAGCATGCTTTTTTAAAAAAAACCTTATAATTTCATTGTATAAATGCACTTTTTCTTTTTTCCATCTTTCTCCACTCTCTTAAACATGGACTATTTACATAGGAATGTACAAGACTAGAAAAGACTATTGTAGACCATTTGGCTGGTCCCACTGTCTAGGAAATATCATACCCCCTGACGTAAGAAAACTACTAGGCAGTTGGTCTAAGTGTTAAACAAAGCTTTAATCAACTGTTTTCCAACATGGAGATCTAGTTGTGGCCTTCACTAGTTCCTGTTAAGGAATGTCCTGAGCAAGCTGGGCCCATGCCCGAGTATTTATACTCTCCCTGGACAGCGCCACCAGCAGGCCGCCCAGTATTACTTCATAAGTCATTTCCACATGAATGACAAGATTCATGTCACCCCCACCACAATACTTGTCAAACTCCTAGCAATTTTTTTTCTCTAAGTACTTATTCAATTTGCTGATGGAATCAGCCACTGCCTCCTGTAGCAGATCGTTGCATACACTCATCACCGTCTGCATAAAGTAGTTAAATCTCAACTATCTTTTCACTCATCTCTTCTAAGTTTGAGACTATACCTCTTGTTGAATCTGTGACTATATGTTAAACACATTGATATTTACCATTTAGGATCGTGAATACTTCTATAAGATCACCCTTAGGCCTTCTCCAGTGTAAAGGGTTCCAGCTTTGGCAGTCTTTCATCATAACTTGGGTGCTATTAATTCTGTTGTCCTTCAATGCCCCCTCACCAAAGCCTTATTTATACAGTTATCAGAATTGTACACAATCCTCCAGGTAGTGCTGGACCAGCACTCTGTAAAAACTGAATGACTTCTTGAGATTTATGCTATCTTCCTCTGTTTATACGGCGCAACATCCTATTTGCTGTCTTTACTGTTACTGCACAGTGTGTGGAAGACTTCAGTGATCTATCCACCAGCACCCCCAAATCATTCTCCTGTGTCGTGTCCTATAGGTCTCGTGGGTAGGCAGTGGTTACCTTGCGGTGAGTGTTGGCTGTCCGATCCTGTTCTCACTCAACATCCCCATGCTCAATACTTCTGGCTCAGCTATGCATTGTCTTAACTATCTGAAGCCTCAGGGAATTTGTATCAAAATAGTGGAATAGAAAGTAGGATGATTCTTGGAATGTGCCCAAAGTATGCAATGAAAACATCCTAGAAGTTGAGCTAGAATATGTGGCGTTTCTGAGCAGTTAGTTTCACCAGCTTCTTGCAATATTTGAGCCTGTTCTGTGCATTATGCTCATGTGGAGCATAAACACTGGCATGGACCTGTTGGGCCGAATGGCCTGTTTCTGTGCTGTAATTATTATGTATTGACTAAGCTCTACTAGTTTGGTGTTTAAAAAACTCTCTTTAAACTAGGGAAGCATTATACGATGAGAGATCTTGAAAGAATGTTGAGTAGAAGCGTTGAGATATTATGAAAAAGTATTTGCATATGCACCATCAAAAATACTAAACTTTTGACATTTGAGGTGCACACACTAGGCTACAGTTCGATTTGCTAAATAACTGGGGGAAACTTGCTTTGGTGAACTGAAAATTAAACCAAGTCATTCAGTTGCAAATAACATTGGTGCATGTAGTCCCTCTGTATCCTTAAATGTTTCTTCCTTTGCATCTTGCCAAATCTAATGTTGCTGCAACCTTTTGGCTGCTGCAACCTCTTAAAATTCATTTAATCTGGTTAAAGTTTGAATCACTTCAGTGAAATTCTAACTTGAATTTTTTTTAAAAGCCTCCTGCTCAAGTGGAATTCCAGTGCTAAAGTTTATCCATAGCAATTAAATTGTGCCACGGGTAAGTGATTATGGGTGGTGCACATGCAGGTATTTAGTTGGCAAAAGTGTGTGTCCCAGTCGGTGAAAAGTAAATTTTTTTTTCAGTGGGTCCTGTAGGAATAGAAGAGGAACCTCCGACCATAATGTTTGAAACTAAAACAGACTGGAAAGTGGAGCTGGAGCGCACCGGAGGTCTACTAACCTACAGAATAATTTTCATTAATGAAAATTACAAAATCAGCACCAGGTGAGTCGTCAACAGCTAGATATTGTAAGACATAAGAACAGAAGAATTAGGAGCAGGAGTAGGCCATATGGCCCCTCGAGCTTGCTCAGCCATTCAATAAGATCATGGCTGATCTTCGACCTCAACGCTATTTTCCCACCCGATCTCCATATCCCTTGATTTCCCTCAAGTCCAAAAGTCAGTCTATCTCAGCCTTGAATATACTCAACAACTGAGCATCTACAGCCCTTTGGGGTAGAGAATTCCAAAGATTCACGACCCTCTGAATGAAGAAATTCCCCCTCATCTCAGTCTTAAATAGCTGACGTCTTATCCTGAGACTATGCCCCCTAGTTCTAGACTCTCCAGCCAGGGGAAACAACTTCTCAGCATCTATCCTGTCAATCCCCTTCAGAATCTTGAATGTTTCAATGAGATCATATCTCATTCTTCTAAACTCCAGAGAGTATAGGTCCAATCTACTCAATCTCTCGTCATAGAACAACCCTCTCATCCCAGGAATCAATCTAGTGAACCTTCGTTGCACCGCCTCTAAGGCAAGTATATCCTTAGTCAGATAAGGAGACCAAAACTCTGCACAGTACTCCAGGTGTAGTCTCACCAAAGCCCTGTCCAATTGTAGCAAGACTTCCTTACTCTTGTACTCCAACCCCCTTGCAATAAAGGCCAACATGCAATTCGTCTTCCTAATTGCTTGCTGTACCTGCATGTTAACTCTGTTTCCTGTACGAGGACATCTAAATCTCTGAACACGAACATTCAATAGTTTCTCACCATTTAAAAAAAAATCTTCTATTCTTCCTACCAAAGTGAATAACCTCACATTTCCCCACATTATACTCCATCTGCCACCTGACTGCCCATTCACTTAACCTGTCTATATCACTTTGCAGGCTCTTTGTGTCCTCCTCACGGCTTACTTTCCCACCTAGCTTTGTATCGTCAGCAAACTTGGATACATTGCACTTGGTCCCTTCATCTAAGTCTTTAATATAAATTGTAAATAGCTGAGGCCCAAGCACTGATCCTTGCGGCACCCCACTAGTTATAGCCTGCCAACCTGAAAATGACCCGTTTATCACTACACTCTGTTTTCTGTTCACCAACCAATCCTCTATCCATGCTAATATATTACCCCCAACCCCTTGAGCCCTTATCTTGCGTAGGCACCTTATCGAATGCCTTTTGGAAATCCAAATATACTACATCCACTGGTTCCCCTTTATCTACCTTGCTAGTTACATCCTCAAAAAACTCTAATAAATTTGTTAAACACTATTTCCCTTTCATAAAACCATGTTGATTCTGCCTAATCATATTATGATTTTCTAAGTGCCCTGTTACCACTTCCTTAATAATGTGAGAAGTCATACAACACCAGGTTATAGTCCAACAGCTTTATTTGAAATCACAAGCTTTCAGAGCGCTGCTCCTTCATTCACCTGACGGGTTTGGGAGGTGCTGCCGAAGAAGCCTTGGCGAGTTGCTGCAGTGCATTTTGTAGATGGTACACACTGCAGCCACGGTGCGCCAGTGGTAGAGGGAGTGAATGTTTAAGGTGGTGGATGGGAGAGCCAATCAAGCGGGCTGCTTTGTCTGGTATGGTGTCGAGTTTCTTGAGTGTTGTTGGAGCTGTACTCACCCAGGCAAGTGCGGAGAGTATTCCATCACACTCCTGACTTGTGCCTTGTAGTTGGTGAAAAGGCTTTGGGGCGTCAGGAGCTATGTTCCCTCTTATTTTTTTTGGCTGCACAGGCCAACCAAAATTCCGCGCATGTGCGTTTTTTTTCTATTTGAAAGCCAGCTCACCGGCTATGCAGGACCTGCAGAGTGCTGTGCAGATGTGCAGCTTAAAGGGGGTGTTGGTCAGGAGATGAGGCACTTGCCGCAGAATGCCCAGCTTCTGACCTGCTTTTGTAGTCACAGTATTTGTGTGGCTGGTCCAGTTAAGTTTCTGGTCAATGGTGACCCCCCAGGATGTTGATTGTGGGGGATTCGATTATGGTAATGCCATTAGCTGTCAAAGGGAGGTGGCTAGACTCTCTTGTTGGAGATGGTCATTGCCTGGCACTTGTGTGGGGCGAATGTTACTTGCCATTTATCAACCCAAGCCTGAATGTTAGCCAGATATTGCTGCATGCGGGCACGGACTTCTTCGTTATCTGAGGAGTTGCGAATGGAACCGAACTCTGTGCAATCATCCCCACTTCTGACCTTTATGATTGAGGGAAGGCTGAAAAGTCCAGATTTTTCCAGTCTTTCCTCATGACCGTTAACACCAGGGATCAGCCTTTGTGTCCTCTCTGCGCTGCCTCCAATGCTTGAATTTTTCCTTTGTGTCTATGATCAGAACAGGACACAGTACCCAAGGTGTACTCTTCTGACTTGTATCTTGTATGTTTTGGCTATGTAGTTCAAGTTTATATTGGCCATTTTGATTGCTGCTTTGCTTTGGTTGGACATATTAACTTTATGCAGAATGCATTTCCTGTCACTCATAAGCGAAGAAAATAGAATGTCATAACTTGATACTCTGGAGCATATGACCCAGCTGAGCTGCCAAAGCAAGTATACAGTTTCTAAACATTCTGCTCGCAACATAAGTGTGCTGAAATACGCTGCACATTAAGTTTAATATAACATGGAAACACTTAATATTTACATTTATGTTGAATTATACTGAGGTAGACCTATAAAGAATTTAAGATTGACTGGACTCTCCAGCTCACTCACTGTTCCTCAGCTATATTTGTGTATTTGCTCTCTCCTTGAACTCACTGAGCCATGTGCCAACTGTGGCTGAGATATGGACTAAGTGCCCTGTTAGTGCTGTGCTAAAGCTCGTTTCTAGAATGGCTCCCCTTCCATTAATGTGTGAATCCTCCCTGCCCCCCTTTCTCTGGCATGGGTTTCCTGTACAGTGTGGTTAAGATGAGCTCTGTAGTTCAGGAATCACACTTGGGTTCTTCTTTGTGGCATTGGTTTTCTCCACCTCATTGGTTGATACTGGTACACTGCTCAAGTGTGTTAAATATTGTAACCCTCTGCTCCATCTGGGGAATGAAAAGGCAGGGATTTGGGTTATGGCACTATTCCTGAGTACTAAATTATTAGCGTAAATCCTCATTTTTAAAATGTCACTTGCCTTTTGCCAAACTCCATTCCTTTCAAAAATTTAAGCTGGTTACTGTTCTTGTTCGTTCATATATTTGAAAAAGGGAACTTGTATCCTCAGTACTTTTTGACTTGTTGGATCTTAACTAAATTTCACGTGTCTTCCTCACATCTGATACTGAAGCTTGCATGAAGGAGACTTTCTATTTGTGTAAGATGTTAAATTTGAACTGTACCAAATATGCCCCTGCTGACCAAACCGTACTTTATGCAGTTTGTGCATATGTCATTAAAACAGTAACCATACTTTGTTCACAGACCAAAACCTAAAGTAGATTTAAAATAATCAATTGCTTGCCCATCTTTTTTCCTAAAGTGCTTTGAGTTCCAAATGTTTGATTTGGGTGCAGGACACTATCGATAAGCTTTGCTTAATTTCTTGCCATCCCCAATACAATCTTTTTTTTTCTTTGGCAATCTTACAGAAGTGTTTCTAGTGATTGATTCTGCCCTGCTGAAATCAGAATTCTGAATCTTGCGAGGCAGTGGGAGCTTGACTTTGTCTAAATTCAAATAAAAACACAAATTTGAGTGGTATGATTTCTGTTGTTTGAGATACTTTGTTGTAATATCTGTAATATTCAAATACACAGATATTTTAAAAAGTGGGAGGGGAAGTTGATCATGTGTTGTGTTTTATTTTAAACATAGATTCCCAGGTTTTATAAATGTTGGGTGGGTGGCGAAATACAATTTTTTTTTTTAAAAGCTAAGGGGTAATTCTAAACCTGTACAACATATTGGTTAGGCTATAGTTAGAATATTATATATAGTTTTGGGTGTCCTTTTAGTCAAGATGCCATGGCCATGGAAACCATGCAGAAGGTACACCCTAAGACAGTGGTGGGCAAAATATGGCCCGCGGGCCGTATGCAGCCCGCCAAGTCATTCTATCCGGTCCACTGGACAGGACAGACATAGAACGCGAGCCGGAGCTCGAGCTGCCCACTAATCTATCCACTTTCACTTCTTCTTGTGGGTCAGAGACCGACCTGAACTGCAGCCAAGGAAAAAAACATAGTAATACTTGATGCAAATTATTAATTTGCAAAAGCGATTCTCTCCGGCAAATCTTAAAAGGATCCATTCTGCAGTTCTGGGCCCCAATGACACACGTCCTCACCCAGAATGCACTGAGTACTCTTAATATCCCCTATTCATTTTAGAGTCAAGTCATGGCTGCTCATCTCCATGACTCTTTTACTGAAAACGGTGCTGGATCTTTCCTCTCCCGGTACCCAGAGTTCGACGGCAGGGGAGTTCTCATCTGGCACCAATTGGGACTGCATTAGTAATCTTTGCAGAGAGGCATAAGGACTGACTGAGGTGGGAAATTGATGCTGACACAGGCTCTGAAGAGGGTACAGTTCTATTTCACAGCACTGATTTACAGAGACCAGAAGATACCACAACATTTTCAATTTTTATCTTTGATTCATTTCTAAGCAGTATCGAATACATTTTGTGTATTTAAGATAGTATCTGAATTTGTTTATGAAATGTTCCCTCTAATTTTTTTTCGTGTGCTGTATCTCTTCAAGCGGCAGGAGCTGGAGAGTGGCCATGCGAGACTTTGCGATTGGTGTGAGGCCGCGCACCTTAGGGGGAACATTGTTGTGCGACTCTCAACAGCTCGCCAAAACTTGTTAAGTGGCCCTCCAGCCCAAATAATTGCCCACCCCCACCCTAAAATGATATTGGGATGAGGGGCTTTAGTTATGAAGAGACTAGAGAAATGGGCTCTTTTCAGAGCAGGTTAAGAGGAGATCTGATGGAGATGTTCCAAATTGAGGGGTTTTAATTATTTAAATGGTGAAAAACTATTTCCACAGTTTGTTAATCGCTCATCACCAAAAGAACAAAGGGAGAAGTTGAGAGAAACTTTGTAAATCGAGGTTTGTTAGAATATGGATGCCCTTTCTCAAACAGTGATAGAAGCTGAATTCATGGTAGCTTTTAAAAGGAATGTGAAAAATAAATATGGGGAAAGGGCAGGGGATTAAGTGGATAGCTGAGAGCTGTCTCTGATGCAATGGGCTATACAATTCCATGATTGTATATATTTGGGGAAATGGGATATCAACAATGCTGAAGGGAAGGAAAGGTGCTTCAACTTTGCAACATCTTCCAACTTCCTAAAGTAAAAGGACATCATAAAAATGCAACAAATTTGTTTGTCATTTGATCACTAAATTTTATGTTTTCAAAACATGCTGGGTTCTTTTTTGCTTCCAGACTTCCACAGTTCTTTGCTGTTCCTTCATCTGTTGCGGATGATGACATTAAGAAATACAAAGGAAAAGGAATTCCTGTAAGTTTGCTTTTTTCCCCCTCTCCCTCCTTCATGCCACCAGCATCTTCCTACACGTAAAGTCTGTAAATTGCTTGACAGTTGTCCCTTTTTCTCAAAGCCTTTGAGGAATTAAGTAGTTTGTACCCCTTGTGCTGCATGTACAAGGATTGTAGTTTGTATAGCACCTAAAATGTAAGAAATTAGTAGAATGAACAATATTGCCACAAGTCAGCCGTTAACTTTTATTTACTTTACCAAGAATCTCTTAAACTAATACTATAGTGTATATAGGCATTGAGGGTGAAGTTCAACTTTGGCAGGGGCGCCATTGGCTCCTGGTCTGGCAACGCCTCAATTTAAAAATTCTTATCCTTGTTTTCAAATCCCTTCATGGCCTCGCCCCTCCTCCTCTGTAACCTCCTCCAGCCCTACAACCCTCTGAGATCTCTGCACTTCTCCAATTCTGCCCTTTTACACATCCCCTATTTTAATCGCTCCACCATTGGTAGCCATGCTTTGAGCTGCCTAGGCCCTAAACTCTGGAATTGGCTCCCTAAATCTTTCCCCGCCTCTACCTTTACCTTTATCTCCTCCTTTTAAGACGCTCCTTAACTCCTACCATCTGTCCTAATATCTCCTTATGTGGCTTGGTGTCAAATTTTGTTTGATAACGTTCCTGTGAAGCGCCTTGGAACGTTTTACTACGTTAAAGGTGCTATATAAATACAAGTTGTTCTACACCAAGCCTGATTTTCCTTTCCAAATAGAAAGGAAGAATGGGTGGGGTGTACACGGGCAGCCAATCTACGGCTGCCCATTTTATGACCCGCCAAATATGAATTTTAACTGCCTAGAGTCTAAAGATGAAGCGTTTGCTTCTACAAATAGAAACATGTTGCTCTCTGCTGTCTGCAGCAGTGCTAGTTTCACAATGTCACAACAATGATGTGCTGCTACTTCCTCCTTGATATATTAATTATGTAGCTGAACAGATCCAAACTGCTCATACTTTTCCTGTGCGTAGCAATTTTTGCTGTTTAGCTAATCAGTATTGTACTGACTTGGTTTTTCTCTTTGCAGCATTGATTTTAAAATTTAGTTCCAAACAATTTTAGTTAAATGGAAGCTTAAAATGTTGCCCAACCAAATAGGCTCATAGTAGCTCATTCTACAGTAAAAATGGAGCCGTGTTGTATGAAGATTTTAGCACTGGAATCTAAACATGTTTGAAGTTCCTTCTCCACAGTGCCATTGCTTATAGCACTACCTGGTTATAAGGAAGGTATAAACGATAATTAGGAGTGATTACAAAGTAGTAACTTGTGGTTTAGGACAAATCAGAAACTCTTGAACAAAGCTTAAGATATTACCTGAACGCAAGATTAGGATCCAACCTTAAAATCACCAGGGAATGCTTTATTTTATGTGTGGCTTCAAAATTTAAACACTTTGCTGTTGCTAGTGTAGGATCCTGACACAAGCTTAATGATTAACCTCACTGTTGAAATTTATTGAGAAAACTCTAATTGATAGAATATTCAGTGTCTATTCTAACAACTTTATGGCTTCCCTCTCCTTAAAAATCGGGGATTTCCAATGTAAGCTTTGCTCTGCTTTAATGAAAAACAACTTTTTTACATAGAAACATAGAAGATAGGAGCAGGAGTAGGCCATTCGGCCCCTCGAACCTGTTCCGCCATTTAATGAGATCATGGCTGATCATCCAAATTCAGTACCCTGTCCCTGCTTTCTCCCCATATCCCTTGATCCCTTTAGCCTTAAGAAATATATCTAACTCCTTCTTGAATATATTTAATGAATTGGCCTCAACTGCCTTCTGTGGTAGAGAATTCCACAGGTTCTCCACTCTCTGGGTGAAGAAATTCCTCCTCATCTCAGTCCTAAATGGCTTACACCTTATCCTTAGACTGTGACCCCTGGTTCTGGACTCCCCCGCCATCGGGAACATCCTTTCTGCATCTAGTCTGCCTAGTCCTGTTAGAATTTTATAAGTTTCAATGAGATCCCCTCTCATTCTTCTAAACTCCAGCGACTACAAGCCCAATCGTCTCAATCGCTCTTCATACGTCATTCCTGCCATCCCAGGTATCAGTCTGGTGAATCTTCGCTGTACTCCCTCCATGGCAAGAACATCCTTCCTCAGATAAGGCGACCAAAACTGCACACAATACTCAAGGTGTGGTCTCACCAAGGCCCTGTACAACTGCAGCAAGACATCCTTGCTCCTGTACTCGAATCCTCTCGCTATGAAGGCCAACATACCATTTGCCTTCTTAACCGCCTGCTGCACCTGCATGCTTACTTTCAGCGACTGGTGCACAAGGACACCCAGGTCTCATTGCACTTCCCCTTTTCCCAATCTATTGCCGTTCAGATAATAATCTGCCTTCCTGTTTTTGCCACCAAAGTGGATAACCTCGCATTTATCCACATTATACTGCATCTGCCATGCATCTGCCCAATCACCCAACCTGTCCAAATCATACTGGAGTTTCTCTGCATCCTCCTCACAGCACACACGCCCACCCAGCTTTGTGTCGTCTGTAAACTTAGAGATATTACATCTAGTTCCCTCGTCTAGATCATTAATATATATTGTGAATAGCTGGGGTCCTCGCACCGATCCCTGCGGTACCCCACTAGTCACTGCCTGCCACTCGGAAAAAGACCTGTTTATTCCAACTCTTTGCTTCCTGTCTGCCAACCAGTTCTCTATCCAAGTCAGTACCTTACCCCCAATCCCATGTGCTTTAACTTTGCACGCTAATCTCTTATGCGGGACCTTATCGAAAGCCTTCTGAAAGTCCAAATACACCACATCCACTGGTTCTCCCTTATCTATTCTACCAGTTACATCCTCTCAAAATTCCAGTAGATTAGTCAAGCATGATTTACCTTTTGTAAATCCATGTTGACTTTGTCCGATCCTGTCACTGTTTTCCAAGTGCTCTGCTATTACATCTTTTATAATGGACTCTAGCATTTTCCCCACTACTGATGTCAGGCTTACTGGTCTATAATTCCCTGTTTTCTCTCTACCACCTTTTTTAAATAGTAGGGTTACATTAGCTGCCCTCCAATCCATGGGAACTGTTCCAGAGTCTATAGAATTTTGGAAGATGACCAGCAATGCATCTACTATTTCTAGGACCACTTCCTTAAGTACCCTAGGATGTAGATTATCAGGCCCTGGGGATTTATCGGCCTTCAATCCCGTCAATTTCCCGAACACCATTTCCCTACAAATACTGATTTCATTCAGTTCCTCCCTCTCATTAGACCCAATGTTCCCCGACATCTCTGGGAGGTTATTTGTGTCCTCCTTTGTGAAGACAGAACCAAAGTATGTATTTAATTGGTCTGCCATTTCTTTGTTCTCCATTATAAGTTCCCCTGATTCTGACTGCAAGGGACCTACGCTTGACTTCACCAATCTTTTTCTCTTCACATATCTATAAAAGCTTTTGCAGTCAGTTTCTATGTTCCCTGCAAGCTTACTCATACTCTATTTTCCCCTCTTAATTAATCCCTTTGTCCTCCTTTGCTGAATCCTAAACTGCTCCCAATCCTCAGGTTTGCTGCTTTTTCTGGCCAATTTATATGTCCTCTCCTTGGATCTTATGCTATCCCTAATTTCCCTTGTTAGCCACGGTTGAGTCACCTTTTTTGTTTTATTTTTATGCCAAACAGGGATGAACAAATTCTGTAGTTCATCCATGCAATCTTTAAATGTTTTCCATTGCCTATCCACTGTCAACCCTTTAAGTAATGCTCCCCAATCCATCCTAGCCAACTCGCGCCTCATACCATCGTAGTTTCCTTTATTTAAATTCAGGACCCTAGTCTCTGAGTCAACTACTTCACTCTCCATTTTAATGAAGAATTCGATCATCTTATGATCGCTCCTCCCCAAGGGGCCTCGCACAACAAGATTGCTAATTAATCCTTTCTCATTACATAATACCCAGTCTAAGATGGCCTGATCTCTAGTTGGTTCCTTGACATATTGGTCCAGGAAATCATCCCGTATACATTCTAGGAATTCCTCCTCCACAGTATTGTTACTACAATAATTTGGTTAGCCCAATTTATATGTAGATTAAAGTCACCCATGATAACTGCAGTGCCCTTATTGCACGCATCTCTAATTTCCCGTTTAATGCCATCCCCAACCTCAGAATTACTGTTTGGGGGTCTGTATACAACTCCCACTAACGTTTTCAGCCCCTTGGCATTTCTGCGCTCTAACCATACAGATTCCACATCATCAGAGCTTAATATCCTTCCTTACTATTGTGTTAATCTCCTCTTTAACCAGCAATGCTACCCCACATCTTTTTCCTTTTTGCCTGTCCTTCCTGAATATTGAATACCCCTGGATGTTGAATTCCCAGCCTTGGTCACCCTGGAGCCATGTCTCTTAATCCCAATTATATCATATCCGTTTACATCTATTTGTGCAGCTAATTCATCCACCTTATTACGAATGCTCCTCGCATTAAGACACAAAGCCTTCAGGCTTGTTTTTTTAACACTCTTAGTCCTTTTAGAATTATTATTTACTGTAGCCCTGTTTGATTTACACCCTTAATTTCTCTGCCTTCCACTTTTGCTTTTCTCCTTCCTGTCTTTTGTTTCTATCCTTGCTTCCCTTTTCTCTGTCTCCCTGCACAGGTTCCCAACCCCCTGCCATTTTAGTTTAAACCCTCCCAAACAGCACTAGCAAACACTCCCCCGAGGACATCGGTCCCAGTCCTGCCCAGGTGCAAACCGTCCAGTTTGTACTAGTCCCACCTCCCCCAGAACCGGTTCCAATGTCCCAGGAATTTGAATCCCTCTCCCTTGCACCATTCCTTTAGCCATGTATTCATCTGAAATATCCTTCTATTTCTACTCTGACTAGCACGTGGCACTGGTAGCAATCCTGGGATTACTACCTTTTGAGGTCCTATTTTTTAATTTACCGCCTAACTCCCTAGTTTCAGCTTTTAGGACCTCATCCCGTTTTTACCTATATCGTTGGTACCTATATGCACCACGACAACTGGCTGTTCACCCTCCCCCTCCAGAATGCCCTGCAGCCGCCCCGAGACATCCTTGACCCTTGCACCAGGGAGGCAACATACCATCCTGGAGTCTCGTTTGCGACCGCAGAAACGCCTATCTATTCCCCTTACGATAGAATCCCCTATCACTATAGCTCTCCCGCTCTTTTTCCTCCCGTCCTGTGCAGCAGAACCACCCATGGTGCCAGGAAGTTGGTTGCTGCTGCTTTCCCCCGATAAGCCATCCCCCTCAACAATATCCAAAGCGGTATATCTGTTTGAGAGGGGGATGGCCACAGGGGACCCCTGCACTACCTGCCTGCGCCTACTACTCTGCCTGGCGGTCACCCATTCCCTTCCTGCCTGTGCAGCCTTTACCTGCGGTGTGACCAACTCATGAAACGTGCTATCCACGACGTCCTCAGCATTTTGATGTGTCATAACAGTTAATGGCCTATTTCGGACTACCTATGAAAGTATAAAGCTTGTTCTGGGCCATAGTACTGTATAGACATTTAATATACCTGGCTTTCTTGCCTCTTTTAATAACAGCAGCTAATATTCATAGAAAAACAGGACCTGATTGGGTCCTTTAACAACAACGTTATATGGCGGTTACCTAACTTCCCACGGAGCCTCTTGTATCTCTTTTGATTGTCTCGGAAGGACTGGTAAATCGATCGTGTGTATCTCGAGCTGTACCTCTGGTACTTTGACGTTGGACCAGGAATGAAGTATAATTATGTACTACTAATTGCAACAAACAGCCATAGTATTTCAAACAAAATGTTTGGTGGGCTAGAATCCACATCTTGTGAGTCAGTATATCTCTGATCCTTCCCAGGATCAATTTAAACTGTCTCTTACACATTGAGTGGATTGAGACTATTATTTATAGAACAATCTTCTGAATAGCCTACTTTTAGAACCGAGTGAGCAGCTATTGGGAACTGCTTCTAGGGAAATCCACCGAAAAAAGCTTTGGCCATTAAAATGTATGAACATACTGTCACGCTGCTGTCGATGCCTTGTCTGTGCAATGCAATTTCAAAATTTCTATTAAGGAAATGAATTCTTCTTCCACCCTCTGCAGTAACTAAAATTTAAAGTGACCACCAGTTTCTTTTATATATAAACTCCTGGACTCGCTCATCTACATTGGCTCCCAGTTCCCCATTGTCTTGAATTTAAAATTCTTACCCTGGTATTTAAATCTCTCCATGGCCTTACCTGCACCCTATCTCTAACTTGCTGCTTGCAACCCCTTCTACCCTGAACTCTCCGTGCCTCTGACGCCAGGTTCTTGTGCATTGCCCCCTCCATTGTTAGCTGTGCCTACCAAGTCCTGGGTTCTGCAATTCACTGCTTAAACCCATATTTCTTTGACCATCCTAATTTATCACTCTTTAGCTTGGTGTCTGTTTTCCTTATACCTATGAAGTGCTGTGGGACGTATTTCTGCAATAAAGGTCACGTATAAATACAGGCTTCCTCCTGAGAAGTGGGCTTCAGACACGTGCAATCCTGTTCTAGTTGTGCGAGTGGCGCAGGTTGTCTCTCCCATCCTTTTTTTTTGTATCAATGCTTTTTCAAAATATATATATATATACATTGCATTTTTTAAACTTTTCTAACTTCCCTCTGTGCAGCTTTGGTGCTGGTCTCACTCCAATGGTAGTGCATTGCTGAAGATGGCAGCTCTCCCTGAAACAGCTGATGACAACACTTCACAAATGGACAAAGGTTGGATAGAGGGGTTAGTAATCTTGTTGTTGTGTCAATAAAGATATACAGCTGGACTTCAAATTGGAAAGGGTGCATTTCGCTGCACGACATTAAAAATTTTTTTTTGCTTTCTTCCTTCCTGCCCCGTAACCCACCATAATGCTCAGGAAAGTGTAACCAATTTTACATGGTATGCAAGAACAAACTAATAGTACGTCATTTCCATGACTCCCCTCTGGCAGAAGAGAAGTCGGAACAAAATAAATCAAACACAAAAAACCATTAAATCTTTAGCTTTCAAACAGTTTTCAGCATATTATCGGCAACAACCTATGCCGTGTTAATGTCACATTGAGGTTAAGATGACACTGATAATCTGCCAGAGCAAAGTTCTTGTAATTTGACATTTCAGCCCCTTAGTGCATTACTGCTTTTTAATACATTTCATTTAGAAAAGAGAACGGAATCAAAATTGACAAAATCTAACTATGCACTTTGAAGAAAGCCAATCTGCCTGTGAGCATTTTCATAAACCATTGGAAGTTTTTTTTCAAACAAATTTAAAATGTATTTCAATGCTCCATGCCTTTCGTTAAAACTGTTCTTGGGATGTCTGCAATACTTGCAAGATCACATTTATTGCTGATCCCTAGTTGCTCCAAGAAGCTGGTGGTGGGTCTTTTTGAATTGCTGCAGTTCTTGAGCTGGTAGTGCTCCCGTGATGGTGTTGGGAATTCCAAGGGTTTGACCCAGTGACTATGAATGAACAGTGATGTATGTCCAAGTCAGGATGGCGTGTGATTTGGAGGGCAACTTGGAGCTGATAGTGCTCCCATGATCTTGCTACTCTTGTCCTTCTTCGTGGTAGAGGGCAGGGGATTCTGAAGAGCTGTCATAAGTAACCTTGCAAATTGCTGCAGTGCATCCTATAGATTGTACATGCTGTAGCCACAGTGTACAACAACAACTTGTATTAATATAGCACCTTTTTGAAGTAGTAAAACATCCCAAGGCGCTTCACAGGCGTATTATCAGACAAAAAATTTGACACCGAGCCACATGAGGAGAAATTGGGGCAGGTGACCAAAAGCTTGGTCAAAGAGATAGGTTTTAAGGAGCATCTTGAAGGAAGAAAGAGAGGCGGAGAGGTTTAGGCAGGGAATTCCAGAGCTTAGGGCCTAAGCACCTGAAGGCATGGCCACCAATGGTTGAGCAATTATAATCAGGAATGCTCAAGAGGGCAGAATTTGAGGAGCGCAGATGTCTTGGGGTTGTGGGGCTGAAGGAGATTAGAGAGATAGGGAGGGGCAAGGCCATGGAGGGATTTGAAAACAAAGATGAGAATTTTGAAATCGAGATGTTGCTTAACTGGGAGCCAATGTAGGTCAGCGAGCACAGGGGGAATGGGTAAATGGGACTTGGTGCGAGTTAGGACACGGGCAGCTGAGTTTTGGATGATCTCAAGTATACGTAGGGTAGAATGTGGGAGGCCAGCCAGGAGTGCTTTAGAATAGTCAAGTCTAGAGGTAACAAAGGCATGGATGAGGGTTTCAGCAGCGGATGAGCTGAGGCAAGGGCAGAGACGGGCGATGTTATGGAGGTGGAAATAGGCAGTTTTAGTTATGCCACGGATATGTGGTCGGAAGCTAATTTCAAGGTCAAATATGACACCAAGGTTGCGAACAGTGTGGTTCAGCCTCAGACAGATGTTAGGGAGAGGGATGGAGTTAGTGGCTAGGGAACGTAGTTTGTGGCGGGGACCAAAAACAATGGCTTCAGTCTTCCCAATATTTAATTGGAGAAAATTTCTGCTCATCCAGAACTGGATGTCGGACAAGCAATCTGACAATTTAGAGATGGTGGAGGGGTCGAGAAAAGTGGTGGTGAGGTAGAGCTGGGTGTCGTCAGCGTGCATGTGGAAACTGACGCTGTGTTTTTGGATGATGTCGCCAAGGGGCAGCATGTAGATGAGAAATGGGAAGAGGCCAAGGATAGATCCTTGGGGAACCCCTGAGGTAACGATGTGGGAGTGGGAAGAGAAGCCATTGCTGGTGATTTTTCTGGCTACGATTAGATAGATAAGAATGGAACCAGGCGAGTGCAGTCTCACCCAGCTGGACGATGGTGGAGAGGCATTGGAGAAGAATGGAGTGGTCAACTGTGTCAAAAGCTGCAGACAAGTCAAGAAGGACAAGATGGGATAGTTTACCTTTGTCACAGTCACAAAGGATCTCATTTGTCACTTTGATGAGGCAGGGACAGAAACCTGATTGGAGGGATTTAAACATGGAATTGCGGGAAAGATGGACACTGATTTGGGAGGCGACATCACGTTCAAGGACTTTGGCGAGGAAAGGGAGGTTGGAGATGGGGGGGGGGTGGGGCGGGTAGTTTGCAAGGATGGAGGGGGCAAGGGTTGGTTTTTTGAGGAAGGGTGATGACAGCCGGGGGTGGGGGGGCTGTGGGTGGAGAGGGATGCGAGGAAGTGGTCAGAGATGGCCTTATCTATGATTGACACGATGGGAATAGCGAGGCCACGAGAGATGGTAAGGTCGAGGGGGTGGCCGTGAATATGGGTTGGGGAGTTTACATGGAGGGAGAGATTATGGCAGGATAGGAGGGCAGCGAACTCGGGAGAGAGCATGATGAACTGAGATGGAGGTTGAAATTTCCGAGGATGAGTAGTCGCTCGACCGAGGCTGAGGGAGGAAAGCAGTGAAGATATCTCGGTAATAACATTTTTATGGTACTTGGGCGGGCGGTAGAGAACGAGAATTTAAATGAGAAGTCAGAGGGGTGGAATAAAGTGAGATGCTCAAAGGAGGAGTAGGGGGACAGACCAAGGTGTAATTTGGTGAGAGCCACACCGCCACCACGGCGGTCTGAGCAGGGCAATTGGAAGGTATAACCAGGTGGGGAGGCTTCATTTAAAGGTAAGGTGTCATCACCCCTCAACCAAGAATCCATCAGGGCCATGATGTTGCAGTCATCCACGCTAAGCTCATGGATGGCAAGGGCCTTGTTCGCAAGTGAACCAACATTCTGGAGGGTCGGTGATGGCTGACCCATTGCCAGCATCCACAGGGTCAGCGAAGGTGGGGTCAGTTGGACAGGGAGGAGCCCCCAGTGGGGGCGCTGGGCGGAAAGGTCGGCGAGAGAGTAGGATGGGACAGTTGAGGTTGCTGCTCGTAAGGAGGCAGCGATGAGTGCCTCGATGGGCCCTTCGTAGGATACCAAGAGAGGCACAGCCAGAAGCTGTAGGCTTACCTAAGAGGGATTCAAGCCTGGGACGGTGGCAGGAGAGTAGGAAGGTCAAAGAGTAATGAAGGATTGGGCTAGGGATTTGTGAGGGCAGAGTATCCGAGAGAGGAGAGATGAAAGGAGGCACGATGACATGAGAGGGCGGTCAGAGAGCGATAGAGAGAAAAGGGAGGAGGAAAAAGTGGGAAAAGAAATCAACGGCAAGGGTCCAGAGCGGCAGCCAAAGTGCACTCGTGAATGGACACGGAAAAGCTCCGGTTGCATAGGTCTGGTTATGTAGTAATTAATGGGATACATATTTCCTGGTAGTGGGAAATAGGTTGGAGACAATAGCAGGGAGACCAGAGCCAAAGTCAGAGGTTCCATGGAGGGACAAAGCCAACGTAAGCAAGATGGAGCCGGCACGGAGCATCGGCGAACCGCTGTCCAAATTCCGAGACGGGTGTTGTACCGGTGGTGTAAGGTGTGGATATTGAATCCCGTAGCAAGGGCGCCAATCAAGCAAACTGATCTGTTCTGAATTATATAGAAACAGAAAATGCTGGAAATACTCAGCAGGTCAGGCAGCATTTGTGGAGAGAGAAACAGAGTTAACGTTTCAGGTTGATGACCTTTCATCAGAACCATGTCCTGAATGATGTTGAGCTTCCAGTGCTGCAGCTACACCTATCCAGCTGAGTGGTGAGCATTCCATCACGCTCCTGACTTGAGTATTGTAGATGGTAGAAAGGATTTGTGGGGTCAGGAGGTGAGCCACTCTTTACAGTACCTCACCTCACCTCTGCCCTGCTTTAGCTATGGTGTTAATGTGGCTGGCCTAGGTCAACAACTGGTCAATGGTGACCCCTCTGGATATTAGTGGTAGGAAACTTGCTGATTGTGATGCTGAAGTTGAGGGGTGATATCTGTCACTTGTCAGACTAAGCTTGTATGTTATCCAGGTCCTGCTGTAACACAGCTGGCATCAGATGCCTTATCAGAGAAGTTGTGAATGGTGTTCTATTAATTCTGGTGTGCAAGTCTTTCAGGATGTTATCAGGGCCCATAGCCTTCACTATGCCCAGTGCACTTCCAGCTGCTGCTTAATGTCACATGGAGTGAAACAAATTGGCTGGATACTGGCATCTATGATGGTGGGGAACTTAGGAGGCCAAGTAGGATTGCTCACTTAGCACTTTTGGGTGAAGGCATTCAACCTTGTCTCTTACAATCACGTGCTGGGCTCCATTTGTAGTTGAGGATAGGGATGTTTATGGAGCCTCCTCCTCCCATTACTTGCCTGATTTGAGAGAGGTGAACACAGAGCTTTGCTGTTTGCAATGGAATTGCTTACAGCCTGTTTTTTTTTAGCGTGTACATAGCCCTGTGTTGCCTCATTCTAAAGTATGCCTCATGCAGCTCCTGGAACACCCTTCTATTCTCTATATTGAATCAGAGCTGGTCTCCTGGCTTGGTGATGATCAACTAGTGAGGGATGTGTTAGGCCATGATATTACAGATCATGGTAGTATAGAACTTCACTGCTGATAGCCCACAGTGTCTCTAGATGTCCAGTTTTATGCTGCTAGATCTGTTGTTCGTCTCTCCCACTGGGCACATTGGTAGTGTCACAACTAGGATGGTGTTGGCACAGAGAAGATGAGATTTAGACTTCACAAGGGCTGTCCTACCAATGTGATCGTAGACCGACATGTCTATAACAGATGGGTTGGTAAGATAAAGGTCAAGTAGATAGCACACTCATGTTGGTTCCCTTGCCACCTGATGGAGGCCCAATCTGGCAGCTATATAATAGAATCATACAGCACAGAAGGAGGCCATTCGGCACATGTCTGTGCCGGCTCTTTGAAAGAGCTATCCAATTAGTCCCGCACCGCTGCTCTTTCCCCATAGACCTGTAAATTTTTCCTTTTAAGTATATATCCATATCCCTTTTAAAAATTAGTATTGAATCCGCTTTCACCACCTTTTCAGGCGATGCATTCCAGATCATAATAACTCGCTGTGTTTATATAAAAAAAAAAATCTCCATCTCCCTCCTGGTTCTTTTGCCAATTACCTTAAATCTATGTCCTCTGGTTACCAACCCTCCTGCCAGTGGAAACAGTTTCTCCTGATTTACTCCAGCTCAGGTGTAACCAGTGATGTATAGCTTACCATAACTTCCTTGCTGTTGTACTCTATGCCTCTCTTTTATAAAGCCAAGGATCCCGTATGCTTTTTTAAGCTTTATCAACTTGTCCTGCCACCTTCAAAGATTTGTATATGTGAACCCCCAGGGGTCTCTGTTGCTGCATCCCCTTTGAAATTGTACCATTTAGTTAATACTGTCACTCCTCATTTTTCCTTCCAAACATATGAACATTTATGGGAACAAGTTTAAAATTGAACTTTAGTTGGTAGGTGGATGTTTAATTCCACAATTCTACTGGCGGCAGATTTACCCTGCATCCATGCTGCACTTGACCTGGGAGTGCTTTATGTTGACACTGGGTGCAAAACTTGGGAGAAATGTATTTGTTACTGCACTGGCATTGGTCAGTTTGATAAACACCAACCGGTTATCACAATTTAACCCCCTCTCCACCCCACTCCCAAAAAAATGATTAAAGGGATTAGGATAAAACTGTTACTTCCAAGACTTGGCTGTTTGGTTAGAGCCACTGTTTGTGCTGGGCACTTGAAGTCTCTTAACACCTTGCCCTCCGCACCTCCGAGGAATACATTCTGTGCCTTTGCTTCTCCCAGTCGTGGTCAACATGGAGTACTGATTTGCCACTTGAGAGGGACGGTACTTGGTAATCAGGATTTTGATCTAAAGCCATGAAACTTCAAATGTCACTTGTATTTCCTGTTGTGTTTTTTTTTTAAGATTAAATATCTAATTAACTACCGTAGTGTTTAAAAATGTTCCCGTGGAGCACGCCCCAGGAGCACTCCCCGCTCCTTAGAAAAGTGTACAGCATTTGAAAGAAGTGTGTACAACTTAAAATGTTCTGCCTGCACCTCTGGCTTATGTGACTTACTAATCTAGTGGTTATACTCCTTTTGATTTACAGGCTGCTCCAAGTTCTCGGAGAAACCCATCCCTTGAATCACACAGTCAGGACTGAGATCCTTTCAGCCACTCTCCCAACTCTGCAGGAAATACAGACTTCTTACAGCAGATTTAAACAGCTGTTCCTGATGGGTAAACTCATTTTGTAGATTAAATTGTGTAGTTACTGGGCGTCTTAATGAGGAACAATGCAACTGGGTTTAGAAGCATTCAGGTCACTAGGGATCTTTTCATTGAAATGAGCCCTATAAATATATTATTCTGAGCTTGAAAATGGTTTTTATCTTCAACTTCCTCATGGCTAACTTTTTTACATTTTGAGCCTTGTACACCAGATGGGTTTAGGTTTAATTTTACCTCATTTCTTCATGGAGTGATAGTAAGTAGATATCTGAAGTGTTGATTGGTCTTAAACAAGTAAATTATATTGATCAGTTCACTGGCAGAATTATATAGGGTTTGAACCTTTTGGAGTGTGCTAATGGGTTGTTTCTTGAAGAAAACTAATATTTGGTTGTTAAATGTGTATAACCCACAACATTATTAGTTTGTAATTAGGGTATATTTGAACCATTCTAGAAATTAAAGCTACAGTTGACTCCAGTTGACTATTGAACCTAGTGTCTGGAAGTCCTTTTTACTCCAATGTGTAGAAACAATTACTTATGGAAAGATTCTGTTTTGCATTAGCATTTAAAATTTAAATTTAGTTGCAGCATGTTTGATATTTAAATGGGCCGAGTCACAAATAATACAGTTTTAGCATTGTTTTATAAGCAGCCTGTAAAAATTATGATCCAAACTAGCTCTGTCTTTGGTGACAGTTATTGGGTTGGCAGGCTGTAACTAGTGAGGTACCGCAAGGATCAGTGCTTGGGCCTCAGCTATTCACAATCTGCATCAATGATTTGGATGAGGGGACCAAATGTAATATATCCAAATTTGCTGATGATACAAAGCTAGGTGGGAATGTAAGTTGTGAGGAGGATGCAAGGAGGCTTCAAGGGGATCTAGACAAGCTAAGTGAGTGGGCAAGAACATGGCAAATGGAATATAATGTGGAGAAATGTGAAGTTATCCACTTTGGTAGGAAAAATAGAAAAGCAGAGTATTTTTTAAATGGGGAGAGATTAGGAAATGTTGGTGTTCAGAGGGACCTGGGTGTCCTTGTGCGTGAATCACAAAGTTAACATGCAGGTACAGCAAGCAATTAGGAAAGCAAATGGCCTTTATTACAAGAGGATTTGAGTATAAAGATGTCTTGCTGCAATTATATAAGGCCCTGGTGAGACCACACCTGGAGTATTGTGTACAGTTTTGGTCTCCTTACCGAAGGAAGGATATACTTGCCATAGAGGGAGTGCAACGAAGGTTCACCAGACTGGTTCCTGGGATGGGGGGATTGTCCTATGAGGAGATATTGAGTAGACTAGGCTTATATTCTCTGGAGTTTAGAAGAATGAGAGGTGATCTCATTGAAACATACAAAATTCTTACAGGACTTGACAGGGTAGATGCAGGGAGGATGTTTCCCCTGGCTGGAGAGTCTCGAACCAGGGGTCACAGTCTCAGAATAAGGGTCGGCCATTTAGGACTGAGATGAGAAGAAATTTCTTCACTGAGAGGATGGTGAATCTTTGGAATTCTCTACCCCAGAGGGCTGTGGAGGCTCAGTCATTGAGTATCTTCAAGACAGAGGTCGATTGATTTTTGAATATTAAGGGAATCAAGGGATATGGGGATAGTGCAGGAAAGTGGAGATGAGGTAGAAGATCAGCCATGATCTTATTGAATGGTTGAGTAGGCTCGAAGGGCCAAATGGCCGACTCCTGCTCCTATTTCTTATGTTCTTAGGTCTAAATTTTTGGAAAATAATTGTCATTTCAACTTTATGGCCCGGATTTTGCAGTCAGTGGCGAAGTGACAGCGCTTGCCGCTGACCTCAAGGAAAGCTGCCCACGAAGATCTAGCAATTTCTGTGGCATTGATTTCACCTTTCCTGATGTCACTTAGATTCTTGACGTCCCTTTGATTCTGGCGCCAACTCTAGGGGATCTCCAGCAACATTGATGTCATCAAACAGGCTAAGCAGCCAATCACATTGAAGAATTCTCAGACAGCAAACTACGCTGATTATCCTTCACTTAAATTTTAGAGAGCGCAATAAAGATTGGGACATACACATGGGATTAAGGTAGAAGCTGAGATTTCATAAACTTTTAAATAAAAATTTAATTTTTATTGTATTAAAAACCTGTGGATTTTTTATCATAGTGGAAAAAATTGACATTCCACAAATACAAAATTAGTTTTTCAGGGCTGAGGTGTTGTTCAGCAGTAGTTATGTTTTAGTACGCAGTTTAAAAACCCAGTTACACCTCATTCAAAAGGGTTAACCTTTTCGGGGGTTTTTTACAACAATATTACAGCATAAAGGGGAAGTTCTCGTCGGTTCAGTGATTTCTAAAGATTGCTGTTTGCGGGGACTTCAACAGTGCGCCCTGTGGAGCAGCAGGGAATCACTGACAGCAACCTCTGGATTTCTACATTTAACTGTGCGGATGCCAGAAGTTGCTGTCAATTTCAGAGTCATGACAGCGAACGCTGACAGTTTCACCGTCATTACAACTGCAGAATCTGGGCCTATATGTGCAGAACCCATGTTTTTTCTTTCGCACATTTAGAAGGCATTCATATGAATGACGTCAAATTGTAGTCTGAAACCAATGTTGGCCCAATCTGAAACTCATTGCGTATTGATCTAGATATATTCAGCTCTATGCTAATATTAATTGTTTTTGACCAGATAATGCTGCTGAATTCTGGGAGTCTGACATTAAATGGCTGTCTGCTTTAGAGAATGCAAACTGGTTGGAAGTTATCAGGTTTGTGCATCTTTCCTGTATTATTCTTGTTAAATCATGATTTATGTGCAGTTTGTTTCTTGAATCCATCAGGATATAGGGTGGAGGTGTTTGCAACAGAAATATTTAACACTGCAGCAATGAAATAGGCCCATTAACTCTGTCAATAATTAAAGCCAATATCAACTTTTTTTAAAAAGTGTAGAGCGTTTTTTTTGGTCAACCATTTGCACGTTTTTCTATAAATTCATAATCGTGAAATTACATTGAAAGTATAGTGCCATCAAACATAATTTCTGGATTTCAAGTAAGCAAAATTTTGTGATCTTTTTGCCTCTGCCGGAATGCTACAGGAACATTTAAAGAGCTAAAGAGAATTCTCTGAAAACCGTTTTTGCAAATGTACTGCTCCGAGCCCTGTGCTAGTATTCTGTGGCTGTCAGTTAGGAAAACTTTGAACTTGCTCCTGATTGATGTTGGTTTCATTTTGTGTTTTAATATTTACAAATTTGTTCTTCCTTTTTTGCCCCCTTCCAAAAGAAGTAGTTGTAGAACATCCTTGCTCCGTGATCGTTCAAATTATTCCAGAATGCCAACATACAAAATATTGGGCCTAAATAAACATAACAATATTTGTACGGGTTCAATACACTCGTGTTTTCAACAGTGTGCACTTAGCCTGTTGAATAATGAAATGCTGTGCCACGAAAATGAGGAACTTCCCACCATTTAATCTCTTGTAATCCAAAAAACTGGTAAGAAGTGAAGTCATAAACTAGTGCCGGATGCTTATCTGACTGCTCCAGAAGTATATAGTATTTCAATCATTACATACCAGAAAGAAAAAGCTTTTTTTTTAAAGGGGATCCAGTGGCAGTATCTTTCAACACATTGCTTCAACTTCCTATTGAATTTTTGTTTAACCTTTCCTATTTTGTTTTAATGCTCATGCACTTATATTGCTTTTATGTGTTCATAGTTTGTGAAGTTGCAAAATGTGGTTTGAGGTTGAGGCTGAGGCTTGGATGGTGCATTTCTTTACCAGCGCAAAACCGCCACACTATCAAAATGACATTCCTGTGGCACAGTGGAGAGCAGGACTGAACCAATGCCTCGAAGCAAATTTTAGTGCCATGTAGTGCCATGTTTACAACTGTAGTGACATTACTGGGTTATTAAAACTTTAATGGGAATATTAATCTTGTGTTTCACTAATGGGACAGTAATCCTGGTCACAACTGATATTGGAATTGTGGAGGTACTTTTCACAGCTCTACAGTTCCTAGAACATGGACATGATGTACACTTCTACCATTTTCAGAAGTAACAAGCAAAGAGTTTAAATTGTATCCCTGGATAAATGGGTAGTTCATGGCAATTTATGTCCGTTAACCATGCATTAGCTTTTTAGATTATCATTTTGATTTGTACAAGTTAATTAATGAGAACACAAACTTTGATTTAATATAGTGCCTTTCACAACTTCAGGGCAGTACTTTTGCACTGTAGCCACTCTTCCAATGTAGTGAAAAACAAGTGTTAATTGGGAACATGAACCCCTAAATCTCTCTGCTCTGCCATATCGCCCAGCTTTCTTCCATTCAAAATATAATTATTAACTTTTCAATAACCCATAACATGGAGGTTTCCAGTCATAAGGGCAGACAGATAACACAACTGAAAGATCACCTCCAAGACTGAACAACTGTATGGAGGTGTACGTGAGTAAGCCACATGATCTCTCTCAATTTTTCTATGATTTTTACTTCACTCCTCCTGGCCTGAAGGTGTAGACTGGCACTAGGGTTGCACTTTTGTGGACGCAACCAGTCCTCTTGCACCTAACTGAAATGGTAATTTTAATTTCTTAATGTTTAAACCCAGGAAGTAGAATTATTTTGTAAACTGGATGTGATTTTTTTTTTTTAACTGATTCATTTTTTTTGTTAAAGTTTTATCTTTTAGTCTCTAAATCCAAATTGAGATTCTATTGACTTTTAGTTCTCTTCTCTTTCTCCCCCCCCACATCCCCCTTACCTAATGGAGTAATTAAATCCTGTCTGCAAGAGCAAAATGCATTATTCTTGGCCTTTTATCAGTTTGTGTCTTCTACTGGTAATCTACGGTAATTGTGCTTTTGTAAGGTGAAGTAAAACGTGTAGACATTGGACCTCGTTGCACCTGGTTTACAGGTATAAAGTGGCAGCAATGAGAGCCAGTTTTGCAGACCAACGTACTGCGCCCCAAGAACACCTGAAAAACGTCACGCCATTTTTTCAGGCGTCTCTGGTGGCCTCCTAAAATAGGCAGTGGGGCCCTTGCATATGTAAATGAGGGGCCTAATGCCTGTTTTGGGTCCCCTCACAGAAATTGGGCAACGATGAGCAGAGCAGACATCAGGCCAGCGCCACTCAGGATTGGTTAGTTACCACCAACTGAAAGTAAGGGTTTTTTAATGCAAATTTTTAACGAAAACCTCTTTTTATTTGTGGAGACAGGAGGAGCACCAATGGTCGCCCAACAACAGTCACCGCGATTTCTCCCTTCCTGGGACTTTCCTTCGGCACTGCTGGCCAGGCAAGCGGGCCGACATTCTTACTCTTCAAATGTGCGAGCTCCCTGTGGAGTTGTGGCAGACGCTGGCAGCTCGTGCAAAAACAAAAAATGAGGTCCGCTGCCCAATTTTGGGCCAGCTTTTGCCCTCTGTTTGTTTGAAAATGGGGCCCAGACAGATTTCTACTTGCTGTCTCTTGCTGGTAAAAGAATTGAAGAATACATGGAAGAAGGCACTGATATTTTTAAGATCACTTCTGTTCATTGCAACAACACTTATGTCAGGTTTTTTTTAAATGTATGAGCTGTGGGCTGTGTTCCTTCACAGGCAGTGTCTGAAGAAAGCCTTGGATATTGTTGAATGTCTGGAGCATTACAGCACATCTGTGGTGCTTGTGGGTAAGAAAGAGTTAGATTACTATGTCTTTTGCATAATAGTGTGTTCATCAAACAATATATAATCATGTGGAACATATGACCTTCACCATTTGTGTTGATCATTTTGTCAACTTTATTGAATCGGCCTTTTTTTTGTTTAAAATAAAACTTTTAACTTGGGATGGTATTGAGGGATTCCCATTTTTCTCTTCCACTCCTTTCCCCACACCCAGCCAACGCTGCTTCTGCTCCATATTAGAAAACCCATTTTAAGTGTGTTATGTTTTTTCCTCATACAGAAGAAAATTGCTCCGATCTATGCTGTCTAATAGCTAGTCTAGTCCAGTTGATCGTAGACCCACATTTTAGGACAATATCTGGCTTCCAGAGTTTAATTCAGAAGGAGTGGTTGATGGGCTGCCATTGCTTTCTGGATCGATGTAATCCTCTGCGAAGCAATGATAAAGAGGTAAGGGTGAATCATTTAAGAGAAGTGAGTAATTGCTCTCCACTGCTAAATTTAAATTAGATAGCGGTGTCGAATGTTGATGTGCAACATGCCTTTGTAAAATCATATTTTATTAAATGGAATTTGTTCTTTTTCTATGCAAATTGTTTCCAGTAGATTTCTGTAACTGTCAGGCAAGACGTGGATTAGATAGTTTGAAATGTTGGTGTGTTGCTGCATCTCGGCTTTTTGAATTGAGTCACGGGTTTGTCCAATGTTATGTGGACTAAACTAAGTGGAAAATTAATCCTCAGTATTATAGTGGCTACTTTGAGTACCGTCTGTGCCTAATTTAAGGTGACTTGCTAAATGGGGAAACAACTCGCAAGACTTAAATTGCATTACTCTTAACATCAGCCTAGTGGTGTGAAGTGTTATACCAGCGTTGCCTCGTTTGGAGGAAAAGTTTACTGATTCCAGCCAGTGTTCACGCCCTCTTTCTCACACCACCCCCTCTCCCAAGCGTAGTGCGCTTATGATCTCAGCTGGCATATATGGGGGAAGACACTGGGGAAGTAGGAGGAATACAGCCAGGCTGCTCGCACACCTGTGATATAGGCATTTTGATGATTTATTTTTTTTAGATTTGTAGTAACCATTTCCTGTAGAGGGCAGCTTTCTGTATTGCTGGAAGGAACTTAAATCATAACCTTCAGCTAAAGTAACAATGAGAATTTTTAATAACCAGAACAGGACAAATGACTCCACAGTGGTGTTTTGCTTTAATAAGTGCTTTGTTTAAAATACATTGTACAAAATACAAAAACACATTTAAAATACAAACAGAAAATGCTGGCAACACTCAGCAGGTCAAGCAGTATCTGTGGAGAGAGAGAAACCGAGTTAACGTTTCAGGTTTTTGTCCTTTTCATCAGAACTGGAAGAAGTTAGAGAAACAGTTTTTAAGCAAGTACAGAGCCAGGGAATAGGGACAGGAAAAGAACAAAAGAGAGGTCTGATGGGGTGGAGAGCAGGAATGATTAGTGATGGTGCAAGGCAAGAATGAGGTGATAATGAGACAAGTATAGAAACAAAAGACGGGTCCAGAGGAGGTGTAAATGGTTACAGGACAAATAGCAGTAAGGAGGGAAACATAGCAGAGAAGGCATCTGTGGCCTGGGAATGTGGTGGAAGAAAAGCGTGCAGACGACCCAGCCAAGTAATGATGGGGGATTTCTACCCCAATTACGAGCCCACATCATTTCCACACCGTGGCTCTGGTGCAGCCATCCTCTATTACCGGTACCTGGTGTCCAAAAGAAAATAGGAGCGGTGGTTAAGGTCTAAAATTGTTAAACTCAACGCCAGAAGGCTGTGAAGTGCCAAGCAGAAAGATGAGGTGCTGTACCTTGAGCTTGCGTTGTGCTTTATTGGAACAGTGTAGGAAGCTGAGGACAGAGAGGTTTGATTGGGATGAAGAATTAAAGTGGCAAGCGACTGGAAGCTCGGTCACGCTTGTGGACTGAACGGATGTGTTCAGCAGAGATCACTCAATCTGTGTTTTGTCTCCTCACATAGTGAGCAGTGAATACAGTATACGAAGTTGGAAGAAGTACAAGTAAATTGCTGTTTCACCCAGGAGGAGTGTTTAGGGTCCTGGAGTTGGCTATGATAGATTGGGGAGCTTCATTAAAAGGCATGACGGTGGATAGGCAATGGCTAACATTTAAGGAATGAATACGTGAATTGCAACAGTTCTTTCTGGCGCAAAAACACAAAAGGAAAAGCGGCCCAACCATGGCTAACAAAAGAAATTAAGGATAGTATTAGATCCAAAGAGGAGTCATATAAAGTTGCCAGAAAAAGTAGCAAGCCTGAGGATTGGGAGCAGTTTAGAGTTCAGCAAAAAAGGACCAAGGAATTGATTAAGAGGGGAAAAATAGAGTATGAGAGTAAACTTGCAAGGAACATAAAGTGGACTGTAAAAGCTTCTACAAGTATATAAAAAGAAAAAGATTAATGAAGACAAATGTAGGTCCCTTACAGTCAGAAATGGGAGAATTTATAATGAGGAACAAGGAAATGGCAGAGCAATTAAACAAATACTTTGGTTCCGTCTTCATGCAAGAGGACACAAATAACTTCCCAGAAATGCTAGGGAATAAAGGGTCTAGTGAGAAGGAGGAATTAAAGGAAATTAGTATTAGTAAAAAAAATAGTGCTGGAGAAATTAATGGGACTGAAAACTGATAAATCCCCAGGGCCTGATAATCTGCATCCCAGAGTACTAAAAGAGGTAGCCATGGAAATAGTGGATGCATTGGTTGTCATCTTCCAAAATTCTATAGATTATGGAACCGTTCCTGCAGACTGAAGAGTGGCAAATGTAACCCCACTATTTAAAAAAGGAGGGAGAGAGAAAATGGGGAACTACATCAGTAGTAGGGAAAATGCTAGAGTCTATTATAAAGGATGTGATAACAGGACACATAGAAAATATCAACGGGATTAGACAAAGTCAACATGGATTTATGAAAGGGAAATCGTGTTTGACAAACCTGCTGGAGTTTTTTGAGGATGTAACTGGTAGAATAGATAAGGGAGAACCAGTGTATTTGGATTTTCAGAAGGCCTTTGATAAAGTCCCACATAAGAGGTTAGTGTGCGAAATTAAAGCACGTGGGATTGGGGGTAATATACTGGCATGGATTGAAAATTGGTTAACAGACAGCAAACAGAGAGTAGGAATAAATGGGTCTTTTTCGGGGTGGCAGGCGGTGACTAGTGAGGTACTGCAGGGCTCCGTGCTTGGGCCCCAGCTATTCACAATATATATCAATGATTTGGATGAGGGAACCAAATGTAATATTTCCAAGTTTGCTGACGACACGACACAAAACTAGGTGGGATTGTGAGTTGAGGAGGATGCAAAGAGGCTTCAAGGCGATTTAGACAAGTTGAGTGAGTGGGCAAATACATGGCAGATGCAGTATAATGTGGATAAATGTGAAGTTATCCACTTTGGTAGGAAAAACAGAAAGGCAGAGTATTATTTAAATGGTGATAGATTGGGAAATGTTGATGTACAGAGGGACCTGGGTGTCCTTGTATCCCAGTCACTGAAAGCAAACATGCAGGTGCAGCAAGCAGTTAGGAAGGCAAATGGTATGTTGGCCTTCATTGCAAAAGGATTTGAGTACAGGAGCAAGGATGTCTTACTACAGTTATACAGGGCCTTGGTGAAACCACACCTGGAATACTGTGTGCAGTTTTGGTCTCCTTACCTAAGAAAGGATATACTTGCCATAGAGGGAGTGCAGCGAAGGTTCACCAGACCGATTCCTGGGATGGCAGGACTGTCTTATGAGGAGAGATTGCGTCGACTAGGCCTGTATTCACTAGAGTTTAGAAGAATGAGAGGGGATCTCATTGAAACGTATAAAATTCTGACAGGCATAGACAGACTGGATGCAGGGAGGATGTTTCCCCTGGCTGGGGGGTCTAGAACGAGGGGTCTCAGGATACGGGGTAGGACATTTAGGACTGAGATGAGGAGAAATTTCTTTACTCAGGAGAGTGGTGAACCTGTGGAATTCTCTACCACAGAAGGCTGTGGAGGCCAAGTCACTGAATATATTTAAGGAGGAGATAGATAGATTTCTAGACACAAAAGGCATCAAGAGGTATGGGGAGAGAGCGGGAATATGATATTGAGATAGAGGATCAGCCATGATCATATTGAATGGCGGAGCAGGCTCGAAGGGCCGAATGGCCTACTCCTGCTCCTATTTTTCTATGTTTCTATGTTCTATGCTTCTATGACGGTGGGAAGGGAGGAGGTGAAAGGGCAGGTGTTGCATCTCCTGCGCTTGCATGGGTTGGGGGTGATTGAAGAGTGGATCAGGGTATCGCGGAGGGAACGGTCGCTTCGGATTGCTGAAAGGGGCGGGGAAGATGTTTGGTGGTGGAGGTTGCGGAAATGGCAGAGGATGATCGGTTGAATGTGGAGGGTGAGGACAAAAGGGACCTGATCATGGTTCTGGGAGGTGGGGGGGAAGGGTTTAGGGCAGAAGCAATGTTCCAGTTTAGCTGCGCGGCTGCACACGCCACTCAATGGCATTCTAATGGCAAAAATGTGCGGTAATTTGAATGGGCCACACAGCCCCTTAAAGCGGCCGTGCGCCCAAAATAATTGGCGAAAATATTGGGCGGAAATGCGGTAAATGGGACAGACATGGTTGATGACCCTGTCTTCCACAGAGGGGAATCCTCGGCTGAGGAAAATGGAAGATATTTTGGAAGTTCTGGTGTGGAAGGTGGCATTGTTGGAACAGGTGTAATGGAGAAACTGGGAGAATAAAAGGGAGTCCTTGCAGGAATCAAAGTGGGAGGAAGTATAATCACGGTAGCTGTGGGAGTCAGTGGGCTTGTAGTAGACAATGGTGGACAGCCCATCTCCTGAAATGGAGATGGAGACATTGAAGAAGGGAAGAGTCTAAGAGGGATCATGTAATAGTAAGGAAGGGGTGGAAGTTAGAAGCAAAGTTGATTGAAAACATTTCCAGTTCAGGGCGAGAGCAGGAAGTGGCACCGATAAGTCATCATTGTACCAGAAAAAGAGGTCAGGAAGGGGACATGAGTAGGACCGGAACAAAGAATGTTCTACGTATCATGAAAAACCAGGCATAGCTAGGACCCATACGTGTTCCCATAGCAACACCCTTTATTTGGAAGAAGTGAGTAGAGTTAAAGGATGTGAGATGTGAGATCAAGTTTGGCCAGGCCAGGCTTCTGCTAAAGTGAGTTTATAATGACCAAAAATAGTAAGTCATTGCATCATTATTTTAAATTTTGTTTGTTGACGAAAGTAATACAATTTTTACAACACACTCTCTCTCTCTCTCTCTCTCTCTCTCTCTTTAATTTGAAGGCGCCGATATTTCTTCTCTTCTTGGAATGCGTGTGGCAGTTGCTTCAGCAATATCCACCAGCCTTTGAGTTTACAGAGACCTACCTGACTATATTGTCAGACAGCATGTACATCCCCATCTTTAGCACCTTCCTGTTCAATTCGCCACACCAAAAGGATAATAACCAAATGGTAGGTGTCCTAATCTGTTACAAAATGTCTTTAGATCCTTTGTATTCATTTTGCTTTTGTTACCTGATCACCATTGACGATTTGCCATAATTTGTAGTGTCTGTGATGCTTGATATGGCTTCTTAACTTGTAAAGTACATTTTCTAATGCCTGGGGGGGAAAAAAGAAGTATTGGGTGGAGCTAAGTAACAACAAGGGGCAGAAAACATTGGTGGGAGTTGTTTATAGGTAGTTGTAATGTAGGGCAGAGTATAAATCAGGAAATTAGAGGCGCATGTAACAAGGGTAATACAGTAATCATGGGGGACTTTAATCTACATATAGACTGGGCAAACCAAATTTGCAGTAATAGTGTGGAGGACGAATTCATGGAATGTATGCAAGATAGTTTTCTAGATCAGTATGTTGAGGAACCAACTAGGGAACAGGCTACTTTAGATCTAGTATTGTGCAACGAGAAAGGGTTAATTAATAACCTTGTAGTAAAGGGGCCTTTAGGGAAGAGTGACCATAATATGATAGAATTTTATATTGAGTTTGAAAGTGACTTGGTTAAATCCAAAACTAGGGTCTTAAATCTGGCTACGGCAGATTGGGAAACTACATTAAAAGGTATGACAGTGGACGAGCAATGGCTAGCATTTAAAGAATTAATACATAATTTACAACAAATATACATTTGTTATCGTATCATAAGATTTAGATTAGCAATGGAGAGGAGCAAGGAACAATCTAGAGTGGAACTTCTAAACTGGAATAGGGATAACTTTAATGGGATGCGAAAGGATCTAGCCAGGGTAAAATGGAACCAAAGACTGACAGGAAAAATTGTAACGGAATAATGGGTGATCTTTTAAGGCGGACATGTTCCAAGTACAGGCTAGGTACATTCCAACAAGAGGGAAGGGTAAGGGAACCAAAGCAAGGGCTCCTTGGATGACGAGGGAGATTGAGAAGATGATGAAACAAAAAAAAGAGGGTGTATGATGAATGTCAGGTGAATTCTTCAAGGGAGAACCAGACCAAATACAATAAGTTGAAAAAGGAAGTGAAGATGAAAATAAGATTGGCAAAGAGAGAATATGAGAGTAGAATGGCAGTTAACATAAAAGGGAACTCAAAAATCTTCTACCAGCATGTAAACAATAAGCCGGTAGTAAGAGGCGGGGTGGGGCCTATTAGGGACAAAGAAGGTGATATATGCTTAGAGGCGCAGGGCAAGGCTAGAATACTCAATGAGTACTTTGTATCGGTGTTTACTAAGGAGGTGGATGCTGACAAAATATCGGTAGAAGTGGAAAAGGTAGAAGCAATGGAAGGGGTGAAAATTGATAGACAGGATGTACTAGAAAGGCTGGGTATGCTTAGAGTGGATAAGTCGCCTGGTCCAGATGGCTTGCATCCCAGGTTGCTAAGGGAATTGGAGGAGGAGATAGTGGAAGGGCTTGCCATAATTTTCCAATCTTCCCTAGTGGAGAGTATTCTATCACACTCCTTACTTGTGCCTTGTAGATGGTGGAAAGGCTTTGGGGAGTCGGAGGTGAGATGCTCGCCGCAGAATAACTAGCCTCTGACCTGCTCTTGTTGCCACAGTATTTATGTGGCTGGTCTAGTTAAGTTTCTGGTCAATGGTAACCCCCCAGGATGTTGATGGTGGGGGATTCGGTGATGGTAATGCCATTGAATGTCAGGGGGCGGTGGTTAGACTCTCGCTTGTTGGAGATGGTCATTGCCTGGCACTTCTGTGGCGCAAATTTTACCTGCCACTTATCTGCCCAAGCCTGAAGGTCGTTCAGGTCTTGTTGCATGTGGACATGGACTGCTTCATTATCTGAGGAGTTGTGAATGGCACGGAACACTGTGCAGTCATCAGCGAACATCCCCATTTCTGACCTTATGTTGGAGGGAAGGTTATTGATGAAGAAGCTGATGATGGTTGGGCCTAGGACACTGCCCAAAGGAACTCCTGCAGTGATGTCCTGGGGCTGTGATGATTGACCTTCAATCACCACAACCATCTTCCTTTGTGCTAGGTATGACTCGAGCCAGTGGAAGGTTTTCCTCCCAATTCCTATTGACTTCAGTTTTACTAGGGCTCCTTCATGCCACACTTGGTCAAATGCTTCCTTGATGTCAAGGGCAGTCACTCTCACTTCTCCTCTGGAATTCAGCACCTTTGTCCATGTTTGGACCAAGGCTGTAATGAGGTCTGGAGCCGAGTGGTCTTGGCGGAACCCAAACTGGGCATCAATGAGCAGGTTATTGGTGAGTAACTGCCGCTTGATAGCACTGTCGATGACCCATTCCATCACTTTGCTGATGATTGAGAGTAGACTGACGGGGTGGTAATTGGCCGGATTGGATTTGTCCTGCTTTTTGTGGACTGGACAGGACATACCTGGGCAGTTTTCCAAATTGTCGGATAGATGCCAGTGTTGTAGTTGTACTGGAACAGCTTGACTAGAGGTGCGGCTAGTTCTGGAGCACAAATCTTCAGCACGATAGCCGGGATGTTGTCAGGGCCCGTAGCCTTTGCTGTATCCAGTGCGCTCAGCGGTTTCTTGATATCACGTGGAATGAATCGAATTGGCTGAAGACTGGCTTCTGTGATGGTGGGGACCTGAGGAGGAGGCCGATATGGATCATCCACTCGGCACTTCTGGCTGAAGATGGTTGCAAACGCTTCAGCCTTGTCTTTTGCACTCAGGTGCTGGGCTCCACCATCATTGAGGATGGGGATATTCATGGAGCCTTCTCCTCCCGTTAGTTGTTTAATGGTCCACCACCATTCACGGCTGGATGTGGCCAGACTGCAGAGCTTTGATCTGATCCGTTGATTGGGGATCGCTTAGCTCTGTCTATAGCATGCTGCTTATGCTTTTTAGCATGCATGTAGTTCTGTGTTGCAGCTTCCCCAGGTTGGCACCTCATTTTTAGGTATACCTGGTGCTGCTCCTGGCATGTTCTTCTGCACTCCTTATTGAACCAGGATTGGTCCCCTGGCTTGATGGTAATGGTAGAGTGAGGGATATGCCAGGCCATGAGGTTACAGATTGTGGTGGATTACAATTCTGCTGCTGCTGATGGCAACTCCACCTTCCTGCACTATCCCCATATCTTTTGGTTCCCTTAGGATCCAAAAATCTATTGATCTCTGTCTTTAATATACTCAACGACTGAGTATCCATAGCCTTCTGGGGTCGGGAATTCCAAAAATTCTTGGAAGTGCCTTGGGACATTTTCCTACGTTAAAGGTGCTATATAAATTAAAATTGTTGTTGCCCTTTTATCAGCCTCCCTGCAAAGCAACTGCAGGGGTGCCAGACTCCTGCTCGAGATGCTGTTACCACCCCAGCCATAACACAGCCGCACTAACTTGTCCACAGGGGACAGAATCTTTAATGTGAAAACCACCAACATGCAACTTACAGCTTTTTGCATGTGTTAGTTTAAAAACTTGCCACAAATTATCAGATGTCCTGATCAAAATCATGATCCATTACATACAAAAAAAAATCAGTCCTTCTGGTTCTCTTGTGGGACTTTAACTGTACCTGCTCCTTTAATGGTACTGCTGCCTTTTAAGGCCTATCTTGCTCATAATCTTCTTTTCCCGATGCCAACACCACTAAATCTGCCCTCTTCATGTTGAAAACTACCAGGAAATCCAGGTATTCTGTTGCTTTCCGGTGTGCTGTGCTGCTCAACAGTACCTGCTCAGGAAAATTGTCCCAAGATTTCCGTTGTTCTGTTGAAGGAAAAAATTAAAATGTCATGAACCGAAGTGTACGAGAGCATGGGCCTTACACTAAACATCCGTAAGACAAAGGTCCTCTACCAACCTGCCCCCGCCACACAGTACTGCCCCCCGATTATCAAAATCCACGACAAGGCCTTGGACAACGTGGACCACTTTCCATACCTCGGGAGCCTACTGTCAACAAGGGCAGACGTCGATGGCGAAGTCCAACACCGCCTTCAGTGTGCCAGTGCAGCCTTCGGTCGCCTGAGGAAGAGAGTGTTTGAAGACCAGGACCTCAAACCCAGCACTAAGCTCATGGTCTACAGAGCAGTAGCGATACCCGCCCTGCTGTATGCCTCCGAGACATGGACCATGTACAGCAGGCACCTCAAAGCACTGGAGAGGTATCACCAACGCTGCCTCCGCAAGATCCTGCAAATCCATTGGCAGGATAGGCGCACCAACGTCCGTGTTCTTGCTCAGGCCAACATCCCCAGCATCGAAGCTTTGACCACGCTCGATCAGCTCTGATGGACGGCTCACATTGTCCGCATGCCCGATACGAGACTCCCAAAACAAGCGCTCTACTTGGAGCTCCGGCACGGCAAGAGAGCCCCAGGTGGGCAGAGGAAACGCTTCAAGGACACCCTCAAAGCCTCCTTGAAAAAGTGTAACATCCCCCACCGACACCTAGGAATCCCTGGCCCAAGACCGCACAAAGTGGAGGAGAAGCATCCGGGAAGGTGCCAAACACCTCGAGTCTCTTCGCCGGGAGCAAGCGGAAGCCAAGCGCAAGGAGCGCACGTCAACCTAAGCACCCCACCCACCTGCCCCTTCAACCACCGTCTGCCCCATCTGTGACAGAGACTGTAGGCCCCGCATTGGACTCAGCAGTCACCTGCAAACTCCTTTTTAATGTGGAAGCAAGTCATCCTCGGTTCTGAGGGACTGCCTAAGAAGAAGAAGAAGATGATTGCAATGTGAAAGAGAGGGAGAACTGGAGGTTGGGAACTCTGAGGGTGTGCAATCTGGTTCAAGTCAATGATTCTACTCTAGAGTAACTGAGTGGATAGAGTTGGATGTAACCTTTTTAAAGATGGTTATGTGCACTGAGGGCACCATAGCTGGCTTCACTGTCTCCAGGCTTTCAAGGAGAAATTACGTAGATATTGGGTGCAGAACTGGATTGGGCTCGGCTGTGATGTTACACACAGTTGAATAGCTTGCCAACACTGTCTACCTAGGCTTATGTGAAAAATGATCACTCTGATTAGGTACCAGAAGAGTGCCCACAAGAGAATCCATAATAGCTTTTAAAGAGGGAGTGGAAAAATATTAAAAGGGTGTAGGGATGGGCAAGTGAATGGGAGTTAGGTGGATAGCTATGTTCTCTCTTAGGGCTGGAAAATGTCTTGATTCTGCAAAATAAAAATTCGCAACATTAAAAACATCTTCCCCCTCCTATCCACAACTATAGTTATAAACTTCAATGCTTTATTCATGAACGTTTTCAATGAGTGATATTAAAAATTGCACTATTTATAATTCCTGATTTTGCTATGTTGTGTTAGACAGAACACACATTAACATTGAGAATTTGGGAGATATGTTTAGCACAAATCGCAATGTTTTGTGCTTTTATTTTGCTCATACCTTTGTGCTGCAGAGTAGTATAAAGAGATACTGTCTTGACAGAAACAAGATTTCATACCTTAACCAAATAGGTTGTTAGTGTTGAAGATGTGCTATTTTGCCAACCAGGTCTCACGTTTTTTTAATTTGTTTTGGCAGCTTGGTGAAGATCGGCGAATGCTAAGCAGGTCATTGAAACTTCCCAGTGTGTGGGAATGGTCTGTGCAGTTTGAGAACTCTGTTCAAGCACTCTTTTATAATCCACTTTACATTGGAAAGCCAAAAACTGATAAGGTTAGAAGAACCCAACGCATTAAGGTAATTGTTTTACATTTTATTTCTGGCTTGTATGTCTTAAAATCTACATTTTCTGTGTGCATATACAAAGAATAAGATCTAGATAATGTGTATATCCTGTAGTTCTTGCTCAGTGCTGTAGAAAAGTTTTGTTGGTGATTGACCTAGTCTAAAGTCAATATTTGCTTTGGTAGGGGTGCTCACTGAGGACAACTCCATCTACGTGGCTACTGCTAATGCCTGCAGTTTACAAAAGAACACTTGGTTATTATATTTTTTTCTGTAAAGTGTGGTTTACAAGGATTCATTTGTCACCCATCCATCTGAGGTCTTGTCTGAGACCAGGATCAATTCAGACTCTTGAAACAAAAGCACGTGCCAACTCTACTTTCAAATTATGTCAATTTTATTTTTTTAAATGACTACTCCTGCCTTCTCATAGTCAGTTTGTCCACAAGTGCAGCTCTTTCTCTAATGTGGCTGCAACAGAGGGCTTGCCTGGAGAAATTGCAAGTGTAAACAAAAAGCCAGAGTTTTGAAAAGAAAATCAAAAGCACACCGGCTAAGATAGATGGGATAAATATTGAAGAATTGGGCAGTGGTGGTTAATTTATTTTTGTGTGAGGAAACCATACCTACTGTAAATGGCATAACAAAAAGAGCCCGCATCAAGTATATCTAATTAAGAAGCAGCAATATACCTGTGGTAATGTTTTCTTCCTACAATAATGCTCTGCCATAAAGTAGCCATGTATGGATTAACAATGAGAGTAGTGGCATGTTCTTACAGAAGCTATATTTGTCATCTTTGAGTAAATTGCCTTATTCATATCATCAAAGGACTCTGCACTGAACTACTTGGAGATTGTCCATGAAAATGTTCTGGATATACCAGAGGTATTTTAAGGTCTTCAATTTTTGATCAAAACCATCTACTAACTTAATTGGGAGGGTGCATGTGGGGTAAACTTGCATTTCGGTTACATGTAGAGTGGTACCTAAATTCTAAGAGAGCCATTGTTCAGATATGAAATCATCCTATTTAAAGCTGTAATATTGGCAGTGGATGCCAATAACTATGCCTAGTCAGTTAGACAGCATAAAGCCACCTTTAAAACCCCTTCCATAGAAGCTTACAGGACAGAAGGCCATTCAGCCATTATTCAGTGCCAGCTCTCCATTGCCAACTTCCCACCAGAGAAAGTAAACTTTTTTTATTTACCTTCTGAAATTATTTCATAGTTTTAAAAGTCTCTGAAATTCTTAGCTTTCTCTGTTCCAGTGGAAATAGTCCCAGTATCTCAAATCTCATTCCCTGATATCATCCTGGTGTATCTACACCGTACACTCTCCATGGCTTTTATGCCCTTTCTATAGTGGGATGCCTAAAACTGCATACAGTACTCTAACTATGGCCTAATGACTGCCATGTACACATTTATCATAGCCTATTTGGTCTTGTACTCTATGCTCAAAACAATATTGCCTTTGTACAAGATTAGTTGATGAAGAGAAATGTCGGGCCAAAATTAGATTGCTTAGAATAAACATTTTACATCTTCCTATAGAATTCATCATATTATGGATCCTCCCCCTCCCTTAAGCTCAATGAATAAATGTGGAACTTAGCCAAAAGGACCTGAAAACTTCTAGGTTGTCCTGTGATCTGTACTGATTAGCTGACCACGGATGGGGTGACGAGGGGAACGATCTTAACTGCTTTTCTCTCCCCTCTCCTCCCAGTTAAATAGCTTACCAACACTCTAGTCTAGGCTCTCACATAAAGAATGGCCACTTGGCATTCGGACAAGGTATTGGAGGCTGTGCATGTTCATGGAACCAGATCCCAGAAAAATGTTGGAGCCTTCTGGTAGAGGGGAGGGAAGGAAAGCATCATTTTGATCCTGCAAAATATATACACTTACTGCAATGTAGTTTCAGTGTAACTTCAGTTTTGTCTTTTTTTTCCCCAAGTTCAGTAATAATGTAGTTGTCCATAGCTTTCTGAACTACTTAATGGGAGAAGATTTTGGGAAGAAATGGAAAGCATTTGTTTGATACTGGTTTTTTTTTTTAAAAAACAGCCAAGGAGTTAATATTGTGATTTGCCACATCTACTTGAAAGTGAAAATTACCCCCTTGAAATTTGCTTGTGTGCATGCCACGCTGATTCATTGGCTGATTTGCTTGAAAGGAAAAAAATGCAAATACCTGTTCTGTTACCGAATGGCTCACCAGCTTAAATTATTTCATGCCATATTTCTGTACGCCATACAATTCTAGAAATTCTGTACCTCAGTCATCTCTACTATCCATGCATGTGGATCTTGCTGTTTGGTATTGTTACTGTCCATTTCCAAGAGTAGAAGTCTATTCAGTTATACTTTCTTGGAGCAAAGCAACGATGTTGTCTGTAGATTAAATATTTGTATAGATAATGCGATTTTCATTTGTATGCTTTTTTTCTTTCCTCAGCCGCAGCGCCAGATGTCCCTGCCATCAAGTCCATCATATCACTCTAGGCCTTCCCCCAAAAAAGGGTTTTTGCGGGAGGAGACGGATAACTTGATAAAAGCTTTTCTAGGAAAAAAGATAAGCAGGTGGACATTCACAGCCGAAGACACGTCCGTTAACAACAGACAGTTTTATGAAAATTGGCGCAATAAACCAATTGATCATCACGGACTGCTGCTTCCTCTGCATGATGGTCCTGCTTTAAAGCTCTGGGGCCAGCGATACTTGCGCTGGATTCCAGAGGTTCAAATACTAGGTGGTGGTTCCACAACCGCTCTGAACAAAGCCTGCGAAATTATAGACGAGATAAAAACCTTACAGACAAAAGTATCAGAGAGGATGCTCAATAGGCAGCCCAGCTCTCCAAACACTGATGCCTCCGTACCATTTCGTCAGAGCAGCCGTCTTTCTTCAACTTTTCCATTTGGCACGTTACGTAGGCAGTCTATAAAGCCCCGCATTCCCGTCTCTACAAATCTCTCAATGAGCTTTGGGTCAATGGAGAACTTGCCAGATGACGAGGAAGAACTAGGTTTGTTATAGTGTAGATCTTTTGTATTTTTCCCCCTTAACATTTTGTTTTTGGCCATGGGGCTTTACCATAATGTTGCGAAAGTTTAATTTGAAAGTTTGCATGACTATGACACCGGCTTGGTGTGTTTCATGAGTTTGAGTTGCTTTGTTTTCTGTACGCCTGTTTTAGAATTTTGTTCAGCAAAGGTTTGAAGCTGCTATCGGTCTTTTAACCAAAAAGACTCTGCCTATGTTGGGAGGGCTAAAGTCCAAACTAAACCAAACCTCTGGTTCAGTGACCTCATGATTTCCTGAACTGTTTTGGCTAAAGTTGGCTTATGGGCATTTGTGTACTTGTTTTGTGCCAACTATCCTGCTAACAATTCCAACACCAAGTACCAGTGCTGATTTTTGCCAAAATGTATAGTAAAGACAAACCATCTCCTTCATTACTGGTACTGTTTATTTTACAGGAGGTTTACACGGTGGAGGGAAATTACATGACTCAATTTGGGAGAATTCATTTTAGATATTTTACAACTTTTTTTTTTTTCCAGGCAGTTTAAACCCACCTTTAGGATTACCATTACTTTATTGCTGAGAAACTTTAGTCAAACATATATAATTAGTGAAAATTTATATTTGGGTTTGCATCTACAATTGATGTCCCCCCCCCCCCATTTAATAAGAATTAGAATGCTAAGAATTGGAAGAGGGGTAAGATTTAAAGTTTTTCAATAAATGACCAATAGTACAAGCTTTTAAATAGTTTTGCATTTCACCGGGGGGAAAATGGAGTGTTCAGTGGATATTCAAATGATAGTTGCTGATCTCTGGTGTAATAAAATCCACTTAAACACAGACTGATAACTTCTCAGATGGTTCACTGCAGTGGTATCCAAACTGCAACCCTAGAGCTTCTTGCAGCCACTGAACCCTGGAAATCCAGCCCTTAAAGCCTGGGCAACTTCATCCTATTTGTGCATATTTCTTCTTGTTTTTTATGTTTGAATTTTGTGGGCACTTTTTTAGCACTGTTGCCTCATTGTAATCTCCCATCAGCACACCATGATCTATTAGTTTCAGCAGCTTGTGATGTACGTACATGTATGAGAATATAGATGTTAAACTTTATACGGGGTCCCCAAAACTCCTGGCACACACCTAGGTCACCCACTAAAACAAAGGCTTGGATACCCCTGGCCTAGTAGGTACTGGCATGACTTTTGCAGCAGTAGGTCCTACAGACCAAATGTTACTGCCAGTCTGTGCTGAGCTAGCTGATATCCGCTAAAGCACCAGCTAGTGCTATAATTGGCATTGCTGATATCGGGTGTCTGAAATGGAAAACATATTTCCCCATTACCAGCATCTCCTCTTTAACACCAAATTATCAAAATCCAAAATAAACTATTAAATCAAGTGATGCAAAATCTTTGATTATGGAGAAGGTGTCTTGTATTCCCTCAGCATTGCAAACCTTGTGGTGTGATGAGAGCATTCTAACTTCATGTATTTCTAATGTATTTAAGACCAATGCCTGGGTACGTCTGCAACACAACCAGTTGAGTTTAGTTGCGGATTATGGTATTTATTCCATACTGCGTTCTAATTCTGAATGTCTTGTGCTTTATTGTAGATCTAAACTTTTTTAAATCATTCTCTACCCCCTCCCCCTTCCAAGTTTAAATGAACGAGACATTTGGTGTGATAGTTCAGTGAATCAAATTGCTTTAAATCAAACAAATAATGCACCCACATTCATAGTTTGTCGTGTTACAACTCCAAGGCAGTAACATAGTGAGTTAAAGTCCTAAGTGCCCTTGTGGCTTACCAGTGCCATCTCCGTCCTGAAATGTTACTGCCAAAGAATACACCGAAGAGCCTCTGATTCTTTAAAGCACAAACAGGTGATTTAGTGATTTAACTTAATTTTTTTTGTGCTGGCCAGTCTGCAACCGATAGTGCCATGTGATTAAATGTTGTTTATTGTATTGCTGTTGCCAGGAAATAGATGTAGCCCATGTTGCCTGAAGAGTAGTTTTTTCCCCTATATCATAATAGAATAAATCCCATTTTTGTACTTGAATGGTATCCAATGTGGTTGGTAAATATTTCAGATCAAGTACATTTATTCCATTCCTGTTGTCCATCGCCCTTTTTGGATCTGCTGTGGCTAACTAGCCGTGCTCTAATTTCTAGTTTTGCTCTTCTCTTTTTCTTTTACCACATTTCACCACCTGTGCCACACTGTCCTGAAATTAATTAGTTTGTTACATTTACATATTCTGGATTCAATGCAGTTTATTGGCTAGAACAAATTTTCTATATGATCCTGAATAGCCTTAAGTGATGGGCAGAATCTTACTACTGACTTGTATTCTCTTGTGCCATATAGTTATGATATTAAAAGTTGCAATAAGCCTATTTCTGGGCTTGTACTGTAAAATATTATCTTTGGGTTACTGTAATATTCTAAGTTGAATACTTTTGCTGTTGGTCCAATTTCTAAATTGGCCTGATCCCTAGAAGCCACTGAAGCTATTAAATTTGTAATTTAAAAAAAAACAAGGTGATTTATAGTTTTAAATTTAGCCTGTAGTTACCTTGAGAAATAAAACATTGAATAGACCATATCTCACTGCCATCAACTACTCGTAAAGGTTACATGTACAATGAATATTAATTAGCTTGCTCGGAAGTTGCAACATTGTAGATCTTAGCAAAATATGCTATTGAATGGCTCCTGAGGTCAGAGAAACAAAATAAATGGTACATCTGCATTTAACACTGTACCTATATTTTTCTCTTAGTCAAGACGGTAACCTCCTCCCAGGCCTTTTGACTATCTGTATACACTGTGTTACAACCCACCACTAGGAGGCATGTGGGAGCTTTATTTTCAAAGCTGTAGTTTTCTTTAAATTTCCAAACTACTTCATAACTGTTTTAATGTATTTTAACAATTCTTCTGTTCCAGCACTTTTGTATCTATTACACTATCTGCATTCCCCTGTCTAAATTGTAGACTATGCACGCAGGAAAATGTGAAGTAGATTTTTTGTTGTGCATTAACTGTGGTGGAAGGACTCGGATCTAGTACTTATTGCTCAGATTCTGTCTTTGACAGATTAGATTGAAGTTGCCAGGAGTGTTTTTGGGAGCCTGCTTTGTTAACATTTGGATATTAAATCTCAATATGCATTAATATTTTTGTGAAACCAGGAAAGTAAGCAGAAATGTTAACCCAAAATTGTTTTGGAAACTGGAAACTTTTTTGATTTTTTTTCCTTAATTTATTTGCTGTTTGTTCCCTCTGCCAGTTTTTGCCAAATGAAGACCTGTTTGTTTCGCCTTTTCTCAAAGATGTGCTTTTGAATATTATTGTACACTGGAAAAGTTGCACAACTTTGCATGGAAACATTCAAATTTGCAAGGCCAAAATTTAGCTTTGGAGAGCTTTCCTTGTATCTGAATATAAAGTATTTTTGGTAGCAATATCTTCCATCTTTCAATTGAATCCGATGAATACGCACAGTTTGAGCTTTGTATAAATGCAAATAAAGTGGTCTGTCATCAGAAAATCACTTTCATCAAAAGCTAAACATCTTTTTATACAAATGGTGCTTCAACTATGTTGCTGCTTTTGGTGGAATTTGACAGTGCATTGAATGGATTTAGTATGCTGATATAATGTTCCAGAAATTATCATTCAAGATTTTTTAGGGGGGCGCTTATACAATAGAAGTGAATGGAGGAAATAGGTTAACTGGAGCTCATCGGCTGTGTTTATTCAACTGTGCCAATATATTGCAATACCTGGAGCAAAATGAAAGATTGGATAGTTGTCCTATTTATTTTGTTTCTCAGAAGAAAACTGTAAAACTGCTGTAATTTATATGGATGAGCACTGAGCTTCAGCTTCATATACCACATGAATACAGACCAGAGAACCAAGAACATTTGTTTGTTTTTCTTTAGAAATGGAGGACTTCTGAGACTAACTCTTCCCATCCCCCCCTTATCTGTTTACAGGAACTATAATGAACCCTTGCCTTTTTTAAATTCTCATCTATTTCAGTTGTCCTACATCATATAAAAGCCTGTCATTGGAAAATTTTATATACTACAAAAGCTTATTTTTTTGGATATTCAATGTAATCGGTGTCTCATTGGCTGCAAGAGGTGTATGGTAGTTCTGAATGTGCAACTTGTGTGTTTCCATACGTTGATGAGCCTTTCAATCTTTGACTTTGTAAAATTGCGATTTTGACTACTGAGTTGGTTCATGAACAGCCTTAACCATACTGTACAATACTGTAAATTGTATCAAATTGCTTCATTGTGCCTTGTTAATATAACTGAGTTGCAAATTATAATTTAAGCACACTGCAAAGTGAGCTGTACTTTATATTGTACTTTTTATATTGTGGCACTGATATCAGAACTAAATGTATATAATGGGTGTTACTGTATCTAGTGTATTTTGGTGGAAACATTACTGTATCTTTGCTACCATAGTCATTTTAATCTTGAGGTCCTGTTGCCTTTAGAAGATTGTTGAAAATTAATGTTTTCCCAATTAAAACATTAAAAAAAAATCAACATTTCAATTTCTTTTGCATAATCTAAATGCTACCCATTGTTGCATCTAAAAATTGTTTTTATTACAAATAATGTGCATTATCCCTCATTCTAAAACAAATCTGTGTTAACAATAAGTACTTGATTTCATTGAGGCTTCAGGTAGCCTCTTACACCCTAGTATCAAGCACACCAACCATTTTAGGTTCATGTTGCGGATGAATAAAATTATGTTGCTGGTTGTTCCATCTATTTTTCTTAAACTAGCAGATTTTCTGTGGGATTATTCATGGTTTTGAGTACAGTTGAGATGTCCTGTAGCCTTAAATCACTGCTCTCTATAAGCAATTACTACTGCTGAAATGCAGATCTAATGACTTTTTCGATTTCAGGCTCCAGGTCAGTGACCACCTTATTTTTTTGAAAGAGGAAATTTTGCATTTGTAACATGTGCCACTTGCTGTGTGACAGATGCTGGACTGTGTGTTTATGTATAATATGATACATACTAGAATCATAGAAATTACAGCAAAGTAGGGTGACATTTGGCCCATTGTGCCTCGTGTTGAATGAATGAATGAGAATGAATAGCTAGATCATGCCAGTTTGTGAAAATGGATATCTTCCTTTTAAAATGAATAGTAAAAGGAAACTAGGCGATGCAGTAGATTAGCATGCTATTCTTTTGTCTCTGCTACTTAGCTTCAAATCCAGCCAGTCTGATAGGATGAAAGTGGCCATTTCTCTGCTGGCTGGAAGAGCCCATGTGACAGGAGTTTGGGCTGTCTTTAAGCAGTTCTTATGAGCACAAAGCTGCCTCTAATTTGGCAGTAATCGGTCATCTTGCCAAGAAGCCATAAGGCGGACTGGTGTGGGAAATAGAAATGTCACATTGGGAAGCAGGGGCTACAAGGTTGGAGCTGGTAATGTATGAACTCTGGAGCTACCAAGCAGGCTAGAATTCCTTCCTGGAAGCCTAAATAACTAGGCTTCTTTTCTCTTTCTCTTCTCTTCCCCCCCCCCCCCCCAAAGTAAGAACAGACCAATTTGGGGCGCAGCCACAAGCTAATGAAGCTTTTCTTCTACTTGGACATCTTGCTGGAAATCCCAGCCTCATGCCAAATTGTCATGACCCTCCAAAAATCTATTCCCAGCATGTGTTCAACTGTACTGACAACCCCAGTGTGGTAGCACAATCTGTAGGTCAATGAATGCTTCCTTCACTGTGCCTTGATTTAAAGCAATCACCTGTGGTGCCTTTATTTAAGGTGAGGGATGGCTCCAAGGAGACCAGGGCTATCCTCTGTAAACATGGCTTGTGCCATTTTCCCTACCGTGGACAGAAGCAGAGCAAAAGCTTGTGCTATGATAATTATGAAACATAGCACTAGGATCATAAAGCAGTGTTTCAGATTGCTTGTGGGTTTTCTGAATCAAGCATATTCCATAACTGCACTCAACAAAGAGGCAGGTTGAACAGGATGCCAAAATCGAACAAGATGGTCACAGGAAGGATGAGGAATTAGCTGTGGAATCAACCATATAGTAAGGAAGACTGGTGTACAAAACACTGCACAATGATACATTAACCATGAACACCATTCCTTTAAAGCTGTACTCTACATTTGCAAAGTACCCATGCCCTCCCCCCTCCCAACAGATCTTACACCAATGGTTTTTAAAACTTGTGTGGGGATCTCCTGCAAATACTGATGTCAATGGATGGTGCGTGCCGCCCCCACCCCCCCCCATCCTAACTTCAGAAAGATAGTGTCAGCTAACTGCACAAGATATTTTGACAGTGACAAATGCTGTGCTACTAAATCACCACATATAGAAACCTAATGATAGACCCACAGCATCTAATTTCCGGGATCCCAGTTTGAAAGCTGATGTCCCACACAGTTCCTAAAAAGACTATGCAGTCCCATCTTTTACTAGGTTCATGCATTATTCTGAACAACTACAAAAAAATGCTCAATGTCGTGTTTAAATCTGAAGGAATTCATTTATTAAATTCATTGTGTTGTGTGAATGTTGCTGGTGACTTGCCACAATGATTCCTCTTTTTTGTTTAGACATTTAGCTGCTAAATTAGTGTTCCTAAGTGGAAGGAGGAATTATACTGGCTGAGTACAGAGTTGTATGGACAGCTACTTCAGATTTTAGTAACCTTGTATGAAAGCTCTTTCGACATAAGGCTGTCTGATGAGTTTGGCATGCATCCCAAGTATCCCCATTGGGAAAAACCTATGTCGATTATTTCAATGGATAGTCCATAAACCTCTTTCCTAACTGGTGTACTCCATTACACAACAATTTTGCAAAGTTGACATTTGTTCTGCCCTCCACAATTTACCTATTTAAATGCAGCTTGCAAATCATTGAGGATTATTGTTTCTTCTGTTCCATTTGCTGGCCCTGTGTATGGTGTTCAAGTATGGTTTTTTAGTGTGCAACAAAAACAACTGCACAATGCATTTATATAGTGTCGTTAATGTAGAAAAATTTCACAGTGGCGTAATCAGAAAAAAATGGACAACGAGCCGAAGAAGGAGAAATTAGGAGAGGTGACCAAAAGCTTGGTCAAAGCAGTGAGCTTTAAGGAGGTGGAGAAATGGAAGGGTTTTAGGAGGGAATTTCAGAACATGGGGCCTTCATGGCTGGGCAAAGGAAGGGGGTTGCACACAATGCTAGAGTCCGAAGAATGCAAAATCCTGGTTGGGTGGGTGGAAGTTACAGAAATGAGGATGGGGCAAGGCCATGAAGGAATATAAAGATGAGGATGAGAATTTTAAATTGGAGTCAATGTAGGTCGATAAGGACAGGGGTGTGGGTGAGCGGGACTTGGTTCAGGATGGGATATGTATTGCACAGTTTTGGATGAGCTGAAGTTTATTGAGCATGGCGGATGGGAGGGCAGCCAGGAGAGCATTGGAATAGTTTAATCTGGAGGTGACAAGGGATGGATGAGAGCTTCATCAGGAGATGAGCTGAGGTGGAGTGGAGGTGTAAGTAGACAATCTTTGTGCTGAAGAGGATATGGCGTTCTAAGCTCAACATGGGGTCAAATAGGACGCCTAGGGTGGTAACAGTCTGGTTAAAACTGAAAACAGTAAAATCTTGTATTAAGTGGCTTTTTTTTGTAACCTTCAAAAATCAAGTAACCTTGGCTAACCCCTCAATAGCAACCAACAGCAATTTCTAGGCTATGACTTGTTTTGGTCCTCCAAGTTAATATCCCCTGAACCACATTCAAAGAATTTAACTGACTGACCTCCCATTTTATTTGGAATGGGGAATGACCATGCATCTGACTTGGATGCCTCCAGCTACCCAGTTTTAGGTTGGGGGAGGGGGGGAGAGTCTCCTGCTTATTGGGTTAGCTACATCTGATTGACATTGGATTGGATTCATAACTTTCATTTATTTTTATAGAGAAAGACTCTGTCCAGTCACATGCATCACTTTTCTTAACTGCCCATTGTGGATCCCTTGGACCAAGGCATGGGTAAGGTCAGCATTCTCCTAACATGTCAACTTGGCTTGGGTGGTAGCACACTCCTCTCTGTGGGTCAGGGAGAAAAAGAGGAAAATTAATTTAGGTTCTATTTTACTGTAGGTTCTACCATTTTGTGGGACTTAAAATATTATTGGGCTGATTTTCCTCTGCAATTACACTGGCTCCCCAATTCTTCCTCCCTTTTGAGAAGCATCTGTCCTCCAAAGCTATACAACATACCTTTATCACATAGCTTTGGGAGGAAGAAAAAATATCCAAAGAGTCACCCCTGCAGTTCCCTACCCCATTTAATCTATTGAAAGTCATTTTTTCCCCATGCGGCATTTCTTCAAACTCAACATTTTATCACATGTTGTCTTTTCTAGTTCTGCTTGTTCACGGAGAAACAAGGGAGATGTTCAAGCACTGGAGGCTGATCTCTACTGTTAAGGGCCTGAGTTACAAGGAGAGACTGGAGGTTTTTCTGCCTGGAAAGGAGGCATCAGTGAGATGATCTTAGAGATATATAAGATAATAAATAGTATAAAAAAGGTTAATCCAAAATACTGTTTTAAAATAAACAATGTGAGTAGGACAAGGAAATACAGGTTCACACAAATAACAGGTAACTTTATGACTGCTATCAGAAGGTTCTTCACCCAGAGTGCTCAATGCTTCAAATGGACTCTGGGCCAAGTGGTGGAGGTGAAAACCCTGAAATCATTTAAGAAACAATTACACACAGCAGTGGGGGGAAAATAGGATTGTTGTGGATGGATGAAGATTGGCCAAATGGGCTTCCTCATCCATAAATATCTTGTGATCTGTTTTTATCGAAGAAGATAAGAAAAATTTTCCACGCCTAAGATCAGCAGAGAAACTAGAGAGTATGCAAATAACAGATATGGTTATACAAAGGTTAGAGAAAGTACCTGTTCCAAACAACTTACACCCACAGGTCTTAAAGGAGAGGAAGACTGAAATTAATTTATTTTGAATAAGACATTAACCTGAGGTCCCATCTGCTTCCTCAAGTGAATGTAAAATATCCCATGGCTGTATTCAAAGGGGAGAGCAGGGGTGTTTCGCTGGGTGTCCTGGCCACCATTTATTCCTCAATCAACACCATCAAAAACATCTGGTCATTTAACTTATTGCTGTTTTTGGGACCTTGCTGTGCACAAATTGGCTGCTGCATTTCCCTACATTACAACAGTGACTACATTTTCAAAAGTACACAATATGATTAAGCAGAGTCAACACGGTTTTATAAAAGGAAATAGTGTTTGACAAATCAGTTAGAGTTTTTTGAGGGTGTAACTAGCAGGGTTGATAAGGGGAGAAACCAGTGGATGTAGTCAGTACTAGGACCACTGCTTTTCTTGACATATATATTAATGACTTGGACTTGGGTGTACAGGACGCAATTTCAAAATTTGCAGATGACACAAAACTTGGAAGTAAACTGAACAGTGAGGGGGATAGTGATAGACTTCAAGAGATAGGCTGGTGAAATGGGCGGACATGTGGCAGATGAAATTTAACGCAGAAAAGTGTGAAGTGATACATTTTGGTAGGAAGAACGAAGAGATGCAATATAAACTAAAGGGTACAATTCTAAAGTGGGTGCATGAACAGAGAGAGCTGGGGGATATATGTGCACAAATTGTTGAAGGTGGCACGTCAGGTTGAGAAAACAGTTAAAAAAGCATATGGGATCTTGGGCTTCATAAATAGAATTGAGAGGTCGCACAACACCAGGTTATAGTCCAACAGTTTTATTTGAAATCACAAGCTTTCGGAGCTATCGATTGCTCCTTCCTCAGGTGAAGTAAATTAGATACAGAATCGCCAAAGCATATATAGATAGAGAACAAAGCATATGTACCTTACAATTGCAGACCACTAAATTAAATCATCCTGACTATCTGCCGAGGTGTGATAAAGTTAATTAAGTCAGCCAGGAAGGTACCACATCAAAGACATAGCAAGATACAACTGAGACAATGAGGTGTAGTCGCAGGGGTTCTAACGTGTCAAAAGCTGCCGTCTGTATGTAAAACGAAAAGCTTTAAAATTTTTACTTTTTTACTGGGAAAATTTTTACTTTTTTACTGGGAATCACATCTGTGAACAAGCCAACGATGACTCGAGTCCAGATCACGTCATGTATCGTGACATAAACCAAGATCCCGGTTGAGACCGTCTTCATGAGTGCGGAACTTGGCTATCAGTTTCTGCTCGATGATTTTGCGTTGTGTGTTTCTAAGGTTGCCTTGGAGAACGCTTACCCGCAGATCCGAGGCTGAATGTCCTTGACTGCTGAAGTGTTCCCCAACTGGGAGGTAACAATCCTGCCTGGCGATTGTTGCGCGGTGCTCGTTCATACGTTGTCTCAGTGTCTGCATGGTCTCGCCGATGTACCATGCCGCGGTGCATTCTTTCCTGCAACGTATGAGGTAGACAACGTTGGCCGAGTCACATGAGTATGTACCATGTACCTGGTGGGTAGTGTCCTCACGTGTGATGGTGGTATCTGTGTTGATGATCTGGCATGTCTTGCAGAGTTTGCCGTGGCAGGGTTGTGTGGTGTCGTGGTCGCTGTTATCCTGAAAGCTGGGTAATTTGCTGCGAACGATGGTACTTCTGAGGTTAGGCGGCTGTTTGAAGGCAAGTAGTGGAGGCGTGGGGATGGCCTTAGCGAGGTGTTTGTCGTCATCGATGACATGTTGAAGGCTGCGAAGAACATGGCGTAGTTTCTCCGCTCCGGGGAAGTACTGGACGACGTAGGGTACCCTGTTGGTTGTGTCCCGTGTTTGCCTTCTGAGGAGGTCTATGCGATTTTTCGCTGTGGCCCGTCGGAACTGTCGATCGATGAGTCGAGTGTCATATCCCGTTCTTACGAGGGCGTTTTTCAGCGTCCGTAGGTGTCCATCGCGTTCCTCCTCGTCTGAGCAGATCCTGTGTATTCGCAGGGCTTGTCCATAGGGGATGGCTTCTTTAACATGGTTAGGGTGGAAGCTGGAGAAGTGGAGCATCGTGAGGTTGTCCGTGGGCTTGCAGGTAGAGTGAAGTGCTGAGGTGTCCGTCTTTGATGGAGATTCGTGTGTCCAGGAATGAGACCGATTCTGAGGAGTAGTCCATGGTGAGTTTGATGGTGGGATGGAACTTGTTTATGTTATCGTGTAGTCTTTTCAGTGATCCTTCGCCATGGGTCCAAAGGAAGAAAATGTCGTCGATGTATCTGGTGTACAGCGTTGGCTGGAGATCCTGTGCAGCGAAGAAGTCTTGCTCGAACTTGTGCATGAAGATGTTGGCGTATTGGGGTGCGAATTTGGTCCCCATGGCTGTTCCGTGTGTTTGGGTAAAAAAATGGTTGTCGAAGGTGAAGACATTGTGGTCAAGGATGAAGCGGATGAGTTGTAGGATGGCGTCTGGAGATTGGCTGTTGTTGATGTTGAGTACTGACGCTGTTGCAGCGATGCCGTCATCGTGGGGGATACTGGTGTAGAGTGCCGATACGTCCATCGTGGCAAGGAGTGTTCCTGGTTCAACTGGTCCGTGGGTGCTGAGTTCATAAATAGAGGCATAGAGTACAAAAGCAAGGACGTTATGAACCTTTATAAAACACTGGTTTGGCCTCAACTGGAGTATTGTGTCCAATTCTGGGCACCGCACTTTAGGAAGGATGTGAAGGCCTTGGAGAAGGTGCAGAAAAGATTTACGGGAATGATTCCAGGGATGAGGGACTTCAGTTACATAGATCAAGTAGAGAAGCTGGGGTTGTTCTCCTTAGAGCAGAGAAGATTTGATAGAGGTGCTCAAAATCATGAGGGGTCTAGACAGAATAGATAGAGAGAAACTGTTCCCATTGGCGGAAGGACCTGAGTTACAAGGGGAGACTGGTGATTGGCAAAAGCACCAAAGGCGACATAAGGAAGAACTTTTTAAAGCGGTGAGTGGTTAGGATCTGGAATGCACTTCCTAAAAGGGTGGTGGAGGCAGACTCAATCATGGCTTTCAAAAGGGAATTGGATAAGTAGCTGAAGGAAAAACATTTGCAGGGCTACAAGCAAAGGGCGGGGGAGTGGGACTAGCTGAAGTGCTCTTGCAGAGAGCCGGGATGGGCCGAATGGCCTCCTGTGCTGTAACCATTCTATGATTCTAGTATATTTGGATTTTCCGAAGGCACTCGATTAGGTGCCGCACAAGAGGTTGTTGCACAAGATTAGGGCTCATGGGATTGGGGGTAATATATTAGCGAGGATTGGTTAACGGACAGAAAACAGAGAGTAGGAATAAACGGGTCAATTTCAGGATGGCAGGGTGTAACTAGTGGAGTGCCGTAAGGATCAATGCTTGGGCCTCGGCTATTTACAATCTATATCAATGACTTAGATGAGGGGACAGAGTGTAATATATTCAAGTTTGCTGACGATACAATGCTAGGTGGGAAAGTAAGCTGAGGGAGGATGTAAAGAGGCTGCAAAGGGATATGGACCAGTTAAGTGATTGGGCAAGCAGGTGGCAGATGGAGTATAATGTGGGGAAGTGTGTAATTATCCACTTTGGTAGGAAGAATGGAAAAGCAGAATATTTTTTAAAAGGACTGGTAAATGTTGGTATTCAGAGGGACTTGGGGGTCCTTGTACACAAAACACAAAGTTAACATGCAGGTACAGCAAGCACAAAGTTAACATGCAGGTACAGCAAGCACAAAGTTAACATGCAGGTACAGCAAGCAATTAGGAAGGCAAATGGTATGTTAGCCTTTATTGCAAGAGTGTTGGAGTATAAGAATAAGGAAGTCCTGCTGCATACATAGGGCTTTGGTGAGATCATACCTGGAGTACTGTGTACAGTTATATACTTACCTTAGAGTGGGTGCAACGAAGGTTCACTAGATTGATTCCTGGGATGAGAGGGCTGTCCTATGAGGAGAGATTGTGTAAAATCTCTCCACAGCCTATATTCTCTGGAGTTTAGAAGAATGAGAGGTAATCTCATTGAAACATATAAAATTCTTCGAGGGGTTGATGGGGTAGATGCTGAGAGACAGTTTCCCCTGGCTGGAGAGTCTAGAACTAAGGGCTAGAAATGGGCAGTATCATTAGAAAAGTTGGAGAATTAGCGCCAGGCGCTAATGCTTTAGACTGCACGCAAAATTCATGCTCACTGGTCAAAGAAATGATTGAAGCACTAATTCAAGTCTTTAAGCCCAGGCTCATTGGTATTACACTCAAAGGGTGGACCAATATCAGGTGCAGTCGAATCGCAAGTCATGATTGCCACAGGCTTTTTTCAATTCTTAAAGGGGAGGTTCATTGATGCAGCAGAACCTCATTCTCAGCATTGCTGGCTGTGCAGCTGCCTCAGCAGGCAGCAGCAGGTCAAGGAGAAGGAGCCGGAGGACTAAAGCAGCTGTACTCATGGCAGATCCACGCCCCAGGGAGAGAGCCCGCAGATTCTGCAATCAAGCATTGGAGGCGTTGGTGTTCGCCGTAGGGAGACGGAGCGCAGTGCTCTACCCGGCAAGTGGCAGGAGGCCTTCGCTGCAAGTCTTCTGCACCATGTGGAGGGAGGTAGTGCAGCAAGTCTCGGGCAGCACTGTGGTCCCAGGACACACACAGTGCAGGAAGAAATTTTACAACCTCACTCAGGTGGTCGGTGAGTGAAGGCTTCAACAAATGATACATACCACCATCTGAACCACAGTCTTCACACACAGCCCAAAGCACCACACACCCAGCACTCGCCCACCAACAACCTCTACCTACCAACACTCACACCCACATCTCACACCTTGTACACAATGACAGCTATTCAACTATAGCAGGCACATCACCCAAACAAATTGCTCCACACTCACACACTTTCCTTCATCTTGCAAGCCAAGGTGGTTCACAACAGGAGGGAGCAGGAGCGCACAGGCAGGGGACAAGCCGACACCCAACCGCTGTCTACGCTGCAGAATAGAGTGCTGCAGATTATTGGGCGCTAGGTGGTGGGTGCCGTGGCCACCGGTGACGTTGACTCCCTTGGAGACAACAACGGTATGTTCATTCCTACTCCTTCTGACATCCCACTTCCCCTCACCCCTCAAGCGTTTTGCACTTTCCAGCAATCATGCTGTATGCATGCATTTCTCCCTTCCTGCCCCTCTCCTTAACCTGACTCTTGTGCCGTTATGCTTTCAGATAATGAGCAAGCACCTGAGCAGCCTGTCCCTGAGGGCACCGTAGAGAGCGAGGCGGGAGAAGAGGAGGAGGAAGAACACACTGCGTCACTGCATGTTTCACCCACAGGCACCAGCTCAGATACTGGTACTACGCTTTCTTTAGAGGCTAGTATAGTAGCAGGATCTGTACGGTGAGGCACCGGGGACGAGTGGGCTGCAGCAAGACCAGGGGGAAAGGGTAGCTCAGGGGCCAGCTCCCCAGAGGGCGAGTTCTGTTGCAGAATACACAAATGAGGACCTCGATGGGGAGGCGTTTAGAAGAAGGGTGATGGGCATGCACACGGAGATGATAGGTGCAATGGCAAGGATGCCCGATAGCCTCTCGGCAATGATAAGGAGCAGGGAGGAGTCCGCCTCCAACATTGCACAAGGCTCTGCGCACACCATGGAGCCCATCATTTCCAGTCTGCAAAGGATGGTAAACCCAGACCTGATGCCGCGTGTGATTGGCAATCTGGCACGGACACTCAGCAGCCTTCCACCAGCCCTGTTGCAGCCATTGGGCCAACACTTCATATGAGCACTAGAGTAGGCAATGGCACAATAATGACAGGCACTAAGGGATTGCACAAGGGTGAATAGTTAATATTTTTGTTGCGGGAGGGGTGGGATTTGCCTCGCCCCGCCGATAATGCTGTAGCACCCCATTAGCGCCATCTGCTGCGCTAACAGGAGGCGCTAAGGTACCAAATCTTTCCCCCCTAGGGAAATCAGGATATAATCACAGGATAAGGGGTCGGCCATTTAGGACTGAGATGAGGAGAAATGTCTTCACTGAGAGGGTGGTGAATCTTTGGAATTCTCTACCCCAGAGGGCTGTGGATGCTCAGTCGTTGAGTATATTCAAGACTGAGATCGATAGATTTTTGGGTACTAAAGGAATCAAGAGATATGGGGATAGGGCGGGAAAATGGAGTTGATGTAGAAGTTCATCCATGACCTTATTGAATGGCGGAGCAGGCTCGAGCGGCCATATGGCCTATTCCTGCTCCTGTTTCTATGTTCTTGTGTTCTTTGTTGTCTGTGAAGCACTTTGGGACTTCCTGAGATCATAAAAGGCACTATATAAATACAAGTTCCTTCTTTCTTTCTCAGTGACACTTTAACTGACATTTTTGTAAGTTTGCTAAATTGGGGATAGATTTCAGAGGGTCAGAAGCGGCTAACATGACTCTGTATTTAAAAGGGGTTAAGAGACATGCCGGGAAACTATAAACCAGTAAGTGAACAATTGTTGCAGAGAAGGTCTTTGAAATGATCTTGAGAGTTCTAGTGGACAAACACTTAGAAACGTGTAACTTGTTAAAGTTACTGTGGATTCAGGAAAGGCTGGTCATGTTTAACTATCTTGGGGGTTGAGATTTTCTCAGTTCAATATTTGCAACAACATCATAAATGTATTAATTAACCACATTTTTGGCCATCCTCTCAGCAGGGTCTGGTGAGTGAGTGATCAAAAACAAGGAGGAACTATAAAGGAAATGTATTAACAAATAAGTCTAGTACAAAATGATTAAGCAAACAGACAGTATTACATATACTGACTTATTATTCTGTGTAGTTATTAGTGTCATTGTAATTATTTTGGACAACAGACAATAATGCGATTCTTTCCATCTATTCTTTGGTTCACTCTAACCAACCACAAAAAGAGTTTCCAGAACTATGCAATAAAATAAATGTAATATAACTCTAACAGGTATATCACTATCAAAACTTGATCTGCGGAGGGCAAATTCATTTCATAATTTGAAAGGGAACACCAGCAACTTCCCAAGCATTGCTGATAGTCATAGTCATAGATAGAGTCATAGAGTGATAAAGCACAGAAAGAGGCCCTTCAGCCCATCGTGTCCGCGCCGGCCATCAAGCCCTGTCTATTCTAATCCCATTTTCCAGCACTTGGTCCGTAGCCTTGTATGCTATGGCGTTTCAAGTGCTCATCTAAATGTTTCTTGAATGTTGTGAGGGTTCCTGCCTCTACCACCCTTTCAGGCAGTGAGTTCCAGATTCCAACCACCCTCTGGGTGAAAAGGTTTTTCCTCAAATCCCCTCTAAACCTCCTGCCCCTTACCCTGAAACTATGCCCCCTGGTTATTGACCCCTCTACTAAGGGGAAAAGTTCCTTTCTATCTACCCTATCTATGCCCCTCATAATTTTGTACACCTCAATCAGGTCACCCCTCAGCCTTCTCTGCGCTAAGGAAAACAACCCCAGCCTGTCCAGTCTCTCTTCATAGCTGAAGCGCTGCAGCCCAGGTAACATCCTGGTGAATCTCCTCTGCACCCTCTCCAATGCAATCACATCCTTCCTATAGTGTGGCGACCAGAACTGCACACAGTATTCCAGCTGTGGCCTAACTAGCGTTTTGTACAGCTCCATCATAACCTCCCTGCTCTTATATTCTATGCCTCGGCTAATGAAGGCAAGTATCCCATATGCCTTTTTAACCACCTTATCTACCTGTCCTGCTGCCTTCAGGGATCTATGTACATGCACACCGAGGTCCCTCTGATCCTCTGTCCTTCCTAGGGTCCTACCATTCATTCTGTATTCCCTTGCCTTGTTAGTCCTCCCAAAATGCATCACCTCACACTTTTCAGGGTTAAATTCCATTTGCCACTGTTCTGCCCATCTGACCAACCCGTCTATCATCCTGTAGCCTGAGGCTTTCCTCCTCGCTATTTACCACCCCACCAAGTTTCATGTCATCTGCGAACTTACTGATCATACCTCCTACATTCACATCTAAATCATTAATGTACACTACAAACAGCAAAGGACCCAGCACCGATCCCTGCGGTACACCATTGGACACAGGCTTCCAGTCACAAAAACAACCTTCGACCATCACCCTCTGCCTCCTGCCACTAAGCCAATTTTGGATCCAATGTGCCAAGTTGCCCTGGATCCCATGGGCTTTTACCTTCTTGACCAGTCTCCCATGCGGGACTTTGTCAAAAGCCTTACTGAAGTCCATGTAGACCACATCAACTGCACTACCCTCATCCACACACCTAGTCACCCCCTCTCAAAATTCAATCAAATTGGTCAGACATGATCTCCCCCTGACAAAGCCATGCTAACTATCCTTGATTAATCCTTGCCTCTCCAAGTGGAGACTAATTCTGTCCCTCAGAATTTTTTCCAATAATTTCCCTACCACTGATGTTAGGCTCACTGGCCTGTAATTCCCTGGTTTATCCCTACTACCCTTCTTGAATAATGGTACTACGTTAGCTGTTCTCCAGTCCTCTGGCACCTCCCCTGTGGCCAGAGAGGTTCTGAAAATTTGTGTCAGAGCCCCTGCAATCTCCTCCCTTGCCTCACACAGCAGCCTGGGATGCATCTCGTCTGGGCCTGGGGATTTATCCACTTTTAAGCCCGCTAAAGCCGCTAGTACCTCCTCCCTCTCAATACTAATTTGTTCAAGTATATCACAATCCCCCTGCCTGATTTCTATGCCTACGTCGTCCTTCTCCATAGTGAACACAGATGCAAAATATTCATTTAAAACCTCACCTACATCTTCCAGCTCTACACACAGATTGCCACTTTGGTCCCTAATGGGCCCTACTCTTTCCCTGGTTATCCTCTTGCCCTTAATATACTTATAAAACACCTTGGGATTTTCCTTTATTTTGCCCGCCAGTGTTTTTTCATTCCCCCTCTTCGCTCTCCTAATTTCTTTTTTAAGTACCCCCCTGCACTTTCTATACTCCTCTAGGGCTTCCACTGTTTTTAGTCCTTTGTATCTGCCAAAAGCCTCCCTTTTTTTCCTAATCCATTCTCGTATATCCCTTGACATCCAGGGTTCCCTGGGCTTGTTGGTCCTACCCTTGACCTTTACGGGAACATGTTGCCGTTGTACTCTCTCTATTTCCTTTCTGAAAGACTCCCACTGCTCTGATGTGGATTTTCCTACAAGTAGCTGATCCCAGTCCACTTTGGCCAGATCCTGCCTTATCATATTAAAATCGGCCTTCCCCCAATTTAGAACCTTTATTTCTGGTCCATCATTGTCCTTTTCCATGACTACCTTAAATCTCACCGAATTATGGTCACTGTCACCAAAATGCTCTCCTACTAACACTTCTACCACTTGCCCAGCTACATTCCCTAGAATTAGGTCCAGTACCGCCCCCTCTCTTGTAGGACTTTCTACATGCTGGCTCAAAAAGCTCTCCTGGATGCACTTGAAGAATTCCGCACCTTCTAAGCCTTTCACAGTCTGACTATCCCAGTTAATATTGGGGAAGTTGAAATCCCCTACTATTATTACCCTATTATTTCTACACTTCTCTGAGATTTGCCTACATATCTGTTCCTCTATCTCCCCCTGACTGCTTGGGGGCCTATAGTACACTCCTAGCAAAGTGCTTGCCCCCTTTTTGTTTTTAAGTTCTACCCATATGGCCTCATTAGAGGAACCTGCTGAGATATCATCCCTCTTTACAGCAGTAATTGACTCCTTGATTAATATTGCGACACCCCCTCCTCTTTTACACCCCCCTCTGTCTCGCCTGAAGATTCTATACCCCGGAATATTGAGCTGCCAGTCCTGCCCCTCCCTCAACCATGTCTCTGTGATAGCAACAATATCATACTCCCATGTGTTCATCAACATCTTCAATTCATCTGCCTTACTCGCAAGACTCCTTGCATTAAAATAAATGCCATCCAGCCTTGTCATACTCCCTTGTGCCGTTACATATTTGCTCTGCCTTCCAGGCTGACTTGTTTTTTCCTCTATATTTGGCTGTGCATCACCCCCTACTATAGCTCCACTCCGTATCCCATCCCCCTGCCAAGTTAGTTTAAACCCCCCCCAACAGTACTAGCAAACCTCCCCGCAAGGATGTTGGTCCCGTTCCGGTTCAGGTGCAACCCGTCCGACTTGTACAGGTCCCACCTTCCCCAGAAGCAGACCCAGTGATCCAGGAAACTAAAGCCCTTCCTCCTGCACCAACTCTTTAGCCACGCATTCATCTGCTCTATCTTCCTATTCCTATACTCACTAGCACGTGGCTCCGGGAGTAATCCAGAGATTACAACCTTTGAGGTCCTGCTTTTTAATCTACATCCACCGAATGCATCAAATCTGAAAACAATGTACCCTCACCATATTTATCAAATAAAACCATTAGGGGAAAATTAACTTTCTTTAACAAACGCTAATCTTTCCAATTGTGCATGCACCAGGGTCAATGCACTGCCCAAAAGATAATGAACACACTCTGATGGGTTACCATGAATAGAATAAGCTATGAGAAGGTATCTGAAAAACACAAAAGCTACACGGTGGCATAGTGGTTAGCACTGGTGCATCACAGCGCCAGGGACCCGGGTTCGAATCTGACCTCGGGTGACTGTCTGTGTGGAGTTTGCACATTCTCCCCGTGTCTGCGTGGGTTTCTTCTGGGTGCTCCGGTTTCCTCCCACAGTCCAAAAATGTGCGGGTTAGGTTGATTTGGCTATGATAAATTGACCCTTAGTGTTAGGGGGAATTAAGTACGGGGGTAGGGTGGGATATGTGTACTGTGGGGATTAAAGCAGGGACAGGGTACTGGATTTGAATGATCAGCCATGATCGTATTGAATGGTGGAGCAGGCTCGACGGGCCGAATGGCCTACTCCTGCTCCTAGATTCTATGTTTCTACATTATTTCAGGTTTGCAGATATAGTAACCTGAAACCAATCACTTCCCAGGCTCTCTTAAGTCATCTTTTATATATGACACTGGGGGGTGGGGAAATAAAGGAAATTAACTGGGACAGATCTGAAATAATGATGATATGATCTTTGAATTTTCTACAATCAGCATTTTGACTAAAATGTTCAGCTTTAATACAGTTTCTGACTCTGAATGCAAAAACTGGAGTTAAATTAATCAGTATTTTTCCAATCAGTCTGTTTCCTCAGATTTCTCAGTCTAGCTTTTGTTTGCCTGAAGGCCTCTTTCTGTTTAAAGCAGAACTGAAACTGTTGATTATAATTGAACATTATTTTACAACACAAAAATTAGATTTTTAGGTCTGAAGATGAGGATTTACGTAGATTTTTTGAGATTCAGTAATTTTAATCATGTCTGTAATTGCCTGTTGCATTGCTACACTCATTCTTTTCAATAATACAATGGTCAGAACCTAATTCAGACACTTTTTAAACAATTTTAAATTCAAGTTAAAAGCCTTCCAGCAACATACGGTGATAATTCTTTTCATTTTTGTCCAGTGCCATTATTTGGTGTCAAATATTTGGTCTTATAATACTCCTGTGAAGCGCCTTGGGACGTTTTACTACGTTAAAGGCACTATATAAATAAAAGTTGTTGTTGTTGTTGTCCCAGCGTAGGTTAATTCCTGAGATGAGGGGTTTGGCTTATGAAGAAAAGTTGAGCAGGTTGGGCCTATACTCACTGGAGTTTAGAAGAATGAGAGGTGATCTTATTGAAACATATAAGATTCTGAGGGGGCTTGACAGGATAGATGCAGGGAGGATGTTTCCCCTCGTGGGGAATCTAGAACTAGGGGGCATAGTTTCAGGATAAGGGGTCGCCCATTTAAAACGGAGATAAGGAGGAATTGCTTCTCTCAGAGGGTCGTGAGTCTTTGGAATTCTCTACCCCAGAGAGCTGTGGAGGCTGGGTCATTGAATATATTCAAGGCGGAGATAGACATATATTTGAGCTACAGGGGAGTCGAGGGTTATGGGGAGCAGGCGGGAAAGTGCCTTTGAGGCCAAGATCAGATCAGCCATGATCTTATTGAATGGTGGGGCAGGCTCAAGGGGCCAAATAACCTACTCCCGCTCCTATTTCTTATGTTCTTATGTTAGTAGGCTCCCCTAGAGAATCTTGAATTTTGACATGAAAAATTATACATTCTGGTAATTTTTTAACAGTTTTATATTTCACAATAATCTAAAAAAACAGTGACATTTGGATTTTCAAGACACCAACCAGACCACTACTTCTTCAAAAGTTTCTTTAACAGTCAACATTAAATGAGGGTACTTGCCAGGTTGCCAATCATCAATAATAGGGGTCTTATGTAGGTAAAGGAAAATCAAATCACTATGATTTTTATTTTCCTTTACTTGCATATAACCACATCTATTTGAATTGTCTATTTACAGAATACAATGAATATAACTGGTATGTTACAGAGTTTACACTGCACATACCCTTACAAATGTTGCTTTCTGTTACTTTGAAACGGTCCAGTTGTAAGTAAGAAAGAACGACCCAAATCTATCATTTGAAGTGTCAAATCTACTGATCTAAACAAAGTACCCAAATATAATCTGAAGTTTTAATTATTAAGTATCTAAGTAGTGATTTCAAAGACTACAATTCATCATGGCCATTTTAAATGATTTTAATTGAGTCCATAAGTTGCTCTTGTGTCTAGTTAGTTTTTTTTTTGTGAGTCAGCCAGTGGCTCAGTTGGTAGCACCCTCGCCTCTGAGTCAGAAGGTCGTGGGTTCAAGTCCCACTCCAGGGAGTTGAGCACAAAAATCTAGGCTGACACTCCAGTGCAGTACTGAGGGAGTGCTGCACTGTTGGAGGTGCTGTCTTTCGGATGAGAGGTTAAACTGATGAGAGGTTAAACTGAGGTCCCGTCTGCTCTCTCAGGTGGACTATCTCGCATGGCACTATTTCAAAGAAGAGCAGGGGAGTTATCCCTGGTGTCCTGGCCAATATTTATCCCTCAATCAACATAACAAAAACAGTCATTATCACATTGCTGTTTGTGGGAGCTTGCTGTGTGCAAATTGGCTGCCGCGTTTCCTACATTACAACAGTGACTACACTTCAAAAAGTACTTAATTGGCTGTAAAGCACTGTGGTTGTGAAAGGTGCTATATAAATGCGAGTCTTTCTTTTTTTCTTCCTATTGAGGTCATTAAAAGGGTCATTAAAAGGGTGCCAGCCCTAACTTTCTGCAGCGGGTTTAATTTGCTTTAACAGTGCAAATTCCACAATTTCTTGAAACTCACAGGGAGGTTAATGACGGGGCATTTGCTGTGACACAGCAAATCGTGCAATAATTTGTGGCGGTTCGCAACTCACGAGATATCTCTTCTTCGCCACAAATTGCTGGGTTTTTTACACAGCACTGATGGCATGCGCATTAAACTTGCCGTTATTTTTCCAGCAAATGCTGGGCCAATATTTTTCCAGACTGTTACTCTGGGAAGCTAGTTCATGTGTATTGGTACCTCTGTGAACAGAATATCACAGCTTTGGTTTCTGAATCAAACTTGGCAGTTTGCTAAGGTAATTTAAAACCTCTATTGAGCCTTTGATTAAAGAGTATCCCATTCTTTTGTAGGATATAGTAACCCAAGCAAGACTTTTTAAATACTGGTTTTGCTTGTGTTTCTTTTGGAACATCTTATTAGGGGCAGTGACACAGCAATACTGAAACAGGGCTCCTGTTGTATTATAGATAAATCTCCTCTGCCCGTTATCAATGACCTGAACTTCACTTTTTTGTTCTTTTTTCCTTCTCTCTCTTTATTTCACCTTCAGCCATCAAGCACTCCCCTGCTCCTGGGCCTGACTGGAATCAGGAGGTATATTTTCTTTGTTTTGGGAAGTAAGATTAAAAGCCCTTTTTTTTGGTATATCTTACCAGCTGCCAATTAAAATGGTGGCCGGGCATGATTTTCCTGGCACCATGAATTCAATGGTGGGAATGATGGTAAACTGGACAATCCTAATGAACCTTTAAATAACACTCCTTTCAAGCAATTAACAAGCACATAACTGATGAAAAGCACAAAAATGCAGCTGTGAATTGCACAAAACTTGTTCATAATGTCTCCACAAAATGGAGAGAATGATTCCATTTTTTAAAATTTACCTGTTAGCCCTTGTAATTCCAGTTTAGACTTGTAGTCATCCTCCCTCAATGTATAGTTGGCAACTGGCACTGAAAACTGTTACTGGAGTAGTTCAAACCATTTAAGAATTTTAAGCGATATAAAACTTAATTGTAATAAAGCAACTTAAGAAGTAGCTGCTAATGTAATGTTTAATATCACTTCCTTGTACTTTAAGCCAAAACTTTACTGGTGTCAAGATAATCATTAAATAAAATGTAACACTTTTTCCACCTCTCTTCTGTTGGTAGATGGGGTTGGTTGTACTTTAGCTGGCAGACCGGGAAATCAGCTGCTTTCCCTGGCCCTGCCCCAACCATCATTTAAAGGTGAAATAACAACAGAAAACGCTGGAAAAACTCAGCAGGCCAGGCAACATCCACGGAGAGCGAAACAGAGTTAACGTTTCAGGTCGAAGACCCTTCGTCAGAACTGAGAAAAAAGCTGGAAATGAAACAGATAAAAAAGCAAGTGGGAGGCTGGGGGGAGGAATAAAAGAACAAAAGGGGAGGTCTGTGATAAGTAGAGACATTAAGAGATGCTCAAGGCAAGACGAGATGGTAATAGGACAGGTTAAGAAACAAAAGATGGCTCAGAAGTGTGAAGTGTGAAATGCTGGCAGAATGAAAGACAGCTGTTGTAGGGGAGAGAGAGAAAAAAAAAGGGAAAAGGCACAAACCAAAAGGGTGGATCATTTAAAGGTAGCTGGCTGGCCAAGCATCTGCCGGCTGAGTTCCCTGCTGAGGCAGGGTCAGTTTTAGGACAGTGAGACCCCTCCCTCCACTGTTGTACCGCCTGATTTTTGAGTGGTACAGCATAGGACAGCCCAGGTTGTTATAGTAAATTAGACTTTTCTCCCAATCTCAGAAAATTTGAATCATAGAATGGTTACAGCATAGAAGGAGGCCATTCGGCCCATCGAGCCCGTGCCGTCTCTCTGCAAGAGCACTTCAGCTAGTCCCACTCCCCCGCCCTTTCCCCGTAGCCCTGCAAACTTTTTCCTTCAGGTACTTATCCAATTCTCTTTTGAAAGCCACAATTAAATCTGCCTCCACCTCCCTTTCAGGCAGTGCATTCCAGATCCTAACCACTCGCAGTGTAACATTTTTTTTCGTCATGTCGCCTTTAGTTCTTCTGCCAATCACCTTAAATCTGCATCCTCTGGTTCTCGACCCTTCTGCCAATGGGAACAGTTTCTCTCTATCTACTCTGTCCAGACCCCTCATGATTTTGAACACCTCTATCAAATCTCCTCTCAACCTTCTCTGCTCTAAGGATAACTATCCCAGCTTCTCCAGTCTATCAATGTAACTGAAGTCTCTCATCCCTGGAACCATTCTTGTAAATTTTTTCTGCATCCTCTCTAAGGCCTTCACATCTTTCCTAAAGTGCGGTGCCCAGAATTGGACACAATACTCCAGTTGAGGCCGAACCTGCGTTTTATAACTTCCTTGCTTTTGTACTCTATGCCTCTATTTATGAAGCCCAGGATCCCAGATGCTTTTTTAACCGCTTTCTCAACCTGCCCTGCCATCTTCAACAATTTGTACACATATACCCCTAGGTCTCTCTGTTCATGCACCCCCTTTAGTTTATATTGCCTCTCCTTGTTCTTCCCATCAAAATGTATCACTTCACACTTTTCTGCATTAAATTTCATCTGCCACATGTCCGCCCATTCCACCAGCCTGTCAACGTCCTCTTGAAGTCTATCACTATCCTCCTCACTGTTCACTATACTTCCAAGTTTTGTGTCATCTGCAAATTTTGAAATTGTGCCCTGTACACCCAAGTCTAAGTCATTAATATATATCAAGAAAATCAGTGGGCCTAGTACTGACCCCTGGGGAACCCCACTGTGTACCTTCCTCCAGTCCGATAAACAACCGTTCACCACAACTCTCTCTTTCCTGTCAATTAGCCAATTTTGTATCCATGCTGCCACTGTCCCTTTTATTCCATGGGCTTCAACTTTGCTGGCAAACCTATTATGCGGCTCTTTATCAAACGCCTTTTGGAAGTCCATGTACACTACATCAACCGCATTGCCCTCACCAACCCTCACTGTTACCTCATCAAAAAACTCGATCAATTTAGTTAAACATGATTTGCCTTTAACAAATCTGTGCTAGCTTTCCTTAATTACTCCACATTTGTCCAAGTGACTGTTAATTTTGTCCCAGGTTATCATTACTAAAAGCTTCTCCACTACCGAGGTTAAACTGACTGGCCTGTAGTTGCTGGGTTTATCACTACTGTATAGTTCTTGCACCTCTCTGTAATTTCCCTGCAAATTTGCTCCTGTATGTCCTTCCCACGAGTTGGCGGCTTATAGAATACACCTAGTAGTGTAATGGACATGTTTGTTGTGTAATAACTTCAAATGTAAGGCAATAAATTTCATGTGTTTATTGTTGGAAAGTTAATGCCATGAGCTAATATGGAAGAGATAACGTTGGGATATGATAAAATTAAATCTTGCCAGGTAATCAAATACATTTTTCAATTTCAAATTAAATTGGATTTAGTGATATTTTGGGGTGCTAACAAAATTGTAAGGATCAAAAATTATCTTTTTACCGTACTTTAATATACATTTGTTATTAGTGCTGGTCTGTGCTTTAGCTTTACACTCATTCATAACTAAGAAACACTGAAAGCACAAGTTTGAGAAACAGGACCAATGGTGCATCTCTACAACATGGATACGTAGCATAATGTTTATGTGACAAACTTCTCAACTAATAATCTTGAGAATGTGAGTTCAAATCCCACCGTGGCCGTTTGTGAATTTGAATTCAGTTTTTTTTTAAACAACTGAATAAAGCCGGTTGCAGTAAAAGTGACATGATGTCGGATTGTCGTAAGAATTTAGTGTGGTTCTTTAGGGAGAGGAAACCGGCCTGGCCTACACGTGACTCCCATCCCACACCAATGTGGTTGACTCTTAATTACCCTCTGAAATGGCTCACTGGCAGGACAGAGCCACCAGAGATGGGGATCAGTGGTACACAGTTGGGTGGGAGTGGCCCGGGGAGTTTTTAACATTCAATCTGGAACCCATGAAGTCTCATGGCTTCAGTTCAAACATTTCTCTCAGCCGATGAATCCGTACTCCTCCATGTTGAATACCACTTCGATGAAGCACTGACAGTAGCAAGGGTACAGAATATACTTTGGGTGGGGGAAGTCAATGTCCATCAGCAAGAGTGGGTCAGTAGTCGGAGATGGCCGTTTCGTGAAGGAAATAGCTTCCAGACTGGGCTTGCGGCAAGTGGTACTCATTCTCACCAACCGATATGTCACAGATAGAGCTGTCCATGACTGTACTGGTAGGAGTACAGTCCTTGTGGAGACCAAGTTCCGTCTTCACACTGAGGACACCCTCCATTGTGTTATGTGGCACTACCACTGTGCTAAGTGGGATAGATTAAGAACTTAAAACTGGCATCCATGAGGTGCTATGGGGCATCAACAGCAGCAGAATTGTATTCCACCACAGTCTGTAATCTCATGGCGCATCATATACCATCAAGCCAGATGACCAACCCTGATTCATGCGGAGTGTAGAAGAGTATGCTAGGAATAGCACCAGGCATACCTGAAAATGAGGTGCCAACCTGGTAAAGCTGCAATACAGGACCACATGCATGCTAAACAGTGGAAGCAGCATGCTATAGACAGAGTTAAGTGACCCCACAACCAATGGATCGGATCAAAGTTCTGCAGTTCTGCCACATCCAGTCGTGAATGGTGGTGGACCATTAAACAACTAACGGGAGGAGGAGGCTCCATGAATACCCCCATCATCAATGATGGCAGAGCCCAGCACACGAGTGCAAAAGACAAGGCTGAAGCATTCACAATCATCTTCAGTCAGAAGTGCTGAGTCGATGATCCTTCTCGGCCTCCGCCTGAGGTCCACACTGTCACAGATGTCAGTCTTCAGCCAATTTGATTCACGTGATATCACAAAATGGCTGAGTGCACTGGACACAGTAAATGTAATGGGACTAAAAGTCGATAAATCCTAAGGACCGGATGACCTACATCCTAGGGTTTTGAAAGAGGTGGCCATTGGGATAGTGGACGCATTGGTAGTCATCTTGCAAAATTCTATAGATTCTGGAACGGTTCCTGCAGATTAGAGAATAGCAAATGTAACCCCGCTATTTAAGAAAGAGGGAGAGAGAAAACGGGGAACTACAGACCTGTTGGCCTCACATCAGCAGTTGGGAAAATGCTGGAATCTATTATAAAGGATGCAATAACTGGGCACTTAGAAACTAATAAGATTGGGCAGAGTCAACGTGGATTTATGAAAGGGAAATCCTGTTTAACAAACCTATTGGAGTTCTTTGAGGATGTAACTAGTGGAGTAGACAAAGGGGAACCGGTAGACGTGGTGTGTTTGGATTTTCAGAAGGCCTTCGATAAGGTCCCACACAAGAGGTTGATGAACAAAATTAGGGCACATGGAATTGGGGGTAATATACTAGCATGGATTGAGAATTGGTTAACAGACAGAAAACAAAGAGTAGGGATAAACGGGTATTTTTCAGGATGGCAGGCTGTGCCTAGTGGGGTACTGCAAGGATCGGAGCTTGGGCCCCAGCTATTCACAATCTATATCAATGATTTGGATGAGGGGACTAAATGTAACATTTCCAAATTTGCTGATGATACAAAGCTAGGTGGCAGTGTTAGTTGTGAAGAGCTTCAAGGGGATCACAACAGGCTCGGTGAGTGGGCGAGAACATGGCGGATGGAATATAATGTGGATAAATGTGAAGTTATCCATTTTGGTAGAAAAAACAGAAAGGCAGAGTATTTCCTAAATGGCGAAAGATTGGGGAATGCAGATGCTCAAAGAAACCTGGGTGTCCTTGTACGTGAGTCACTGAAAGTGAATGTGCAGGTGCAGCAAGCCAATAGGAAGGCAAATGGTATGCTGGCCTTCATTACAAGAGGATTTGAGTACAGGAGTAAAGAAGTCTTACTGCAATTATATAGGGCCTTGGTGAGACCACACCTGGAGTACTGTGTACAATTTTGGTCTCCTTACCTAAGGAAGGATAGACTTGCCATAGAGGGAGTGCAACGAAGGTTCACGAGATTGATTCCTGGGATGGCGGGACTGTCGTATGAGAAAAGATTGAGTACACTAGGCCTGTATTCTCTTGAATTCAGAAGAATGAGAGGGGATCTCATTGAAGCATACAAAATTATTACAGGGCTTGATAGGGTGGATGCTGGGAAAATGTTTCCCTTGGCTGTGGATGCTGGGAGAATGTTTCCCTTGGCTGGGGAGTCTAGAACCAGGGGCCACAGCCTCAGGATAAAGGGTAGGCCATTCAGGACTGAGATGAGAAGAAATTTCTTCACACAGAGGGTGGTGAATCTTTGGAATTCTCTACCCCAGAGGGCTGTGGAGGCTCAGTCATTGGGTATATTCAAAACAGAAGTCAATAGATTTCTGACTAATAAGGGCATCAAGGGATATGGCGATAGGGCCGGTGAATGGAGTTGAGGCAGAAGATCAGCCATGATCTCATTGAATGGCGGAGCAGGCTCGAAAGGCCGAATGGCCTACTCCTGCTCCTATTTCTTATGTTCTTATGTTATGGGTCCTGACAACATCCCGACTGTAGTGCTGAAGACCCATGTTCCAGAACTAGCTGCACATCTAGCCAAGCTGTTCCAGTGCAGCTACAACATCGTGGAAAAATAGCCCAGGTATGTGCTGTTCACAAAAAGCAGGAAAAATCCAACCTGGCCAATTACTGCCCCATCAGCGTACTCTCAATCATCAGTGCCATCAAGTTGCATTTGCCCTTCAATAACGTGCTCACCGATGCTCAGTTTGTGTTCCGCCAGGGCCAGTCGGCTACAGACCTCATTACAGCCTTGGTCCAAACAATGAACAAATGTGCTGAATTCCAGAGATAAGTTCTCCTGGTCAACATTTATTCCTCAACCAACACCATAAAAACAACTAACTGCTTATTCATCTTATTTTTTATTTGTGAAACCTTGATTATTGAAAACTGGCTGCCGTGTTTGCCTGCCTAATAGTTCAAAGATAATTCATTGGCTGTGAAGTGCTTTGCAATATCCAGAACTGTGAACCGGTTAGCGAGCGAGATGCACTCTGGGGATTCCTGCCCTACCTGCCTGGTCCTCCTCTGTCTGGTGGTCACCCATTCCCTCTCTGCCTGCACATTCTGAGGCTGCAGGGTGACCACTTCTAGAAACGTGCTTTCCAAGTGTTTCTCCGCCTCGGATGCACTGTAGTGACTCCAGCTGCCGCTCAAGTTCCGAAACCCGGAGCTCGAGTTGCTGTAGTTGGCAACACTTCCTGCACACGTGGTCGTCCAGGCCGCAAGAAGCGTCCAGGATATCCCACATGGCACAGGATGAGCAAATCACAGGACTGAGCTGCCCTGCCATGCCTCTATTTACCAGACTATGGAGGTAATTTAGCAGAAATAAACTTAAAACCTAACAAGAAACACTCAACAGCTACCCACCAATCAGCACTTCCCTCTATTTAGATAGGCTATGAACTACTTAGCAGAAATATACTCAAACAAAACAAAAAAAACTTACCACAAATACTCACCTTATACTCACCTCTCAGCTCGCTTGTGCCAGCGACACCTTTGAATTCTGACGTCACTCCTGCATTGTGTCGCTTGCTGACTGTGTCCCTCGCAGGTAGTCCACTCGCTCAGACTCCCAGGCCTCTGCTCCACGCTGCCTTTATCGCCGGTCTCCGACTCCGTTCCTCCCGCAGGTCCGCTCGCTCAGACTCCCAGGCCTCTGCTCCGCGCTGCCTTTATCGCCGGTCTCCGACTCCATTCCTCTCGCAGGTCCGCTCGCTCAGACTCACTCAGTGTGTGAGGCTAGTGATGCAGTCGGTAGGAAACGGCTTTTGAAGGTGCATTGACTGACCTAGCCCACTGGTCTGAGGTCATGCAGCTTCTTTGGGCACTGGAGCCAGGTTGTGGGGGTAACACTGCTGGCAGTGATGGTCTAGGTGCTGTGGTCCCACAGCGTTCTTTCTGGAGGGCCTCCTGGCTCCAGCGGGTAGAGGACCTCTCTTGCAGTGTTGACCTCCTGCACAAAGCTGGAGTGCTGCGTGCGAGACCCTGGGTGCCCCTTCCCTGGCTTGATGAGCCATTTGTGTTCGTGCTGAGGCACTTTTCCCATTTTTTTAGGTGCAGAAGGGAATTCAGCTTTAAGAGCTGAAGATTCCCATTTGGGAATTCTTTTTAATGTTAATTTTCTTTCAGAAGGTAGTTAAGCTGTAAGGGCTAAAAACTGCATATTTTTACATTATTTTTTCATTTCAAAAGGCATTGCCCCTTTAAGAGATTGACAATGCTTTCTGAAATGACAGCCTCACTTTCAGAGCAGGCTGTTCTAGCTGAATGACGCTTTGGCCCCGCTACATTGGACGAACGCCACCAGGACAGTGAATTAAGTGCTGGGCTAATATTAATTAGTCCCCAGCGCCAAGTTTTCGGTCCTGCCAGCGACACCATTTTCGGTGGCCGTTAACACCCAGCTGCGATGGCACCAGCAGCTTTTGTGGCAGTCACGAAATTCAAGGCCATAACTTTAAACTTTCTTTTAAAGTAATTGGGATATCTCTGTGACATTTTTGACCCTCTAGTATTGTTCATGCAAAAATAACTCGCACAGCAAAAATCAAACAGTAAGGTTGAAATTTAATGCAGAAAAAGAGAGAATGGTTTCCAGCTTAGATACAGTAGGACCCAAAAGTCCGTGGGTCATCTCCCCCGGTGTAAGTGCTGGGGTGTGTCCACAAGGATGTCTGCTCCTGGCCCCGCCAAAGTATTAGAATCAGTGTGAAGTTCTCCCTCATTCGAATTTAACCAGTAGGCACCATGGAGCCTACTGTAGGAGCACATCCTGGATATCCATCAGGGAAGGGGGCACTGGGCAGCTGCTCGCTCTTTAGCCGGCAGACCCGGCTCAATTTTGCCATTACATGGTGAAGGAGCAAGGTCCATAGTGCAGCACACCACCAATGTTGAAAAGAAAAGAGCAGGAGAGAATAAAAATGTAGTGGTTAGGTATAGCAAGATTGGGTTTCACCATCTTCATGCTTGGCTACACCATCTGCAAGCACAATGTCAGCTTTCACACATATGCCAATGGCACCCAGCATGACCTCTTTCTCACCATTGACTCCAGGGTTGTTGCTATACTATCCAACTGCTTGTCCAAGTCCTGGATGAGTGAGCTCAACATTGGCAAAACTGAAACTATCCTGTTTGGCTCTTCCGAGCACCTACATGCCTCTGGCACCGATATCGTCAGCTTCTCTGCCTGTCCACTCAAGCTGATGCTGGTAGTTTACAACCTTAGCATCTTTGACGCTGACCTGAGGTTCCTATGCCCAGTTCACGCTCTGCCTTTCTAACTCTAGATTACTGCTTGTATTCTAACCCCTCCATTCTACCACGGAGGCTGATTTTTCAGCCACTGCCCTTGGAACTCCCAAAATCAAGTTTCACTGCTGCTTCTTTCTGCCTCCAAAAACCTATATTTTTGATTGCAGCATAGGCCTCTTTCTTGCCCTCCCACCAATTCACTTAATTCCTGCTCAGCGTCCACTTCTCCCCTTGTAACGGGCTCAATAACATTATTTTATATGAGTAATGCAATGCAAGTGTAAGTTGTTATTTTAAAACTCTGTAGCTTGTAGGATGAAGGAAAAACAGAGGTAAGGAGTTGTAAAATGTTGAGGTGCTGTTAAAAAGTGAGTTGGAGTAGGAAAATAAAATGTAATTTTATTCCAAATTAATGGTTTGTAGATAATTGACATTTTTGGCAATGTAGTTAAGTTGAATTAGCCTTGGCTAATGTAGAGCAGTAGCCTAAATGTGATACAATTACTTTCCATGGGTATCATTAGAATACATATCATTGCTTCAGTAGAACAAGTTGCATTTATATAGTGTCTTTGATACAGAAAAATGTTCTAAGATGCTTATAGAATCATAGAATAGTACAGCACGGAAGAAGGCCATTCGGCTCATTGAGTCTACGCGGCTCTTTTGAAGAGCAATACAGTTAATCCCACTCCTCTACTCTTTCCCCATATCCCTGCAATGTTTTCTCCTTCAAGTATTTATCCAATTCCATTTTGAAGGCTACTTTTGAATCTGTATCCACCACCTTATCATGCAGTGCATTCCAAATCCTAACCACTCACTGTGTAAAAAAGTTTTCCCTCATGTTGCCTCTGGTTCTTTTGCCAGAAATCACCTTAAATCTGTGCCCTCTGGTTATTGACCCTTCAGCTATTGGAAACAGTTTCTTTTTATTTACTCTATCTAAACCCTGTATCAGGTATATAAAAAGGAAGAGAGTAGCTAAAGTAAACGTTGATCCCCTAGAGGATGAGTCTGGGGAATTGATAATGGGAAACAGGGAAATGGCGGACACTTTGAACAAATATTTTGTATCAGTCTTCATGGTAGAAGACACTAAAAGCATCCCAATAATGGATAATCAAGGGGCTATTGGGGGGGGGGGGGGGAACTTAAAACAATCACTATCACTGGAGAAAAAGTACGAGGCAAACTTATGGGACTAAAGGTGGACAAGTCCCCTGGACCCGATGGCCTGTATTCTAGGGTCTTAAAAGAGGTGGCTGCAGAGATAGTGGATGCATTGGTTGTAATCTACCAAAATTCCCTGGATTCTGGAGAGGCCCCAGTGGACTGGAAAACCGCATTTGTAACGCCCCTATTTAAGAAATGAGGGAGACAGAAAGCAGGCAACTATAGACCAGTTAGCCTAACATCTGTCATTGGGAAAATGCTGGAGTCCATCATAAAGGAAGTAGTAGCAGGACATTTAGAAAATCATAATATAGTCAAGCAGAGTCAGCATGGTTTTATGAAAGGGAAATCATGTTTGACAAATTTGCTGGAGTTTTTTGAGGATGTAACGAGCAGGGTGGATAAAGGGGAACCAGTAGATGTCGTGTATTTGGATTTCCAGAAGGCATTCGATAAGGAGCCACATAAAAGGTTACTGCACAAGGTAAGAGCTCATGGGGTTGGGGGTAATATATTAGCATGGATAGAGGATTGGCTAACTAACAGAAGACAGAGAGTCGGGATAAATGGATAATTTTCAGGTTGGCAAACTGTAACTAGTGGGGTGCTGCAGGGATCAGTGCTGGGGCCTCAACTATTTACAATCTATATTAATGACTTGGATGAAGGGACCGAGTGTAATGTAGCCAAATTTGCTGATGATACAAAGATAGGTGGGAAAGCAAATTGTGTGGAGTATGCAAAGAATCTCCAAAGGGATATAGATAGGCTAAGTGAATGGGCAAAAATCTGGCAGATGGAGTATAATGTGGGAAAATGCGAGGTTATCCACTTTGGTAGGAAAAATAAAAAAGCAAATTATTATTTAAATGGGGAGAGATTACAAAATGCTGAGGTACAGAGGGATCTGGGGGTCCTTGTACATGAATCGCAAAAAGTTAGCATGCAGGTACAGCAAGTAATTAGGAAGGCAAATTGAATATTGGCCTTTATTGCAAAGGGAATGGAGTATAAAAGTAGGAAGTCCTGTTACAACTGCACAGGGCATTGGTGAGACCACACCTGGAGTACTGTGTACAGTTTTGGTCTCCTTATTTAAGGACGGATATACTTGCATTGGAGGCAGTTCAGAGAAGGTTCACAAGGTTGATTCCGGAGATGAAGGGGTTATCTTATGAAGAAAGGTTGAGCAGGTTGGACCTATACTCATTGGAGTTTAGTAAAATGAGAGGGGATCTTATTGAAACATATAAGATACTGAAGGGGCTTGGCAGGGTAGATGCAGAGAGGATGTTTCCCCTCGTGGGGGAATCTAGAACTAGGGGGCATAATTTTAGAATAAGGGGGCACCCTTTTAAATCGGAAATGAGGAGGAATTTCTTCTCTCAGAGGGTCGTGAATCTTTGGAATTCTCTTCCCCAGAGAGCTGTGGAGGCTGGGTCATTGAATATATTTAAGGTGGAGATAGACAGATTTTTGAACGATAAGGGAGTCGAGGGTTATGGGGAGTGGGCAGGGAAGTGGAGTTGAGGCCAAGATCAGATCAGCCATGATCTTATTGAATGGCGGAGCAGGCTCGAGGGGCCAAATGACCTACTCCTGCTCCTACGTCTTATGTATGTTCTTTTAAACACCTCTATCAAATCTCCTCTGTTCTAAGGAGAACAACTAGCTTCTCTAGTCTATCCACGTATTTGTAATCCCTGATCCCTGGAACCATTCTAGTAAATCTCTTCCGTACCCTCTCCAACGCCTATACGTCCTTCCTAAAGTGTGGTGCCCAGAATTGGCAAAATACTCCAGCTGGGGCCGAACTAGTGTTTTATATAGGTTTAGCACAACTTCCTGGCTTTGTACTCTATACCTCTATTTATAAAGCCCAGGGTCCCATATGCTTTAATTACCTCTTTGTTAACCTGTCCTGCCACCTTCAAAGATTTGTGCACAAACACCCCCAGGTCTCTCTCTTCTAATCTAGGCTGACACTCCAGTGCATTGCTGAGGGAGTGCTGCACTGTCAGAGGTGCCGTCTTTCAGATGAGACATTAAACCGAGGCCCCTTCTGCTCTCTCAGGTGGACGTAAAAGATGCCATGGCACTATTTTGAAGAAGAGCAGGGGAGTTAACCCCGGTGTCCTGGCCAATATTTATCCCTCAATCATCATATCAAAAACAGATTATTTGGTCATCATGTTGCTGTTTGTGGGAGCTTGCTGTGCGCAAATTGGCTGCTGCGTTTCCTACATTACAACAGTGACTATACTTCAAAAGTACTTCATTGGCTGTAAAGCGCTTTGGGACGTGCGGTGGTCGTGAAAGGTGTTATATAAATGCAAGTGTTTCTTTCTTTCTTGCCCCCCCTTTAAAATCGTATCATTTAGCATGTAACTTGGGGGTCCAGGTACATAGATCATTAAAATGTCATGGACAGGCATAGAAAATAATCAAAAAGGCTAATGGAATGCTGGCCTTTATATCTTGAGGACTAGAATACAAGAGGGTAGAAGTTGTGCTACAGATATACAAAGCCCTGGTTAGACCACACCTGGAGTACTGTGAGCAGTTCTGGGCACCACACCTTAGGAAGGATATATTGGCCTTGGAGTGAGTGCAGCGTACATATACCAGAATGATACCTGGACTCCAAGGGTTAAATTATGAGGAGAGATTACACAAACTAGGGTTGTATTCCCTGGAATTTAAAAGGGCAAGGGGTGATCTGAACGAAATTTTCAAGATATTACGAGGAACGGATAGGGTAAATAGAGAGAAACTATTTCCGCTGGTTGGGGACTCTCGGACTAGGGGGCATAGTCTAAAAATTAGAGCCAGACCTTTCAGGAGTGAAGTTCGCAAACACTTCTACACACAAAGGGTGGTAGAAGTTTAGGAACTCTCTTCCGCAAACGGCAATTGATGTTAGGTCAATTGTTAATTTTAAATCTGAGATCGATAGATTTTTGTTAACCAAAGTTATTAAGGGATATGGGGCAAAAGCGTGTATATGGAGTTAGGTCACAGATCAGCCATGATTTCATTGAATCGCAGATTGAGGGGCTAAATGGCCTACTCCCATTCCTAGGTTTGTCTCTTCTTCTTCCTATCAAAACGTATAACCTAACACTTTTCTGCATTGAGTTTCATCTGCCACGTGTCCGCCCATTCCACCATCCTGTCTATATCCTCTTGAAGTCTATTACTATCTTCCTCCCTGTTTACTACACTTCCAAGTTTAGTGTCATCTGCAAATTTTGAAATTGTGCCCTATACCCACAAGTCCAAGTCATTAATGTATATCAAAAAAAGTGATCCTAGTACTGAACCATGGGGAACTCCAGTGTATACCTCCCCCCAGTCCAAAAAACAGCCATTCACCACAACTCTCTGTTTTCTATCCCTTAGCCAATTTTGTATCCATGCTGCTACTGCCCTTTTATCCCATGGGCTTCAATTTTGCTAACAAACCTAATATGTGGTACTTTACAGAGGCAAGAGGAAAATATGGACTCTGAATCAAAGAAGGATAGATTAGATGAGCTGACTAAAAGAGGTGGATTTTAATGAGGGTAGGAGGTAAGTCTCATGGGCAAGATGAGCTTGTTGAGGACAGGAGATAGAAACTAGTCTAAAGGAAGCAAAGATGGGGGCCATACCAATGGAAATGGCAGGGATGGAAAAGATTTTACTGGTGACTATGGCATTGATGGTGGAGGTGAGGGAATGGTTGAACACATTAATAGCTGCAGAGTTATCATGATGAATGGAGGGCCAATGGCTAGGCAGCTATTTACAACTATGAATTATTTTCTCACCAGTTGAAGAAAAATTTTGTTACTACAGCCAGAAGCTGTGAATTGTTCAAATGACCAATTAGGCTAACCCTTCAATCACTATGCCTCCCCTGTTTGGTCTTCTCTCCCAAAACAGTCTTCATAAAGGCTACCTTAAAACCTATTTTTTAGATTGTGCTTTAGTTTCATCCCCAATTCTTCAACACCCACGTCTCCTGCTTGGCAACCACCCTTTTGTAAAGAACTTGGAGCCATTTTTCCATATATGGGGTGTAGTGCAAAAGACAAGTTGTTGTTGAAGAACAAGTTATTATATTCAGAAGCTATACATTGTGCAAATTACATATCTTCTCATCAGTTGAAGAACAAGTAGTTACTACAGCTGAAAATGAACAAACTACAACTTGCACTTTAGTGCTTTCAGCATAGCAAAACATCCCTCAGTGGTTAAGACATATTTGAATAGGTAAGGTTTGAGGAAGCTCTTGAAAGTGGGGAGAAATGTGGCATGGTGGAAGGGTTTGAGAGAAAACCTTGTATTTGTATAATGCCTTATCACATCTGTCAGATACATCTCAGAAACCTTTGTGTACAATAAATTGTTTTGAAGTGCAGTGACTCTCATTATGTGGGTAAATTTAGCAAGATCCCACAGTAAGAACTTGAATTACCAGTTAATTTGTTTGGATGGCCTTGAGGGACAAATGTTGCCCAGAACACCAGAGGAACCCCCTATTCTTCAAATAATGGTTTTGGATCTTTAAAATCCACCGGAGCCATTAGAACAATCAAATGAGGCCTCAGTTTAACATCCCAGCCAAAGGACAGCACCTCAGATATTACAGCACATCCTTGGAACGATATTGGAATTATGAAATCAAATTCTCATTTAGAAGCAAGAGTGTTACCAACACAGCATTCCTCCCTCTAACAATGACACCCCAAACAAATGAAATGGTAATTCATAGGAACAGGAGGAGGCCATTCAGCCCCTCGAGCCTGCTCCGCCATTCAATGAGATCATGGCTGATCTGCGACCTAACTCGTCAGAACTGAGAAAAGAGCAAGAAATGAAACAGATAAAAATGCAAGGGGGAGGCTGGGGGGAGGAATAACTATGGTAAGTAGAGACATTAAGAGATGCTCAAGGCAAGACGAGATGGTAATGGGACAGGTTAAGAAACAAAAGGTGAAGTGTGAAATGCTGGCAGAATGAGAGACAGCTGCCGTAGGGGGAGAGAGAGAGAGAAAAAAAGGAAAAAGGCACGAACCAAAAGGGTGGATAAAATGTATATATATGTGGTAGGGGCCGAGGTTATGATCTGAAATTGTTGCCTTTGGCCCATATCCCTTAATGCCTTTGGTTAAAAGAAAGCTATCAATCTCCAATTTAAAACTAACAATTGATCTATCATCAATTGCCATTTGCAGAAGAGAGTTCCAAACTTCTACCACCCTTTGTGTGTAGAAGTGTTTCCTAATTTCACTCCTGAAAGGTCTGGCTCTAATTTTTAGACTATGCCCCCTAGTCCTAGAATCCCCAACCAGTGGAAATAGTTTCTCTCTATCTATCCTATCTGTTCCCCTTAATATCTTGAAAACTTCGATCAGATCACCTCATAACATCTAAATTCTAAGGAATACAACCCTAATTTGTGTAAATTTCTTTCATCTTTCGGTGGCATAGTGGTTAGCACTGGTGCCTCACAGCGCCAGGGACCTGGGTTCGAATCTGGCCTCGGGTGACTGTCTGTGTGGAGTTTGCACATTCTCCCCGTGTCTGCGTGGGTTTCCGCCGGGTGCTCCGGTTTCCTCCCACAGTCCAAAAATGTGTGGGTTAGGTTGATTTGGCTATGATAAATTGACCCTTAGTGTTAGGGGGGGATTAAATATGTGGGGTTATGGGGATAGGATGGGATATGTTAGGGGGAATTAAATACGTGGGGTTACGGGGATAGGGTGGGATATGTGTTGGTGCAGGCTCGATGGGGATTCTGTGTGAGAAAGCAGGGACTGGATTTGGATGATCAGCCATGATCGTATTGAATGGTGGAGCAGGCTCGACAGGCCGAATGGCCTACTCCTGCTCCTAGTTTCTATGTTTAGGCACTTTACAGCCTTCCGGACTCAATATCGAGTTCAACAATTTCAGATCATAACCTCGGCCCCTACCACATATATATACATTTTATCCACCCTTTTGGTTCGTGCCTTTTTCCTTTTTCCCCCCCTCTCTCTCCCCCTACGGCAGCTGTCTCTCATTCTGCCAGCATTTCACACTTCACCTTTTGTTTCTTAACCTGTCCCATTACCATCTCGTCTTGCCTTGAGCATCTCTTAATGTCTCTACTTACCATAGTTATTCCTCCCCCCAGCCTCCCCCTTGCATTTTTATCTGTTTCATTTCCTGCTCTTTTCTCAGTTCTGACGAAGGGTTTCGACCTGAAACGTTAACTCTGTTTCTCTCTCCACGGATGTTGCCTGGCCTGCTGAGTTTTTCCAGCGTTTTCTGTTGTTGTTCCTAATTTGTGTAATCTCTCCTCGTAACTTAATCCTTGGAGTCCGGGTATCATTCCGGTAAATTTACGCTGCACTCCCTCCAAGGCCAATATATCCTTCCTAAGGTGTGGTGCCCAGAACTGCTCGCAGTACCCCAGGTGTGGTCTAACCAGAGCTTTGTATAGCTGCAGCATAACTTCTACCCCTTTGTATTCTAGTCCTCTAGATATAAAGGCCAGCATCCCATTAGCCTTTTTGATTATTTTCTGTACCTGTTCATGACATTTTAATGATCTATGTACCTGGACGCCCAAGTCTCTTTGGACCTCCAGTGTTTTTAGGTTATCATCATTTAGAAAGTACCCTGTTCTACCCTCACATTTGCTTACAATGAAATCTATTTGCCACAGTTTTGCACATTCATTTAATCTGTCGGTATCCTTTTGTAATTTTATGTTTTCGTCCACACTGCCTACAATTCCACCTATCTTTGTGTCATTGGCAAATTTGGATATTTGACTTTCTATGCCATCATCTAAGTCGTTAATACTGTGAATACTTGAAACCCCAACACTGATACTTGTGGGATACCACTAATCACCTCCTACCAATTTGAGTACCTACCCATTATTCCGACTGCCCGTCTCCTGCGGCTCAGCCAATTTCCCAGTTATTAATGTTTGTGGGATCTTGCGATGTCACTCTGACACATGCATATGCTGTAGGAGCTTGCGGATTTGGGATATATGGTCTGAGGGATGGCCAGTCACACTTCCCTCCTCCAGCTGAAGAGGAATAGAGTGGAGGTGGAGCGCCCTCCCTTCCCGGAGAGGGAACGAGTACCTGGAGCACCTCCCCATCTCTATTCTAGCTCCTCCCCTATTCCAGGTCGAGCATCCGCCCCGCCCCTATTCCAGCTCCCGCCCCGCCCCTATTCCAGGTCGAGTTTCCGCCCCTCCCCTATTCCAGCTCGCGCCCCCTCCCCTATTCCAGCTTCCGCCCCGCCCCTATTCCAGGTCGAGTTTCCGCCCCTCCCCTATTCCAGCTCGCGCCCCCTCCCCTATTCCAGCTCGAGCTCCGCTCCGCCCCTATTCGAGCTCGGCCTCCGGCTGCAGCTTCAGGGACTCGGCGGCGTGTGCCACATCCCACTGTGACGTCACGCGGGCCGACTCGCTGCCTCCGCCGCCATATTAGTAAAAAGTAACCCATTTACGGGCTTCTCGGTTCCCCCGGAGTTTTCACCCACACCCTCCGTCGTTGAGCGAAAACAACCGCTCCCCTCCGTGTTAAATTTATGAAGCCTCACTGCTGACAAGAGAGAAGCAGCAGCCGCCCCCGACCCTCCTCGAGCCATGTCGACTCTGACCCAGAGGAGCTCCGGCCTCGTCCAGAGGAAAACCGAAGCTTCCAGGAACGCGGAAAAAATCTCTGACGACGACGAGGACCGGAGGGATGAGCAGGACCAGGAAGACGAGAAATGCGACTCCAAAGAAACTCGCCTGACCCTGATGGAGGAGGTCCTCCTCTTGGGCCTGAAGGACCGGGAGGTCTGATTTGTTTTATTGGGTTTCCGTTAGATGCAACAAAATTTCTGGGTTTTTTTTGAAGTACGCGGTCTGATTGATATAAAAGTGTAGGCCTCCAGTATTGTATCAGTCAACCTAACCTCATTAAACGGAAGGACTTCAGGGGAGAGGCGGGTTTTTAGAGATGATTGACGTACTTGCTGACCAATGGTGAAGGAAGCAGCTGTTCAAAAAGAAACGTGGGATGGAATCGGTCCAATAGGACTGAAAGGAGGGTGGGTCTTCCGCGCATCAAGTGCGGTTGGTTGTAAAAGTACACAATGCCCCCCACTTTAACTCAACACCAGCTCAGTTCCGGTTGCAAGCTGACTGAAGGCTTGGTGTTGGTGATAGGAATAATAATAATGCAACAAATATACCTACTGTAGCTGGCCTTGTCGTTAAATGGACAGACCGTGCCATTTTTTTTCTGGCGGGGCACTGATCTGGATAGGAGATAAAAAGAAAGAACTGGAAATCTGAAATTAAAACACAAAGTTCAGGACCATCAACTGCTGAAAACATGAGGGGTTAATGTTTTGGGTAGAGACCGTGTGAACAAAGCTAACATAAAGGGTCTTTTCATGAAACATTAGCCTAACTTTTTTTCTTTTCAGATACTGATGGACCTGCTGTGCACTTCCAGTATGTTAATTATTTAATGCCTGCTATTTTAGAAATGTCTGAAGTTTGGTGCCAAGGAAGGCATGCATAATAATTACTAAAATATATACTTAGTGTAACAACTTTGTTGCTGAAATCTTAATGTTTGTAGAGTTTGCCTTTACATTTATTTTGTAAAAACTCTGAACCTTGATAACAGGGGGGTTTAAAATACTTTTAACAGTTGGGCTTCTGGATTTGCTAAACGTGTCTGTATGGCTTGCCATTACTTTAAAAACGTTTGTGAAGCCTGTTGGTATCGTACAGTACTGTTCAATGGTGGTTTGTATTTTTAAGTAAAAGTATAGTAGAATTTTTTAGGCCAGGATACTTATTTGTTATAAACTGAATTTTCGGAATAGTCCTGATCTAAATCCAAAAGCAAATCCAGACTTCTCAAATTTTCCATGCACAGTATAAAAAGTGTGCTTATTGATTTTTCCATTAAAAAAATAATGCTTTTTGCCCCTTGATTTGTGGTTGCAGTACTTCAATAAAGGACATGCCCATAGCAAATTTTGCTTATGAAGATGTTTGATTTAAATGGTATTTATATTTTTCTCCATTTCTTGAGTGCCTTTCTTGCAGAACTTTCATGTACAAATTTAGAAAACCTCATCTACACTGCAAGTTCTTTACTCTGAGTTTTGGGGGCAAACTAATGTAGGTTTGAGGTTACTTGAAATCAGTTGTTGTAAAACTGAGCTGCGCTTGAACTGTTAAAATAGGAATTAAATTAACTGGTTCAGGCAATTTTGTGTGTTGTAGCAATGATTCAATGTTTGTTGTGTATTTGGTCAAGTACATCTTTAATGAAGATTCAGGTTGTCTTCCATTAGAAGTGTATCTCACATTTAGGTGTTTGAACTGTTGTTAAAGGGAAGGTTCACATTTCCCATTTTTACTCTTGTGCAGAGTACTGCAGGTTGGAAGGTATTGTCTTTTATATTAAACTAAGCTCCCCGGATGCAAATTATCCCATGGCATTTCTTTTAAGAGGAACAAGGAGTTTTTCTATTGTCTTGGCCAACATTCTTCTCTCAACCAACACTACCAAAAACAGGTTATTTGTTCATTTTCTGGGACCTTGCTGTATGCAAATTGACTTGTGTTTATTGACATAACAGTGACTACTTCAAAAGTAATTGAACTTGACTTGTCTGCAGCCTTTGACATGGTTGATCACTCCATCCTTCTCCAACACCTCTCCACTGTCGTCCAGCTGGGTAGGACTGCACTCGCCTGGTTCCATTTTTATCTTTCTATTCGAAGCCAGAGAATCCCCTGCAATGGCTTCTCTTCTCACTCCCGCATCGTTACCTCTGGGGTCCCCCAAGGATCTACCCTTGGCCCCCTCCTATTTCTCATCTACATGTTGCCCCTTGGCGACATCATCCAAAAACACAGCGCCAGTTTCCACATGTACGCTGATGACACCCAGCTCTACCTCAGTACCACTTCTCTCAACCCTTCCGCTCTCTAAATTGTCAAACTGCTTGTCCGATATCCAGTTCTGGATGAGCAGAAATGTTCTCCAATTAAATATTTGGAAGACTGAAGCCGTTGTTTTCGGTCCCTACCACAAACTCCGTTCCCTAGCCACTGACTCCATCCCTCTCCCTAACATCTGTCTGAGGCTGGACCACACTGTTTGCAACCTTGGTGTGATATTTGACCCTGATATGAGCTTCCGACCACATATCCGCAGCATAACTAAGACCGCCTATTTCCACCTCCGTAACATCAGCCCGTCTCCGCCCTTGCCTCAGCTCATCCGCTGCTGAAACCCTCATCAATGCCTTTGTTCCCTCTAGACATGACTATTCCAAAGCACTCCTGGCTGGCCTCCCACATTCCACCCTACGTAAACTTGAGGTGATCCAAAACTCGGCTGCTCGTGTCGTAACTCGCACCAAGTCCCGTTCACCCATCACCCCTGTGCTCCCTGACCTACATTGGCTCCCGGTTAAGCAATGCCTTGATTTCAAAATTCTCATCCTTGTTTTCAAATCCCTCCATGGCCTCGCCCCTCCCTCTCTCTAATTTTCTTCAGCCCTACAACCCCCGGAGATATCTGCGCTCATCTAATTCTGCTCTCTTGAGCATGTCTGATTATAATCGCTCAACCATTGGTGGACGTGCCTTCTGTTGCCTTGGCCCTAAGATCTTGGAATTTCCTCCCTAAACCTCTCCGCCTCTCTACCTCTCTTTCCTCCTTTAGACGCTCCTTAAAACCAAGCTTTTGATCACCTGCCCTAATTTCTCCTCATGTGGCTAAGTGTCATTTTTTTGTCTTTTAATACCCCTGTGAAGCGCCTTGGGACATTTTACTATGTTAAAGGCGCTATATAAATACTTGTTGTTGTTGGATGTGATGCGCATTGGGACTTCCTGAGGATGTGGTATGGTGCTATATATCAAATTTATTTGTTCCTTTATGGTTTCATCTGCGCAAAAGCTTTCATTTGTAGGTTCAGATCATTTATTAGCTAATTACAATCTAACATAGAATATTACAGTTTATAATGCAGTTCAAATTTACCATTTAGAAATTTAAAAAAAAGAAATACCTAGTCTAAAAGGTTGCAGTATATGTGTCAGTAAAATAGCAATAATTTTATGATTTTAATAAAATGAGAACAGTTCATTATGTCCTACAGTGGTACAATAATGTTAACATTAATGCTGAATAAAACCTTAGTCTGTTTAGTCTGGGTTTATATAGTCAACATAGGATGCACTGCAGTAACTTGCCAACGCTTTGACAGCACCTCCCAAACTCGTGACCTCCACCACCTAGAAGGACAAGGGCAGCAATTACATGGGAACAGCACCACCCCCAAGTCGCACATGATCCTGATGCCGTTCCTTCTTCGTCGCTGGGTCAAAATCTTGGAACTCCCTACCTAACAGCATTGTGGGAGTACCTTCACCATACAGACTGTAGTGGTTCAAGAAGGTAGCTCACCACCACTATCTGAAGGGCAGTTAGGGATGGGCAATAAATGCTGACCTTGCCAGCGATGCCCACGTCCTGAGTGAATTTTAAAAGAAGGCAATTGTGCTACCGATAAGATCAAAAATAAATTGATGCAACTGTTTTGCAAATATAGTCACGTTGGGTATTTGTAGTTGCTCTGATCCATTTTACAGGATTCACATTTTTCCCTTCCAACTAATTTTCTTGCTCCTGAGCTGAAGCCATTGATGCCTTGCTGGGGTAAAGTCTTGTGGTCCGTGGTCACCCTCTGTTATTTTGTTCAAATGACCATTTTTCATATGTGAACATAGACTGCAAGTGTCAGGATATTTAACTGTCAGGTATTGAAGCTCAGCCTGATTCTGTCCTGATATGACATAACATCCAATTATGTGTGTTTCCAGGAGGAGTCAGCCAGGTGTGTTTTCTTCTCCCTGCCCTAGACCAGCTGATTGCTGATGAATCCGCTGACCTAGCACAGTTCTTTGAATGAATCTGGCTTATAAGACACTGCTTTAAGCAGAGAATGGGCATAGAACATATGTAATTGGCAGTAATACTACAATTTTGCTACCCAAAGTTGCTGCAAACTAGACAAACAATATCATCTATTGCATGTTGAAGAATTATGGTCTTGCTTTGGTGCTGAAAGAAGTTAGTAAATAGGAAAATTGTTTGGTAGCATTGCAGAACAGTTGCAATGAATGTGCTGAAACATTTGGATTGTTCCAGCTTCAATATTGTACTTGTAGAGTAAGTAAAAGGCAGAGCCATGAAGCTGAGCCAAACATATGTCCCCATCTCTGTTTTTAGTGTAGCAGCTGCACATAAGTGCTTCCATGGAAACTGCTCCTTCAGACCAGTCTTGGAATGTTAAATACAAAAAAAAAATGAGAGTGGGTGTACTGTTGAGATTTTGTTCAATCGTTTTCTTGTATAGACTTTCCTTGTTTTGTGAATAAGACTGAATTGAAAACTTACTGTGAAGTAAAATATGTTGGGATTTGGGATATTACCTGCAATTCTTACATGGTGAATTCCTGATTATAATCAAGTCACCTGGTACAATACAAGGAATAGATGGGGATGAGAGCCAGGGGTCATCCTGATTATTGATGCATCTTGCAGGGCCAGTTACCGTACTGTGTTCCCAGTGGCTTGGAACAAATTCCCCGTTTTCGTCTTAGTGTGGAGTTCCCGAAAAGGAAGACAATTTTAAAAAGTTGTCTGAAAATGGTACAATAGTGTTGGTTTAAAAAAAAGTCCTACTTTTTTTTTAAAGAAAGCTGGTTATTGCACATCAAATAGTGTACTATAAAGGCATAAGTCAAATCCAAATGGTTTTACTTCACCCATTGTAATCAGTATCTCCTGATATACTATTTACATTTTATAGTTTTATGTATTCAGAGTATTCATTTTGCATTTTAACTATAATATTCTACAGAAGCACTATGCTGAATAGAAAGCGCAATGTAAAAAAAGTGAACACTACATGGGACATGACTTTTTATATTCAGTTGAGGTACAAAATGCTATAGGGTAAAGTTTCAGCTTTGGGCACAATCGGGAAATTGCGCCCGAATTGTGCTGGTTAGATTACAGTTCAAGTTTCCGCTAAAACTCATTTACATAAACGCAAATGTAAAATCTTCCATGAACCAGCGCAATTGGGCAGCTTAATAATAAAACGTAATCGTTTTTGTTTTCTTTCCATTAAAATCTATTTATTGATGTATTTGAGTGTGGTGACCTGGCCCAGTTTTATTAATACAGCTGAAAATGGGTTTATCACAAAAAAATAAGCATTTTTAATAAGTGTCCAGTCGTTCTCTACCTGATTTAAAATTACAAAAAATGACTTTTACAAAAAAACTGTACTTAACCATTAACAAGTGTCAGCTGTGGCTGTAGCACACTCGCTTCTGAGTCAGAAGTTTGTGGGTTCAAGTCTCACTCCAGGGACTCCCTGAAAGGCGCTATATAAATGCAAGTCTTTTCTTTAAGATACTAAGTATTTTCAAAGGCTATAATTGTAATGGTGCTTCATTTGAAGACATTGAGCACAGTAAAAGGGATATTTATAATTACTAACATATCTCCCATGGCATTGGTCAGTTAGAGGATATGCTGTTCTTTTATTTGACACATCCTATCAATTATTGACCTACAATGTATTATTGTTCATCTCCTGCAGCATTGCGCATGGACAAAACAATACCATCTCTTTCTGTAACTATTTTTGCTTTCTCATGCTCAGATTCTTTTTATGCCACTCTCTCTGTCTTGGTCTTCCACCCTTTTGCCCTCTGTTGCTCTCTGGCTGTTGCACACTTTTCTCACTTGTGCCTGCAGAGTGTAATCCAAGCACCAGCCAAGTACATCAAATTAAGCCTAAAACTCCAGATACAAGGGATTTACAACACCACAAAACAGCCAAGTAAGAATAAACATTTTAATTAAGAATCGTTTAACTTTTCATGAATTTCTTGTGCTGAAAACACTTATACCAGTACATTTTTATCTGGGGAAAAGTTGAACATGGTATTCAAACCAAATTTAGAACATTTTTGTCAAGATTTCCTTAGTGCTTTCTGTTACATGACAGTTTTTGGTAGCTTTCAAAAAATAGAGATTTGATTGCTGGGTTTTCTGCTGCTTGCTTGTTCTTCATTGGTAGTTTTTCTTTCTGCTATGATAATCAGGGACAAAGTTAACAGTCACTTGGACAAGTGTGGATTAATTAAGGAAAGCCAGCATGGATTTGTTCAAGGCAAATCGTGTTTAACTAACTTGATCGAGTTTTTTGATGAGGCAACAGTGAGGGTTGATCAGGGCAATGCGGTTGACGTGATGTATATGGACTTCCAAAAGGTGTTTGATGAGGTGCCACATAATAGGCTTGCCAGCAAAGTTGAAGCCCATGGAATAAAAGGGACAGTAGCAGCATGGATATGAAATTGGCTAAGTGACGGGAAACTGAGAGTAGTGGTGAACAGTTGTTTTTCGGACTGGAGGGAGGTATACAGTGGTGTTCCCCAGGTGTCGGTACTAGGACCACTGCTTTTCTTAATTACATCGAAGCTGCTTACCCCCAAAATCTCTCTCGTTAAGGTATTCTAAAAACTGACCACCCTCTTGGGGCAATAATGCTTTCTTGCATCTGTCTGTATCTACCCCTTTTTACCTTGGTTTTTATCTTGTCTGCATGACTCAGCCTGTACATCCTTGAGCCTTTAGTTTGAATGCCTCCATCATATCCCTTCCCAGTTTTCTCCTGTCTAAGATGAGTTCTACTTTTGTGAGTTTATCTTTTTTTTGTCCCTACATGCTTCCCGTTGTAACAATTCTCTAACTGCACCCAGTACTCTTGGGTGGAACATGACCAATGCTCTATACCATGGCAGGGCAACTTCCTTTGATTTACAACAACTACTTCCATTTATATAAGAACATAAGAAATAGGAGCAGGAGTAGGCCATTCGGCCCTTCGAGCCTGCTCTGCCATTCAATGAGATCATGGCTGATCTTCTGCCTCAGTTCCATTCACCGGCCATATCCCTTGATGCCCTTACTAGTCAGAAATCTATCGACTTCTGTTTTAAATATACCCAATGACTGAGCCTCCACAGCCCTCTGGGGTAGAGAATTCCAAAGATTCACCACCCTCTGTGAAGAAATTTCTTCTCATCTCAGTCCTGAATGGCCTACCCTTTATCCTGAGGCTGTGGCCCCTGGTTCTAGACTCCACAGCCAAGGGAAACATTCTCCCAGCAACCACCCTATCAAGTCCTGTAATAATTTTGTATGCTTCAATGAGATCCCCTCTCATTCTTCTGAATTCAAGAGAATACAGGACTAGTTTACTCAATCTCTTCTCATACGACAATCCTGCCATCCCAGGAATCAATCTCGTGAACCTTCGTTGCACTCCCTCTATGGCAAGTCTATCCTTCCTTAGGTAAGGAGACCAAAATTGTACACAGTACTCCAGGTGTGGTCTCACCAAGGCCCTATATAATTGGAGTAAGACTTCTTTACTCCTGTACTCAAATCCTCTTGTAATGAAGGCCAGCATACCATTTGCCTTCCTAATGGCTTGCTGCACCTGCACATTCACTTTCAGTGACTCATGTACAAGGACACCCAGGTCCCTTTGAGCATCTGCATTCCCCAATCTTTCACCATTTAGGAAATACTCTGCCTTTCTGTTTTTTCTACCAATGTGGATAACTTCACATTTATCCACATTATAATCCATCTGCCATGTTCTCGCCCACTCACTGAGCCTGTCGTGATCCCCTTGAAGCCTCTTCACATCCTCTTCGCAACTAACACTGCCACCTAGCTTTGTGTCATCAGCAAATTTGGAAATGTTACATTTAGTCCCCTCATCCAAATCATTGATATAGATTGTGAATAGCTGGGGCCCAAGCACCGATCCTTGCGGTACCCCACTAGTCACAGCCTGCCATCCTGAAAAAGACCCGTTTATCCCTACTCTTTGTTTTCTGTCTGTTAACCAATTCTCAATCCATGCCAGTATATTACCCCCAATTCCATGTGCCCTAATTTTGTTCACCAACCTCATGTGTGGGACCTTATCGAAGGCCTTCTGAAAATCCAAATACACCACATCTACCGGTTCCCCTTTGTCTACTCCACTAGTTACATCCTCAAAGAACTCCAATAGGTTTGTCAAACAGGACTTCCCTTTCATAAATCCACGTTGACTCTGCCCAATCTTATTATTAGTTTCTAAGTGCCCAGTTATTGCATCCTTTATAACAGATTCCAACATTTTCCCAACTACTGATGTGAGGCTAACAGGTCTGTAGTTCCCCGTTTTCTCTCTTCCCTCCTTTCTTAAATAGCGGGGTTACATTTGCTATCCTCCAATCTGCAGGAACCGTTCTAGAATCTATAGAATTTTGGAAGATGACAATCGATGCGTCCACTATCCCAATGGCCACCTCTGTCAAAACCCTAGGATGTAGGTCATCCGGTCCTTGAGATTTATCGACTTTTAGTCCCATTAATTTTGCTAGTACTGTTTTTTTTACTAATAATTTCTTTAAGTTCCTCATTCTCACTACATTCTTGGTTTTCTCGTATATCTGGGAGGCTTTTTGTATCTTCCTCCGTGAAGACAGAAACAAAGTATTTATTTAATTTCTCTGCCATTTCCTCATTCCCCATTATAAATTCTCCCGTCTCTGACTGTAAAGGACCTACATTTACCTTCGCCAGTCTTTTCCTTTTTACATACCTATAGAAGCTTTTACAATCCATTTTTATATTTTTCGCTAGTTTGTGCTCATATTCCATTTTCCCTTTCTTTATCAATTTCTTGGTCCCCCTTTGCTGATTTCTAAAAAGATCCCAATCCTCAGGCTGACCGCTTTTTCTGGCAACTTTATAAGCTTCCTCCTTTGACTTATGATGTGGAGATGCCGGTGTTGGACTGGGGTGGACAAATGTGAGAAGTCGCACAACACCAGGTTATAGTCCAACAGCTTTATTTGAAATCTCAAGCTTTCGGAGCTGCTCCTTCGTCAGGTGAAGTGAAGTGAAGAGATGCATATAGGCACAGCATATATAGTCAGAGAACACTGCCAGATGATTACAGTTAATCTTTCTAACTGCCCTTTATCACACCTCGGCAGAGAGATAATCATGGCAATCACCCAAGACATTTCAGAGAAGCGCGACACTGAGCCAAAGGAGATATTAGGAGGTATGACTAAAAGCTTGGTCAAAGAGGTAGGTTCTAAGGAGCCTCTTAATGGAGGAGAGAAAGTTTGAGAGGCAAAGAAGTTTAGGGTGGGAATTCCAGAGCTTAAGGCCTAGACAATTGAAGATATGGCTGTCAATGGTGGGGTGAAGGGAGTTTGGGAGGGGGGGTGCACAAGAGGCCAGGGTTGGAGGAATGCAGAATTCTCTGAGGGTTGTAGGGCTGAAGGAGGTTAGAGATGGGGGGTGGGTGGAGGCAAACGATGCTAGTTATGATAGGAGGCCGGCTACAAGAGCAATAGAATAGTTGGGTCTGGAGGTAAAAAAGGCATGTATGAGGGTTTCAGCAGCAGATGGGTTGAGGCAGGGGTGGAGATGGGCAATGTTAGAGGTGGAAGAAGGCAGTCTTTGTGATGGAAAGGGTATGGGGTTGGAAGCTCAGTTCGGGGTCAAATTCGCCATAGTTGCGAACAGTCTGGTTCAGCCAGAGACTGTGGCTGGGGTGGGGTTCGAATTGGTGGCCTGGGACCGGAGTTTGTGGCAGGGGCTGAAGACACTGGTTTCAGTCTTCTCAATGTTAATTGGAGGAAATTGCAGCTCATTCAAGAATGGATGCCAGACAAGCAGACTGACAACACAGAGGCAGTGGAGGGGTGGGGAGAGGTGGTGGTGATGCAGACCTGGGTGTCGTCAGTGTACATGTGGAATCTGACATGTCTTCAGATGATGTCGTCAAGGGGCAGCATGTAAATGAGAAATAGAAGCGCGCCAAGGATAGATCCTTGGGGGCAACTCGAAAGGCATTGCAGGAGATCCCTGGTTACGATTGGGTAGGTAAGTATAGAACCAGACAAAGGCAGTATCACTCAGCTGGGCAATGGAGGAGAGACGTTTGAGGAGGAAGGCATGGTTGACCGTGTCAAAGGCTGCAGAGGTTGAAAAGGATGAGGAGGGATAGTGCACCATGGTCCACAGACTATGTAACTTGTGACTTTGATTAGGGCTGTTTCAATGCTGTCACAGGGCTGAAACTTGATTGGAGAGGTTCAGATATGGAGTTGGGGGAAAGTTGGGCATGGATTTGGGAGGCGACAGCATGTTCAAGACTTTGAAGAGGACAGGGAGGTTGGAGATGGGGCAGTAATTTGCAAGCACAGAGGGTTCACGGGTGGGTTTTTTGAGGAGATTGTGATGATGGCAGATTTGAAAGGGAACAGTGCAATACCTAAGGAGAGGGAACAATGTAAGGCACCATGGGGGCCAGCAGGTTGGGTGGTCAGCAGTTTAGTGAGCATAGGATTGAGAGAGGTGGAGGTGGGCGTCATGGACAAGATGAACATGGAGTGGGCATGACTGAAGATAGGAGAGAAACTAGAGAAAGATGTGGATCCAGGGCTAAGTCAGTGGTGAATCTTGGTATGTTTGCCATGATGGACAAAAGGGAAGCGGAAGAGGCAGCTGAATAGATGGTCTCTATCTTAGTGACGAGGAAGTCCATGAGCTTCTTGCATTTGTTATTGGAGGGAGCAGGGGAGAGAGGTTGAATGAGATAGTTGGTAGTGGAGAAATGAAGCCGGGGTTATCTTTCTATTCCAGGATGATCCTGGAGCAGTGAGCAGTTTTGGCAGAAAAAGAAAAGAAAGACTTGCATTTATAGAGCGCCTTTCACGACCACCGGACGTCCGAAAGCGTTTTACGGCCAATGAAATACTTTTAAAGTGTAGTCACTGTTGTAATGTAGGAGGAGAGGAGAGCAGGGCCCGACAGTTCTTGATGTGGTCTAGCCAGATCTGGCGATGAATGGCTAAACTAGTTGTGTGCCATTTACATTCAAATTCGTGCCCCTTGAACTTAAGGAAGTGAGTATGGGGGCCATGCCAGGGGGAACAACGGGCTGGGAGCATGAGCAGAGGTGTTGTGGCGAATGGAGGGCCGAAATTTATCAACACTCTTAATTTTTTTTTGCCACCACGCATCCTGCTTGTTTTTTTGACAACATGAAAATGAAAGGCCGGAACGCACCAACTGGCCCATCAAACCTGTTTTATGCTGTAATCGTGTGACTTCTACACTGTATCATCTCCATTCTCCCTCCTCTTTCCCCCCCCTCCTCTCCCCCCCCCCCTCCCCCCCTCCCCTCCCCCCCCCCTCCTCTCCCCCCTTCCCCTCCCCCACCACATATCAACCATGTAATTTGGGAGAGACAAAAAGAAAAATCCTCATGCTAATTTAGGAACCAACTCTCCAACCCAACAAGTTCTAGGAGACACACCTCCCAATTCCACCCCTAATACCTACCTAAGTTTTATATTAGCTTATGTTGGCCAACTCAGGAACTCATCCAGCTCCCTTTTGACTACTTGCAGCGAATCTGTACTCACTGCATGTACCCACAACTTGTTCCAGAAGTTTGATCTCTGCAAAAATAAGTACTTCTTAAATCTAACCGTTCTATGCTTGCTTAAATTGAATGCATGTCCCCTGATCCTTACCTATCCAGCTCAAATAGCCTTTGCACATGGACTGTCTAATCCTTTCGTTATTTTAAAGAATTCTGTCAAATCTTTTTTAAAGTTTAACTAGAGTAAAGAGCTGTAGCTCTCTAAGCCTATTGTGGTAATTAAGGGCCTTTAAACTAAGTATCAATCTCGTGGCCTTCCTCTGAACCTTTTCCAGGGCCTCTTTCACAACTGTCATGTGAACGAGCCGAAACTGGACCGTGTTCTGGATAGTCTTGCAGAATCACTAATATTAATAACTAACTTCTGTCCATCTGAATGCAACCTGTTCCTTTATCCAATCCAAAATCTGTTGCCTTTTATTTAGTAGCTTTTGTGCAGCACCTCATTAAAGGCTTTTTGCAAATCAAGATGTACAATGTCGACCAGGCTACCAACATCCACCAACCGAGTAAATTCCTCAAAAATTCAACCAGGTTAGTGAGACAGGACTACCTTTTCCAGAAGCAATATTGAAATTCTCTAATAACCCCTCCTCTGTAATGGTGGTCGTACAGTGTATCTCTAATGATCTCTTTTAGCAATTTGGGTATAACTGAAGTTAAACGAATGTGCCAGTAATTTCCCGGCTCTGGCCATTTAAATATAGGCACTGCATGGACCTCACTCCAGTCGCTGGGAAATATCCCAGACCACCTCCATAGTCTGAGAGTCAACCCAAATCAACAGCAATTTGCGTGAGTGAAATATCAAGTCCAAATGGTGGAGACCTTCAAGTAAAAACCTTAGAGAAGGTATTAAAAAACACAAAATATAATATATGTAAATTTAGTTATGTTGTTATGAAATGTGTAATTTTGATTTTATTTTGTTTATAACCTTATTTGGGACATTATAAATTTCAGCTACTGAGGACAAAAATGGTGGACAATTTTTTAAATTTGGTTAACTTTTTTTTATTAAACATATTTTTGATAGGGTCTTCTGACTGGTCATTCAGGGTTACTTGTTTTTATAAGTCCTTAGTTTTTATTGACAATTTTCTCATCATTTTCCTTGATTTTGATTTGTATGTTCCTTATCCCATCAGTTCTGATTTGGCTCCAAGTAAAACAGCAGCAATCAACAATGTGTGACAGAGAGAATATTATAGGAGGTGTTTATTGTATACAAGGCTTTTAATATATTAGCTGTAGATAATAAATATATTATGCATATTATGTTGTGCATTTTTGGTCACCTGTGAGATCTGGGTTTGGTCATGGTCCTTCCGTATTGATTTTGCAATCTCTCAAGCTCTTTAGAAGACTCGCGTTGAGGATTGAAATGGATTGTGACCAAATTCTGTAGATAGTATTTGGACTTTGCCAAGCCTGTGTAACATTTTTGATATCGGGGTGTGGAATGAGAGAAAAAAATGACACGTTTTGCCCTGGTTAGCTGAGCTAAAGGTGTTAGAAATGATTTGTTTTAATACTGTTGTAGCTGTGTATGATTACTTCAGTGCAAACCCCATTTTACTCATTGCAGCAATCTGTAGCTGCTTGCCAAGTGCTAACACTAGCTTTGTGGTGAAATTGATTGTTCTTATTGACAGATTATTTAAATCAATGTTACATTATTTAATAGGTTAGTTGATTCTTTTTAACTAGGCTAATGTGCGGTGTGGAAAAGTCAATCTCTCCCAGACTTTGAGAGCAATGTCATACTAATAAATAGATAGCTTTGATTTTTGGCTTGTTAGGGTTAATACAGAAGTGTTTATGGTGGTCACTGTAGGTAGGTAACTCAGTGGTACAGTTATTGTGAAATCATAGCTAATCTTTACCTTGTAAAGTGCTGTTGCATTTGACCAAACAAGTCCAAGGCTAGTAGAGTTAAGTCAATAACTTTTCAAAATTGTCATGGATTGTGTAATTCAAACTATGTAAATATAGGACCTAAACTTCAGTGCATTTATGTGAGCAAATGTGTTTTGCTAAAGCTTCTCATGAAGTCCAGGAAATCCATAATTTGGAGGAGCTATTAATTTTATGTAACTTTTTTTTGTTTCTGTAATTTTGTGCTCAATAGGTGAGGGATGTTGGTACTAGGTAATGGAACACTTTCTGTTTTGGGCACCTAGTATCAGAGGATACAGATTTAAGGTGATTGGCAAAAGAGCCAGAGGCAACTTGAAAGAACTTTTTTTTTACACAGCGAGTTTTTGTGTCTGGAATGCAACCTGAAACGGTGGTGGAAGCAGATTGAATAGTAACTTTCAAAAGGGAATTGGATAAATACTTGAAGGGGGAAAATATTTGCAGAGCTATGGGGATTGAGCGAGGGACTGGTACTAGTTGGATAGCTCACAGATAGTACAGGCATGATGGGCTGAATGGCCTCCTTTTGTGCTATATCATTCCATAATTCTATGATATTTAATGAAAACACCAAGAAGCCAATGTTTTTTATTTTCAAGGTTCTCTTGGTGGGGAAAACAAGGTTGGAAGATCGTAAGGGCCATTGCTTACCCAACTGAAATTCGAATCCATACCTCTTTCACCTTGAGGATTGATTTGGTGCTCTCATTGTCACCGCCATTCAGAAACTTCAGCCCAAGTCTTAGCAAGCAAGTTTCATTGGGTCCTTGCCTTTGTCTTCAAATCACTTCATGAACTTAAACTCCTCATCTGAGCGATCTTTTCCAGCCATACATAGAGGGAGTTTGCAAAGTTTGCCCTCAATGTTGACCCTTTCCTATTTCTGTGACCAAATGGATTTTTGCCTCTTAAATTTTTTATTTGTATTCCTAGAAACAGCATGTCACACAAAGTATTTCTCAGCAGAAAATCATTCAGTTTAGGCAAGACAGTTTGGCTACAAGGGCTCCAGAGGATGTGAGTTACTAATGCCTGAGGTGTTAATTGTGATTGAATGGCTCCAGTCGATTCACTGAACATCTTTACCATTGCCAAAGTTTGGCTTTCCGTTCAATATTGATGAAAGGCTGTTGATTCTAATATAGTTATGAGCGATGCAGTCATCTACTGCTGTTTATTTCAGTATAACTGCAGAGGCGGTCTCCTGTCTTCTTTGACATGGGTCAAAGAGTTAGGCCCAGTCCTTGGTAGTGGATTTGATTGACGGCTGTATCTGAGACCTTTGCGTAGGCAACAGGGTTATTGATTGGCTACAGTCCTCTTTGACGGGCAGTGTTAGGAATGCTAGCAGGAAAAGTTTTATTAAAGACAATTTTGCAGAATCTGTTGATCTGCAGAATATCAACAAATCAGTTCCAATCTCCAAGGCTGTACTGATTATAGCCGTTGGTAGTTCTAACCATCTAATAGATATATCTATCTGTTTAGCAACAATGGTCTATAAATTGCTGTGGCAGGTCAATAAACGGTGCCGTTAGTTAGACTTGCCCTTGCCCATTTAATCTCTGTGATATTTTGCCTTGCAAGTTGCTGGAAGTGTGAGATAGAAACGGCGCGGCGCCTTCTACAGGGCATCTGGGATCTGAGGGAACAGGGTGAGCAACGGTGTATCTCCTTAACCAATCAGATTGAAGGATTGTGAAATTAACAGCGCAAGGGCTGAACAAGGAAGTGTAAGTTAGAAGTGTAATGGTGAATTTAATGTCAAATCAGGTACAGAAAGGGAAAGAAAGAGATTACGAAATTGAGAGAGAGAAAAGGAAGGCAAAGAATTTATTTAAATTTTATTTAAAAAAAAATCTCAATTAAAACCTGTTCATTTACTTGTCTTATGAAAATAAAAGCACTTGTGGGTTCAGAGCCTGAATGTCATCAGTCTGGTAAGAGTTTATGCTCAGTTTTGAAGGAAGGGGAATTTACGCGATGGCATGTAATACTTTCTAGTAGCTAGTGTACAAAGTAAAGGTTCTCTTATGATCCCTCAATCTCGCTTATGATCCCTCAATCTCGCTACTGTTTATTTAGATATTGGGCAGAAAAAAACACACCCTGGATCACATGGGACACGAGGACTGGAGAAAAGATGCTGAACTCTAGAAAGGATCTAGTGTAAAAATCCCCAAAATATGACTCCGTGTTTTCCTTCCACATACTCTATCCATTGGAGTATTTATCTGGATGGATTACAGCAGCGGTTTTCAACTAATCCGTGAGAAGGTTTCAGGGGTCCGTCAGTTGGTTTGTCCCATCAATATACAGGGGAGATTACTGATGTTTATGACATAGTCTCCCCTATATATTAGTTTAGATTACATGCTCAAAATTCTAGTGAGGCTTGGCCCCAACCTTCTGACGCCGAGGCAAGAGTGCTACCACTGAGCCAAGCTATAACAGTAGATGTACTTGTATAATGATAATTACATATAATGGACTAGTCCTGAAAACCAATTTGCCTGTTTAACAAATGTTAAACATTTTTTTGAACAGAAATTGGGTTAAATTGATAGAACTTTAGTAACCAGGGTTTCAGCCCTGACAGAAATGCATTCAGTGCCGTATAAACATTTGTCACCTCATTAACATCTTGTTGCTGCAATTTCAAATGTGAGTTTTGCTACCTTAGTTGTGCTTTGTTTTAAAATCATTAAGGAGCCTCCGAGTGTAGGCAGAACCTGCCTGTTTAAATATGCTCTTTTGCCAGGTGAGTGGAGTGCTGCTTGTATGCAACACCAGCTTGGTACTGGAGCATCTTGTCATCAACAACAACAACTTGCATTTATATAGCACCTTTAACATAGTAAATGTCCCAAGGTGCTTCACGGGAGCATTCAGATAAAATTTGACACTGAGCCACATGAGATAGTGGGACGGGTGACAAAAATCTTGGTCAAAGAGGTAGGTTTTAAGGAGTGTCTTAAAGGGGGAGAGGTAAGAGGTTCAGGAAGGGATTTCCAGAGCTATGGGCCTAGGCAGTAAAGTCAACATTCACTCACTCCACTGTGCTCACCAGCACTTTTTAAAATTAAAGTGCCAATGAGTGGAGCAAAGCACGTGTTGACTGTGATCAGCATTTAACACATGTTCCACTCACTGGCACAAGGACATGTTTAAATAGGCAGGTCTCTGCTGCATCAGGAGGCTGCAATAATTGGCATATAGTAACGTCTACAATGTTTAAACCTGCTTTTTGCAGTCTCTAACAATATTCTCACAGACACACTATCTACATAGAAAATGAGCTTGTTTTAAGTGGCTTGCACGAGTACAATTAAAATAAATTTGACCTGAAATATTGTGCTCAAAATATCAGTGCCTTTATCAATTTCCCAGATATCAGAGGTAGCTGAAAGGCGTTGACATGTTAATTAGTCATGATATTTTAAGCAAGTCTTTTAAAGGTGCATGATCTATAGAGTAGAAGGAAAGTTATTTAGCAGCACAGAGGAAGTTATTTATGAGGGAAGCTAGCCAGGCTTATTTTTGCTGGTAATACTCCTGAATTAGTTCAGTTTTAACTTTTAGCCAGCATTATTGATTTTTACCTACCAAGGAAGCTTTGCATGTCTTTCTGAAATGCACACTTTCTCTGGGGACATATGTTGCTATTCATCCCATGTGGACACAATACAAATCTCGATTAGCCACTTGGGTGTTGCTAAAATGAACTGTATGCATGTGTCTATTGTCTTGCAGCATGAGGATTATTTTCTATGTGAAATTAAACTTTTAAAAAATTATGTTCTCTGCCTCAACCACCAACATTTCTGACAGCATTTTGTGAGTTTGAGCATGTTAGCTGTTGCTGACCAGGCCTCTAACCCCCAACTCTCACTCGCCTGAATCTTGACCTTAATGGACAAAACTAGGATCTCTGCTTCTGCCATTAATAGAAGGGATACTGGGTTCTGCATACTGTATGGAAAGGATTCTGACTGCTGTGTACTATGGACAGGAATTCTTGAGATTGTAAGCGCATTGAAAAGAGTGAACTAGTGAGGTAGGAGCAGGACTGAGGGAAATAGATAGCAGTGCAGGAAGGGGGATTGAAGTTGAGAGGGAAATGGGTGGCTACTAAAGGTGGAGGACAGGGGAATTGGGTGGCAACAAAGGGAAGGGGGGAAATGGGTGGTGAGGAGAGGGAAGGGGGAAATGGATAGAATCATAGAATGGTTACAGCACGGAAGAAGGTCATTCGGCCCGTCGTGCCCATGCCGGCTCTCAGCTAGTTCCACTCCCCTGCCCTTTCCCCGTAGCCCTGCAGATACTTATCCAACTCCCTTTTGAAAGCTGCGATTGAATCTGCCTTCACCACCCTTTTAGGCAGTGCATTCCAGATCCTAACCACTCGCTGAGTAAAAAAGTTTTTTCTTGTGTTGCCTTTGGTTCTTTTGCCAATCACCTTAAATCTGTGTCCTCTGGTTCTCGACCCTTCTGCCAATGGGAACAGTCTCTATCTACTCTGTCCAGACTGCTCATGATTTTGAACACCTCTATCAAATCTTCTCTGCTCCAAGGAGAACAACCCCAGCTTCTCCAGCCTATCAACGTAACTGAAGTCCCTCATCCCTGGAACCATTCTTGTAAATCTTTTCTGCACCTTCTCTAAGGCCTTCACATCCTTCCTAAAGTGCGGTGCCCAGAATTGGACACAATACTCCAGTTGGGGCCAAACCAGTGTTTTATACAGGTTCATCATAATTTCCACACTTTTGTACTCTCTACCTCTATTTATGAAGCCCAGGATCCCGTAAGCCTTTTTAACTGACTTTCTCAACCTGCCCTGCCACCTTCAACGATTTGTGCACACAAACCCCCAGGTCTGTCTGTTCATGCACCCCCTTTAGGATTGTACCATTTAGTTTATATGTCCTGTCCTCTCATTCTTTCTACCAAAATGTATCACTTCACACTTTTCTGAGTTAAATTTCATCTGCCACGTGTCCGCCCATTTCACCAGCCTGTCTGTCTTCCTGAAGTCTAATTTGCCTCATCACTGTTCACTATACTTCCAAGTTTTGTGTCATCTGCAAATTTTGAAATTGTGCCCTGTACACCCACATCCAAGTCATTAATATATATCAAGAAAAGCAGTTGTCCTAGAACTGGCCCCTAGGGAACACAACTGTATACCTTCCTCCAGTCAAAAAAACAACCGTTCACCACTACTCTCTGTTTCCTATCACTTAGCCAATTCCGTATCCATGCTGGCACTGTCCTTTATTCCATGGGCTTCAACTTTGCTGGCAAGCCTATTATGTGGCACTTTGTCGAAAGCCTTTTGGAAATCCATGTACACTGCTTCAATCGCATTACCCTCATCAGCCCTCTCTGTTGCCTCATCAAAAAACTCGATCAAGTTGGTTAAACACGATTTGCCTTTAACAAATTCGTGCTGGCTTTCCTTCATTAATCCACACTTGTCCAAGTGACTGTTAATTTTGTCCCTGATTACTATTTCGAAAAGCTTCCCCACTACCGAGGTTAAACTGACTGGCCTGTAGTTGCTGGGTTTATCTTTACACCCTTTTTTGAAGAATGGTGTAACATTTGCAATTCTCCAGTCCTCTGGCACCACACCCGTATCTATTGTGGCCAGTACCTCCGCGATTTCCGCCCTCCATTCCCTCAGCATCCTAGGATGCATCCCATTCGCTCCCGGCGATTTATCTACTTTTAAGTACAGCCAGCCTTTCTATTACCTCTTTCAATTTTTATCCTATCAAGTGTCTCCACTACCTCCTCCTTCACTATGTCTATGGCAGCATCCTCTTCCTTGGTGAAGACAGATGCAAAGTACTCATTTAGTACCTCAGCCATACCCTCTGCCTCCATGCATAGGTCTCCTTTTTGGTCCCTAATCAGCCCCACCCTTCCTCTCACTACCCTTTTACAATTTATATCCCTATGGAAGACTTTTGGATTACCTTTTATGTTGGCTGCCATTCTTTTCTCATACCCTCTCTTTGCTCTTCTTACTTTCTTTTTCACTTCTCCTCTGACCTTTCTGTATATAGCCTGATTCTCAGATGTATTTGCAACCTGACATATGCGCTCTTTTTCTGCTTCATCATATTCTCTATCTCTTTTGTCATCCAGGGAGCCCTGACTTTAGTTGCCCTGCCTTTCCGTCTAGTGGAAATGTACCTCAACTATACCTGAACTATTTCCTCTTTAAAGGCAGCTCATTGTTCCATTACAGTTTTGCCTGCCTATCTTTGATTCCAGTTTACCTGGGCCAGATCCGTTCTCATCCCACTGAAATTGGCCTTCTACCCCCACCCCCCCTAGTTAAACATTTTTACTCTAGATTGCTTTCTGTCCTTTTCCATAGCTAATCTAAACCTTATGATACTATGATCACTGTTCCCAAAATGTTCACTTACTGATATTTGCTCCACTTGACCTACCTCATTCCCCAGAACCAGATCCAGCAATGCCTCCTCCCTCGTCGGGCTGAAAACATATTGATCAAGAAAGTTCTCCTGAACACACTTCAGAAATTCTTCCCCTTCTCTGCCCTTTACACTATTTCGATCCCAGTCTATATTAGCACAGTTGAAGTCCCCCATTATTACTACTCTATAGTTCTTGCACCTCTCTGTAATTTCTTTGCAAATTTGCTCCTCCATATCTTCCCACTATTTGGTGGTCTATAGAATACACCTAGTAGTGTAATGGCACCTCTATTATTTCTTAACTCTAGCCATATAGATTCTGTCCTTGACCCCTCCAGGACATCCCCTCTCTCCAGCACTAACATTCTCCTTAACCAAAACTGCCACACCACTTCCTATCTTTCATCCCCAGTCTTTCCTGAACACCTTATACCCAGGAATATTTAATACACAATCCTGCCCTTTTTTGAGCCAGGTCTGTTATTGCCGCATCATATTCTCGTGTGGCTATTTGTGCCTGCAGCTCACTTACCTTATTTACTATGCTTCGTGCGTTCACATACATACACTGTAAACCCATCTTTTTTTAAATTCGTTCATGGGATGTGGGCGTCGCTGGCAAGGCCAGCATTTATTGTCCATCCCTAGTTGCCCTTGAGAAGGTGGTGCTGAGCTGCCGCCTTGAACCGCTGCAGTCCGTGTGGTGAAGGTACTCCCACAGTGCTGTTAGGGAGGGAGTTCCAGGATTTTGACCCAGCGATGATGAAGGAACGGCGATATACATCCAAGTCAGGATGGTGTGTGACTTGGAGGGGAATTTGGAGGTGGTGGTGTTCCCATGCGCCTGCTGCCCTTGTCCTTCTCGGTGGTAGAGGTCGCGGGTTTGGGAGGTGCTGTCGAAGAAGCCTTGGTGAGTTGCTGCAGTTCATCTTGTAGATGGTACACACTGCAGCCACGGTACGCCAGTGGTCAAGGGAGTGAATGTTTAAGGTGGTGGATGGGCTGCCAATTAAGCGGGGTTCTTTGTGTAAGGGGTGACCTGCGGCTCTGTGCTTAGCCTGGGTGCTAGTGCGAGGTTAGGCCTTGTTGCCTGTTCTGGTCTCCAGCCAGCCTGATAACACTAGACACCTGTGAGTGGTTCGACCCACTCGCCCTTGCGGTTCTGACACTGGACTTAGGTGCGAGAGCAATAATGCAGAGAAAAACTCAGGTGGACCCGGTCGAATAGTGCGAAATGGAAAATCTTTATTGCATATTATTCAAGATTACGAGATGCACGTCATAAGCACAGATTAATGACAGTACAATCTCACACACAGTTATGAAACTAATTTTAGGGAAACGAGGAGCGCATGACACATCGTAAAAGGGGACACACATTATACTTATCCTTAAAACTTAAACCCTCCCCTATCAATACCTGTCCTAATCTAGATTTGTAGGATCGAGACTCATGCTCACCACTCGTGATAACTCGGAGAATTCCGAAACTCTGCTCGGATGTTTTTACCGCAGCACCTGACTATCCACGTGTTGATCAGGGGTCTCTGTACCCCACTTGTTTACTCGTCTCTGCTCCGGCTAGCAGGCTGGACCGTCTGCTGTCATGAAGATCTGTGTTGTCCTCGGAGTTCCGATACTACTCAAAGAAGAGTCTTCCTGTGCCCTCACACCGGTTCGATAAAACTCGAAGAAGGGTCTTCCTAGGCAAGGAAGTGTTTATTCGACTTACAGGCGCGGTCGGGGCTTACTGACCGTGGCGATGCGTATTGTCGTCTTCTTCTCTTCTCATCTCATCTCATCTCATCTCATCTCCTCTCGGGCCTTCGGTTCCAACACCGTTTACCGACTTCTCGGGATGGTGCGCCCGTTTCAAGGCCTCACAGCCCAGTTCTCCACAGATCTTCGCGGCAAGCCACGAGGTTGATCCTAGCGGATCAGAGTCCAGAGCCGTCAGGCAAGAGAATAAAAGTTCAACAGCCTTCCAGCGAGTCAAAGCAGCAAGCGCAAGAAGAAGCAGAGCGATGGACGGTTGTACCTCACAGTTATAGTGCTGTAATTCCTCTTTTCCCGCCCAATCTTAATGTCTATCTTTTGTCAGGGTTTTGGCGCTCAAACTTCTTGTATAGGGTGATCTCCGTCTTTAATGGGTTTCGGTGATACTTGTAACTGTCTGAGTACCCGTTAATATTTCTCCCATTGTGGAACCGGCTAGTAGTCTCCCTGGAGGGGTTTTGGGGCTTCCAAATGCTTTCTGTAAGTACCCGCAAACGGCTCTCTCATCGTAGAGTCGTGGGGATTTTGCATATTAATGTCTTTGGATGGGTCCTTGATCGCTCGGTACAATAGCCCTTATTCGCACCTGGGAGACCGATTCCAGTATTTATGTATAAAATGCAAACCCATCATGTCTTGTCAATTATCTCAAATGTGCTGAGTCCTGTACGATCTTGCTCAAATGTTTATTGGAACGCCATCTTGTCTGCCCATTGAAAGTCTAGAACTTTCTGCCACGAGGCGTGGCGGCCATTTTACAGGCTGTTTGTGTCCGTTTTGAAACCTGACAGCATTCTGCTGAAATAAAGCTGTTTGTACGAAACTTTATGTCTCCTTCTTATTTTATAAAATCGCGATAATTTTGCGAATTCTACATTTGTCTTGGATGATGTTGAGCTTCTTGAGTGTTGTTGGAGCTGCATTCATCCAGGCAAGTGGAGAGTATTCCATCACACTCCTGACTTGTGCCTTGTAGAGGGTGGAAAGGCTCTGGGGAGTCAGGAGCTGAGACACTTAGTTTGACCCCACCTAATACCTCACTATTTCTTACTTTAGTGCTCTCTACCTCTCCCAATCCTGTGAGCACTTTATTTCCCCTTTCTAATGTTACATCCTGGTGCCCATCCCCTTACCAAATTAGTTTAAACCCTCCCCAACAGCGCTAGCAAACCTCCCTGCAAGGATGTTGGTTCCGGCCCTGTTGAGGTGCAACCCGTCCGGCCTGTACAGGTCTCACCTCCCCCAGAACCAGTCCCAATGCCCCAAGAATCTGAAGCCCTCTCTCCTGCCACACATTCATCTGCTCTATCCTCCTATTTCTATACTTGCGCGTGGCACTGGGAGTAATCTAGAGATTACTACCTTTGAGTTCCTGCTTTTTAATCTCTTTTGTAGCTCCCTAAAATCTGTGTGCAGGACCTCATCCCTCTTTTTACCTATGTTGTTGGTACCAATATGAACCACGAACTCTGGCTGTTCACCCTCCCCCCTCAGGATGCCAATGAAGGGGAGATGCGTGAAACTGGGATTGTCACTTTGGGGTGGAAAGAGGGGAAAAGGTGGAATCAGTGTTTTGGGATGGAGGAGGGAAGAGAGTGCCAGCATCAACTGGGGATTGGGAGGGAAGGAGTTCCAGCATAAACTAGGGGTGGGATGGCAGAAGAGTACTGACTTAGCTGGGTTCAAGGTGAAGAATGCCAGGGTGAGAAGATGCTATAATGAACTGGGAGTGTTTGAGGAGGAGAGAGAATCTGTGAAAGGATGGGGACTTGGTTCAGTTACAGTGTTTCTGTGGACTGGGTCTGAGGTAGAATGCCTCTGTGAACTTGGACAGGAGGAGCATTTGCACGAAAGTGATGAGGTAACTTCTGGGCAAAATGATGGCTTGGTTGGTCTGCTGAAAAACCAAGTGTCACTATTTTTCTGTTTTTCAGATTAAAAATCCATGCAAGTACAAAAATTAACAAGAATACATAATTTTTAGAATAAAATGGGGAGTAATTAGTAGGTTTTTGCAGAGTTTACTGTAGTAGTGTCTTTCTTAATACTCTGGCTTATAGTCAATGGGATCCAGAGTTTTAAATTTGCTTTCTGGGAAGAACCATGGTCTTATTAATGTGTGATCCTATCCTGTAAAAACAGACTATGTTCTTCCAGAAATATGGCAACTGTGCACTACTTCTGTGCTGTCTTCATAAATTGAGGATGAAAGTGGCTACATTTGTTGTCTCATTTTATTTTCAGGAGTTTGCTGGTGAATGTGCTGCTTGTTTAAGAATACAGTTTCACTTGGGTGTAATGGAATAACCCTTTTAAGTTGTTTCCATGACATCATTGTGCATCATTGTTTCCCCTCTTAAAGAATGTATCCAAGTGTTGGAGAAACGCGAGTAATCTTGGATAGAGGTGGACAATTCATAATTGTATTGACTTGCTCTAAGAAACATGAAAACAAGAGACCTAACATTGGAACAAAATATGTGGCATGAGCTGATGTTGCATCTTTTATGCTCATTTGGGAAGATGCCAGGGAAAGGGGGGCAGGTGTTGGGAGTCATGGAAGAGTGGACCAGGGTGTCATTACGGATTGCTGAAAGGGGAAGGGAAGGGAAATTGAGTTTAGTGGTGGAATCATGTTGGAGATGCCGGAAGATGATCTGTTGTCCTAACATGGCCCCGATAGCAGAGGGTTTTAATACTGACATTAATTCTCTCTTGGATGCGCCTGTTTCAATGAATTGATACATGTTGGAGGAAAGAATGTTCCACAGATGTCATTTTATAAATAGCTGGATAGGGATCCTAGTATATGTTTTATATTCTAAGCCCTTTTTTAAACTACTTTCAAGAATTCTGTTAGAGGAATTTTTTTTTGTTTCAAGGCACAGAGTACATCTGCAGAGAGATGTAGATTTGTTTTGGGGTGCCAGGGACTTCACTGAATTCATTCATAAATCACCATTTAGGTAGATAATATGCTAATATTTTCTGGATGTTGGCAAAACTGAGTAATCAAGGCTGTTACTAAACAGAGTATGACATTGCTTGTAGTTTGTACAAGTCTGTCTTTCTCTCGCGGTATCTTGTTGGACTTTTGTTTCAGATATTTAAAATTTTAAAAGATTGCATTGAAGTAAATTCTCACTTTTTTTAAATCTTGGGATGTGGGCGTCACTGACAATTTATTGCCCATTGCAAGTTGCCTATGAGAAGGTTAGTGGTGCTCCAACAATACTGTTAGTAGGGAGTTCTAGGAATTTGACCCAGTGACTATGAAGGAATGGCGATGTATATCCAAGTCAGGGTGGTGTGTAACTTTGAGGGAATTTGGAGATGATCGAGTTCTCATGAACATGTTGCCCATGTCCTTCTAGCTGGTGGAGATCACGGGTTTTGGACATAGCAAGTTGCTGCAGTGCTGAACATGGCAATCATCAGTGAACAGACCCACTTCTGACCTTATGGAGGGAAGGTCATTGAAGGACGTGAAGATAGTTGGGCCTAGGACGTGGCTCTGAGGAACTCCTGCAGTGATGTCGAGGTTCTGACAATCATACTAAAACTACTGGTGGGAGTTGATATATCAGCAGGACAAATCTGCCCTCAGACTTTTGGATTGTGGAGTACTCACTGAAGCATGGAGACCATAAACCTTTATTGCAGATCTAGATTTGTACAGTGACATGATAAATTGATGTTTTGTACATGTGCAGTTTTCACATTATGCAAGATTAAGAAAGAAGAAGAACTTGAATTTATATAGTGCCTTTCACAAAATCAAAATGTCCCATCACTTCACAGCCAATGGTGTATTTTTGTGAAGCGTAGTCAGTGTTGTAATGTGAGGAAACAACAGCCAATATGTGTACAGCAAGGTCCAAACAGCAATGAGATAAGTGACAAGATGATCTGCTTTTGGTGTTGGATGTGAGATAAATCTTGGCCAGGACACCCGGAGAACTCCTCTGCTCTTCGAATAGTGGTGTGGGATCATTAATGTCCACCCAAGAGGCAGAGAGGGCCTCGGTTTAACATATCATCTGAAAGATGGCACTCCCGTCGTACACTTCATTGCTTTAACATTGACAGTCCTAAGATTATGGAGTATCCACCTGATGTACAAATCCTGTCACAGGAGTTGGTTCTCCTGCAGTGCAGTCATATAGTAAATATGAAACCTAATAAAATTCCTTTTTGCGAAGGAGCTGATACCAATGCATATCTAATGGTTTTATTTCAAGTTATTGATTGAAGAGTTAAATTTGATTAGGCAACAATATTTGAAATGTAAATCACCTACAGCAGGAGCTGCATAGTTGAATCTGCCATTCTTGCAGCAGTGAAGGTGAATTTGACAATCTGCACAACAGCCTTTCTCAAGGGGAACATTATTTAACTATTGTATATTTTTTAATTTACCTTACAGACTTGTCACTTTAAATAAACAAAATGCACATTTTAGTACACTGATGTCATTATATTGTCTTTTCCATATATCTCCAATCTCACTCTGCTAATAAATTGTAGTAGCAAAATGGCTTCTGTCTGTGTACTTGTCCTGTTACTCGCTTACTAGTCTTCTAACATTACTGCTGTTGTTAATTGACACTGAACTCACCATGCATAGCTTTGGTTTCTCATCTCTCTTCTAACTCTCCCATCTATCTTAATGCAATGTCCAATAGAAATTGCTGTCTAGCTGCAAGTGTGGCTACAGCGACACCGTTTTAGCTACATGCACTAATTTTAGTAGAAAATGCCTCTCAATACAATTAAATGTACTTCACGTGTATATTTACTCAACAACATCTACCACCATTCAGTAACCAAGGAAATAAAGCACTCAATGAGCAAAAACGTGTTGGACAAATGTGTCCTAATGGTGGCAACTTACGATGTGGTATAGTTTCACAAGTAATGGCAGTCCTTTAATGCCATACTGAAATGCCCATTTCCATACCTGCACCGAGGTAGTGAGTGTTAACAGGCCATTGGACCATATAGGCATCAGATCTAAACCCAATCTTGTCCTGGCATGATGCCTACACACATGCATTCCAGTAGGGAGTTGGTAGTAATGATCAGAGAACCCTGGCCAATTTTTTTTAGAACATAAGAACATAAGATGTAGGAGCAGGAGTAGGTCATTTGGCCCCTCGAGCCTGCTCCGCCATTCAATAAGATCATGGCTGATCTGATCTTGGCCTCAACTCCACTTCCCTGCCCACTCCCCATAACCCTCGACTCCCTTATCGTTCAAAAATCTGTCTATCTCCACCTTAAATATATTCAATGACCCAGCTTTCACAGCTCTCGGGAAGAGAATTCCAAAGATTCACGACCCTCTGAGAGAAGAAATTCCTCCTCATTTCCGATTTAAAAGGGTGCCCCCTTATTCTGAAATTATGCCCCCTAGTTCTAGATTCCCCCACGAGGGGAAACATCCTCTCTGCATCTACCCTGCCAAGCCCCTTCAGTATCTTATAAGTTTCAATAAGATCCCCTCTCATTCTTCAAAACTCCAATGAGTATAGACTCAACCTGCTCAACCTTTCTTCATAAGATAACCCCTTCATCTCCGGAATCAACCTCGTGAACCTTCTCTGAACTGCCTCCAATGCAAGTATATCCGTCCATAAATGAGACCAAAACTGTGCGCAGTACTCCAGGTGTGGTCTCACCAACGCCCTGTACAGTTGTAACAGGACCTCCCTACTTTTATACTCCATTCCCTTTGCAATAAAGGCCAACACTCCATTTGCCTTCCTAATTACTTGCTATACCTGCATGCTAACTTTTTGTGATTCATGTACAAGGACCCCCAGATCCCTCTGTACCTCAGCATTTTGTAATCTCTCCCCATTTAAATAATTTGCTTTTTTATTTTTCCGACCAAAAGTGGATAACCTCACATTTTCCCACATTAAACTCCATCTGCCAGATTTTTGCCCACTCACTTAGCCTATCTATATCCCTTTGGAGATTCTTTGCGTCCTCCACACAATTTGCTTTCCCACCTATCTTTGTGTCATCATTCTTTTCAGTCTGGAGATCGAGTCCAGTTGTAGTTCTCATGTTTCGCCCACTTCCCCCATGCCTATCCCATTCACACCAGTCCCAACCAATAATTATGTTTACAAGATCACGAGAGATACAGATGAAGAAAGTAATTTGGCTCATTTTAACTCCATTTAGTAAGATACTTCAGTCCCCTATTGCAGTGTTCAGCCTTTCCTTAAATGATTCAGAATTTTAACTTCCATTGCTCTACCTGCAAGTCTAATCCATGTGCTGGTCACTTTGTGTAAGAAGAACCTACTTTTACTTGTTTGAAGCTGTATCCCTTTTTCCCACTCATGGTATAGTTTGAAGTAGTGTTCTGGTCATCTTCCAAAATTCTATAGACTCTGGAACAGTTCCCATGGATTGGAGGGTAGCTAATGTAACCCCACTATTTAAAAAAGGTGGGAGAGAGAAAACGGGGAATTATAGACCGGTAAGCCTGACATCGGTAGTGGGGAAAATGCTAGAGTCCATTATAAAAGATGTAATAGCAGAGCACTTGGAAAACAGTGACAGGATCGGACAAAGTCAACATGGATTTACAAAAGGTAAATCATGCTTGACTAATCTACTGGAATTTTTTGAGGATGTAACTGGTAGAATAGATAAGGGAGAACCAGTGGATGTGGTGTATTTGGACTTTCAGAAGGCTTTCGATAAGGTCCCGCAAAAGAGATTAGCGTGCAAAGTTAAAGCACATGGGATTAGGGGTAAGGTACTGACTTGGATAGAGAACTGGTTGGCAGACAGGAAGCAAAGAGTTGGAATAAACGGGTCTTTTTCTGAGTGGCAGGCAGTGACTAGTGGGGTACCGCAGGGATCGGTGCTAGGACCCCAGTTATTCACAATATATATTAATGATCTAGACGAGGGAACTAGATGTAATATCTCCAAGTTTGCAGACGACACAAAGCTGGGTGGGCGTGTGTGTTGTGAGGAAGATGCAGAGAAGCTCCGGTATGATTTGGACAAGTTGGGTGATTGGGCAGATGCAGTATAATGTAGATAAATGCGAGGTTATCCACTTTGGTGGCAAAAACAGGAAGGCAGATTATTATCTGAACGGCAATAGATTGAGAAAAGGGGAAGTGCAATGAGACCTGGGAGTCCTTGTGCACCAGTCGTTGAAGATAAGCATGCAGGTGCAGCAGGCGGTTAAGAAGGCAAATGGTATGTTGGCTTTCATAGCGAGAGGATTTGAGTACAGGAGCAAGGATGTCTTTTGCTGCAGTTGTACAGGGCCTTGGTGAGACCACACCTTGAGTATTGTGTGCAGTTTTGGTCGCCTTATCTGAGGAAGGATGTTCTTGCCATGGAGGGAGTGCAGCGAAGATTCACCAGACTGATACCTGGGATGGCAGGAATGACGTATGAAGGGAGATTGGGACGATTGGGCTTGTATTCGCTAGAGTTTAGAAGAATGAGAGGGGATCTCATTGAAACTTATAAAATTCTAACAGGACTAGACAGACTAGATGCAGGAAGGATGTTCCCGATGGCGGGGGAGTCCAGAACCAGGGGTCACAGTCTAAGGATAAGGGGTAAGCCATTTAGGACGGAGATGAGGAGGAATTTCTTCACCCAGAGAGTGGTGAACCTGTGGAATTCTCTACCACAGAAGGCAGTTGAGGCCAATTCATTAAATATATTCAAGAAGGAGTTAGATATATTTCTTAAGGCTAAAGGGATCAAGGGATATGGGGAGAAAGCAGGGACAAGGTACTGAATTTGGATGATCAGCCATGATCTCATTAAATGGCGGAGCAGGCTCGAGGGGCCGAATGGCCTACTCCTGCTCCTATCTTCTATGTTTCTATGTTCTGGATCAAACTTTTCTAAAGTGTCTGAGTCTTGTCAATGGTTTGTCACAAAGTTATTCTAAATTTCTACAATATACTGCTTTTTTTTACCATTCACAGAGGTATTTTTGAGATTGAATGAAATACAGGGATGGGGTTCACCTAAACTGCACTGGTGTATCAATGTCATCGCAGAGAAATAAATAAGGCAATGGAGGAAGATTTTAAACTAGTAAGGTATGGGAGAGGGATAAACAAACAGTCCAAAAAGAAAGGAGGTTAATAACAATTGCAGAGCAATTAAATACAAAAGGGAATGTTTTGATGGCTAAGTTTAAATGTTTTTACACAAATTCAGGAAACATCAGCAATAAAATACTAAAGTTAGAAGTCTCTGCAAGTAGAATATTACTATCTCAGAAGCATAGCTAACAGAAGATGGCCGAAAGCTGGAGCTGAGGGTATAAAATGTTTTTCAAAGATAGACCTATCAAGAGAGTTGGAGAAGTTGTTTTATGGATGTAGTAGTTATAGAAAGTCTGGATATAGCAGTAGATAAAGAAGGCGGCTCACCACCACCTTCTCGAGGGCAACTAGGGATGGGCAATAAATGCTGGCCTTGCCAGTGATGCCCACATCCCAAGAATTAATTTTTTAAACCCCCCCCCCAATGGGTTGAATGAACATATCAGGGACAAGCTGAAGGGTAGAGGTAAGAATATAAATAAATTCAGAGGCAGTTGAGGATGCTTTCCTCATAAAACATTTGTTAATTGAGATCAGTGAGCATAGATTTCTAAAAGGCAGATAACGCTTAATCAACCTTAATAGAATGCTTTGAAGAAATAATAGAAGGTAGATAAGGGAAATGCAATGAATGTGATTTAAATGGGTTTTCAAAAAGTATTTGATAAGATACCACATAAGAGACTTATGGTAAATATAATAGCATATGGAATTAAGGCAAATAACAGCAGGTTAAGGGGAGAGTTAATAGAGGTGTTCAAAATTATGAAGGGTTTTGATAGTGAATAAGGAGAAACTATTTCCACTGGCAGGAGGGTCAGTAACCAGAGGACACAGATTTAAGGTAATTGGCAAAAGAACCAGAGGGGAGATGATTCTTTATGTAGCAAGTTATGATCTGGAATGCACTGCCTGAAGGGGTGGTGGAAGCAGATTCAGTAGTAACTTTCAAAAGGGGATTGGGTATATACTTGAAAAGGAAAAAATTGTAGGGCTATGTGGAAAGAACAGGGGAGTGGGACTAATTGGATAGTTCGTTCAAGAGCTGGCACAGGCATGATGGGCTTACTGGCCGCCTTCTGCACTGTATGATTCTATGAACAATGACCAAGGTGAATTCAGGCCTTGGGGAACTAAATTATGTAGATTCAATTTCTTTTAACTGGACAAATGAGAATTGAGCGCTGGCATGATAATGGGCCTTCAAAAAACAATGCAGTTGAAGTAAGCAAGCTATTTAACTTGGATCAGAGGGCACAAAGTACAACATTTCATAAGCACAGGAGATTAGTAAAAAAAAACGTTTCCCCATGGGATAATGGAAGTTTGGAACAGATTCCCAAAGAAGCTAGTTGATTTGGGGTCACTTGGGCCCGTTTAAAGGAGCTGGATGGATATTTATGGAATGGGGGATTGAGGGTTTATAGAGATAGTAATTGGTTCTGTTTTAGGAAGCTAGGGGAAGTAATTTGGTGTTCCCTAAACTTGGGGAATCATCAGCTGGGTGGCATTCTCTAAAGCAATAGATTAACAGATGGGTGGGAAAGGATTCCTGATATAATAATCATACATGGACTCTGGATAGAGCAGTCTTGATGGGCCAAATAGTAATTTTCGTATTCTGAATTAAATTATTCAAGTGCCTCTTCATAGAATTATAGAAACTTACATCACAGAAGGAGGCCATTCGGCCCGTCGTGCCTGTGCTGGCTTTTTGAAAGAGCAGTCGTGCTTAGTCCCACATCCCCGCTTTTTGTCCGTAACCCTGTAAGTTCCTCATCCTCCAGTACCTGTCCAACTCCCTTTTTAAATTATTTAGGAATTGGCTTCCACCACCTTTTCAGGCCGGGCTTTCCAGATCCCGACAACTCTGAGTGAAAAAGTTTCTCCTCATCTCCCCTCTAGATCTTTTTCCAGTGATTTTTGAACCTATGACCTCAAGTTATTGACCCACTTGCCAGAGGGAATAGTTTTTCTCTATCTACTCTATCAAAACCTCTTATCATCTTGAAAAGCTCTGTTAGGTCACCTTTAACCATCTCTGTTCCAAGGAGAACAGTCCTAACCTTTCTAGTCTCTCATAATTGAAGTCCCTCAGCCCTGGTAACATCCTGGTGCACCTGTCTGCTCTCTCAGTTGGATGTAAAAGATCCCATGGCACTATTTCAAAGAAGAGCAGGGGAGTTATGCCTGGTGTCCTGGCCAATATTTATCCCTCAATCAACATCACTAAAAATACAGATGATCTGGTCATTATCATATTGCTGTTTGTGGAACCTTGCTGTGCGCAAATTGGCTGCCGCATTTCCTACATTACAACAGTGACTATGCTTCAAAAGTACTTAATTGGCTGTGAAGTGCTTTTGGACATCCTGAGGTTGTGAAAGGTGCTATATAAATGCAAGTCTTTCTTTCTTCTTTCTTTCCTTTATTTCTTTTCTTCTTTATTTCTGTCCTGAAGTGTGGTGCCCAGAATTGTCCACAGTACTCCAGCTGAGGCCTAACTTATAAAGTTTTAGCATGATCTCTTTGAGCTTTTATATTCTATTCCTCTATAAACCCAAGTAACCCATATGCTTTTTTAACCACCTTATCAACTTGCCGTGCCATGTTTAAGGATTTGAGTATATGGACACCAAGGTGTCTCTAATCATCTACACTTTTCAAAATCGTGCCATTTATAGTATACCGTCTTTCCATATTAGTCCTCCCAAAGTGCATCACTTCACACTTCTCGGCATTGAACTGCATCTGCCATGCTTCTGCCCATTTCACCATCCTGTTTATCATCCTGAAGCCTATAACTATCCTCATCACTACCTACTATGTTGCCAAGTTTCGTATCATCTGCAGACTTTATAATGCTGCTCCCTACACCCGAGTCTAGGGCGTTTATAAAAATTGAAAAGAGTAATGAACCCAAAATTGAACCTTGGGGAACACCACTGCAAACCACCTCCCAGTCTGAAAAACATCCATCCACCACCACCTTTTGCTTCCTGCCACTGAGCCAATTTTGTATCCATACTGCCACTCTCCCCTTAATTCCATGTGCTGCCATCTTCTTAATAATTCTCCTATGTGGCACTTTGTCGAGTGCCTTCCGAAATTCTCTGCTGCCTCATCAAAGAATTCAATCAAGTTAATCAGACATGATTTGCCTTTAACAAATCCATGCTGGCTCTCCTTGATTTAAAGTTTATTTTGTCCCTGAAAATGGTTTCCAATTACTTCCCCAACACTGATGTTAGGCTGTAGTTTCTTGCTTTATCCCTCTCCCCTTTCTTGTATAGTGATATAACATTAGCAACCCTCCAGTCCTCTGGCACTACTACTGTATCCAATGAGGATTGTGATCAATGCCTCTGCTATTTCTACCTTTGCTTCTTTCAGCAACCTAGGATGCATTCCATCTGGACCAGATAACTTACCAACTTTTGAAAATACTATTTTTTTTAGTACGTCTTCTCTATTACTATCCTGTCCATAACTTCCCTCTCCTCTTAATGTATGTTGAATTGAAGTTATTCATGGGAATGAGAGCACTGAATGAAACATTAAATGATGTCTACCCTCTGAATGTGTTGCATCCAGGTATGAGTCAAAAAGAAAACTCACTTTAGCCATCTGATTCAAATACTTTTCTGTTTTTAAGCACATGAGCATAGCCTTAGCAGGCACAGCAGCTAATAAATTTGTTCAGTAACATTGTGTGCCGAGTCCCACAGAGAAGGCAGTCTTGCCAGCCTCATGTTTGTTGCCCTACAAAAAGCACACACTGAATTCTGTAGTTGTGGTTTTAGTCTAAAAAGTAACCTTTCTAATTTGTATGATTCATTGCGTTACATAAGCACTTAGATATTCACTTCACAGCACAATGCAGGCTAGGTGTTAGTACAGTGGAAGGCAAATTTGTACATCTAATCGTTTTTAAATGCGTTTCAAAATGAAGGACTATTGATCTTTACAAGTGTTAGTATATTTTGGAAATAGTACCGCTTGCTGAGTAAATTTCCTGCCAACTGTTTTTCCATTCGGCAGTGCTGTGGAGGTCTGCATTTTGTATGTTGTAATGGAGAGTACAGGATCAGGTTACAAGTTAGCAACTGCTGACACTCTTAATGCTTTTATATTGTACAAGATCTGAGCTAGTGATAGAGCTTTAATTGTTTTAATCCATATAATGGTAGGAACTTCATAAAATTTAAATTGTAATATATCAGTGCTGAATAAGTGATTAAATATGTATATTAAAAATGGTATATACTGTATTAGCCTCTACCTTAATGAAAGCATTAAATACAATCTTGCAACTTCACAGTAAAATCTAGCTTTTATAAAAGAAATGTCAGGAAATTACAGGAGTTCAGCATACTGTTCCTGTAAGTTACAGTAGTTTAACAAACATTGAAATGATCACACTCCAAGGCAACAGTTGCAAAACCAAATAAAATTTGGGCTAATCAGTGGACACCCGTTCTTTCTTTATTATGCCCATTTTTTCTTCACCACTCACCTCATCTCCTTGGTGGGTTACAGTTTTAAAGGTGGTAGACACCCTCTGTTACCTGACTTAAATAGTCATTAATCCTGTATGTGCCTTAACGATGAGCATAAGCAAGCTGTTCCACTATGGAAGCATTACAGCCGAGCCTGATTTTCACTTCATCCTGACTGATTTTCTCCTCCTTAAACTGGGAGTGCTGAGGCTGATTTATAGCACCAACTGCTGTCCAAATTGTGATCAGATAACTTGGCACAGACTGACATTCTATCCTGGGACATTTTTATGTGTAGCTAAGCCATTGGGGAGCTCCATTATTGTTTTTTAATGATAGATTTAGCTTGGTGATCTAAAATCCAAAATCATCCTTGTCCTTTGCACTGTGTCTTTCAGTAAGTACTGTGACCACAATGGGACAGAATATTCACAGGTGGCATCTCTTATATTTATCTTCATTTTATAAACCCTAAAAGTGTTATCCACAACTTTCCCTACTTCTGCCCCAATTTCATTAGTATTTTTAATCTGGTACTGTTTCTTATGAATACTTTGAAGTACTGTGGGTTTTCTGAAGACCAGTTCATTACCAATTTCTGTTTCTCCATGTTTAGAAGCCTTCCCCAGTTGAGTGTGGGTTTAGACGTAGGGTAAAGCTCTTCACATCTCTAAAATTTGACGAATGCAACTAAATAAATTTGCCTCAGCCAAACTGCGGACCAGCAGTGAGGGAAGAGCTTAAGGAAGTTGTGGGGAGTTGTTTAGCAACACTTGAGCAAAGGACAAATGGAATAGCTTTAAAGCATATTGCTGAGCATACATGATAAATACATACCTAGGATTAGCTCATTTAGTCCAAACAAGCATGACCATAAATAGATCAACTAGATAATCAGAAATAAGGATATAAGGAAGAAAACAAACTTTACAAATATGTAGGAAGAAAGGTGAGGGGGCCCACAAGGATGAATAGGACAATATTCAAACATGTTCATACAGTAAGATATTCTTGTAACAAAAAGAGGTTAGTCAGGCCAGGTAAGAATCCTAAAGATGCTAACGGGTCGAAACTGAGAATGAATATGAAATACTAAGATTAATTCCTGCAAATATTTTTACTAGAAAAAAAAACTAAGTAGGATTAACATCTCAGTATGGAATCTTAGAATGTTACCTCACAGAAACAGGCTGCTCGGCACACAAAGTCTGCGTTGGTGTTTTCCTCCGACACTTGTCCAGTAATCAGTTGCAAAACACTGAAATCAATGTTTGCAGACCTCTTGTAGAAACTTCTGAGCCAGACCCAGGATCCTTAGTCGTGCTTTATTGCACTCACACTCTTGCGCTCTCTCTCTCTCCCTCTCCCGCTCCCAATTACCCGCTCTGTATCTCGTGCTCATTCTGTCCCCGCTTTCTCTCCCTCTTCCCATTGCTGGCAGGTCCATGCTTTCCTCTCCCCTCTGCTAACAGACACAATGAACCAAACCCCACACCACAATCCAGTTCTGCCAAATTCCAAGTTCCCCCTCCAAAATGATGCTAGACCAAGGATTCCTGCCCCACCCCCAAATTCTGAAACCCCAGCATCCCCATTGCAATGCAGCCAAACTCCAGAACATCCACCCCAGTTCTTCCAAATCCCAGGACCATACTCCATTGCTTAGCTTTAGAATTACTCCTAGTTCTGCCAAAGCACAAACTGCATACTCCTACAAACTTCTACATACAAGTACAGGAAACTCTTTGGTATCCGGCACCGACGGGACCGGCGTGGTGCCAGTTGATCAAAAGTTCCGGATAACGGAGAGTTATATCTACCGAGGCTATTTTTAACAAACAAAAATTAAAAAATCAAGAAATGTGCAGTATACTGCAGTGTTCGGACTTCCGACAGCGCCAGGGGGCCAAGTAGTGGCACTTTGGAGAACTACCCCCACTGACTAACTCGGCGTTCGCGGGAGACTCAGACTCGGACTCGGCAACATTGCCGGTTATTTGAGAGGAGTTTTCGGAGTACTCAGCGTTCGCGGGAGACTCGGACTCGGCAACATTGCCGGTTATTTGAGAGGAGTTTTCGGAGTATGATTTTTGCCGGTTAAGAGAGAATTCCGGATATTTAGGTGCCGGTTAAACAAGAGTTCCTGTACTTCTAAATACCAGATATCTATCTACAGCTAGTGTGTTTCATACCATCTTGTGTACCCTCAGTTTTAAAAATGGTAATGGATAACCATTAAATACAGAAGTAAAGAAATATATATAATGGAACACCAATCGATCCCCTGTGGAGCTGCATGTGGGAGACAAGACCATGTGTAGTTTTCAGGTGCTGTGGGGTTAGAGGCAGGGAGGTAATTGGACTAAAGCACACAAATGTCATTCAGTCCCCATTTTGAACTTGTGCATTATGTCCTTATTTTTATATTCTCATTAAAATTCCTAAGCCCACGGTTATAATGGAAAGGGCCTATGTAAGCTGGGAATATGTTCGAGAAATGTGTGCAGATGTCAAAAGTTTTAGTATATTATATGGATAAAGGCTACTCATTTACGGTTTTCATAGAATAGTGGATAGAGGTGTGGAATTAAATTCCAAAAGCACTAATAAAAGGCCCAGAATACCATGAAATGAAACATTATTTGAATTATTTGGTCATGATATATCAGTGGCTCTAATGTTACACCCTGCAGGGAACAACATCACAGGAGATCTGCTAGCAATATATTAAAATTCATGCATATAGTGCCACACTTATTTCCCTGCTGCACTGCTTTCCCCAGCACACTTTGAGCAATGCCACAGAAGATTTGCTAGGTCAGAGGCTGGGTATTCTGCTGCGAGTGTCTCACCTCCTGACTCCCCAAAGCCTTTCCACCATCTACAAGGCACAAGTCAGGATGTGATGGAATACTTTCCACTTGCTTGGATGAGTGCAGCTCCAACAACACTATCCAGGACAAAGCAGCCCGCTTGATTGGCACCCCATCCACCACCTTAAACATTCATTCCCTCCAGCACCGGCACAATGTGTCTGCAGTCTGTATCATCTACAAGATGCACTGCAGCAACTCGCCAAGGCTTCTTTGGCAGCACCTCCCAAACCCGCAACCTCTACCACCTAGAAGGACAAGAGCAGCAGGCGCATGGAAACACCATCACCTGCAATTTCCCCTCCAAGTTGCACACTGTACTGACTTGGAAATATATCGCCGTTCCTTCATCGTCGCTGGGTCAAAATCCTGGAACTCCCTCCCTAACAGCACTGTGGGAGTACCTTCACCACACGGACTGCAGCGGTTCAAGAAGGTGGCTCACCCCCACCTTCTCAAGGGCAATTTCCCACATTACAACAGTAACTCTACTTCAAAAGTACTTCATTGGCTGTAAAGCGCTTTGAGACGTCCGGTGGTCGTGAAAGGCGCTATATAAATGCAAGTCTTTCTTTCAATTAAGGATGGGCAATAAATGCTGGCCTTGCCAGCGGCGTCCACATCCAACAACAACTTGTATTTATATAGCGCCTTTAACGTAGTAAAACGTCCCAAGGCGCTTCACAGGAGTATTATAAGACTAAAAATTTGACACCGAGCCACATAAGGAGAAATTAGGGCAGGTGACTAAAAGCTTGGTCACAGAGGTAGATTTTAAGGAGTGTCTTAAAGGAGGAAAGAGAGGTAGAGAGGGAATTCCAGAGCTTAGGGCCTAGGCAACAGAAGGCATAGCCACCAATGGATGAGCGATTATAATCAGGGATGCTCGAGAGGGCAGAATTAGAGGAGCGCAGATATCTCGCGGGGCGGGGGGTTGGTGGTTGTAGGGCTGAAGGAGATTACAGAGATATGGAGGGATTTGAAAACAAGGATGAGAATTTTGAAATCGAGGCGTTGCTTAACTGGGAGCCAATGTAGGTCAGCGAACACGGGTGATGGGTGAACGGGTCTTGGTGCGAGTTAGGACACGGACAGCCGAGTTTTGGATGACCTCAAGTTTACGTAGGGTAGAATGTGGGAGGCCAGCCAGGAGTGCGTTGGAATAGTCCGGAATTAATTTAAAAAAAATCCTTTAATGTCTCTTTCAAGCAAAGTTCAATTTTAACTAAGGATTTGTGGCCTTTGCCTCAACAATAATTTGTAGCAGAAAATTCCACATTACACCCACCCTCAAGACATTTGATACTCAATTCTAACCAAATAGATGGAGGCCATCACCCAGGTGAAAAGGTTCTAAACAAATGAATCTGCAAGGAGTGATGTATTCAGTTTTTTTCTTTAATTCTCTTTTTCTGTTTCTCATTCTTTTGTTTTCTTTTCTCTCCCAACCCTCTTGTTGTTTGTCTTTTTCGGGGTCTCCTTCCTGTTGTCCCATTCTCTCTGCATCATTCTCCTAGCTCTTTCTGCCTTCTTTCTTTTGCTCTCCTTTCCCCGCTTGTCTCTTCCTCTGTTATTCTTTACCTCTTTTCTTTCGCATTTTTTCTTTTTCTCCATCTGTGTGTCCTCCTCTCTCCCTCCCCACCCTCCAACTTAACTCTCTTTATTTCTCTCCCCATTTCTCTTTCTCTTTCTCTTTTGCCCCCGCACCCCCCCCCCTTACCCTCTCCTGTCTCTGTTGGTTTCTCATGCTTGTTCTCTCTCTGCTCCCTCCTCCTCGGGCTTTTTTTTAATGCAAATGCTCGTTCTCCAATTAGAGATTCCTCTATGCACCCTCCCTGAAAGCTGCAAGGTACTGTTTGTTGGTTATATCAATGAAATAGGTAAATTCTAAGCATATAGTTAAAAGCCTAATTCAGTTCGGAGGTAGATGTAGGGTTCCAAAGAAAGCATTTAAATGAAATAGGAGGGCTACTAGGAATAGTCAGCAAATGGTTATTAATCATGAAATTGCTAAGTCATCAATGGCTTGAGCATCCTGCACTGGCACAAGTACACCAGCAACAATGTGTTACCAGCTGATGGAATTCTCTACAATCCACTAAATAAAGAGCTCCTTTTAAAGTGACTAGATGTGTAATGAAAGTATGGGTGAAAGAGAATGAAATTAACTACAATTTTATGGCCCGGAACTTGCGGTCCTGATGATGGCGAACTGGCAGCATTCGCCATCATTTCTCCTTTGAAACTGACCGTAATTTCAGGAATTAGCGCATGCGCAGCCTAATGCAAGAATCCTGAAGTTGCGGTCTGTCATTCAATGCTCCTCCAAAGGGCTGTGCCGCCCAACGCCCCCCCCCCCCCACCAACCCCCAGAGCCAGCAATCAGTGACTGATCTGACGAAAACTTCCCTTTTTCTGAATAAATATCGCTGTTAAAAAACCCCATAAAAAGTTAGACCCATTCAAATGAGGTGTAACTGGGTTTTTAACGGCGATCTGAGTAATAACTACTGATAAACTATTCTTGCTGTGAACAACTAATTTTATATTGGTGGAATGTCAAATTTCTTCATTAAGATAAAAATGATTAGATTTTAAAATTAATTACAATTTAAAAAAAAAGTTTGTTCATGATATTTCAGCTTCTACTTTAACCCAATGTGTATGTACCAATCTTTATTTCACGCTCTGTAAATTTTTTAAAAAGTGAATGATTATTAGTGCTTTCTATTTCCTGGTTCCCTGTCTGTGAGAATTTTGCAATATGGTTGGCTGCTTTGACAGCTTGGAGACGTCACAGCAGCTCACATTATGGGATTCCCACTATACTACGTTGATTTCAACTGCACGTTTGAAAAGCCGAACTTCTCGCCACAGAGATCTCGAGATCTTTGTGGGAAGCTTACTTCGGGGCCAGCGACGAAATCCTTTGCTTTGCCGCTGACCGCAAATTACAGGCCAATGACTCTGAAATCTGCTTTGTGAAACCTTATTGACTGACTGTTCTGTAATGATTACTCTACGTTGTAACCATAATTGTTCTATAGTTGTACTCTGGCTAACTGAGGTAGGACCCTCCCATTTGCCACTGTCTTTTTTCCCTGTTGGGGTTTCAGGAGCATTAGGTTCAACACTGCCTGCTATGGTGAGGCTGCATAGGCTCTTCAGCCTTTATTTGACTCCTAGTGTCACACATTGCCTCTATCACTTCTTAAAAAAACTGCATTTCATAAAGCCACTAATATTACCACATGTTCACCTATCCAAACTGTATAGTTCAGGATTACTTTTGTTGAAGGTACATCCACTGACCCTCCACTGTCATGGTAGCCTTCTCACCTCCTGAGTCGGAAGGTTGTGGGTTAAAGTCCTACTCTAAGGACTTGAGCACAAAATCTAGGCTGACAGTCCAGTGCAGTACTGAGCGAGTGCTGCACTGTTGGATAAAATCACAATATGGTTACAGTACAGAAGGAGGCCATTTGGCCTGTCAAGTCCGTGCCGGCTCTCTGCAAGAGCACTTCAGCTCGTCCCACTTCCCCGTAGCCCTACAATTTTTTTTCCTTCAGGTACTTATCCAATTCCCTTTTGAAAGCCATGATTGAGTCTGCCTCCACCACCCTTTCAGGCAGTGCATTCCAGATTCTAACCACTCGCCGCGTAAAAAGGTTTTTCCTCATGTCTCCTTTGGTTCTTCCAATCACCTTAAATCTGTGCCCTCTGATTCTCGACCCTTCCGCAAATGAGAACAGTTTCTCTCTCTATCTACTCTGTCTCGACCCCTCATGATTTTGAACACCTCTATCAAATCTCCTCTCAACCTTCTCTGCTCTAAGGAGAACAACCCCAGCTACTCCAGTTTATCCACGTAACTGAAGTCCCTCATCCCTGGAACCATTCTTGTAAATCTTTTCTGCACCCTTTCTAAGGCCTTCACATCCTTCCTAAAGTGCGGTGCCCAGAATTGGACACAATACTCCAGTTGAGGTCGGACCAGTGTTTTATAAAGTTTCATCATAACTTCCTTGCTTTTGCACTCTATGGGGGAGAAATTCAGTATTGCCCCGTTTGGGGCGCGATTATCGGCCGGGCGCAAAGTTTAGTGCCTGGCACTAATTATCGCCTCCGACTGCAAACTTGGCTTTTATCGCCCCTGGAGGTGATTGGAGCGCTAAATCAGGCGCTACACACCTGTCTTAAGGCGCAAAGGCCGAGGAGCGAGGCGCTATCTCAGAGCGCTGGCGAAGCTCATGTGATGTCAGTCAGCAATGGAACAGAGACACACTGGCGCCGGCCAGTTCTTAAAGGGGAGGGTCAATCTTGCTCTCCATCCACACCCTGCCCATTGCAGCCTTGAATCTCGGCCTGGAGAGACCCTGTACATCAATTCTGCTGGAAAGAACAATGGAGAGGCCTAGGGAAAGAACTCAGACTGCAGCCTCCATATTCTCTGCTAAATCAATGCAAGGAAGACCAAACCAGAAAGAACCTGCAAAGTGCTGCTCAGTACCCAAAACTCAACACAGCTTTGAATATCTCCTGCAGTCTCTCTCTCTCACTCAGAATGCATGGTGCAAAAATTTCGCCGACAAAAAAGGGCTAGAAGCGGTCGCCTTTAAATAGCGCTCCCCCAGTCCCTTCCAGACTGCAAAACGCTCCCCTCAACCTGTCGTTGCTAACGGCAGGCGGTAAGACAGGGGGCGCCACTCAATATCCGGTCCGGGGCGCTACCGGGGCATTGCACTCTCGACTGACGTCACGATTGGCTGGCGCAGGAGATCGTGGCGGTAGTGTTTAGCGCCGCCGCAAAATGTCAAGTTAATTTCGTGAGCGGCGCAAACATCGCCGTGCACGGGCGCTAGTTGCTTTGCGCTCTCTTAAGGCGCTAACGGGAGGCGCAATCCAACCGAATTTTTCCCCCTATGTCTCTATTTATGAAGCCCAGGATCCCGTATGTTTTGTTAACTGCTTTCTCAACCTGCCCTGCTACCTTCAACGATTTGTGCACATATACCCCCAGATCTCTCTGTTCATGTACCCCCTTTAGTTTATATTGCCTCTCCTCGTTCTTCCTACCAAAATATATCACTTCGCATTTTTCTGCGTTAAATTTCATCTGCCAGGTGTCCACCCATTCCACCAGTCTGTCTAGGTCCTCTTGAAGTCTATCACTATCCTCCTCACTGTTCATTATACTTCCAGGGATATGCCATCTTTCAGATGAGATGTTAAACCGAGGCCCCATTGGCCCCCTCGAATAAACATAAAAATCCCATGGCACTATTTGAAGAACAACAGGCGAGTTCTCCCTGGTGTCCAGGCCAATATTGCTGTTTGTGGGATCTTGCTGTGTGCAAATTGGCTGCCACATTTCCTACATTACAATATTCAAAAAAGTGCTTCATTGGCTGTAAAACACTTTGGGACGTTCATGGTTCGTGAAAGGCACTATATAAATGCAATTCTTCCTTTCTGTCTTTGTCTTTCTCACTTTCTTTTTCTTTTTCTTTCTCTCTTATTTCCTTGCTGCCTTCTGGTACTGAATTTCCTGGACCATATGTGTGGGCATACTAGTGTGAGATTACATTCTATATCAAACAGGCCTAACCAGTCAGTATAGCTGGTGTAAATATGACATTGTATTCTACTGAGTATAGTTTTGCTTTGCTTTGTAGAATCATACCTTTTGTCATTTAATCACTCCTGCCTTCCACCCTATCACAGACTTTCCTCCCCTCCCCCCTTTCCCTGCCCCTGCACTTGCTTAGAATCTGTTGCATCTCTCTTTTTCCAGTTCTGACAAAAGGTCATCGACCTAAAATGTTAACTCTGTTTTTCTCTCCACAGATGCTGCCTGACCTGCTGAGTATTTCCAGCATTTTCTGTTTTTATTTCAGATTTCCAGCAACCGCAGTATTTTGCTTTTGTATGAGTACAGTTGTGATGTGCTGGATAGTGATGTGGGTATCAGGTGGCACTCAGTCTTCCCGAATACGTCTCGGACTGCCTCTTCAACTAACATTTACTTACTTCGTGTCCCACCTTATTGAAGTTGGAACTTGCATGGAGTCGTCCCTTTGATATCTGTAGGACTGCGGTATCTAGCTCAAGTGTTTGGCCCTTTTGTCCTGTGTTCAAAGTCAGGAAAACAAATAATACAGACTTTGTTACTGTAACTTTGAACCATAGAACATAAATTATGAAATATATCTTTAATATGTAGTGCTAAATTGAAGTGTGAAGAAAAAATAATTTTGTAACTGATATTACAGGTTTATTAAGGCCTTTTGCTAGAACATTATCAATCTCCTTGAAACTTTCCCAATTTGTTTGTGTCATGCTTTCTGCAATTTGTAGTACTGAATACAGCAAAGTAAAATTGTTGAAATAGAAGAAACCTTGGTGGTTTTACATCTTAATTCAGACATTTTCTGAGTAGATTGGGATGGGGATTTATCAATGCTGTAGTTGTGTTCTGCACAGAAATAAGATTACAGTTCTGCACTGTTAAATTCCAGGTGACAGAAACGGGAACTAGATGCTGCTGTGTTTTGGTATATAAAGGTTTCTTTGTGACAACCTGAGGTACCATATTAACTCTGGGTTAATAAACGTATGAATAGATCTTTGGTGCAAATTATAGCATTTAAGTCAAACTATTAATTGGTTTGAAAACCAGCTCGAGAGTTTTGTGTTGTACAGGCATGCTATTGATTCTTAAGTCCCTTTGGACTCCTAATGTGGAGTTTCATTGTATATGGTTAATGTACTTTATCCTCCTGACACTAGATTTGTTACTGCTTAAAACATTGAAACTGATTTAAAGTTCCTCCTAGTAATTGATATAAATTAACACTTTCATTGTTCTTTTGATAGTCTAGCTGCAAAATCTCAAACTTTGACTTCAGTAAATACTTGCCCCAAAAATGAGAAACTAGATTAATAAGCAACTGCAACAGTCCACACTCGGCTTCTTTCTGGCAGTTGTTTTCCACACTCTGGGTAACTTCACTGTTAGCATCTCTGGGTTGGTTATCAATCCTGATGTAGGCTACGGTTCCTCTATTTTTCTAACTGTAGCTGTGATGTGCTTGCTTAAAGGAGATCCAGGGTTGCAGATATGAAATCTGGAGCTATAGTGTAGAGTTTAATTGGACCGTCGGCACATTGAGTGGAGTCCACTGCCACTCAGCAGTGGCAAAGACTGAGGATCATGTAGAAGTCACAAGGCATCCTGTGGCCAAACAATCTTCAGCTGCTTCATCAATGACCTTCCCCCTGTCATAAGGTCAGGAGTGGGGCTGTTCACTGACAGTTCTACAATACTGAGCTCCATTCACAATTCTGATAAAGCAGACCGATGCCAGCCTACAGTAGGGTGTAACCAACATCCAGGCTTGAGGTAATATTTGCATCGTATAAAAACCAGCTAATGACCATCTCCAACAAGAAAATGGAGGTTTAAAGTGGCCTCTGAAATAGAGATAAGATCCCTTGGGAGGGAGGGAGAGATCGTGGGTTGGGGAGGGGTCATCGGTGGGGAGGGTCTAGAGCGATGGTGTTGTGGGGGGACATCGTTGAGGCGGGGGGGGGGGTCCCAGGCAGATCGGGCCTCTGGGACATTGAAGGGGCTGGAGAGGTAGGTCAGGGATCGGCAAGTTCGGGGAAGGGTCTGATCACAGGTGGGGGTGGGGGGGGAGAGCGGTCTGCACAGAGCGGGATTAAATGGAGTGGACTTGAACAGAGTGCTTTGGTTGGGAATTTGGAAAGAGTGGGAATTCAGAGAAGAGAGGGACGGAGTTGTTGCTTTTTGCCTACACTACTTGTAGTGCTTCGTGTTACAGGTAGATATTTAATTACAGTACCCTTAACTTAATCTAAATCAAGTAAGTAGTCAGGAAACTACACTGTAAACTAAGTTACCTAATTACAAATGTAATTAAATTTAATTAAATAAATCAAGGTCATATAGGGATGACAGTGCAGGCGATGTGCCACAACTGCAGCATGTGGGAGTTTGTGGAGAGCATTGTGATCCCAGACAACCACGTTTGCAGTAAGTGCTTGCATCTTGAGGAACTTCAGCTCAGAGTTTTTGAGCTGGAGTCTGAGGTGCAGACATTGCGGGGCATCAGGGATGGGGAGAGTTACCTGGACACTTTGATCCAGGAGGCAGTCACACCCCTTAGGTTAGGTAGTGGTACAGGTCTGGTTAGTGGTCAGGGAGAGGAGGGTGTGACTGCGTAAGGGGACCCCAAGTGCAATGCTGGAGGAGCCTCAGCCTTTGCTCTTATCCAACAGGTATGAGGTTCTTGCTGCCTGTGTGGATGAGGGGAAAGCCTGCAGGATGGATGAGCAGGTTGACCATGGCACCATGGTGCAGGAGGCCATTCAAGTGGGGGGAGTGAAAGGGAATGTAGTTGTGGTAGGGGACAGTATAGTCAGGGGGATAGATACTGTTCTCTGCAGCCGTGACCGAGAGTTCCGAAGGTTGTGTTGCCTGCCCAGTGCCAGGGTTAAAGACATCTCCTCACGGCTCGAGAAGAACTTGGAGTGGGAGGGGGAGGATCCAGTTGTCGTGGTCCACGTAGGAACCAATGACATAGGTAAAACTAGGAATGAGGTTCTGCTGAGGGAGTTTGAGGAGCTAGGATCCAAATTAAAAAGCAGAACCTCAAAGGTAATAATCTCTAGATTGTCACCTGAGCCACGTGCAAATTGGCATAGGGACAAACAGATTAGAGGTTTAAATGCGTGGCTCAAAGAATGGTGTCGGAGGAAGGGGTTTCAGTTCATGGGGCACTAGCACTAGTACTGGGGAAAGAGGGAGCTGTTCCGTTGGGACAGGCTCCACTGAAACCGGGCTGGGACCAGTGTCCTGGCGAACCGAATAACTAGGGCAGTAGACAGGGCTTTAAACTAATGAAGGGCGGGGGGGGGCGGGAGGATTCAGGAAAGCGTAAATTTAAAAGCAGCGAGAGAAATGTCAAGGCTCCAGAGCAGAGTAGAGTTTTGGGTAAAAATAAGCAGAATGGGTCAGGAAGGGACAGAGAGAGTAACAAAGGTAATAAGGCATCAGTGACTAAGGTGACACCAGGGAAAAATAGAAATAAATCTAAGCTAAAGGCACTATATCTGAATGCGCAAAGCATTCGCAACAAAATAGATCAATTAATAGCGCAGATAGAAATTAACAGGTTTGATCTAATAACCATAATGGAGACATGGTTGCAAAGTGGCCAAGGTTGGGAACTAAATATTCCAGGATACATAACTTTTAGAAGGGATAGGCAAAATAGAAAAGGAGGAGGGGTAGCCCTGATAATAAAGGATGAGATAAAGACAGTAGAGAGAAAGGATCTTAGCTCCGAAAATCAAGAAGTAGAATCAGTTTGGGTGGAGCTAAGAAACGGCAAGGGGCAGAAAACATTGGTGGGAATTGTTTACAGGCCCCCAAACAGTAATTGTAATGTAGGGCAGAGTATAAATCAGGAAATTAGAGGTGCATATAACAAGGGTAATACAGTAATCATGGGGGACTTTAATCTACATATAGACTGGGCAAACCAAATTTGCAGTAATAGTGTGGAGGACGAATTCATGGAATGTATGCAAGATAGTTTTCTAGATCAGTATGTTGAGGAACTAACGAGGGAACAGGCTATTTTAGATCTAGTATTGTGCATCGAGAAAGGGTTCATTAATAACCTTGTAGTAAAGGGGCCTTTAGGGAAGAGTGACCATAATATGATAGAATTTTATATTGAGTTTGAAAGTCATAGAATCATAGAAAGTTACAGCACGGAAGGAGGCCATTTCGGCCCATCGTGTCCGCGCCGGCCAACAAAGAGCTAAAAGTGACTAAGTTAAATCCGAAACTAGGGCCTTAAATCTAAACAAAGCAAATTTCGTAGGTATGAGGGGCGAGTTGGCTAAGGTAGATTGGGAAACTACATTAAAAGGTATGACAGTGGACAAGCAATGGCTAGTATTTAAAGAATTAATACATAATTTACAACAAATATTCATTCCTTTAAGGCACAAAAACCCCACAGGAAAAGTGGTCCAACCGTGGCTAACAAGAGAAGTTAAAGATAGTATTAGATCAAAGGAAGATGCTTATAATGCTGCCAAAAAGAGTAGTAAGCCTGAGGATTGGGAGGATTTTAGAATTCAGCAAAGGAGGACCAAGAAATTGATAAAGAACGGGAAAATAGAATGAGAGTAAACTAGCGAGAGACATAAAAACAGACTATAAAAGCTTCTATAGGTATGTAAAAAGGAAAAGATTAGCGAAAGTAAATGTGGGTCCCTTGCAGGCTGAGACAGGAGAAATTATAATGGGAAATAAGGAAATGGCAGAGAAATTAAACAAATACTTTGGGCTGGACTTTGCCAGCCGAGACGAGTTGGGGGCGGGACTGCTGCCTTCTGGGTTCTAGTCCCGCCCCCAGTGACGCCTGACGAACCCACGCTATTTTCCCTTGATTGGCCTTGTTAAGCCCGCCCTCCAGCCAATTAAGGGAAAGCTGGCGTATGACGCTTCATCTGTCGAAATTTTTTTGACAGATGAATTGTCAGCATTTGACAGCTTTGAGAAGCTGTCAAACACTGACAATCTCTGTTCTAAGGTCAGCCCTTGTACAAAGGCTCACCAAGACCTCTCTTCTCAGCAGAAAGCAGATGGCTGCTGCATCTGAGAATGCAGCAGCAATTCTGTCATCTCTGCCGTTGAGATGAGGCACCTCCGGATCCTCAATGGTTGAAGCCTGCAGAAAGAAGCAAAGGTAAGGAAACTTTTTCCAACACTTTACACTCACCTTTCATACTTACCTGTCCACACTTGCACCCATCACTCATCTCTACAGCTGACATTTCAACAGCTCTCACCTCCGCAGACCCACTGCTCGCCTCACTGACCCTGGCGAGGTTCACAGCCGTCGGGAGGCCCGCAATTGCAGGCGTAAAATGGGGAAAAGCCTCAAAACTGCCTGTTAACAGGCAGTTAATTGGCTCTAATCCCCATCCCGCCTCGAGGAGACTGATCCCTGCGCGACTCGGGGACCCGCCTCCTGGGAAGATGGCACGGAGGCGGGCTGGGAGCGGGTCGGTACCCGCTCCCAGTTTCTGCCATTAACCGGCAGTCCTGCCTCCAAACCCACCTCCTCAGGGCTGGGAAAATTCCTCCCTTTGTGTCTGTCTTCACAGAAGAAGACGCAAAAAACTTCCCGGAAATAGTGGACAACCAAGTGTCTAGTGAGAATGAGGAACTGAAAGAAATTAGTATTAGTAAAAAAGTAGTACTGGAGAAATTAATGGGACTGAAAGCCGATAAATCCCCTGGACCTGATGGCCTACATCTTGGGTTTTGAAAGAGTTGGCTATAGAGATAGTGGATGCATTGGTTGTCATTTTCCAAAATTCATAGATTCTAGAATGGTTCCTGCGGATTGGGAGGTAGCAAATGTAACCCCACTATTTAAGAAAGGAGGGAGAGAGAAAACGGGGAACTACAGACCAGTTAGCCTGACATCAGTATTAGGGAAAATGCTAGAATCTATTATTAAGGACGTGGTAACGGGGCACTTAGAAAATAATAATAGGATTGGGCAGAGTCAACACGGATTTATGAAAGGGAAATTGTGTTTGATAAATCTGAGAGAATTTTTTGAGGTTGTAACTAGCAGAATAGATAAGGGGGAACCAGTGGATGTGCTGAATTTGGATTTTCAGAAGGCATTCGATAAGGTGCCACACAAGAGATTATTAAACAAAATTAGGGCTCATGGGATTGGGGGTAATATACCAGCATGGATTGAGGATTGGTTAATGGACAGAAAACAGAGAGTAGGAATAAACTGGTAATTTTCGGGTTGGCAGGCTGTAACTAGTGGGGTACCGTAAGGATCAGTGCTTGGGCCTCAGCTATTCACAATCTACATCAATGATTTGGATGAGGGGACCAAATGTAATGCTTTGTATCATCAGCAAACTTGGATATAAGTTGTGAGGAGGATGCAAGGAGGCTTCAAGGGGATATAGACAGGCTAAGTGAGTGAGCAAGAACATGGCAAATGGAATATAATGTGGAGAATGTGAAGTTATCCACTTGGTAGAAAAGATAGAAAAGCAGAGTATTTTTTAAATGGTGGGAGATTGGGAAATGTTGGTGTTCAGAGGGACCTGGGTGTCCTTGTACACGAATCACTGAAAGTTAACATGCAGGTACAGCAAGCAATTAGGAAAACAAATGGTATGTTGGCCTTTATTACAAGAGGATTTCAGTATAAGAGTAAAGACGTCTTACTGCAATTATATAGGGCCCTGGTGAGACCACACCTGGAGTATTGTGTACAGTTTTGGTCTCCTTACCTAAGGAAGGATAGACTTGCCATAGAGGGAGTGCAACAAAGGTTCACCAGACTGGTTCCTGGGATGGGGGGGGGGTTGTCCTATGATGACAGATTGAGTAGACTAGGCCTATATTCTCTAGAGTTTAGAAGAATGAGAGGTGATCTCATTGAAACATACAAAATTCTTACAGGGCTTGACAGGGTAGATGCAGGGAGGATGTTTCCCCTGGCTGGGGAGTCTAGAACCACGGGTTACAGTCTCAGAATAAGGGGTCGGCCATTTAGGACTGAGATGAGGAAAAATTTCTTTACTCAGAGGGTGGTGAATCTTTGGAATTCTCTACCCTAGAGGGCTGTGGAGGCTCAGTCATTGAGTATATTCAAGACAGAGATCGATAGATTTTTGAATATTAAGGGAATCAAGGGATATGGGGATAGTGCAGGAAAGTGGAGATGAGGTAGAAGATCAGCCATGATCTTATTGAATGGTGGAGCCGGTTCGAAGGGCCAAATGGCCTACTCCTGCTCCTATTGCTTATGTTCTTCTGATTGCCAGGGAGATTAACTGGATAGCTTGTGGGCCGGGTGGGTGGGGGGATGCGCTCCTGCTTCACCTGGCCCACAAACAGTGCTGGAAAGATACTTGCCTGTTCCATCCAGCAGTCCTCATGTCCCTTCAGCTGCCAGGTTTCTCGAGGCCCGGTCGGCCAGCGTTAAACCTGGAACAGAGATAAAATCTTAGGCATGCAGCTTAATGAAAATATTTAAATGAGGGACCCATCTCCTGAGAGCAGGTTGGTTGCCCGTCCTGCCTCCACTGAAACCGGAAATGGGCAGGTTTGAGGCAAGTTGGGTTCGGATTTGAAATTTTAAAATTTTACATTCCCACATAACTCAAACTCACCCATTTTAGTTTAAAATTACCCCCATTGTTTCTATCGTGTCGTAATAAAAAGAGCTTTTTGCAATAATAGCACTGTTCCTTTAGTTAGCTAAAACAGTCTTTCAAAATTTAAGAGCCCCTGCCCCAGGAATGTGTCAATATTGCCAGAAAATTGCCCTCCCCAATAGAAAGGTTTGACACCCACTGATCCAATTTACCTCTGCGACTGTCAAAACTGCCTGGTAAAGTGATATCCGTTAAATTTCCCACCTCTCCCCAAAATGCCAGAGTCTGGCAGTAATGGTAGTTGCTGGGAACTGGCAACATTGGAGAGAGCGAAGTCTAGCAGCCTTGTGGGGGAGAAGAGCCCAGGAGAATGTACCTAAAACTCATTGTCGAGTTCTTTCATCAGCCTGTTATTTTTATGGATTTTAATTATTTAGCTCAGTAATTCATTTTTGGCTGAGTGTCTACACCATTTAGAAATGGGATCCAAATCCAGCTGAAGTTGAACTCTTACTACTTTTATCTGAAATCCTGCTGCATCAGTCCAAAATTGCTGGCACAGGCATGATTATTCGCATTTTATAAGGGGCCTTCCCAATTGCATGAAATCTATGCAGCTGTGAAAAAGTACACACTTAATGACTGCAAAACAAAAGTGATTGTGTTTAGTTTGGCAAAGATCTGTCCTGGGTCCCATGCTGTTCATGCTATTCATAATTAGTACTTGTAATATAAAATTTGCTGATACCACATTGCATGGTCAGGATAAATGACATTGAAGAGCTCTGAACTTATTATGCAGATGACCCAACGAATTGCAGATGGACTTCAACATAAATAGATAGATAAATGGTAATGTCTCCTGTTCCAATATACATGAAATGTGTGCACAGTGAAGGAGGAGTCATTTTGAGTGCAGGTAGAAGCAAATGATTAATTTTGGTAGTCACAAATGAATGGGTTTATTGATCAAATGCCTTCAAAAAATAGAGCTCTCATTTAGCATGGAGAAATTTTCAGATCTGAACTTGTTTGCATTGGAGAAAAGAACACTGAGGAGATATATGATCCAGATTTTTAAAATGCTGAGGGGCATAGAGAATTTAGGTGTAAGCAGCCTGTTTTACTTGGATTGTGACTGCAGAACTGGAGGATACATGTTTAAAGTTTAAAAGCCTCAAAACTGGCAGATTTTTTTTCTCCTTCAAGTTTGTGGATATATGGAACAATGTACATCGCTGTGGAATATGCATATATATACACTAAGTTTCTTAACAGAAAGCTAACTTTAAGATTTTTCCATGTGCAACAGGGTTACACGTCATTTTGGAATGATTGCATCTCATCTGGGTTGCGTGGATGCATGCTGATTGAATTGGCACTAAGAGGACGTTTGCAACTGGAATCTTTTGGGATGAGACGCAAAAGTTTACTAACGAGGAAGGTAAGAACAGTATCGGTGGCATTGCAAGTTATGTAGAGTTTGTTTTGCAAGGAGACATAATCATGCAGGCACACGTTTCCAGCATATTTAACAACCAAGTCTTTTGATCTATGCATCTTTTCAGCTCTGAGCCTCATTACATGTACAGGTGTTGGTTCCATTTCTATTGTGTAGCTACTATCTACCTGAAGCTAAGTTTGAATTTTCTTTTTGTAAAAAAATCAAGAGTCTATTTAAAAAAAACTGAGTCCATCTGGAATAACAACAGAAAACGCTGGAAAAACTCAGCAGGCCAGGCAGCATCCGTGGAGAGAGAAACAGAATTAACGTTTCAGGTTGAAGACCTTTCGTCAGACCTTCAACCTGAACCATTAACTCTGTTTCTCTCTCCACGGATGCTGCCTGGCCTGCTGAGTTTTTCCAGCGTTTTCTGTTGTTATTTCGGATTTCCAGCATCCGCAGTATTTTGCTATTGTATGAGTCCATCTTGAGTTGAAGTATTCCATCTTTAAGTAAAAAGACATACCATATATTTACATTGGACCCATAAAACCAACATATCAATGAGCATACTAGCATTGCTGTAGTAGTATCGCTGTAGCTGTATATCTAGGGCATGTGCAAGGTGCCTTCACGGCATATCAGAGTCACACTGTCTGCCAGCCTGTAGGTCTGTCCTTCAGAAAAAGTCTTAATCTGAAACTGAGGTTCTCTGTTCACATAGGTGTCCAAGATGCCATGGCATTATTCATAGAAAAACGGGGAGTTCTCTGTGTGCTAGCCAATATTCCTCCTTCACCAGTACCACCAATAAAACTATTAACTAGTTATTCACCTCAGAATAGCGGAATGACTGCTGAGTTTGCCCACATAACATGTTAGTTTATTCCCCAAATTTTTTTTATTGTGTGAAGCACCTTGAGATGTTTTTAAAGTATTGTAAGACACTATATAAATATATTTCTTTCTTTCATATCTTTGTGTTCATTGTCCCTTAAATCAACCTTGATGTAACTGAGAGGATTAAATGATATTTTCACCTTTGTGCTGTATGGAGCTGAGTACAGATTAGCTTCTAAAATTCTCCCATACACAAGTGAAATTGTTATTCAAACAGTTTTTCCATAGTACTCATTTGATGGCTGAAAAGGATTAAGCTATTAAAAACTAAGAAGGTATACCGTTTCTAAATTGAGCAGGTTTGTCTTTTCCACCATTCAAAATAGAAACAAGGTTCCTTTCAAGATAATGGTGTATCCAAACATGAATTTAAGAGACCCATGCAGAAAAACAAACAGGAAGCTTACAAAACAAAGGTCTTGCCACCACATCGATGTAGTAACTGAAGGAATTGGAGGTTGTTGAGTCTGATACTTTTCTAATCAAATATGATTTGAAGGTTTAAAAAAACTGGAAGGACATTCCTGCACTTCTGTATAGCTGCCTCAAAATTCAAGAGTTCTTAAGTTATTTAGAGGTGCTCTTACCTGGAAGATCTGATGCTTATTTTTATTTACTCGTATGTCAGTTCTAAATGGCTGAGAATGAATGCAAACCTCGTCGAAATGTTTGTGATAATAGCACTCAATTTTGTGGGTGGTCCATTTGCCTAATTATTCACCGCTCTGAATGCAGGGAGCACACTAGTGGCAGTGGAAAATTGCATATAGGTGAAATGTAAAGGGATGCAAGCAATTGCAAGGAAGTGGCAGAATAGGGGACAAAAATTCTAACCATGTTTGAAAAAGCTCAAAAGACATCTCAACCCTATCAATAGAGAAGGATGTAATGGGGAAAGAGGAAAGGAAATCCAATTGTAGGTATGAGTCTGCACGCAAATGACAGAACAGCTCAGCATTCTGGCTGCTGAAGTGGAGGTGATTTGTCATGCGATAGTTGGAAAAAAGGTTGATCCTGTTTGCTATTCCATATCACCATTACCAAATGTGATAATTGCAGTGTGCCTGGAAGGAGATAGAGTCGGGCTTGAGTCTACAGCTGACCATTACTGTCACTGACTGTGCGCAACTTTGCTGCATGATGGCTGCAGGTGTCTGAGTGGCAGGCGGCACATCTCTGCATTTAACCCGGTTGCTTTGAGGACACAATGCCTGCATATGGTTTACTAGTGCCTTGACAGGTATGGCCAGTCAGGATACATCGGCTATTGATTACCTTGGTATGGCTTCTTTCATTGAAATCTGCTTCCAAGGAATCATCCAGCATTATGGTTAGTCAGGAATTCACATGTTTTATTTGTGCCATTTCAGTCTGGTGTTCCAGCTTCCTTTGGAAAAAGAAGCCTCTGCTGCATTAATTCTTTACCAAATTGACAGACATGCACCTCTGCCTACAGGTGTGTGAGGATATTAGCAAGTGCACAGAACAATTCTGGTGCAGCACGACCTGGATGGCTTCCCTTTGTTGGCCGTACTCTTTCTCCAAAAAGCTGAGATGGGGGTGTTCCCATTGCGGACCAATTTATAGCACGAAGGGAACTGTAGGGCCCAAACAAGGGCCCCTTCTTCATCCGAATTTGGGTCAGCAGAATTTCTGTGGATGACTCCAAGTATCTGGGGGCTCTGCACCCTGTGCCCGAGCTCGAACATTGCACAAAAGCTAATCCTACTTGCTGGAAAAAAACCTTCTCTTGCTGATGCTTGGCCTTTTTTAAGCTGATGCAGGCATTTAAAGTCCTGCAGCAGCGTGCCATTTCCCACTCCTCCGCACCCCACCCCCACCACCCAAACAAGATGATCTCTCAATTCTCGATGGGAATACCATTGGGAGCCTATCTTTATTATATAAATTAAACTGACCCCAGGAAAGTCCGTGCTGACGCAGTTGGGCAGACAAAAGTCTCGCCCTGACATAAGTCTGATGGTCATACTGCCGTAGAGCAAAGTCTAAGTTACTATGTCCAGGAATGGGGTACTATAGGCAATAGCTAACATTAGGACTGCAAGCTACACCAGAATACAGAAATTCAGAGGGCGTAAGCTTGCATGTTTCATGTAGGTTTATTTTTCATATGACATTTGAAAAAGTCCATTTTATTTTATCAGCCATTTGGGGATAGAAGTTTGTTAAATCTGCAAACATTACGGTGGATGTACACTGGGGATTTTCTGTAAAACTTAGGGGATATTTTATGCATAGAACATTCTTTTTGGGAAGCATGAAATTGACCCACTTTTATTAGTTCTGGCTTAATCTAGTTCTGATTGTTTGTACGGTGGTCTGAATAGTAATGATGCTAACAGTGGCTGCAGTACCAATTTGGAGAATGCAGGAAGGATAGTAAGCTCTTGGAATTTTCTAGATTCTTTTTATGCAGCTGGCTATTTTGAATAACATGATGGCTATCGTCTCAAAAAAAAGTTGGCTGAGATCTTCCTCCCTCTTCCCCTCCCCCAATTTCAGGGTGCAGCTGGGTAGGCAGAAACTGGGGCAGGGCCATCTTGCTCTGCCGCATCTCCATCCACTGATTTCCTGCCAGAAGACACCAGTGTTGTTCAATACATGTGCCTGTATATGGGCAGGCATAATGATGTATTCAATGATGGCGCTGCATCATCATATATATTTTCTGTCATTTAACCTGTAGCAACACTGGACAAGAGGGACTTGTTTGTTTTTGGCATCCAGCATTGCGGTGTGGGTGGGGGAGGAGGGGTGGAGGCGGGTAGAATTTACATTTTAAAAGCCCATATTATGTCATGAGCTTTAAAATTTTCAAAGACATTTTCAACAGCTTGGAGGCCATCAGTAGTGCTATTCTGTGGCATGCCTCTGAAGCCTACCACAGCAAATCTCTGACCCCGGTACTGGCAGATTCCTTTAGTAGAGGCTGGGCAGCCCAACAAAAATATTTAAATGGGACAAATGAAGCTCATCTAGGTCAGGAGCACATCTTTGTGATGGGTAGAAATCCTGCCATGCTGAGGATGAGCCCCAATTCTGCAAATACAGTCTGCAATACAGTCAGCCCCAATTCTGCAATACACTTATGGCAGGCGTGTTCGTGCAAACATGATTTGCCCGCTAAAAGCGATGGCTGGTATAACGCCTGAAGAAAGTTTATTTTTCTCTCTTCCTGTAACGAGTCACCCCAATTTCCAGCCTCTACAATGGAAGCGAAAAAAATGTTGGCAAAAAGCTTTCGCATCTGCGACGGTGACTGGATATGTCCGGATAAAAATGTGGAAATGTCAACTTTGTAAGAACAAACTGTAACTGATGTGGAAAGAACATGTAAGGTAAAGCTCATGAAGGTTGGAGGAACAGAAATTGGTAAAATAGCCATGGCCTTTTCAGTGCCAATGACTGGTGGTGTAAAACCTGTGGGAATGTGAATTGGGCAAGATGATCAGAGTGCAATACTCCAAAAGTATGCCAAACTATAAGAAAGGACTGAATACAAAGGTAGATTTAATGAAAGAGAAACCTTAATGAGGTGCGAATTAGTGAGTAAGCACAGCTGTTTCTGTCTGAAATAAACGGAGCATTTAAGACGCTATAACCGTCAACTTTGAATTCGCCATTAATGCAAATGGATAACGGTTATCACTTTTTGGCTGATATAAGTGGTGGAGACTGTACTGTACTGAACATTTTGGGCTGTTGGTTTGGATGCTCTTCTGGTCATCTAATTGACCTGTTTAGTCTGTGCTCCCTTCTAGAAATGTGATTGGCTTGTGGAGAGTCATGTGACCAAAGATTTCATTGATCTTGTAGTAATATGATTGTGTTGTAGGACCCACACGGTTGTATAATCATTAATCAATCTTGCCACTTATGGGCCTCTTGGACTAAATCTCAGACTCGCTTCTCTCTGGGGCCTGCTTCATGCTCCTCGGACGATCCCAACCTGCAGCTTCTGATAGCACTGTGTCTATGAATCACGTTTTTTTTTGGAGTGCTAAGTTCTCTAAAGCACAGTGTCAGTAAGGTTAAAGTCTCTTGCCAAAAGCTCTGCTGTGCTATTTCTTCTCTTTTCCCCCCACCCTGGGTTGCTGGCCCTCCATCTCACTGTCAGGCCTTGGTGCTGTTAAGAGGCATAATTACTTGCCCTGCAAGCGACTTTGCAGCAGATCAAATAGTTTCTTTGAGTTAAAGTCATGGGGACCATAGGGGTTGGAAAGTATTTTTCTATTTGCTTCATTCATTCTTCCAGTGGCAGTTCATCAGGTGAGGTAAGTGGAATTGTCACAGACATCCCGAATCTGAACACTTTAACTGTGTTTTTATTAGTTTTATTAACATAAACTTAGAGTGTAATAGAACATTAATTGCTACTAAAAGTTTAAATTATGAGTTAATATTTCTACATAAGGAACCATACTAAAGACATCGGGTAATCAAGAAGGGACCGTTGCCATGGTTGTTTTCTTGCCTTCACACTTTCCCTTGTAGAATAGTGTGAAATAGTAGAAGGATTTGCAGGCTGATTAGCAGTCTGATGGGCCACGACATGAATGCTCTTTCCATGGCTGTAACCATCTTTATACCAGCTGGTAGGGTGGTTACTTCTATGTGGCAGGAGTGTTTTATCTGCTTGCACAACCCATACAGGAGGTCCACCCGCTCAGTGCAAGTAATCCCGCTAGATATCAACCAAGAATTCAGAGCCGGAGCTCCGGTCTCCACTTGTGAAACTGTCTGGGTGGGAGGGATTGGGATTCGAACCCTGCAACTTCTGACTTGGATTGCTGTCACTAAGCCAAAAACTCACGCTGGTTGCCATGGTAACAAGATAGCTTGGTTCGACAAAGTCATAGATTGCTTAAGGAGGAAGTCGGCAACCATCTCTGTGGAGACAAGAATTTGTGGGATTTGAGTTGGGACGTTGCTTAGAAAATGATTGTTTTGGTATGTGTAATGTGTTTTATTTCTTGATCCATTGTAATTGCAGATCATTTTTTCCCATTTTTAATAGTGATTCTTCTTGGGAGGCCTGTGCATTTACTTTTTTGTTACTATTCTTCATCCTGTGTTAAAACAATAAAATTGATCCAGAATACAATATTACTCTTTCAAACTAAAAGTGGAACAGTCAAGGATTAGACATCCAATCTGGACATATTAATGTATATGGCCATGTACAATGTGTACAACCTGTCAAAAAGTTCGCCAGCTGCCACTGCATTCTTCCTCTTCCCATTGCCTGCCTTCTTCACATTAAACGTGCAAATGAGAACATGGGCTTTTTTCTACGCTAGGTTATAGATTGTACAGATGAACATAACAAAAAGGAAGACAGGAAAAGACCAGCTGGTCCATGGAGCCTGTCATGTAATGTTATGGTGTGATTTCTACACATAATTTCCCATCTGCCGTTTCTCCCCCAGCCCCCAACTACCCACCGGCCATGCAGTCTCCTGGGAGTGGCAAGAAAAAAGAAACAAACTTTAGGCTAAGTAAGGAAAAAACTCTTCTGACCCAGGAGACTGCGGTGACTAGGAGACACTTCTCTCTCTTTCCCCTTCCCCCACCCCATATCCACTTATCTTTTATATGAGGTTAGTTGGCCACACAGGAACTCCTACAGCAAATCTGAACTCACTGCACATGCTGCAGAGGTCAACAACTTTCTGTGGAAAGAAGTCCCTCCTAAAGACGAACTATCAAATAAAATTATCAAGGAACATAAAACAAAATACTAAAATCTTTTACAGGCACGTAAATAAAAAAAAGGGAAGGTCGGGATGGGAATAGGGCCACTAAGGGATGGACAGGATAATACCACAGGCAGCGATAGAGATATAAATAATTACTTTGCTTCAGTATTTACCAGAGAGATAGAACAGGTGGGGATAACATCAGATGATGAGATAACTGCATTTAAAATAAAACGAGGAGATATATTAAATAAACTAATGAAACTCAAAGAGAATAAAACCCCTGGTCCGGACAGATTACATCCGCGCATTTTAAAAGATTCTAGGGAAGAGCAAGCAGAGGCATTACTACACATATTTAGTAATTTGTTAGAAAAAGGTGTAGTGCCAGAGTACTGGTGGATAGCTAACATAATACCTATATTTAAAAGGGGAGATAGAACATGTCCAGGGAACTATAGACCAGTCAGCTTAACATCGGTGGTAGGAAAAATAACGGAATCTCTACTAAAGGAGAAAATAGAAGAATGTCTAGAAACCAAAAATATAATAAAGTCAGCATGGATTTCAAAAGGGAAAGTCTTGCTTTACCAACCTCATTGAATTTTTTGAAGCAGTAACAGAGAGAGTAGACAAGGGTAATGCAGTAGATGTAATTTATCTAGATTTTCAAAAGGCCTTCAATAAGGTACCACATAATAGACCAATGAATAAGGTCAAGGAATGCAGAGTCAGAGGACAAGTAGCAGAATGGATAGCTAGCTGGCTTCAAGACAGAAAGCAGAGAGTAGGAATAAAGGGTAGCTGTTCAGAGTGGCAGAAGGTGGAAAGTGGTGTTCCACAAGGATCAGTGCTAGGACCACTGTTGTTCACAATTTATATTAACGATTTAGACTTTGGAATCAAAAACACAATTTCTAAATTTGCGGACGACACCAAATTTGCGGGGGGGTGGTTAGTCAATACTGAGGAGGACTGCAACAAATTACAAGAAGACATTAATACACTTGCAGAATGGATATATAATTGACAAATGAAATTCAACACAGATAAATGTGAGGTATTAGATTTTGGTAAGAAAAATAGGGAGGTCACATATTACTTGGAAAATAAGAATCTAAATGGGGTAGAGGAGCAAAGGGATCTTGGAGTACAAGTACAAAAATCACTAAAAGTATTGACACAGGTTAACAAGGCCATAAAAAAAGCAAACCAAGCACTGGGGTTTATTTCTAGAAGGATAGAATTGAAAAGTAGTGAAGTTATGCTAAACTTGTATCGAACCTTGGTTAGATCGCAGTACATAAGAACATAAGTAGTAAGAGCAGGAGTAGGCCATACGGCCCCATCGAGCCTGCTCCACCATTCAATAAGATCATGGCTGATCATCGACCTCAACTCCACTTTCCCGCCCGATCTCCATATCCCTAAGAGTCCAAAAATCTATCTATCTCAGCCTTGAATATACTCAAAGACTCAGCATTCACAGCCCTCTGGGGCAGAGAATTCCAAAGATTCACAATCCTCTGAGTGAAGAAATTCCTCCTCATCTCAGTCTTAAACGGCCTACCCCTTATCCTGAGACTATGCGCCCTAGTTCTAGACACTCCAGCCAGGGGAAACAACCTCTCAGCATCTACCCTGTCAATCCCTTCAGAATCTTGTATGTTTCAATGAGATCACCTCTCATTCTTCTAAACTCCAGAGTATAGGCCCATTCTACAAAATCTCTCATCATAGGTCAGCTCTCTAGTGAACCTTCGCTGCACCGCCTCCAAGGCAAGTATATCCTTCCTTAGATAAGGAGACCAGAACTGTGCACAGTACTCCAGGTGTGGTCTCACCAAGGCCCTGTACAATTGTAGTAAGACTTCCTTACTCCTATACTCCAACCCCCTTGCAATAAAGGCCAACATGCCATTTGCCTTCCTTATTGCTTGCTGTACCTGCATGCTAGCTTTCTGTGTTTCTTGCATGAGGACACCCAAATCTCTCTGAACAACAACATTTGAAAGTTTCTCACCATTTAAAAATATTCTGTTTTCCTATTCTTCCTACCAAAGTGAATAACCTCACATTTCCCTATATTATACTCCATCTGCCACCTTACTGCCCACTCACTATATCCCTTTGCAGACTCTTTGTGTTCTCCTCGCAGCTTACCGTCCCACCTAGCTTTGTATCATTAGCAAACTTGGATACATTATACTCGGTCCCTTCATCTAGGTCATTAATATAGATTGTAAATAGCTGAGGCCCCAACACTGAACTTTGCGGCACCCCACTAGTTACAGCCTGGCAACCTGAAAAAGATCCGTTTATCCCTACTCTCAGTTTTCTGTCCGTTAACCAATCCTCTATCCATGCTACTATATTACCCCCAACCCCATGAGCCCTAATCTTGCGTAATAATCTTTTATGTGGCACCTTATCCAATACCTTTTGGAAATCCAAATATACTACATCCACTGGTTCCCCTTTATCTACCCTGCTAGTTACATCCTCAAAAAACTCTAATAAATTTGTCAAACATGATTTCCCTTTAATAAAACCATGTTGACTCTGCCTAATCATGTTATGATTTTAAAGTGACTTGATACCACTTCCTTAACAATGGATTCCAACATTTTCCCGACGACTGATGTCAGGCTAACTGGCCTGTAGTTCCCTGTTTTTTCTCTCCCTCCTTTCTTGAATAGCGGAGTTACATTTGCGACCTTCCAATCCATTGGGACCTCTCCAGAATCTAGGGAATTTTGGAAGATCAAAACCAATGCATCCACTATCGCTTTAGCCACCTGTTTTAGAACCTTAGGATGTAGGCCGTCAGGTCCAGGGGATTTGTCGGCTTTTAGTCCCATTAGTTTCTCTAGTACTTTTTCTCTACTTATATTAATTACGTTCCTCACCCTCATTAGACCCTTGGTTCCCCACCATTTTTGTTATGCTTTTTGTGTCTTCTACTGTGAAGACAGATACAAAATATTTGTTTAACGTTTCTGCCATTTCCTTATTCCCTATCATAATTTCTCCTGTCTCAGCCTCTAAGGGACCAACGTTTACTTTTGCTACTCTTTTCCTTTTTACAAACTCTTACAATCTGTTTTTATATTTCTTGCTAGTTTTCTCTCCTATTGTTTCCCTTTTTATCAATTTTTTGATCAACCTTTGCTGGTTTCTGAAACTCTGCCAATCCTCAGGCTTACTATTATTCTTTGCAACATTATAAGCTTCTTTCAATCTAATGCTATCCTTAACTTCTTTAGTTAGCCACGGTTGGATCACTTTTCCCGTGGAGTTTTTGTTTCTCAATGGAATATATTTTTGTTGAGAATTATGAAATATTTCTTTAAATGCTAGCCACTGCTTAGCTAATGCCATACCCATTAATCTATTTTTCCAATCTACCTTAGTTAACTCGCCCCTCATACCTATGTAATTGGCATTATTTAAGTTTAAGACTCTAGTTTTGGACTTAGGCAAGTCACATATTATGATCACTCTGCCCCAGAGGATCCTTTACTATGAGATTGCTAATTAACTCTGTCTCATTACACAATACAAGATCTAAAATAACCTGTTCCCTGGTTGGTTCCATGACATATTGTTCTAGGAAACTGTCCCGAATGCATTCCATGAACTCGTCCTCCAGACTACCTTTGCCAATTTGATTTGTCCAGTCTATATGAAGATTAAAGTCCCCCAAGATTATTGCATTACCTTTGTTGCAAGCTCCTACTATTTCTTGATTAATATTCTGACCAACGGTATAGCTACTGTTAGGGGACCTATATACTACTCCTACCAGTGTTTTCTGCCCCTTGTTATTGCTTATCTCCACCCATACTGATTCTACTTCCTGATCTTCCAAGCCGAGATCCTTTCTCGCAATTACGGACAAAACTCTTATGGTTGCTGAAGCGTAGGAGCCCGATTTCCTGTTCTAACAGTGTCTGCACTTTACTTCCAGCAGGCTCGGTTTAAATAACCCGATTAAAATTTCAACTGCAGTCTGCTCTGTCTGTACAAGAGCCGCAGGAGGCAAAATAAAACAAACTGCTGCGGCATTTGTGTTCGATTTCGGTTTTAAATCTAAGTTTGACACAAATCTCAACTGGGAATTTATTATCAGGGCTACTCCCCCTCCTTTTCCATTCTGCCTGTCTTTTCGAAACGTCAAGTACCCTGGAACATTTAGTTCCCAACCATGGCCACCTTGCAACCATGTCTCCGTAATGGCTATTAGATCAAACCCATTTATCTCTATTTGTGCTGCTAGTTCATCTATCTTGTTACGAATGCTTCGTGCATTCAGATAAAGAGCCTTTAATTTAAATTTTTTACCATTATTCCCTGCTTTGACTTTATTCTCTGCTGCACTGCTACCATTAAACTCTCTGTCCCTGCCTGTCACACTCTGCTTATTTTTACCCAAATCGCTACACTGCTCTATTGCCTTGACCATTCTCTTTAGATTTCTAAATTTTCCCTCACCTGACCCCTCCCCCAACCCCCCTTTTTTTTAGTTTAAAGCCCTATCTACAACCCTAGTTATTCGATTCGCCAGGACGCTGGTCCCAGCCCGGTTTAAATGGAGCCCGTCCCGACAGAACAGCTCCGTCTTTTCCCAGTACTGGTGCCAGTGCCCCATGAATTGGAAACCCCTTTTTCCCACACCACTCTTTGAGCCACGCATTTAACTCTCTGATCTGCTTGACCCTATGCCAATTTGCGTTTGCCTCAGGTAGTAATCCAGAGATTATTACCCTTGTGGTTCTGCTTATTAATTTAGACCCTAGCTCCTCAAACTCCCTCAGCAGAAGCTCAGTTCTACTTATGTCGTTGGTTCCTACATGGACCATGACAACTGGATCCTCCCCCTCCCACTCCAAGTTCTTCTCCAGCCGCGAGGAGATATCCTTAACCCCGGCACCGGGCAGGCAACACAGCCTTCGGGACTCTCTTTCACGGCTGCAGGGAACAGTATCTATCCCCCTGACTATAATGTCCCCTACTACTACCACATTCCTTCCTTCTCCCCCCATTTGGATGGTCCCCTGTACCACAGTGCCGTGATCAGTTTGCCCATCCTCCCTGCAGTCCTTTTCCTCATCCATACAGATAGAAAGTACCTCGGACCTGTTGGACAAGTTCCAGGGCTGAGGCTCCTCCATCAGTGCATCCTGGGTCCCCATACCTTCCTGACTCGCATCACACCCTCCTGTCCCTGACCACTGACGAACTCTAAAGGACTACTTAACCTAAAGGATGTGACTGCCTCCTGGAACAAAGTGTCCAGGTAACTCTCCCCCTCCCTGATGCATCTCAATGTCTGCAGCTCGTACTCCAGCTCAACAATTCTGAACCAAAGTTCCTCGAGTTGCAGACACTTACTGCAGATGTGGTTGCTCAGAGATCGCAATGCTCTCCACAGACTCCCACATGCTGCAGTTATGACACACCACCTGCCCTGCCATCTCTAACCTTGTTTTATTTATTAATTAATTAGTTAAAGATTTTATTCAATCGATATTTTAGGTTTATTGTTTGATTATTTTATTTAGTTTAAGTTATTAATTTAATAAGTATTAGCAAGTTACAGTTTCTCAGCTCTTAATTTAACCCCCTTCCCTAACTTAGAGAGCAAAAAAGAGCTGTAATACTCACCAACCAATCACCTACCTGCTCTCCTGTGACATAATTCTTTGTTGTTGTTTTTGAATCGGAGCCTCGCGCTGCCGCTGCTTTAATTCAGGTCCGCTCTCGGGCCGCTCTTTATCCTCTCGCTGCTGCCGCTGCTTTAATTCAGGTCCGCTCCCGGGCCGCTCTTTATCCTCTCGCCGCTGCCACTGCTTTAATTCAGGTCCGCTCCCGGGCCGCTCTTTATCCTCTTGCCGCTGCTGCTGCTTTAATTCAGGTCCGCTCTCGGGCCGCTCTTTATCCTCTCGCTGCTGCCGCTGCTTTAATTCAGGTCCGCTCCCGGGCCGCTCTTTATCCTCTTGCCGCTGCCGCTGCTTTAATTCAGGTCTGCGCCCGGGCCGCTCTTTATCCTCTCACCGCTGCCGCTGCTTTAATTCAGGTCTGCGCCCGGGCCGCTCTTTATCCTCTCACCGATGCCGCTACTTGGAGTACTGTGTACAATTCTGGTCGCCATATTATAAAAAGGATATAAAGGCACTGGAGAAGGTGCAGAGAAGGGATGGCCCCCTGTACCACAGTGCCGTGGTCAGTTTGCCCATCCTCCCTGCAGTCTTTTTCCTCATCCATACAGGTAGAAAGTACCTCGTACCTGTTGGACAGGGTCCAGGGCTGAGGCTCCTCCATCACTACATCCTGGGTCCCCATACCTCCAGAAATGCGAGGTTATACCTGTCAGGAAAGGAGGAAAAGGCTGGGTCTCTTTTCTCTTGAAAAGAGAAGGCTGAGGGGTGACCTAATAGCGGTCTTTAAAATCATGAAAGGTTTTGATAGAGTAGATACAGAGAGAGTGTTTCCACTTGTGGGGAAGAGCAAAACTAGAGGCCATCAATATAAGATAGTCACCAAGAAATCAAATAGGGAATTCAGAAGAACCTTCTTTACCCAAAGCATGGTGAGAATGTGGAACTCGCTACCACAGGGAGTGGTTGAAGCGAAGAGTAGAGATGCATTTAAGTGGCGGTTAGATAAGCATATGAGGGAAAAGGGAATAGAGGGTTATGCTGATGGAGTTAGATGAGGAAAGACGGGAGGAGGCTCAAGTGGAGCATAAACCCCGACATGGACTGGTTGGGCCGAATGGCCTGTTTCTGTACTGTATATCCTATGTAATCCAGTGTAAACATCTAACCTAGTTATTTATATACTTGCATAACTTGTACTCATGTTGCTTGATCTTTCTTAACCTGTCTATGACAGAGTTTAATCCTTTCATTATTTTAAAGAACTCAATTTAATCTCTTTGAAGTTTATGCTTTTCCAGAGTAGAAAGCCTCAGCTCTCTAAGCCAGTTTTGTTAAGCATCAATCTAGTGGCCTGCTTCTGAAACTTTCCCCTCTATAGTACCCACCATGAGGGGACAAAAATAGGACACAGTAATCTAGATCAGGTCTGACAGTGACAGAATAGCATTTATTGTTTTGTATTTAATCATCCTGGCAATACATCCTAACGCTTCACTTGTTTTTGAAATAGCCTCGCAGTCATGGATCTTCAATGATCCATGCACTATAACACCCAGGTCCTTCTCCCGCTCAGCAGTCTTGAACATGCAACCCTGCACAGTGTAAATGTGCTTGTTGTTGCCCCTAGCAAGTGCATAATCCATTTACCTATATTAAAAGACATCTGCCAGATATGGGCTCATTCCCTCATCACATCTAGATCTGCCTGCAATCTATTTTTCTCAATCTAAGATCCTTATATTCACTCATATCTTTGCCTCATTTGTGAACATGTGATTTGTCACTGCATGGTGTGGCAAACCTTTCAGTTATTTCAATTTTTTTATCATTAAGGTGGTCCCTCTTACTCTCCTGATGGCTCAATGGGTAAAAATGTTGCCTAGTGCAGTACTAAACCATATAGGCCAAGAAGGTGTAAAGTTCAATGTCTGGTCTGTGCCATGTTAGCTGATTCCTGGAATGTTACTCCAGCCTCAGTGCCTCTGTACCATAGAGTGGAAAAATCAGACAGGCATCCTGCTGCTGTTTGCTAACCAGTGACACTGCAAGGAAGTGTCCATATATGGATATTTGTTGAGGCCATAATAGATTTGCCTGTGAAGCCCCTGCACTTTCATTTAGTTAGCCAGCAGTCAACATCTATGCTCATAAATAAAATTTGGTCTCACAGTGCCACAGGGCAGTCATCATCTCTGGAACCATCCCCCAACATGAATCAGCATCTTCAGAAGAGAAGGGTAGAAAAACTACAAAAAAGAACCCATCATTTGTTGTAGCAGATATAAATTATTAACAAGCTATGTAAAAGCTTTGGAAATTAATTTAATTTTTTAAGCTGTTTTCCTCTTGTCTCTCTTAGGTCATCTGTAAGTCGGATACTCCTACTGGAGACGTTTTGCTTGATGAAGCCTTGAAACATATTAAGGAAACACAGCCTCCAGAAGCGGTGCAAAGCTGGATTGAACTTCTCAGTGGTGAGTGAGCAAAAGAGCCCAGAATGATAGATGCAGGGAGGATGTTTCCCCTGGCTGGGGAGTCTAGAACCAGGGGTCACAGTCTCAGAATAAGGGGTCGACCATTTAGGACTGAGACGAGGAGAAATTTCTTCTCTGAGGGTGGTGAATCTTTGGAATTCTCTACCGCAGAGGGCTGTGGAGGCTCAGTCGTTGAGTATATTCAAGACAGAGATGGATAGATTTTTGGATATTAAGGGAATCAAGGGATATGGGGATAGTGCAGGAAAGTGGAGTTGAGGTAGATAATCAACCATGATCTTATTGAATGGCGGAGCAGGCTCAAGGGGCCGAATGGCCTACTCCTGCTGCTATTTCTTATGTTCTTATGGTACAATGGACAAGCGCTCTAATGTAAAACAAAATTGATAGAAATGCAAACCAATCATTTCAAACATTGCACAAGGTAGACAGCTAAAGTTGAATTGTTTTTAATATGTACCTTTTATTAATGCAGCAGTATTTTAAAAAGACTGCAGTATTTCCATGGGTATTCTTGATTATCCGCCACAACTTCAGAAGATTGGCAGAGACTCCGGAGAAATGGGGTAAACGGCTGTTTACGCTGTCTCTGTGGAGTCTCCAAGTTACAGTGGGAGATCAGGGAACCCTTGTTGAAATTGTGCCCCTCATTTTTGGTGATTCTATTAGAAATGTGAGAAAATACCTCACTACTTTGTAATTGTTGAGAGTCAGAGTCTTCACCAAAAAGTATTTGGCAAATAATATAACTTACCAATATAAATTGTATTTAAAAAATGTTGCAAAAAATGTAATTCGGCCAATTGTTGGCTGCAGGTTTAAGTCCGTTCTAAATAGTTAAGAACTGGTGCAAATCCTCCTCAAAAGGTCAAGCGTAAATAAGCCAATTCTCTGGTGTAAGCTCAATTGCATAATTATTCACAGCACCAGGTACAGACTCAAAAAGTTTAGGTAGCACACTAGCAATGGGAGAGGAAGATTGAATGCAAGTCCAATTTAAAGGAATGGAGACAATTCCTTTGCAGTCCATGCCTGCATGCAACAAGACTTGGATGACGTTCAGGCTTGGGCTGATAAGTGGCAGGTAACATTCGCACCACAGAATTGCCAGGCAATGACTATCTCCAACAAGCGAAAGTCTAACCACCTCCCCTTGACATTCAACGGCATTACCATCGCCGAATCCCCGACCATCAACATCCTGGGGGTCACCATTGACCAGAAACTTAACTGGACCAGCCACATAAATACTGTGGCAACAAGAGCAGGTCAGAGGCTAGGTATTCTGCGGCGAGTGTCTCACCTCCTGACTCCCCAAAGCCTTTCCACCACCTACAAGGCTCAAGTAAGGAGTGTGATGGAATACTCTCCACTTGCCTGGATGAGTGCAGCTGCAACAACACTCAAGAAGCTCGACATCATCCAGGACAAAGCAGCCCGCTTGATTGGCACCCCATCCACCACCTTAAACATTCATTCCCTCCACCACCGGCATACCGTGGCTGCAGTGTGTACCATCTAGAAGATGCACTGCAGCAACTCGCCAAGGCTTCATCGGCAGCACCTCCCAAACTCGTGACCTCTTCCACCTAGAAGGACAAGGGCAGCAGATGCATGGGAACACCACCACCTCCACGTTTCCCTCCAAGTCACACACCATCCTGACTTAGAAGTATATCACCGATCCTTCATCGTCGCTGGGTCAAAATCCTGGAACTCCCTACCTAACAGCACTGTGGGAGTACCTTCGCCACATGGACTGCAGCGGTTCAAGAAGGCGGCTCACCACCACCTTCTCAAGGGCAATTAGGGATGGGCAATAAATGCTGGCCTTGCCAGCGAAACCCACATCCTATAAACGAATAAAAAAAAAATTAAAGGGGAGTGTCACCAGTTAACCACTAATTTACCTGCATGTGCCAGCCCCATTATGGCACAGTAGCTGCAGATGTCTTTGCAGCAAATGAAACAGCTCTGCATCTGCCTCTGCCCAGACCCTGAAAAGACAGTTCCCTAGCTAGGTGTGCAAGGGTGTGCAGAAGAGGGTGTGATCATTCAGGGAACACTGGCTCATGATCACCCTGGCATGTCTTGTTTCATGCAGTATTGCCTAAAGCATGACATACTGTGATTGAGGTGCTTCTGAAGAACTATCCAGCACAATTCAATTCTGGCCTCTTGCGCATCCCCGATTTTGTTCGCTTCACTATTGGTGACCGTTCCTTCAGCTGTCTAGGCCCTAAACCCTGGAATTCCCTCCCTAAACCTCTCTGCCTCTCTCTCCTCCTTTGAGACGCTCCTTAAATCCTATCTCTTTGATCAAGCTTTTGGTTATCTGTCCTAATATCTCCTTATGTGGCTCGGTCTCAAATTTTGTTTGCTAATGCTCCTATGAAGCCCCTTGCAATGTTTTACTGCATTAAAGGTGCTATATAAATACAAGTTGTTGTCAGGCAGTCATGTATTGTAATGACACCATCAAGGGTTTGCTGCTGGGAAAAGGAGCTTCCACCAGTACATCTGTCAGAGTGAGCTAATGTCACCTCTCTCTTCAGATAGGGGTGCTGGTTGGAGGTCATGGAGCACCTCTTAGGTAGCCTGGCATTCCTCCATTGGTCCTCTTCTTCCAAACATCAGCTTGGAAGGATTCCCACTGGGAAGCCCTTGGTGCCAGTAAAGGGAGCTGGGAGAGAAAACAATAATAATTGGCACAAAGGCTCACGAGAGCAGTAAAAAAAGAACAGAAATGACCCCAAATCACTTATCTTTTTAAAAAACTGTCAACTTTAATTTATCTCCTGCCTGAACTCTCTGCCCCAGTACCCCGGCACAATAATTTCCTGAGCGTGCATTGAACTTGGCGTGTGGTATGCTGGTCAATTGAGCAGATGGTTTCTGCATCCTTTTGTATATTGAAATGAATCGTCTACATGCTTGAGAGCTTCCAACGCATGACCCAGGTTGGACTGGAAATTGGGGAATCAGGCAGATCTGGTTTGCACCTAATTTTGCCTGAACATCTCACCTGTTTAAATGGGGTATAATGATACATTGTGTCCTTTATGCATGATTATCCCTATTAAAATTTAGTTATCTCTTATGACAGTTCTGGTGACAAAAACAGTTGCTGGGCTTTCTCAATCCCTTTTCCCACTCCCCCAAACCTAAAGCCTACATGGGAGATATAGCAGAAACTTTTGCTGTTGCAAAATAGGAAATCTGTTTTTTTTAATCCAGAGCTATTTTCCTTTCAGAGCAGAATTTCTATAAGCCAGCTCCCCAAAATAATAAAAATGCAGCATCTTGCAAATTAGAACTGGAGGGTATGTGTTTTTGAAGTGCTTTCCTTCCTCCATCACTGCTTTTGTTTGTGGATAAGAATTAAGTGACTTGACTTTTTTTTTGCACTGTACTCTGCACTTTGCAGTTGTGTCCACACGGTGTCAGTATAACCCAGCTATTATGACTAGCAGAAGATGTTCAGATGGAGATCTTATTTGTTAATTAGAAGAGCTGAGATGCATTATAATTACAATTTGGACTTGTGTCATCTGTTTTCAAAAAGAAAATACCATATGGTTTCACATTGTTTCAGTTGCACTTTTATTCCACTGTAAACTAGCCGTACTAGTTGCACTCGCTGTTGCATTTTTAACACTCTTACCTCCTTCTCACCCTGCTCGCCTTACTTCACCCACCACTGCCCCTTTGTCAATGCCAGCAGATTAACAATCACAGTCGTTCAGCATATTTCCCTCCAGAATGTCCATTCATGAACAAGACCCTTGCCACCCACAGCTTTATTGGGGATGATTGCAATGACATCCTGGCTTGGACTGAAACTTGGCTCACAGGTGGCATGTGACACCTTGCCCCTTATTGAAGCCTCTCCATCTCCTAGGTTTCCAGATTCTGTCTCCAAATGTACTGAAGGTACTGTTCTGAATGTAGTGCAACTTGCCGCATAAGAAATGTTATTTTGTACAATTGTAAAAATCCTTTTTAACAGAAATATTGCAAACTGCAGTAAAGACATTCCAATGGTTGGTGCAGTGCATTGACAATAACTATTACTAGTACCTTAACTGGCAGATCTTTGAAATTCATTACCTTGTGATTGGTTACGTGTATTATGCTTTACAGCCGCTTGACTTTGGGAAATTCTGTCATGAATCACAACAATCTGCTTTATACATTATTGTTTATATTAGTCGAAGTATCCTAGAATCCTCTGGTTTTATGAAATCTTACTTTAAGCTTTTAAGTATGCTTCTTGGGAAGTTATAAAAGCCAAAATTTGAGTTTAATTCAAGACAATCTGTGTTTTATTTGAATTGATCAATTACTCGGAAAAGTATGATGTGTTCTGTCCAGCTCACCTGAGACCTCCATCAGTAGTCTATTTGAGTCCATCCTAGTGATGACTCTTTGTTGATTCTCTATCCTGGTCGTCTCTAATTGACAACAGAGTTGAGATTGGGACTTTGAAAGAATTGTACCTGCATCCTGTTATGCTGCTGCTAGAAATGTTTTCTAATTATGCAAGGGTGTATTTCACTTTCTGCACCAGTTTTGTTCTTGTGTGAATCTTTTGAAGACCTCTGACACTGTGAGGTTTTTGCTTCAATCCAGTAAGCTGGTGACACAGGGACTATTTTTGCAATTGTGTCTCAAGTGGGATTTGTTTTTGTCTTTGTTACTGTTTGTAAAATATCACCGTAATATTTCTCAATAGTAAAAATGTTATGCAGCAAGCTACAGATAAAAATATGATGTAAGTGAATAGTTTTGATAGCAATAAAATACTCCTAAAGATAGGCCTGGAGTTCTGAAATGCTACTTATTTGTACAGGAAATGAAGGATTTGATTCTGCATATTCTTCTGTATATAAAAAAAAAAGACAAACTAATTTTGACGTAGAAAAGTTGACTAAAATGTTCATATTTAAAGATATATCCTACAGATAATACTGCTTTTGGGATTTAAAAAAGATTCTACAGAGGCTGTGCTGTGGGATCACTCTTGCATAGAAATCTTCCAAGATCCTGCAGTGTTGTGATCTTTAATAGTGAAATGTATTAGACAACCTCTAAACTGCTGTTTGGAAAGTAATTTAACTATACCTGGAAGTGTCGAGATGGACTTAACACTGAAATAGCATGTTCCCATGATTTTCCTCTAGTTGGAAGTCAGTGATTGGCGGGGGCGGGGGGGTTCATTGATTTAAAATTGTCATTGAGAGTGAGAAGAGAGGTTAGGACAAATTTATTTATGCAGAGATGTAGGAGCATGGAATGCTTTGCTACAGGGAGTGGTTAAGGCCGAGACCATTGCATCGTTTAAGGGAATGTTGGATAAATATTTGAAGTAGAGAAAGATACAGAGCTGAGAGAGAGCAGGGCAACCAGTTTGGCTTTGGGTTGCTCTAGTAACCAGCTGGCACAGACAAGATGAGCTGAATGGCTTCCTTCTGTGCTGTAAATTTCTATGGTTCTATCTGTATAATGGCTCAGTGTTGGGCTAAACCACAGGGAAAAGCAAGATCTGAAGTTTAATTCCTTATCTGTGCGTGATGAGCTGTGTTGGCATTGGCCATAGTGCCTCTGGGCTAGGGGGCGAACAGCCAGCCAAGATCCTCATTCTTAATCACATGCAGTGACCGCTGCTGCAAAGTGATCATGTGTGGATACCTGGAGAGGACACTTGGGCTCAACTGTAATTCCCTCAAGATTGAATAACTTGCTTACTCATATTTTTCTCTAGCTTATCCATTAAAAATGGCCACTTAGGCAAGGTACTGAGCTGGCACCTGTGGAATCATATCTCAGCATGTAAGTGCCTTAATGAGAAAAAATTGGTTTGTGTGGGTGGGGGAGGAGGGAGTTGAATAACACGACCAGAGAAATCTTTCTTCCATCCCCATCTCCCAGTTTTTGCTTTGAGTTGAGAAAATTATATCTAGCACTCATTTTGCTGACTGTATAGCAAACCAGTCCTTTACTAGACAGTCTTCTTCTTCTTCTTCTTCTTAGGCAGTCCCTCGGAACCAAGGATGACTTGCTTCCACATTAAAAATGAGTTCGCAGGTGACTGATGAGTCCAATGCGGGACCTACAGGGCAGAATTTTCATTGACCCGTGGAAGCGGGTTTGGAGGCATGTGGAGTGGGAAAATAGCAGATTCGGAGGTCCCGAACCCATCCCGCCCCCAACCCGCCTCCATGCCAGTTTCGCTGGAGGCGGGTACCCAACCTGTACTGGGAGCCGCCTCCCCGAGGCGGGAAGGGGATTAGTGACAATTAACTGCCTGTTAACAGGTAGTTAACAGGCAGTTTGTTGCCTAATCCCTATTTTTAGCCCTGAAGTGTGGGCTACCCGACGGCTCCAAACCACGCCGTTTTAGCGAAGCGGACCGTGGGTCTGCAGGGGTTGGAGGGGTCGATATGTCCGGTGGGCAGGTGAGTGATGGGTGCATGTGTGCAGAGGTAAGTGTGTAAGGTAAGTGTAAAGTGTGGAAAAAAGTTTTACTTACCTTAACTTCCTCCTGCAGGTGTCAGCCCTTCAGGTCTCGGGAATCAGAAATCTTACCGGCACAGAAAGCAGAATGGCCGTTGAGCTGTCAAAAGCTGCAGCCTCTGCTTTTTGTTCTGCAGAGATCTCTAAATCAGCCTTAGACGACAGACTGTCAGTGTTTGACAGCTTCAAGGAGCTGTCAAACGCTGATATTTCATCTGTCAAAAGCTCTTGACAGATGAAATGTCAATCTGTGACGTCACCTGTTGCCGGGTGGCCCTTAATTGGCCTGCTGAGCCCGCATTTAGAAAGGCACGGATTAATCAAGGACAGTCTGCATGGATTTGTTAAGGGAAGGTCATGTCTGACTAACTTGATTGAATTTTTTGAGGAGGTAACAAGCAGGGTCGATAAGGGTAGCGCGTTTGATGTAGTCTACATGGATTTTTGTGAGAAGTCGCACAACACCAGGTTATAGTCCAACAGTTTTATTTGAAATCACAAGCTTTCGGAGCGCTGCTCCTTCGTCAAGTGAAGACTTCACCTGACGAAGGAGCAGCGCTCCGAAAGCTTGTGATTTCAAATAAAACTGTTGGACTATAACCTGGTGTTGTGCGACTTCTCACATTTGTCCACCCCAGTCCAACACCGGCATCTCCACTACATGGATTTTAGCAAGGCTTTTGACAAGGTCCCACATGACAGACTGGTCAGAAAAGTAAAAGCCCATGGGCCTAAGTGGCAAGTTGGATCCAAAATTGGCTCAGTGGCAGGAAGCAAAGGGTAATGGTCGACCGGTGTTTTTGTGACTGGAAGGCAGTTTCCAGTGGGGTTCCGCAGGGCTCAGTACTAGGTCCTTTGCTTTTTGTGGTATATATCAATGATTTAGACTTGAATGTAGGGGCATGATTAAGAAGTTTGCAGATAATACAAAAATTGTCCGTGTGGTTGATCATGAAGAAGAAAGCTGTAGACTGCAGGAAGATATCAATGGACTGGTCAGGTGGGCAGAAAAGTAGCAAATGGAATTCAATCCAGAGAAGTGTGAGGTAATACATTTGGGGATGGCTAACAAGGCAAGGCAATACACAATAAATGGTAGGAAACTGAAAAGTGTAAAGGAACAGAGAGACCTTGGAGTGCATGTCCACAGATCCCTGAAAGTAGCAGGACAGGTAGATAAGGTGGTTAAGAAGACATATGGGATACTTTCCTTTATTAGCCGAGGTATAGAATATAAGAGCAGAGAGGTTATGCTTGAACTATAGAAAACACTAGTTAGGCCACAGCTAGAGTATTGCGTACAGTTCTGGCCACCACATTACATGTGATTGCACTAGAGGGGGTACGGAGAAGATTTACGAGGATGTTGCCAGTACTGGAGAGTTTTAGCTAGGAGGAAAGATTGGATAGGCTGGGGTTGTTTTCTTTGGAACAGAGGAGGCTGAGGGGAGACTTAATTGAGGTGTATAAAATTATGAGGGGCTTAGATAGAGTGGATAGGAAGGACCTATTTCCCTTAGCAGAGAGGTCAATAACCAGGGAGCATAGATTTAAAGTAATTGGTAGAAGGATTAGAGGGGAGTTGAGAACTTTTTTCACCCAGAGGATGGTGGGGATCTGGAACTCACTGCCTGAAAGGGTGGTAGAGACAGAAACCCTCATCACATTTAAAAAGTACTTGGATGTGCACCTGAAGTGCCGTAACCTACAAGGCTATGGACCAAAAGCTGGAAAGTGGAAGGAGGCTGGATAGCTCTTTTTCGGCTGGCACAGACATGATGGGCCGAATGGCCTCTTTCTGTGCTGTAAATTTCTGATTCTATGAAGTAGGAGTGACTTACCATGATCTGCCTCTGACTCTCATCATGTGACCCTTCTCTTTTCTTTGTGCTAAATTGAATATGCGTGCACAACCTCTCATCCCACAAGTCTTGGGGTGAATCACATGCAAACATTATCAGATCCTTGTGCTGATCGCTGGCCCTTTTCTGTGGTACTAGTGTTACTTGAATATTTATTTTTCTTCCACCAGACTGAAGAACACTTGCTGTTCACTGAAGCAGACGTATGTATGCATAGCATGTTTCACTTGAGTAACCATGTAAAATGTTATGTTTTATCACTTGGTACTACTGTTGTAGTTCTTTTCTTTCCTTCCTCTTGCTCTTCTGAAGGAGCTGACTCATGCTGGGGTACTTCTCGCAAGTGACAATTCATGTGAGTTAGGCATGAAAGTTGATAGACTATTTGAACGTGGGGTGTATCACAACTGAATGCGATCTGGTCCTAGTGTACTTTTCAGCAAGTGGTCATTTGATAATGATCAGAGGTGCCAAATCTGCCCAATTTTTCTCCTGTGAGATTGAGACCAATGATATAGTGCTTCTGCCGCTGTCTTAGCTGAGATTGACAAACTTGGGACTTTCCTAGTCTTTATGGATCATTATTGCACTATGCAATATATTTAATAATCAGGGTAACTCTTCTGGTGGGTAATTTTATGGTTACTTTGTACTGGAAGTGGACATATTTAAGTAGGTTAATCACCAAAGAAGAACACGCTCTCCTGGCAGAAATAATGGCTATTATAATCTCACTTAGTGGTAGTAGTTTCAGTGTTGATGTTGGTGACACAAAAAAAGGATCCGTTAAGTCCTTTTCGTGAGAGAGTTTCTTATTTTGAAGTGTAAAGGGGTTTAACCCTTAAAAACCTGGTCATCTGGCAGGAACTCTTCAGCAGCATATTGGTGAAGTTGCCATTTGATGGCCACACTATATATTTCTTGTTTTTGTTTTGATCAGTAGTAAACTATCTCTATTTTTACCTCTGGGATGCAATCAAGAGGCAGACAATGCTGCTTTGATTCACATGACCAAGAATCCCTACTTGGCCTGCTACCATTTATGATCTATACAAGTAAACTAGATTCAGAATCCCAAAGTATGGTGGTCAGATTTGGATATGATGCCAAACTGGGGCAGACAGTAGTCTGAAGCACTTTGAACAGATGGATCAAAATTCAATACAGATAAGTGCAAGGTCTTTCACATTGGAAAAAGAAATGGGGATCATGCTTAATGGTGTTAAACTAGCTGAAGGGGATCTGCGCGTGATAGTAGATTCAGCACTGATCATGCCCAGTCATGTCCAGTGCAGCAATCAACAAAGCAAACAGAGTGCTGAGCTACATTGCCAAAACAGTAGAGGCGTGTAGTACTGTACTCTTGACAGGCCAGATCTTGAATGTTGCCGTTCTAGTCACCGAGGCAGGAGGGAAACTTCCAAGCCTTCAAAGTGGTGCAGAAACTGATTCCTAAAATCAAGAGGATTGATAATATTAAGTCCCACTTCCATCCTTTCCAAGTAATATTGGCTCCATCTGACTCAATATTTTGATTTTAGAAAGAATTCTTATTTTCCAATCTCTCCATAGCCTTGCCTACCTTAATTCTATCCTCCTGCACACACACCCTGCTCCTTTAACACTGTAATTTTCCTCGCCCCTTGCTCCCTCTGCTTTCAGTGACTGCATGTTCAGTCACGATGCTGCAACCCTCTGAAATTCAGAAGCAGCTCCTTCTGCCTTGCCTCACTTCACTCTGCTTCCAAAACCTAAATACCCTCATTGGCTGTGCCTTTGATTCCTCATCCTAATCTCTCCATTACCCTTCTGTTTTCCCATCCTGGTCTCAGCCTCCTGAGGTCCTCACCATCACTGATGCCAGTCTTCAGCCAATTCGATTCACTCCACATGATGTCAAGAAACGACTAAGTGCACTGGACACAGCAAAGGCTATGGGACCCAACAACATCTCTGCTGTAGTACTGAAGAGCTGTGCTCCAGAACTAGCCGCGTCTCTAGCCAAGCTGTTCCAGTACAGCTACAACACTGGCATCGATTCGACAATGTGGAAAAATACCTACCTATGTCCTATCCACAAAAAGCAGGACAATTCCAACCTGGGCAATTACCGTCCTATTAGCCTGTTTTAAATCATCAGTAAGATGATGGAAGGAGTCATCAACAGTGCTATCAAGTGCCACTTACTTACCAATAACTTGCTCACTAATGCTCAGTTTGGGTTCCAAGGACTACTCGGCTCCAGACCTCATTACAGCCTTGGTCCAAAAAATGGACAGAAGAGCTGAATTCCAGAGGTGAGAGGAGAGTGACTGCCTTTGACATCAAAATAACATTCGACTAAGCGTGGCACTAAAGAGGCCTAGTAAAACTGAAGTAAATGGGGATCGGGGGGAAAAATCTCCAGTGGTTTGAGATATACCTAGCACAAAGGAAGATGGTTGTGGTTATTGGAGGCCAATCTTCTCCACCCCAGGACATTGCTGCCTTCCCGTGACATTCAATGGCATTGCCATCGCCAAACCTCTCACCATGAACATCCTGGGGGTTGCCATTGACAAGAAGCTCAACTGGACCAGCCACACAAATGCCATGGCTACTAGAGCAGGTCAGAGGCTGGGTATTCTGTGGCAGGTGGCTCACCTTCTGACTCCCCAAAGCCTCTGCACCATCTACAAGGCACATGTCACTCTTCATTTGCCTGGATGGGGCAGCTGCACCAACATCCAAGAAGCTGGACACCATCCAAGATAAAGTATTTTGCTTGATCAGCACTTCACCCGCTGGTCTAAACATCCCCTTTACCACCGTCTCACTGTGGCTGCAGTGTGTACTATCCACAGGATGCACTGCAGCAACTCGTCAAGGCTTCTTTGACACCACCTCCCAAACCCACGACCTCCACCGCCTAGAAGGACAAGATGCAGAGATGCTGGTGTTGGACTGGGGTGGACAAAAGTGAGAAGTCGCACAACACCAGGTTATAGTCCAACAGCTTTATTTGAAATCACAAGCTTTTGGAGCGCTGCTCCTTCATCAGGTGAAGTCACTTCACCTGATGAAGGAGCAGCGCTCCGAAAGCTTGTGATTTCAAATAAAGCTGTTGGACTATAACCTGGTGTTGTGCGACTTCTCACTTTAGAAGGGCAAGGGCAGCAGTTGCATTGGAACACCACCACCTCCAAGTTCCCCTCCAAATCACACACCATCCCGACTTGGACATATATCGCTGTCCTTCATAGTCACTGGGTCAAAATCCTGGAACTCCCTACGTAACAGCACTGGGAGTACTGGAAGGAGTCATCAATAGAGCCATCAAATAACACTGACTTACCAATAACCTGCTTACGCAGCTTTGTTTGGATTCCTGACCTAATCTATGCCTTGATCCAGACATAAACACAAGAGCTGAATGCCAGAGGAGAGTAGGTGCCCTCTATCAAGGCATCATTCGACCGAGTATGGCACTAAGGGGCCCTGGCAAAACTGAGGGTCAAAGGGAAAATCCTCTAGTGGCTGGAGTCATACCTGATGCAAATGAAGACGGTTGTGGTTGTCGGAGACCAAATCATCACAGCCCACATACATTACTGCAGGAGTTTCTCAGGGAAGCAGCATTAGCACAACCATCTTCTGCTGCTTCATCAATGACTTCCCTCCTGTCATAGGTCAGGTTTAGGGCTGTTTACTGATGATGCGAGTGTTCAGCTTCATTCACAACACCTCCAATAATGAAGCAGCCCATGCCAGCCTACAGTTGGACCTGGCTAACATTCAAGCATGTGATGACAAGTGGCAGATAACAGTCACACCACCTTTGTTTCTGTTTGTGATCATTTTGAACAAGAGAAAGCCCAGCTATCTACCTTTGAACTTTACTAGAACAATCATTTCTCAAGTTCCTCACCATCAGCGTCTTGGGGGTCACCAGAGACTAGAAGCTAAACTGGACCAGCCATATCAGCAACTTAGTTACAGGAGTGGGACTGGGTACTGTGCTATGCATAGCTCACCTCCTGAGTCTTCAAAGCCTCTCTGCCATCTACAAGGCCCAAGCCAGGAGTGTGATGGAATACTTGTTTGAGTGCACCACAACGGCATTCAAGCTCAACACCATCCAGCATAAAGCAGTTTGCTTGATCAATGCCTCTGCCACTGAACTCAATATCTAACACCACCATCACTGGTGCACTGTGACTATGATTTGCAGAATGCACTGCAGCAACTCGGCAAGGTTACTGTGACAGCACCTCCCTTTCCTGCAACCTCTACTACCAAGAGGGCAAGAGCAGACTGTCGTGCGAACATCATCACTGCAAAGTTCCCCTCCAAGTCACACACCTTCCCGACAGACATCTATTGACGTTCCTTTTTTTGCTGGGTCAATATCCTGTAGTTCCCTACCCAATGCCATTGTGGGAGCCCTAAGGAGTGCAGCGTTCATTTGAGAAGGCGTAGCACCACTACACCATCTCCGGTCAACCAGGGATAGACAATAAATGTGGCCTTGCCAGCGTCATCCGTATACTTAAAAAGTTGGGTGGCATAGAGGCACAGTATATTGGAACGCCAACGTAGTCTACTTAGACTTCCAAAAAGCTTTTAATAAGGTACCGCACAAGAGGCTTCTCTATAAGATCGAAGCTTCTGGTATTAATGGTAATATATTGAGCTGGATTGAGAACTGGCTGGCAGGCGTAGGCATAATAATGCATTAACACTTCAGAAACATCACTTAGTTACACGGTTATGCATCGACAAACAATCCAAAAACCCAAGGTGAGCTGAAAGAGCCATATCTATTCATGCAATTAGTATTAATTTTAAAGTTTTCAATGTGTTAGCTCATCCTTCATGTCACTGTAGCAAGGAGTAGCGGCTTTCCTATGGCGCTGACGTGCTGTACGTCCACTTAAGTGATCAGAATATTAATCACAATGCAACCATGCAACCAAATATAAAGTGCTGTAGTTTTTTAGTTCACAGTATTAAAAAGAATTGAATAATTGAACAAGAATGGGTATCCGTATTTTCATCTGCAATCACTTCCATTAATAAACATTGTCTTCTTGAACTAGCACCCCCGCAATGTAACATGTCAGAAATGCAGCACTTATTCACAAGTGCAGAAAAACACATACACAATTTGCGTCACGGAATTAAAAACAAAAAGCAGGAAAAGCTATGATTTAACAGAAATAAACATTCATCTTTCTTCCGGGATAGGAGAACCAATCAGACTGACTTGGAAATGTTTACTAATATGGTGACGTAAAGATGTTAATTTACGAATTTCACTTCTAATGTTTTTCTCTCAAACATTCTCCACAATATTAATCCCTGCTCTTATCACGAAAAGTGTTGAATTATTTTAGGTACTTCGCAATTAAATAGCGGGAAACAAACTTCATTGTACTCTCAATTTTTAATCTCCTATTTCAAACATTTATACCAAATTAAAGTTTGACATTATGGTGTCTTTCTCAATAAACAAAGTAGCTTCCTGCAATTTTTATACATCATTACATAACTCTTGTTACTATTAACACTCCACTAAACGTTTAAGAGGAAATCTATATTTACATTATTCCTGGGACTTGTTCGGATTATAGAACGACAGAAAAAATAAAATGGTTTGTGTGTTTTCCCTTCTTTGGTTCTCTTCCTAAACGTCTTAGTATTTATTTAAAAAGTCAATAAAAAGTAATATGTAACTCCTACAAATCCTCCCCTCCCCTGCCCTCCCCCTCCTCAACAGCATGGTTGCATGTTTGTGTCAAGCTACTCACTTCTGTCGATCATTCAAAATCAAATATTGAGAATTTTCAATTTTAAAACATTTTAAGCAATTCAGAGCATCTTTAAAAGCGTTTGGACTTCAAGACCAGGTTGAAACTTGTTTAGATGAGGGGAAAATTGATTTTTGCTTTTTTTATTATACGTTTATGGGATCAGGGCGACACTGGCAATGCCAGCATTTATTGCCCATCCCTAGTTGCCCTTGAGAAGGTGGTGGTGAGCCGCCTTCGTGAACCGCTGCAGTCTATGTGGTGATGGTACTCCCACAGTGCTGTTAGGTAGAAAGTTCCAGGATTTTGACCCAGCGACGATGAAGGATCGGCGATATACTTCTAAGTCAGGGTGGTGTTTGACTTGGAGGGGAACTTGGAGGTGGTGGTGTTCCCATGCGCCTGCTGCCCTTGTCCTTCTAGGTGGAAGAGGTTGCGGGTTTGGGAGGTGCTATCGAAGAAGCCTTGGCGAGTTGCTGCAGTGCATCTTGTAGATGGTATACACTGCAGCCATGGTACGCCGGTGGTGGAGGGAGTGAATGTTTAAGGTGGTGGATGGGGTGCCAATCAAGCGGGCTGCTTTGTCCTGGATGGTGTCGAGCTTCTTGAGTGTTGTTGGAGCTGCACTCATCCAGGCAAGTGGAGAGTATTCCATCACACTCCTTACTTGTGCCTTGTATATGGCGGAAAGGTTTTGGGGAGTCAGGAGGTGAGACACTCGCCGCAAAATACCTAGCCTCTGACCTGCTCTTGTTGCCGCAGTATTTATGTGGCTGGTCCAGTTAAGTTTCTGGTTAATGGGGACCCCAGGATGTTGATAGTGGGGGATTTGGCGATGGTAATGCCATTGAATGTAATGGGGAGGTGGTTAGACTCTCGCTTGTTGGAGATAGTCATTGCCTGGCACTTCTGTGGCGCGAATGTTACGTGCCACTTATCAGCCCAAGCCTGAACGTCGTCAAGGTCTTGTTGCATGCGGGCATGGACTGCTTCATTATCTGTGGAGTTGTGAATGGCGCTGAACACTGTGCAGTCATCAGCGAACATCTCCATTTCTGACCTTATGTTGGAGGGAAGGTCATTGATGAAGCAGCTGAAGATGGTTGGGCCTAGGACACTGCCCTGAGGATCTCTTGCAGCGATGTCCTGGGGCTGTGATGATTGACCTTCAACCACCACAACCATCTTCCTTTGTGCTAGGTATGACTCTAGCCAGTGGAGCATTTTCCCCCTGATTCCCATTGACTTCAGTTTTACTAGGGTTCTTTGATGCCAGACTCAGTCAAATGCTGCCTTGATGTCAAGGGCAGTCACTCTCACCTCACCTCTGGAATTCAGCTCCTTTGTCCATGTTTGGACCAAGGCTGTAATGAGGTTGGGAGCCAAGTAGTCTTGGCGGAACCCAAACTGGGCATCAGTGAGCAGGTTATTGGTGAGTAAGTGCCGCTTGATAGCACTGTCGATGACACCTTCCATCACTTTGCTGATGATTGAGAGTAGACTGATGGGGCAGTAATTGGCCGGGTTGGATTTGTCCTACTTTTTGTGGACAGGACATAACTGGGCAGTTTTCTACATTGTCGGATAGATACCAGTGTTGTAGCTGTACTGGAACAGCTTGGCTAGAGGCGCGGCTAGTTCTGGAGCACAAGTCTTCAGCACGATAGCCGGGATGTTGTCGGTGCCCATAGCCTTTGCTGTATCCAGTGCGCTCAGCCGTTTCTAGATATCACGTGGAGTGAATCGAATTGGCTGAAAACAGGCTTCTGTGATGGTGGGGACCTTGGGAGTAGGCCGATATGGATCATCCACTCGGCACTTCTGGCTAAAGTTTGTTGCAAACGCTTCAGCCTTGTCTTTTGCACTCACGTGCTGGGCTCCACCATCATTGAGGATGGGGATATTCTTGGAGCCTCCTCCTCCCGTTAGTTGTTTAATGGTCCACCACCATTCACGACTGGATGTGGCAGGACTGCAGAGCTTTGATCTGATCCGTTGATTGTGGGATCGCTTAGCCCTGTCTATAGCATGCTGCTTCCGCTTTTTAGCATGCATGTAGTCCTGTGTTGCAGCTTCCCAAGGTTGGCACCTCATTTTTAGATATGCCTGGTGCTGCTCTTGGCATGCTCTTCTACACTCCTTGTTGAACCAGGGTTGGTCCCCTGGCTTGGTGGTAATGGTAGAGTGAGGGATATGCCAGGCCATGAGGTTACAGATTGTGGTGGAATACAATTCTGCTGCTGCTGATGGCCCACAGCGCCTCATGGATGCCCAGTTTTGAGCTGCTAGATCTGTTCTGAATCTATCCCATTTAGCACGGTGGTAGTACCACACAACCCGATGGAGGGTGTTCTCAGTGTGAAGACGGGACTTCGTCTCCACAATGACTGTGCGGTGTGTCACTGCTGCCAATGCTGTCATGGACAGATGCATCTGCGACAGGTAGATTGGTGAGGACGAGGTCAAGTAGGTTTTTCCCTCGTGTTGGTTTTCTTACCACCTGCTGCAGGCCCAGACTGGCAGTTATGTTCTTCAGGACTCGGCCAGCTCGGTCAGTAGTGGTGCTACCGAGCCACTCTTGGTGATGGACATTGAAGTCCCCTACCCAGAGTACATTCTGTGCCTTTGCTACTCTCAGTGCTTCTTCCAAAATCGAAACTTAAGGGGCGAAAAAAGTGTTTAACACTCATTTTTTGTGAAAAGTTCATGAAAAATCTTTAAATTCTTTCAAGTCTCATTGCAGCTTTGCGCCATGTTTTTCTTTCCCTCTTCAACGCTGTCATTAAACATACAACAAAAAATAATAAAATATACTCTAATTCCAAACGAAGCTCAAATGAGAAAGTGAATAAAGTGGTTAAACTTCCTAAGAAGGCGGTGAGGTTATCGATCCCCAGACTTGGCGATGAGTTGGGATCAGTTTTGGAGAAGTTTTTTCCTCTTTTTCTGCTCCCGTTCCCTCCGTCTCTCACAGACTCTGAGGTACAAACAGGGGCACAAACTTTTTCCCCTCTTTCATAACATGATTTAAATAACCCTGATAGACTCTTTCAAAAAGGGGACAATGCCTGGCAAAATTTAACTGGAACTTACCGCGGGACATTCAACATCACTTTCCCATATTTTTTTCTGGCTTCAAACAATTTTCTGAATTTTTTTTTAAAATTTCACCACGGGCCTAAAAATTGCGTTAGCCTCCTTCCAGCGGCCATTGTACATGTGCTGCGCCTCCATCTGTGTTGTTCCAAAGTGCGGCCGCTTCTCAGTCCCTGGGAACAGACTACACGCACCCGCCTGGACTCTCGCCCTTCTCGCTCTCTCTCTCGCTGGCTCTCTCCCTCTGTCCCTCTCTCTCTCTCTATCCCTGTCTCTCTGTCCCCCTCTCTCTCTCTCTGTCCCTCTCTCTCGCTCTCCGTTTCTGTCTCTCTCTCTCACCATCCCTGTCTCTCTCTCTCTCCGTCCCTGTCTCTCTCTCTCTCTCCGTCCCTGTCTCTCTCTCTCTCTCACCCAGTCTCTCTCTCTCACCCAGTCTCTCTCTCTCTCTCTCTCTCTCTCTCTCTCACTCAGTCTCTCTCTCACCCAGTCTCTCTCTCTCTCTCTCTCTCTCTCTCTCACCCAGTCTCTCTCTCTCTCTCTCTCTCTCTCTCACCCAGTCTCTCTCTCTCTCTCTCACCCAGTCTCTCTCTCTCTCACCCAGTCTCTCTCTCTCTCTCACCCAGTCTCTCTCACCCAGTCTCTCTCTCTCTCTCTCTCTCACCTAGTCTCTCTCTCTCTCTCTCTCTCACCCAGTCTCTTTCTCTCTCTCACCCAGTCTCTCTCTCTCTCTCTCACCCAGTCTTTCTCTCTCACCCAGTCTCTCTCTCTCTCTCTCACCCAGTCTCTCTCTCTCTCTCTCACCCAGTCTTTCTCTCTCACCCAGTCTCTCTCTCTCTCTCTCTCACCCAGTCTTTCTCTCTCACCCAGTCTCTCTCTCTCCCTCTCTCACCCAGTCTCTCTCTTTCACCCAGTCTCTCTCTCTCTCTCTCTCACCCAGTCTCTCTCTCTCACTCTCACCCAGTCTCTCTCTTTCCTCCTCCCCTTTCGATCCTCTCTTCTTCCCCCAGCCACCAGCGAATCCAGTTCTCCTATGGAGCTGAAGAAAATGTGGCCACGCTCCAAAGCCACAACTGTTGGTAATGCAGATGCGTGGCTCTGGGACACCACTCTTAGGCCGCAGGAATGACGGCGTGGATAATCAGCGTTCACGGGCAGTACCTCAGGGCTCAGGGTCAGGCCTGGAGCGGACTCCAGTGCGCAAGCGCCCAAATGGAGTTCTTCAGGGCAGAGTCCTAGGCCTAACCATCTTCAGCTGCTTCATCAATGACCTTCCCTCCATCATAAGGTCAGAAGTGGGGATGTTCGCTGATGATTGCACAGTGTTCAGATCCATTCGCAACTCCCAAAATAATGAAGCAGTCCATGCCCGCATGCAGCAAGACCTGGACAACATTCAGGCTTGGGCAGATAAGTGACAAGTAACATTCGCGCCACACAAGTGCCAGGCAATGATTATCTCCAACAAGAGAGAGTCTAATCACCGCCCCTTGACATTCAACGGCATTACCATTGCCGAATCCCCCACCATCCACATCCTGGGGGTCACCTTTGATCAGAAACTTAGCTGGAACAGCCACATAAATACTGTGGCTACAAGAGCAGGTCAGAGGCTAGATATTCTGCAGTGAGTGTCTTACCTCCTGACTCCCCAAAGCCTTTCCACCATCTACAAGGCACAAGTCAGGAGTGTGATGGAATGCTCTCCACTTGCCTGGATGCGTGTAGCTCCAACAACACTCAAGAAACTAGACACCAACCAGGACAAAGCAGCCTGCTTGATTGACACCCCAACCACCACCGTAAACATTCCACCACCGGCGCACCGTGGCTGCAGTGTGTACCATCGACAAAATGCACTGCAGCAACTCGCCAAGGCTTCTTCGACAGCACCTCCCAAACCCGTGACCTCTACCACTTAGAAGGACAAGGGCAGCAGGCGCATGGGAACACCATCACCTGCAAGTTCCCTTCCAAGTTACAAACCATCCTGACTTGGAAATTTATCGCCGTTCCTTCATCGTCGCTGGGTCAAAATCCTGGAACTCCCTCCCTCACAGCACTGTGGGAGTACCTTCACCACACAGCCTGCAGCAGTTCAAGAAGGCGGCTCACCACCACCTTCTCAAGGGCAATTAGGGATGGGCAATAAATGCTGGCTTTGCCAGCGACGCCCACATCCCAGGAATGAATTAAAAAAATAGCCCTCTGATGGACTCCATCTAAGTTATGTTTCACAAGATATTTATGGACGACGAAGGTCATTCTTAATACATCTATCTTGAACAGACCACACACCCCTTCTCCTACTGCATCTAGTTGTTCCTTAAATGTCTCCTCAGTTTTCGCTTCCACCACTCTGCCTGAAAGTCCACTCTGTGTTGATCACTAAAATAAATTGGATATCTCTTGAGGCTTTTGAAATACTTGCCGGTGTGAACGGAAATGCTTCTTTGCTATTAGGTTTAAAATGCAATTTCACATGTACAAAAACTTCCTGATATTAATGCTAAAATTAATTTTTACTAGTTTGACCCGTGTCTTACTCCCACAGTTTCATTTTAAAATAGTATTCTGGATTAACATTTTCCGTAGCAATAACCGTCTAATAATGCTCTATAAGGTAATCTCTCAGACACCTTCTTTCCAGGCTGACAAGCTCAGGTTTAGTCTTTCCTTGTAATGCCGACCTCTGCCACTGCAATCAGCCTTGTGGCTTGTCTCTGCACTGCCTCCAGCACTTGAATGTCTCCCTTGTTTATCAATGTGAGGTCTGACCATAATTCCTTGTAGCATTCTACGGATGAAATAAACCTCTTGCTGCCCAAAAAACCCCAGAACTTTGTGTTGTGGTGAGAGCTTCCACCACATTCTAGTTGAAGTTTGATCTAGTGCTGTTTAAAGTTCGGGCTCCTGTTATCTACAGCTGTTTGAAGGGATTTTGCGCTGGTCAGTAGGAGTGGTCATCTTGTATGATATTAAAAAATACCTGAAAGAAGACACCTTTTTGTTTTGCTTTCCTTAAGTGGCTAGTGGGAGTCTGATGGATTATATGCTTTAACTAAAGTACAGAGAAAGATTAGGGCAGATTCTGAAAATTGCTCTGATCAGAGCAATAGTTTCCTTGTGTTCATGTGATAAATTAGAATTGTGCAATATTTCTGCTTGGAATATATGAAGTTTGATCTCGAAATTGCATTAGTTAGATGCCAATTTTGAAATATTACTACTGAAAACAAGATTCTGAAAGAGAATAGAATAAGAATTTTATACAAAATTAACAGTCATTAGCTTATAAGTAGTTTACTGTGGGAGATATTTAACAAAGACCTGAATAAGTAGAGCTATTAATAAAAAATAAATAAATTGGATATCTCTTGAGGCTTTTGAAATACTTGCCAGTTTGAACTGAATTTATTCAAAACACAGTTAATTTTTAAACAATAAGCTTAAGCCATTCATTCAAAAATGGGTCATTTCTCTCTGCTGAGGTTTTGCAATCGTGAACGGAAATGCTTCTTTGCTATTAGGTTTAAAATGAAATTTCACATGTACAAAACCACCACTGCCTTGTTAAAATGTCTATATGAGGGACGCCCATTTAAAGCCGGGGGGGGGTGGGGGGGGGCGGTAACAATATCCAAATTCAAGGCACAATTCTCTGCACTCATTCAGAATCGAGCAATAAATTGAATATATGCTTGTTTTGACTTGTCACCTGCCCCTCCTTTAGTTATCAGGTATTGGGGTGGGGCTTCCTTTAACAATTATGTCATTTGAAAACTTCCTGTACCCGGATTGTGGCAGGAAGACAGCAGCCCTGATGGATGTGGGAAAACAGAGAACTTGTTTTGAGTTAGTATTTGTACTTGGCAATTCAGTGAGGTGTGAATTATTATTTGTAATACAGGACTGCAAACGTGTATTTACAAATCCATTTAGTTTGTAATTTTAACTGTTGGTAGGTTATATGCACCTTCTCTGGAAAGTAGTAAACCAAGGCACCTATTTTTCTATTGTACAAAAATTTCTAACAGTAAATGCACGATTCCTCTGCACCACACCAGGAGAAATTTGCTGTTACTCATAAACAAATAAACTATCCCTCTGTTGAATTATATATCAGAAAGTTTGTAATGGTCTTTCCTTGATTTACAACATATTGTAAGTTAAAAAGGAGGTGATCTGAGGCAGAGTAACTTGTTGAAAGTATCCCTGTGAAATTGAAATTTCAGCTTAAGGTGAAACTGTTTCATTGTACTGTATCAAATACTAATGAAAAGCAATTTGACAAGATTACTGTATATAAACTGTAGAAAATATATGTTAAAAATCTGATTGTTTTGAGGCTGTTGTTAAGAAAATGTTTCTGGTTTTTCCGCTTTCACTTTGAGAATTTGGCCTTGATGTGTGCTCATTGAAGTAAAAGGTTTGTTTCTTGATATTGAAACTATTGGACAGGAATAGATTGTTATTTAGTAAACCACATGTCAGTTTGTGAAAGATTTTGGGGGTGAAATTGGTCTGCACCAGTAGCATGAAACGTGCTCATAGCGAATCCGTTGCCTGTTTTACACGTGGGGCTGCTTTACGTGTCAACTGTTTAATCTAGGGCGCTGTTAATGCAGTTTTGATTATGCTGAGTATAACATTTGCTGATAGCAAATGTGGGAATAATTGCAATTTTTAAATCCATGAATAACAAGCTGAACCTTTTTGAACTTTGCTGTTAATGAGAAATGAAGTTTGTCGTTGTGAGGACTATGGCCCCTTGGCTTTCGCATGGGGTTTGTTGGTTACAGCGTTCACCGCGTATAGCAGGCAAATTGCATTGACACTAATGTGCCCGCTATAAGAGGTGGTTATTCATGTGCTTATCATAATGTTTCACTGAATCCTAGTAACACTATATTCAGTAAGTCCAGGGGACATAAATGGGAATTAATGGAAAATAAAGTTAGAATGGATATTGGAGTAAAATGTTCTTTACATAAAGAATGATAAATGCTTGGAATAATCTACCAAGGAGATGAAACTATTAATAAAAAAAATAGATTCACAAAGTAGAGGAAAGAGCTTTGGGCTGAATGGCCTTTTCCCACCCTGACTTTCCTATACTCATCCTGGTTTTTCTTAAGGTTCATAGTTGTTCTAGACTAATAAAATGAAGTTATTTATCACCAGGCCTCAGACTGCCTCTCTGGCAGTGCCCACCAGAATGCGTGAGTGTGACTTGGATTGTTTCTCCTGCTGATTTTCTGCCCCACCTTGCAGGAAAACTGGCCTTCGCCTGGCACCTCTCCATGAAAACACAAGTAGCTTGCTGTGTCAACAGGAAGCACAAACCAGCAATCTGCAGTTTGTCTCAGCTTGTTGGAATTCCAACATGCTCCACCTCACAACCATGAAGTTTTTCACCATTACAGTTTAAAAATGGACAGTAGTTTTGGAAACCATAGCCGTTGAAAACTTGTGTGATATATTTCACTGCTTCAAGCTTTGAAAGTTCTTTTTGAGAACTCTAAAGCTTCTACAAATAAAGTTTGATTATTGTGATGATCACATGCTTGATTAATTTGCTTAGTTCCACCAAGTCTTACATTAGTTCTAATTTCCTGAACACTGCTTTTGAATATTTGGTGCAGAGCAGTTTTTAATTTTGTAGTTCTGTTTTTGCTGAAGGTGAAGTGTATTTGTGCTGGTAAATGGAGCACTTTTCCACTTTTGTTAACAGCAAGTGCTGTCAGGTGAGGAATAATGCAGCTAGTTGCAAAGAATAACTGCATCTACTCCAATGCGTGCCTTGACTCTAATCTCGGAAGGACACTCCACTACACTTATATGAATTTTTCCTGTTTCTCATACAAACCAACCTCTTTTGTGCTTGCAGCCACTTGTTGGAACCCATTTGAGACAGTGTAACTCAATCCATGAAGACCTTTGCAGCAGCAGAGTGTGGAGACTCACTCTGTTAGTTGGGGCAGGTTTAAAACCTAGCCCCATGAGTTGAAAAGACCATGTGCTATTTCATTGCACAACTCAAGGTTCCCTACAAAGATTGAAACATTTGTTATATAAATAGAAGGGCCTATCTGAGAGAGTAATCTCTATGTTCAATGTTAACTTGTTCCTGCTTTGCTTTAGTTATTTTATAAACATTATACTTGAAAAAATGTTTAAAATGTTAGTGGATTGTTGGGTCCTCTGACATTATTCAGATTTACAGAAGACATCACTTTTAATGAATTTGAACTTCAAGTTTGTTAGAAATTTCTGAAAGCTGCACAATCTGTTCGAGCTCCATCATACACAAAGGTGAAGTACTAATTATGCGTTTTTCTTCTTTCTTTCCTTTCACACCCTAAGGTGAAACATGGAACCCATTAAAACTACACTATCAATTACGAAATGTCCGTGAACGATTGGCTAAAAACCTGGTGGAGAAAGGTGTACTGACTACAGAGAAACAAAACTTCCTGCTGTTCGACATGACAACTCACCCCCTTACCAACAACGTCATCAAGCAGCGCCTCATCAAAAAAGTGCAGGAAGCAGTGCTGGATAAGTGGGTGAATGACCCTCACCGGATGGACAAGCGCCTGCTCGCCCTCATTTACTTAGCCCATGCCTCGGATGTACTGGAGAATGCTTTTGCCCCACTCTTGGATGAACATTATGACTTGGCCATGAAAAGAGTACGACAGCTACTGGACTTGGATCCTGAAGTTGAATCTATGAAGTCTAATACAAATGAATTGCTTTGGGCTGTAGTGGCAGCCTTTACTAAGTAAAATTTATTGAATTATATGAAGTATATTTTTTTCCCCATTTTTCCTCATTATTATTCATGTCCTCCTTATACTGTAGTTTTTTTCCATGAAATTTGTTCTTTCCTTTCAAAGCTGCTAAAGGCTTTGCTTGCAATGAATGCAGGAAGATTGATTCATAAATGGCCTATGAAACGCTGCATTTAGTACAGCCAAAGAGATATGGTATACTTTATTTTGTGGCCTGTCCAGTTCTCTACCCCCAGGTACATTTAAGTGATTGATAGTGTCAAAAGAAAAGCAAATGCAGTTTATTCTTGATAAATTCATAACCAGTCTGCCAAGATGTTTTATGTCTGTGTCAGAATTTTTATGTAATAGGAGTGAATGGGGATGGTGGGTTTTATACTTGGATCAAGTATGCATTTATCTGGACTGTAAACTGCATTGCCACTTAGAATGACCATCATATGCAGTTGCCCTTTAAAAATAAAAGATTCAAAGTGCTGCAGTGTAAAACACTAAAGATCTGCCTTTTTACTGCAGTATTTTCTGTTACAGTTTAAAATAATGTCAATCTTCTTATAAAGATGATATGTAAGAGAATGTGTGTAGTGTTTTGTTTCCCCCCCCCCCCCATCCTTTTAAAGCCAGTTACTCAAATTTAGGGGGCCCTTGCACACTACATTTTAGAAGTTTAAGTGAAGCTTTGCAGTATTACGTTATTGTTTGTGTGTGGCATCAACTGTAAAGTGCCACCAAAAATTTCATTCCAGTAAAAGTAAGTATTCATTGTAATGACAGCAGTGAAACTATTGACAGCACTGCTCACAATGAACATTGGAAAAATAGGCATGCACACGTAAATTAATAAAACCATAAAACACAAAAAAACTTGCGCACATCTGATAAATCTTAAAAATACATGGTCAGGAAATGGCATTCTGGTTCATGTCTGAAAGAAACATGGGAAAATATTTCTATAGTCACAATTTAGTTGTGTTTTCTCACTTAGAGATTCTCCTTCATTGGGACTAGATTGTGAGTATGTACATTTTTCTCCCACTTTTCAATCCTGCCCCTGTAACAGAACAGAAGAATAACAGTCTCTTTCAAGTTTGAAGATTTCTGTTAGTTTTTGTAAGTTTATATGTTTTTGTTACATATATACTTTTTTGTAAGGCATCTCTCTTTTTAAATTATTACATCAACTTAGTTGGCAGAGGAGGCCTTCTAACAAGTCACAATTTTAAATGGAAGCAATTCTGGGATAGCCAACATTCCAGTATATTATGTATATAGTTCGACTTGTATATTTACCTACCCCATCCTAGTTTTTTGCAAGACACAATGAATTCTACACCTGGCCTCATCTGTGCTTAGCCACTGATATATGGTGAAAAGGGGCTTCTTCTGTAAAGCATGTGCAAAACTCTTGTATGTGATTTTGATGTATGTGGAAAAGTACCTTGCAGGTACTTTGACCTATGCATAGCCTTTTATTATGTTGGTCAATGTACAGTACGAGTTAATTCTATGTCATTGTAAAGAATATATTTCATGTCAAAGAACGTTTGTGACTGATGGCAAGCTGAGTGCAATTTTTTCATTTCTTTGTTCTTTGTACACTGAAAAAGGATGTGAAATCACAATTTTTGGTTTCTGCAAATATTGTTACTAATTTTTAATTAATACCAACTTTGGAAATGTTCTTTTATAGGCATGGCATGTGGATTGTTTGTAGCAATGACAGCCACTGTAATTATTAAGGTTGTTCCTTTGTGGGATAGCAAATATTCCAATTATGGCACAGATTTTATTAGTTTTACATATAACTTGATTTAGCATATCATATGAAATTATTGGCTTTTTTAACCTGTGAGCTCTTTCCACTGCTTGCTTCACTGCTGCTGGTTTCACCATATGTATATATAACAAGAAGATGATTAGAAATACAGTGATTCAAGATATACTGCATACTAATGATGGGGCTTACAGGTGTTTGTGAATTATTTTTGTTTAAATATTCAAAGCAAAAATTCTAGATGGTGTAGAACTGTAGACTTGAAATTAAAGGGATCCCTGATCTGTATACTAGCTTTTTACCTTTCAGTTAATAAACTATGATTTTGAAAGTGCCTGAAATAGAGCACATCATTTATGCATTTATTCATTCTCATAAGTAATATTAATAGAGGTGGGTATTGTTTTGACATGTCACACAAGAAGGCATTATGCAGAAGTATAAGGTCTGATTGAATCCTAGATCTCCATGCTAGACATCCAAGTTTAATGTGGGTTTGAAGTCCTCCATTTGCCGTAAGCAAGTTGTACTGGTATCTTCTGACATGGTGGAATACTCCATCTATACAAGGATGAACTTGGGGAAGAAGCCTGTCTGCCTTCCGTTGGCTTATTATGGAACAGCAATGATGGCTGTGGGGAATGCAAAGGCCCAAGCGGTCCTAACTTGGGACTTCAGACATGGAGATGTGACTTTAAAAAGCATATAGAATAGCAGCATTTATATTTGTCATTTTTTAGAGTATGCATTGTGTCGTACTTTGTGGCTTTACTCTGATTCATCTGAAATATGACTACTTTCCTTAAGATCAACTTCCTATTTCTGTAAGCATTTGAGTTGATCTTATTTAATTTTAACTGCATTTCCATGCTTGCTTTTTAATTTCTATTTCATAACTTGTCATTCACGCTGCCAGAAAGGAAATTACAACCTTCCCAGTAACAAAAGAAACCTGTCTTTGAACCGTGGTGTGTAAAATGTTTTCCTGTGAACTACTTCAACCAGACAATGCAAGTTACAACTTTTTTTACTTTTTCAGTCATGATGGTATTAAATTCTGTGCACAGACTTCCTGACAACTGACTAGCATGGGGTTATGTTTAAAAAGATGGAAAATACCTACAAAAATCTAGAGCGAGCTGTAATCCACAGAGGCTTTCACTATGGAGTTATTAATTTAGTATTGGTATTTTGGGTTGAGCGAGTAAGGTTATAGTATTTTACCAATTTTGTGTGATGAGTATAATAAGCATAACTCTATTGTACTTTCAATGAAGTGTGGTTATAATTTTCAAAACAATCAATGTTATATCATGGGACCTCTCCCTTCACCTTCCTTTTTCCTTTAAAAAAAAAATCTATATTGCATAGCAGTAGCTGCATCATGAATATGGTCAGGGAGAAGCCCAAGCAAAACGACAAATTTCAAAAATAAAATCAACCAATGAGGAAGCACTGCAAAGCCAACAAATTAAATTGCGTAAAACATTTAGCAGTGATTTCTGCTGCCATCTTAATTTCTTAGTGACCCTAGCATCTAGTCCTTAAAAATATTTCTAAAATAAACACAGCGTAAGAAAAAAACTTATCAATCCTAGCTCGCTATAGATTTGCTTCAGGCTAGACCTATAATATTTAAAACATCTCATTCTCGAGCTAGGGAATTGTGCCAAAGAGCTGAAATACAATTCCCAGAAGCCACTGCTAATTACCTTTCAGCAAGATGCATGCAATTTTTTTTTTTTTTTAGTAAGTCATCTGTCTGCCTTGAGACTTCATGTGCTGCTTCCCTACCTGCCCACATGAAGTATTGCAAAGGCACACCCAGCCCAGTCAACCCTGCAAATTCCTCCTTACTAACATCTGGGGACTTGTGCCAAAATTGGGAGAGCTGCCCCACAGACTAGTCAAGCAATAGCCTGACATAGTCATACTCAGAATCACACCTTTCAGCCAACAACCCAGATTCCTCCATTACTATCTCTGGGTATCTCCTATCCCACCAGCAGTACAGACCCACCAGAGGTGGTGGCACAGTGGTATACAGTCAGGAAGGAGTGTCCCTGGGAGTCTTCAACACTGACACTGGACCCCATGAAGTCTCAAGGGCAAGGAAGCCTCCTGCTGATTACCACCTACTGTCTTCCCTCAGCTGATGAATCAGTACTCCTCCATGTTGAACACCACTTGGAAGATGCACTAAGGGTAGCAAGGGCACAGAATGTACTCTGGGTGGGGGACTTCAATGTCCATCGCCAAGAGTGGCTCGGTAGCACCACTACTGACCGAGCTGTCCAAGTCCTAAAGGACATAACTGCCAGACTGGGCCTACGACAGATGAGGAGAGAGCCAACACGAGGGAAAAACCTACTTGATCTTGTCCTCACCAATCTACCTGTCGCAGATGTATCTGTCCATGACAGTATTAGTAGGAGTGACCACCACGCAGTCCTTGTGGAGGCAAAGTCCCGTCTTCACACTAAGGACACCCTCCATCGTGTTTGTGGCACTACCACCGTGTTAAATGGAATAGAGTCATAACGGCACAGAAGGAGCCCATTCGGCCCATCGAGTCCGTGCCGGCTCTCTGCAGGGCAATCCAGTTAGTCCCACTCCCCCGCTCTAGCCCCGTAGCCCTGAAAGTTTATTTCCCTCAAGTGCCTATCCAGTCTCCCCTTGAAAACATTGAGTGTGTCCGCTTCTACCACTTCCGTCGGCAGCAAGTTCCAGGTCCTCACCACTCGCTGCGTAAAAAAGTTTTTCCTCACATCCCCCCTGTATCTCATGCCCAAAACCTTAAATCTGTGTCCCCTAGTCCTTGTACCACCAACTAGTGGGAACAGCCTATCCAAACCCGTCATAATCTTGTAATTCAGAACAGATCTAGCAGCTCAGAACTGGGCATCCATGAGGTGCTGTGGGCCATCAGCAGCAGCAGAATTGTATTCCACCACAATCTGTAACCTCATGGCCCGGCATATCCCTCACTCTACCATTACCATCAAGTCGGGGGAACAACCCTTGTTCAATGAGGAGTGTAGAAGAGCATGCCAGGAGCAGCACTAGGTGTACCTAAAAATGAGGTGCCAACCTAGTGAAGCTAAAACATAGGACTGCATGCATGCTAAACAGTGGAAGCAGCATGCTATAAACAGAGCTAAGCGATCCCACAACCTACGGATAAGATCAAAGCTCTGCAGTCCTGCCACATCCAGTCGTGAATGGTGGTGGACAATTAAACAACTAACTGAAGGAGGAGGCTCCATGAACGTCTCCATCCTCAATGATGGCGAAGTCCAGCACGTGAATGCAAAAGACAAGGCTGATGCATTTGCAACCATCGTCAGCCAGAAGTGCCGAGTGGATGATCCATCTCGGCCTCCTCCTGAGGTCCCCACCAATGTTCCCTCTAATTTTTTTTGTACTGAGCGAGCCACAAACTCCTTTGAGTGCAACCTTTTTTGTCTGTGGGCAAATTTTACAACAACAACTTTTACAATGCCAACAGCAACCATTTAAAAGCATATATATGGTAATGCCATATTGCCAGCCCACCCTCCCAAATCATGAGACAATTAGACAAACTCTTAAAAATCATAATATCAGTTTTTTTTGGGTTTATAAACCTCATTAGTGGCTTTATTTAATCTCTTAACAAGTCACAGCTCTTACAAAAACTATATTACACATGCTGCGCGTTAGAATTTGCTCTGTCAGGTGTCGGGGTCATTGTCTGATTATGATATGCTAATATTGGAGATTAGTTGGGACAATGGGAGAGTAGGAAGAAGCAGACGGGTCGGCAACATCTCATGTGAGGCGTCCAGAACAATGGAGGCACCGAAGCTAGCACATAGCAACTGTTAGCAAGGTCACGTTAACTATCTGTGAATGTCCAGGTCATCTCCTATTCTTTTGTAAATTCAGACAGGAAACATCAGGTTAAATTGTCCATTGGCCATTACGTCAAGGTCTGGAGGTTTGGTGAGAAGGAATCTTGCTTCAACATACATTCTGGGAAAAGTCTCACACATCCCATTCTACCTCTCGGCTCACATCCCAATCCACCTCTCTGCTCACATCCCATTCTACCTCTCGGCTCACATCCCAATCCACCTCTTTGCTCACATCCCATTCTACCTCTCTGCTCACTGGTCCCATTCTACCTCTACTCTGCTACTATCCTGCTCACTATTTACTACATTGCCAAGTTTTGTATCATCTGCAAACTTCAAAATGGTGCTCCCTATACCCAAGTCCAGGTCATTTTTATATATAACATATAATATACATGTGTACTTGCAGTAGACCTCCTTCCACCTAACTCCTTGAGGGGACAAAATAACTAAGCTAAGTCATTGTAAATAACTATTAAATAATACAGATTTTTCTTTCGTTGAATTTATTATTGCTGTAGGAACCTAATTAATGGGCTGATAAGTGACAAGTAACATTCACACCACACCACACAAGTGCCAGGCAATGACTATATCCAACAAGAGAGAATCTAACCACCTCCCCTTGACATTCAATGGCATTATCATCGCCGAATCCCCCACCATCGACATCCTGGGGGTCACCATTGACCAGAAACTTAACTGGACCAGCCACATAAATACTGTAGCTACAAGAGCAGGTCAGAGGCTGGGTATTCTGCAGCGAGTGTCTCACCTCCTGACTCCCCAAAGCATTTCCACCATCTACAAAGCACAAGTCAGGAATGTGATAGAATACTCTCCATTTGCCTGGATGAGTGCAGCTCCAACAACACTCAAGTAGCTCGATACCATCCAGCACAAAGCAGCTTGCTTGATTGACACCCCATCCACCACCTTAACCATTCACTCCTTCCACTACCGGCGAAACGTGGGTGTAGTGTGTACTATCTGCAAGATGCACTGCAGCACCTCCCAAACCCGTGACCTCTTATCACCTAGAAGGACAAAGGCAGTAGGCGCATGGGAACATCATCACCTCCAAGTCACCCACCATCCTGACTTGGAAATATATCGCCATTCCTTCATTGTCACTGGGTCAAAATCCTGGAACTCCCTCCCTAACAGCACTGTAAGAGTACCTTCGCCTCACGGACTGCAGCGATTCAAGAAGGCGGCTCACCACCACTTTCTCAAGGGCAACTAGGGATGGGCAATAAATGCTGGCCTTGCCAGCGACGCCCACATCCCATGAATGATTTTAAAAAAAATTGCTTCCTTACCTGCCCACATGGTGTGTGGCTTCTCTACCTACCCACATGGAGAGTATTACATCCCTATCCACCCACATGGAGTATCAGTTCCCTATCCACACACATGGAGTATCAGTTCCCTATCCGCACATATGAAGTGTTATTTCCCTATCCGCCCCATGGCGTGTCACCTCCCTATCTGCTCCCATGGAGTGTTACTTCCCTACCTGTCCACATGGAGTGTTACTTCCCTACCTGTCCACATGGAGTGTTACTTCCCTACCGGCCAGCTAGCTCCTTACCCAAGTGACCTTGAGTGCAACAGCCAGTTCCCAAGCTATTTACTTCATTTTTAAACAGACTAAACAAAGACAGGACAAAGCAATGATAAAGCTCAATGAGATGCCAGCTGGATTCCTCCTCAAATCTCCTGAGAAATTACCTATGCTCCTGTATCCAGATGACTCAGAAAAAATACAGGCAGCAGAGACTCTGGCAGCATCTGTGCTGTGCATGCCATTGCCGTTTTATCACATGGACTATCATGCTGATGCATCACATATATGAATGCTGACTGGGTCAGTGAGCTCTGCAGGTGCTTACTGCTCCACTCCTAAAAGAAAGCTTTCTATGTTTGATGGGAATATGATGTTGAAGCCCAAAAATGATGTAATTATTGAGACTTGTGATTAATGGATGAAAATTAGACTCATCAAGTGTCTTCAGATAAGAGTATAATGTGGGAAAATGTGAGATTATTCACTTTGGTAGGAATAATAGAAAAGCAGAATATTTTTTAAATGGTGAGAAACTATTAAATGTTGGTGTTCAGAGAGATTTAGGTGTCCTCATACAGGAAACACAGAAAGTTAGCATGCAGGTACAGCAAGCAATTAGGACAGCAAATGGCATGTTGGCCTTTATTGCAAGGGGTTTGGAGTACAAGAGTAAGGAAGTCTTACAACAATTGTACAGGGCTTTGGTGGGACCACATTTTTGTGCACAGTTTTGGTCTCCTTATCTGAGAAAGGACATACATGCCTTAGAGGCAGTGCAACGAAGGTTCACTAGATTGATCCCTGGGATGAGAGGGTTGTCCTATGAGGAGAGATTGAGTAGATTGGGCCTATACTCTCTGGAGTTTAGAAGAATGAGAGGTGATCTCATTGAAACATATAAGATTCTGAGGGGAATTGACAGGGTAAATGCTGAGACGTTGTTTCCTCTGGCTGGAGAGTCTAGAACTAGGGGGCATAGACTCAGGATAAGGGGTCAGCCATTTAAGACTGAGATGAGGAGGAATTTCTTCCCTCAGAGGGTTGTGAATTTTTGGAATTCTCTACCCCAAAGGGCTATGGATGCTCAGTCGTTGAGTATATTCAAGGTTGAGATAGATAGATTTTTGGACTCTAGGGGAATCAAGGGATATGGGGATCAGGCGGGAAAGTGAGTTGAGGTCAAAGATCAGCCATGATCTTATTGAATGGCGGAGCAGGCTCGAGGGGTCGTACGGCCTACTCCTGCTCCTAATTCTTATGTTCTTATGGTGAGGCAGGATTCACTGTCGGTGTGTTCTGCCAAACACGTGACAGCATTTCATAAATGAAGGTATGATGAAGAAAATTAAATGACTGTTTTCATACACTTTACCATATCTGTAAAATAAAGCTGAATAAAATGAGAAAACACATCTTATATTACATGATATAATACTCCTTTCCTTATAAAATAGCATATCCCCAATTCATTGAGCAATACCCAAGGAGATCCACTAGCCTTTGTGAATGTTATTTTATCCCATTCTGGTGACGATACTTGTCTCAGTAAAATTTCATCTGCAGGGAATGCTTAGTAATGTCAGAATACATGTATAAACTGCCTTTATCTTTAATGTTTGGTATATTTTTTCAAACTTAACTAAACACATCAAAAATAATTAATTTATCAGGCATTGCAGGATTCCATATAAACAAATTTATAAGAACTACAGCTGTTGATCTGTTTCCTATTAATTTTGTATAGAAGATGAGCAGAGGTCAGTGGATGTTTATAAGCACATTCTTACATTTCCAGACAGTCTGTATGGTGGGAACATGTGGAGCAGTTCAACTATACACAAAAAGCTATTCTGTACTAATATTCTTGCGTCAATAGATGTTCATTATTCTCAGTTTATCTATATGAAAATTTACCTCAAATCCCTAATGTTTTCCTCTACAGTCTGGGACAAGAGATGTGCACAACTTCCTCAGAGCTGTCAGGTTGAGGAGGACAATTTCTTTGTTACTCGCCAGATGAATACCTTAGCTCAGATATATCCCATTACACAATATATCACAATTTTTTTGGGGGGGTTATTCCACTTAATGTAGATAAATGTAGTACTATGCATATGAGTAGGGCTAATGCCAAGCATGTGTATACCATGCTGAGTTCTGTTGAGCAGGAGAGAGACCTAAATGTTATAGTATACGAGTCTCTAAAAGTTCACGACCTGTGTCGCAGTAGTTGTCTTGATTTTCCAGTCACTCCAGCAGTTCCGCCTCCAGCAACAAGTGGGGCTTCAAACGCTCCACATTCCCATTGCTAACTCACCATTGTACAAGTTCAGAATCTTCACAGCTCCAGGGCACAATCAATCTTACAGCTTCCCTGCTTGGATATTAGAGGCAGGATTACATTTTAAATTTGACTTATTATATAAATGTGTTTTTTAACTTGTTTGATTACTCTTCACCCCACCCCCTCCCCTTCCTCCTGAGATTGGGCGTCTAGGTCCAAATCAGTTCCTTAGGTCCAAGTTCCTTTCCTGCTGCCTCGTTTGCCTTCCCCCATGTATATCTTAGAGTCTGAATTATTTGTATTAACTTTCAATGCTTTTTCATCATTTCTTAAGACTTCATTCCCCACATAACTTCTCCACATCATATCATTCTTTTTAAATTTTAAATTAATATAAATGTGTATGCATTTATATTTCAATACAAATTAACTACTACTCACTTCTAATTCATTAAAAAAATATTTTTTGCATTTTCTTCAGTTCCATTAGATTTTGCAGCATTTTGATATTTTACTGTCTCACATTGCATCGGCAGGATTTCAATATTTTTATCAGTAAGGTTAGCTAGATCGTAATCATGACTTCCATTTATTATTTTACCTGAAATTTATCACTTTATAATCTTGTTAATTAATAATAGGTTAACATACTCAAGATTATGAGACAACAGGATCCCATCCCGGCGAATTAGACCATGATACAATAGAGAAGGACATAATGAAAATTAACGCAGCAGCGTCAATATCTCCAGGACAGCAGCTGCATGTGCGTAACAGACTATCCTCCAACTCACTGTGGGCAATGACTACCAGCACGGGGCTAAAACCACTTGAGTGGAGTGTGAAGTAGGTGTGAGTGAGTAGTGAGACAGTACAGGTTTCAGGCTCGTACAGCTGAGAAGTGCTGTTCTGTGTTGGCAGCCACTGAAGGATGACTGAGTGTTGTGTAGGTTGGACAATGAATGCTTGCAAGATTAAACCTGCGTCTCTCTTTGCTGTGCTACTATTTCTTTCTTCCACCAGTGGTGTCAAAGGACTTAGACCTAGAAATTGGGCCATTTACCGCCACAAGATACCCCCGCGATCCGTTGAAAAATGGTGGGCGGGACTCAGCGGCCGGCATTTTGGTAAGAGCTTTTAGCGCTGCTGATAGCAGCGTTGGCCCTGGAAATGTAAATGAAGGGAGGGTGACATCACGCCGACTTAACATTAAAACTTAAAAAAAGGGATGGAGTGGTCAGGTGAGGGGAAATTTAGAACTCCAAAGAGAAAGGTCAAGGCAATAGAGCAGTGTAGCGAGTTAGGTAAAAATTAGCAGAGTGTGACAGGAAGGGACAGATAGTTTAATGGTTGTAGTGCAGCAGAGAATAAGGTCAAAGCAGGGAATAATGGTAAAAAATTTAAATTAAAGGCTTTTTATCTGAATGCACGAAGCATTCATAACAAGATAGATGAACTAGCGGCACAAATAGAGACAAATGGGTTTGATCTAATAGCCATTACAGAGACGTGAATGTAAGGTGACCAAGGTTGGGAACTAAATGTTCCAGGGTACTTGACGTTTCGAAAAGAAAGGCAGAATGGAAAAGGAGGGGGAGTAACCCTGATAATAAAGGATGACATAAGGACAGTAGCGAGAAAGGATCTTGGCTCGGAAGATCAGGAAGTAGAATCAGTATGGGTGGAGATGAGGAATAACAAGGGGCAGAAAACACTGGTGGGAGTAGTATATAGGCCCCCAAACAGTAGCTATACCATTGGACACAATATTAATTAAGAAATAGTAGGAGCTTGTAACAAAAGTAATGCAATAATCGTGGGGGACTTTAATCTTCATATAGACTGGACAAATCAAAAGGAATAACAAGGGGCAGAAAACACTGGTGGCAGTAGTTTATAGGCCCCCATACAGTAGGTGGCACAGTAAGCTGTGAGGAGAACACAAAGGGGGTGATTTTGCCAATGGGGGCACGTTGGAGGTGGGACTGCTGCTTATCGGGTTTTAGTCCCACCTCCATCGACTTGTGGCCAACCCACGCTATTTTCCCTTGATTGACCTAGATAAGCCCACCCAGCGGGCTTAGCAGGCTAATTAAGGGAAAGCCAGTGACAGAGAACGTCAGCGCATGACGTTTCATCTGTCAAAATGTTTTGACAGATGAATTGTCATTGTTTGACAGCTTTGAGAAGCTGTCAAACACTGACATTCTCTGTTGTTTGGTGAGTTCTTGTACTCAAGGCTCACCAAACCTATTTCCTGAGCAGAAAGCAGATGGCTGTTGCATCGGAGAATGCAGCAGCCATTCTGTCATCTCTGCAATGGAGATGCCAGGCCTCCGGATCCTCAACGATTGAAGCCTGCAGGAAGAAACAAAGGTAAGGAAACTTTTTCTAAGACTTTTCACTCACCTCACATACTTACCTCTCCACACTTGCACCCATCACTCACCTCCACAGCGCACTTTTGGACCCCTCTCACCCCCGCAGACCCACTGCTCGCCTCGCTGACCCTGGCAGGGTTTCCCGACGTCAGGAAGCCCGCACCTCTGTTGGGAAAATGGGGATAATCCTCTTAACTGCCTGTTAGCTACCTGTTAACAGGCAATTAAGTGACTGTAATCCCCTTCCCACCTCGAGGAGACGGGACCCACCTCCTGGGAAGATGGCACAGAGGCGTGTTGGGGGCGGGATGGGTACCCGCCCCCAGATTCTGCCATTTTCCCGGCAGTCCCGCCTCCAAACCCGCCTCCCCAGAGCTGGCAAAATCGCCCCCAAAGAGTCTGTAAAAGGTTATAGATAGACTAAGTGAGTGGGCAGTAAGGTGGCAGATGGAGGATAATGTCGGGAAATGTGAGGTTATTCACTTTGGTGGGAAGAATAGAAAAACAGAATATTTTTTAAATGGTGAGAAACTTTCAAATGTTGGTGTTCAGAGAGATTTGGGTGTCCTCGTGCAAGAAACACAGAAAGCTAGCATGCAGGTACAGCAAGCAATAAGGAAGGCAAATGGCATGTCAGCCTTTATTGCAAGGGGGTTGGAGTATAAGAGTAAGGAAGTCTTGCTACAATTATACAGGGCCTTGGTGAGACCACACCTGGAGCACTGTGCACAGTTTTGGTCTCCTTATCTAAGGAAGGATATACTTGCCTCGGAGGTGGTGCAACGAAGGTTCATTAGATTGATTCCTGGGATGAGAGGGCTGTCCTATGATGAGAGATTGTGCAGAATGGGCCGATACTCTCTGGAGTTTAGAAGAATTAGAGGTGATCTCATTGAAACATACAAGATTCTGAAGGGGACTGACAGGGTAGATGCTGAGAGGTTGTTTCCCCTGGCTGGAGTGTCTAGAACTAGGAGGCATAGTCTCAGGATACGGGGTAGGCCATTTAAGACCAAGATGAGGATGAATTTCTTTGGAATTCTCTGCCCCAGACGGCTGTGAATGCTGAGTCTTTGAGTATATTCAAGGCTGAGATAGATAGCCTTTTGGACTCATGGGGAATCAAGGGATATGGAGATCGGGCAGGAAAGTGGAGTTGAGGCGGATGATCAGCCATGATCTTATTGAATGCTGGAGCAGGCTCGAGGGGCCTACTCCTGCTCCTATTTCTTATGTTCTTCACATCACCTAAGCGAACTTCAACCTTAGCGCTGAGTTCAGCGCTGGGTCCTAAGCTCGCCATGAAAACCCAGCGTGCAGCAGACTGAGAGATGCGGTCAGCTCCTCTTAAAGGGACACACACATCTTTCAGGTAAGTTTGCATTTAAGGTTTTGGACTGGATTTTCTAAATTTTATTGAAGTAGTGACTTGGTGCAATACATGTTAAAAGTTTTTAAGAGTGCAGGGAGTGCTGCTGGACCCTTGCAAGACCTTGGATGGTAAAGGAAGGCCTCTGAGAAGACAGAAAATGCTGGAAATACTCAGCAGGTCAGGCAGCATCCGTGGAGAGAGAAACAGGGCTGGATTTTCATTGACCCGTGGAGGCGGGTTTGGAGGCGTGTGGGGGGTTAAAGTTGCAGATTCAGGGGTCCCGAACCCATCCCGCCCCAACCCGCCTCCATGCCAGTTTCGCTGGAGGCGGGTACCCGACCTGTGCTGGGACCCGCCTCCCCGAGACGGGAAGGGGATTAGTGACAATTAACTGCCTGTTAACAGGTAGTTAACAGGCAGTTTTTTGCCTAATCCCTATTTTAAAAGCTGAAATGTGGGCTTCCCGACAGGTCCCAACCACGCCAAGTTAGCAAGGCGGACAGTGGGTCTGCAGGGGTTGGAGGGGTCGATATGTCCGGTGGGCAGGTGAGTGATGGGTGCATGTGTGCAGAGGTAAGTGTGTAAGGTAAGTGTAAAGTGTGGGAAAAAGTTTTACTTACCTTAACTTCCTCCTGCAGGTGTCAGCCCTTCAGGTCTCGGGAGTCAGAAATCCCACCGGCACAGAAAGCAGAATGGCCGTGGTGCTGTCAAAAACTGCAGTCTTCTGCTTTCTGTGCTGGAATGATTTCTAACTCAGCCTGAGAGGAAGGACTCAAGTTAGAAGACAGATTGTCAGTGTTTGACAGCTTCACAGAGCTGTCAAACGCTGATATTTCATCTGTCAAAAGCTCTTGACAGATGAAATGTCAATCTGTGACGTCACCTGTTGCCGGGTGGCCCTTAATTGGCCTGCTGAGCCCACTGGGCGGGCTCAACAAGGTCAATCAAGTGAAAATGCAGTGGGTTGGCCACAAGTTGATGGAGGCGGGACTGCAACCCAAAAAGTGGGAGTCCCGCCTCCATCACGTCCCCAGTATCAAAATCCAGCCCACAGAGTTCACATCTCAGGTTGAGATGCTGCCTGACCTGCTGAGTATTTCCAACATCTTATGCTTTTATTTTAGAGTTACAGCATCCGCTCGCAGATGGACAAGGAAGATGCAGAAGAGGAAGACACAGAAGAGGAGGAAGCAAAAGAGCAAGAAGCAGAAGGAAGGTTGCAACCCAGACAGCCCCTTTCTGGCCGGGATATCCGGGATGGAATCATCCACCTGCGGTACCAGTGACCACAACCCAATTCCCCTTTCAACATTAGTCCCACACCTTACCTTCCCTCTGTTACTAACCATCACAGCGTCCTCTTGGCCACAATGCTGAAATAAAAGCCACCACAAAGCAAACTTTCCAATCCAACTTTATACATCTATCCATCCAATATGACATCAAGAAATCAACTCATCACCCTTATGCATTCCCTTAGCGACTGTCTTGTGTGTGCCTTTGCCTATCCTACTGATGCCAAGCAGTACTAGCCCAGTAGCTGCAGCATGGCTGGTGGAAGGCTGCTGACTTTCAGTGGGGACACTGCAAGTGGTCTTGCTGGTCGACCTTGAGGAGCTGGTCGCTGTGAGTGTCAAATCGAGTGACGGTGTTTCTTCTTTTTCACTCTCCTCTCCCTCTTCTTGGTCATTCACTGGCTGGGCAGGCTGCATTTCTTGGGTGTGTGAAATGAGGAAAGCACAAGGGTGCAGTTGTGGTGAGGGGAGGGGGGAAACCAAGAGGTGCATGCGAGAAGGAGGATAACATATGAGGATACCAACATCTTGTATCCTTGCAACCCCGCCACTGGCCAAGGGCTCAACCATGCCCCTGCCAAGAATGGCCAGCACCGTCTCCTCCAAGGGGGTAAGGTGAAGCTAGGAATGAGAGGTGTACCTCGTGTTTGATACAGATTGTCGGTAGGTGGGTGGTTGGGGAGGAGGGGAGTCGTTTCATTAAGAAGTGTGTGAGGCTAGTAGTGCAGTTGGTAGGAGTTGGCTTTTGAAGATGCATTGACTGACCTTAACCACTGGTCTGAGGTCATGAAGCTTCTTTGGGCACTGGAGCCAGGTCGTGGGGGCGACACTGCTGGCAGTGATGGCCTCGGTGATGTAGTCCCATATCATTCTTTCTGGAGGGCCTCCTGGCCCCTGTGGATAGAGTCATAGAGTCATAGAGTCATAACGGCACAGAAGGAGGCCATTCGGCCCATCGAGTCCGTGCCAGCTCTCTGTAGAGCAATCGAGTAGTCCCATTCCCTTGCTCTATCCTCGTAGTCCTGCAAGTTTATTTCCCTCAAGTGCCTATCCAGTCTCCCCTTGAAAACATTGAGTGTCTCCGCTTCCACCACTTCCGTCGGCAGCGAGTTCCAGGTCCTCACCACTTGCTGCGTAAAAAAGTTTTTCCTCACGTCCCCCCTGTATCTCTTGCCCAAAATCTTAAATCTGTGACCCTAGTCCTTGTTCCATCAACTAGTGGGAACAGCCTTTCCCCGTCTAGGCTATCCAAACCCGTCATAATCTTGTACACCTCTATCAAATCACCCCTCAACCTCCTTTGCTCTAATGAAACAAATCCAGCTTCTCCAACCTGTCCTTGTAGCCAAGATCCCCCATCCCTGGAAGCATTCTGGTAAATCTCCTCTGCACTCTCTCATGTGCCTTCACATCCTTCCTAAAGTGTGGTGACCAGAACTGGATGCAATACTCCAGTTGTGGCCTAACCAGCGCTTTATAAAGGTTCAGCATAACTTCTCTACTTTTGTACTCAATACCTCTATTTATGAAGCCCAAGGTCCCATATGCTTTGCTAATCACTCTCTCAATATGTCCCGCCACCTTCAGGGACCTATTCACATTAACTCCCAGGTCCCTCTGTCCCTCTGAACACGCTTTAAAACTGTGCCATGAAGTGTATATTGCCTCTCCCTGTTCCTTCTGCCAAAATGCATCACCTCACACTTCTCTGTATTAAATTCTATCTGCCACTTGTTTGCCCATTCTGCTAGCCTTTCTATGTCCTGTTACAGCCGACTGGTATCATCCTCACTGTTTGCCACACCCCCAAGTTTGGTGTCATCGGCAAATTTAGAAATTCTACTCTGTATTCCAATATCCAGGTCATTTATATATATCAAAAAAAGCAGTGGCCCCAGCACTGACCCTTGGGGAACACCACTGTCTACCATCCTCCAGTCTGAAAAACAGCATTTACCACAACTCGCTGTTGTCTGTCCTTCAGCCAATTCCTTATCCAAGCTGCCACTGACCCACCTATTCCATGAGCCTCAATTTTGTTAACCAGCCTTCTATGTGGTACTTTGTCAAATGCCTTCCTAAAATCCATGTAGACAACATCCATTGCATTCCCTTCATCATACCTTCCTGTTACTTCATCAAAAAATTCAATTAGATTTAGTCAAACACGATCTGCCTTTTACAAATCCGTGTTGGCTCTCCTTAATTAGCTTAAACCTCTCCAAGTGCCCATTAATTTTTTCCTTGATTATTGTTTCTAAAACTTTACCCACCACTGATGTTAAACTGACCGGCCGATAGTTACTAGGATTGTCCTTACATCCTTTCTTAAACAATGGTGTCACATTTGCCACTTTCCAATCCTCAGGCACCTCCCCCGCATCTAGGGAAGATTGGAAAATTATGGCAAGCCCTTCTGCTATATCCTCCCCCTATTCCCTTAGCAACCTGGGTTGCAAGCCATCTGGACCAGGTGACTTATCCACTCTAAGCATACCCAGCCTTTCTAGTACATCCTGTCTATCAATTTTCACCCCTTCCATTGCTTCTACCTTTTCCACTTCTACCGATATTTTGTCAGCATCCCCCTCCTTAGTAAGCACCGATACAAAGTACTCTGAGTATTCTAGCCTTGCCCTGTACCTCTAAGCATATTGTCCCTAATAGGCCCCACCCCGCCTCTTACTACGCACTTACTGTTTACATGCTGGTAGAAGATTTTTGGGTTCCCTTTTATTTTAACTGCCATTCTACTCTCATATTCTCTCTTTGCCAATCTTATTTTCATCTTCACTTCCCCTCTCAACTTATTGTATTTGGTCTGGTTCTCCCTTGAAGAATTCACCTGACATTCATCATACACCCTCTTTTTTTGTTTCAGCATCTTCTCTATCTCCCTCGTCATCCAAGAAGCCCTTGCTTTGTTTCCCTTACCATTCCCTCTTGTTGGAATGTACCTAGCCTGTACTTGGAACATCTCTTCCTTAAAGATCACCCATTGTTCCGTTACAGTTTTTCCTGTCAGTCTTTTGTTCCATTTTACCCTGGCTAGATCCTTTCGCATCCCATTGAAGTTAGCCCTATTCCAGTTTAGAAGTTCCACTCTAGATTGTTCCTTGCTCCTCTCCATTGCTAATCGAAATCTTATGATACGATGATCACTCGTACCTAAGTGTTCTCCCACAGACACTTGGTCGACCTGGCCCATCTCATTCCCCAGCACCAGATCCAGCAATGCCTCCTTCCTAGTTGGGCCAAGAACATACTGTTCAAGGAAATTCTCCTGAACACATTTCAGAAATTCCTCCCCCTCCTTTCCCTTTACCCTAGCAATATCCCAATCGATATTTCGGTAATTAAAGTCCCCCAATATCACCACTCTATAGCTCTTGCATATCTCTGCGATTTCCCTGCAGATTTGCTCTTCTACCTCCCTCTCACTATTTGGAGGCCTATAGAATACCCCCAATAGCGTGATCATATCCTTTTTGCTCCTCAACTCTAACCAAATGGATTCTGTCCTTGTCCCCTCAAGAACATCCTCCCTTTCCAACACTACAATGTCTTCCTTAATCAGCACTGCCACCCCACCTCCCTATTTTCCTTCCCTATCTTTTCTGAACACCTCGTGCCTTTAAATATTAAGGGGGAAAAATTCAGTTGGTTGCGCCTCCCGTTAGCGCCTTAAGAGGGCGCTAATGGGGCGCAAAGCATCTAGCGCCCAGGCGCGGCGAAGTTAGCGCCGCTCGCGAAATTAACTAGACATTTTGCGGCGGCGCTAAACACTACCGCCACGATCTCCTGCGCCGGCAGATCATGACGTCACTCGAGTGCGCAACGCCCCGGTATCGCCCTGGAGCGGATATTGAGTGGCGCCCCCTGCCTTACCGCCTGACGCTAGCAACGACAGGTTGAGGGGAGCGTTCTGCAGTCATGAAGGGAAAGGGGGAGCGCTATTTAAAGGTGACCGCTTCCTGCCTTTTATTGTTGGTGCCATTTTTGAACTACGCATTCTGAGAGAGAGAGGGAGAGACTTCTGGAGAGATTCAACGTTGTGTGAAGGAGTTTTGGGTACTGAGCAGCACTTTGCAGGTTCATTTTGATTTGCCATTCCTTGTATCGATTTAGCAGAGACTGTGGGGGCTGCACTCTGAGCTCTTTGCCTGGTACTCTCCATTGTTCTTTCCAGCACATTTGATGTGCAGGTCTCTCCAGGCCGAGATTCAAGGCTGCAATGAGCAGGATGTGGATGGAAAGCAAGATTAACCATCCCCTTTAAGAACTGGCCCGTGCCATTGTGTGTGTGTTCCATTGCTGACTGACATTACATGAGCTTCGCCAGCGCTCTGAGGTAGCGCCTCGCTCCTCGGCCTTTGCGCCTTAAGACAGGTGTGAAGCGCCTGATATAGCGCTGCAATCACCTCCAGGGGCGATAAAAGTCAAGTTTGCAGTCGGTGGCGATAATTAGCGCCAGGCGCTAATCTTTGCGCCCGGCCGATAATTGCGCCCCAAATGGGGCGATACTGAATTTCTCCCCCTAAGTGCCCAGTCCTCACCGTTTTTAAGCCCCATTTCCGTTATTGCCACATCATATTGCCACACGGCTAATTGTGCTTGTAGCTCACCAACTTTATTCACCACACGTTATGCGTTTACGTACATGCATTCTAAACCCATTTTTGAATTTTTCGTAGTCTTTCTTAGTCTGCTCCTATCTAATATGGTACTACTTCCGCCTCTAGTTCTACTTTCTTCTCTAGTACTATCCAACACACTCACTCTTTTACGCACCTTATTCCTCTTTTCTACTCCTACATGCTGGTGCCCATCCCCCTGCCAAGCTAGTTTAAACCCTCCCCAACAGCACGAGCAATCCTCCCCGCGAGAATATTGGTCCCGACTCTGTTGAGCTGTAACTCGTCGTCGTACAGGTCCCACCTTCCCCAGAAATGATCCCAATGCCTCAGGAATTTAAAGCCCTCCCTCCTGCACCATCTCTCCAGCCACGCATTCATCTGTTCTATCCTCCTATTCCTGTACTCACTAGCATGTGGCACCGGGAGTAATCCGGAGATTACTACCTTTGAGATCCTGCTTTTTAATCTCTTTCCTAGCTCCCTATAGTCTGCCTGCAGGACCTCATCCCTCTTTCTGCCTATGTCATTGGTACCAATATGGACAACTACCTCTGGCTGTTCACCCTCCCCCCTCAGAGTGTCCTGCAGCCGCTCAGTGACATCCTTGACCCTGGCACCAGGGAGGCAACATACCATCCTGGAGTCACGTCTGTGTCCACAGAAACGCCTATCTGTTCCCCTAACCAATGAATCCCCTATCACTATTGCTCTTCCACTCTTGTTCCTCGCCCCCCCTGTGCAGCTGAGCCACCCATGGTGCCGTGGCCTTGGCTCTGGCTGCTCTCTCCAGAGGAGCCATCACCCCCACCAGTTTCCAGAACCAAAGAAAATATTGTTACCAGCAAACAAAGTTTGTTTAGAGAATAACCAGGTATTCCAAGTGTTTGGATTGGTTCTCTTCACTGTTCACGCACCCTCTCATGTGCCAATTCAGTTAGAATTCCAGCTGCTGGCACAGAATAACATGGACAGTTATCATCTCAATTTCAGAGACTTTGTTCTGAGGCAGAAATCCCTCAGGCCTCAGTCATAATATCTTCTTCATCTGTACCCCAGTGAAATAATACATTTCTGTACCTAATTAATCAATACCTTGGAACCATCGATAATGGCTGTGAGGGTGTACCCTTCTTTAATTGAGGAATGAAGCAATGGGCCTGGTTATAGCGAAGTGATTTGGTGAACTCTGTCTTAGACTGCGTATAAGCAAAGGATACTGTATGGGAGGAGAAGGAAATGATAAGTATATTTTTTAGGGTGGAACAGCTGGACAGTTCACAAACATGGTAATGAGAGTAGAATGAAATTTATCTCTCTCACAAAAGTATTTTTACCACATCAGGATACTGGCAGTGGAGACTGTTTCTGTTATTTCAAAACTATTGTCATCACCTACTCAAAAACCTACCCTTGATCCTTCTGTCCTTGCAAACTACTGCCCCATCTCCAATCTCCCTTTCCTCCTCAAAGTTCTTGAACGTGTTGTCACCTCTCAAATCCATCCATCTTTTATCTGCAATTCCATGTTTAAATCTCTCCAAACTGCTTTCTGCCCCTGCCACAGCTAAAGTTAACTAAAGTCACAAATGGCAATCTCTGACTGTGACCATGGTGCATTACCCCTTCTCAACTTTGCTGCAGTCTTTGGCATAGTCGGTCACACCATCCTCCTCCAATGCCTCTCCATTGTCCCGCTCAGCAGCACTACCCTTGCTTGGTTCCATTCTTACCTATCCAGTCCTAGTCCACATGGACTGCAGTGGTTCAAGAAGGCAGCTCACCACCACCTTCTCAAGGGCAACTAGGGATGAGCAATAAATGCTGGCCTTGCCAGCGACGCCCACATCCCATGAACGAATAAAGTCAGATTATATTCAGCAATGGCTTCTCTTCCTGCCCTGCACCGTTACTCCAAGAGTGCCCCAAGGATCTTTCATTGACCCCCTTCTCTACCTCATCTACATGTTCCCTTTGTGACATAATTTTCAGACATGAGGGTTAGCTTCAACATGTATGGTGATGACACCCATTTACTTCTCCACCAGCTATCTCAACCCCTCTACTTTCACGTGCCAATAAAAGATGGCAATAAATAATAATCTTGATTGTGTATTTGCTTTTGTTTTACTACAATAACTTTTCATCTTAAATTGCAATGTATAGCACGACACACAATTACTGATTAAACTAGAGATCTCTCAAAGCCTGTGAAAACAACATTAGGTGGTTTAGAAGAAACTGGATATCTTACAATTACCAGCAAAACCTTGGTATCTTTTCATCACAGGGTTGATGAAAACATGCCTTAATGTGGTTGAAATTGCCAATCAATCTGAATATAAATAACAAATTTGCATTTGATCAGTATTGGCAGACTGCTTATCTAACATCCAGAATTTTCTGCAGCTAAACATTGGGAAGACCAATGGCATCGTCTTTGGCTCCCACCACAAACTCTGTACTCTTTCCATCGATTCTAGCCCGCCTCTGGCCACTGCCTTAGACTGAACCAGACGGTTTACAACCTCGCCATCCTATTCAACCCTGAGCTGAGTTTCTGACCCCACATCCTCTCCATCAAAAAGACCTCCTACTTCCACCTCCGTAATATCACCTGCAATTAAAACCCTAATCCAAGCCTTTGTCACCTTCAGACTTGACTAATCCAATGCATTAGGGGAGTTATCCCCGGTGTCCTGGCCAATATTTCTCCCTCAACCAACATAACAAAAACAGATGATCTGGTCATTTTCACATTGCTGTTTGTGGGAACTTGCTGTGCGCAATTTGGCTGCCGTGTTTCCCACATCACAACAGTGACTTCACTTTACTGGCTGTAAAGCACTTTGAGACGTCCGGTGGTTGTGAAAGGTGGTCGCTATATAAATGCAAGTCTTTCTTTCTTTTCATTCCTGGACAACCTCCCATCCTTTACCCTCCATAAACTTCAGCTCATCCCACACCCAGTCCTCGCTGACCATTGGCTCTCAGTTCCTCAATACCTCAAATTTAAAATTCTCATCCATGTGTTTAAATCCCTTCATGGCCTCACCTTTCCCTATCTCTGCAGCCTTCTCAAACCCTACATCCTCCCCCCAACCCGCCCCACCCCACCCCACCGAACTCTCTTCCTCTGAATCTAGCCTCTTGTGCAGCCCCCCTCTATTTCCCCACCATTGGCAGCTATGCCTTCATCTGCCTACACCTGACACTCTGAAATTCCCTTCCTAAACCCCGCTCCCACTCCACCTCTCCTCTCATTCTAAACTCTCCTTTAAACTCGCCTCTTCAATAAAGCTTTCGGTCACCCCTCCTAATATCTCCTTCTTTTGCTTAAACCTCTATGAATCGCCTTGGGATGTTTTTCTACATTAAAGGCACTACATAAATGTAAGTTGTTATTGCCTTTAGAGTGTCTGACTGCTTTGTATGGACAATAAAAGATGGCAATAGATAATAATCTTGAGTGTTTGTGTATTTGCTTTGGCTTTACTACAGTTGCAATAACTTTTCACTGAAATAGCAATGTATATAAACATGACACCCAATTACTGATTTAATTTTCTTCATGTATTGTATGTCTATTCAGAGATCTCTTAATGTGATCTTAGTGTTATCATCACAGAAGCAGATACCGCCTCAAGTGAAATTCCAATTTAATGTGACATGAAATTTGCACAGTGCAGTTTATTTCAAAGGGTTGATAAACCTAATGCCACACCACATTAAGTGTGGCTCTAGTAGTGTCCAACCTCTCAAAGCCTGTGAAAACATTAGGTGGTAGAAGAAACTGGATAACTTACAATTACCAACAAAACCGTAGAATCTTTTCATCACAAGGTTGATGAAAACAATGTTATAATGTGGTTGAAATTGCCAATCAATCTGAATATAAAGAACAAATTTGCATTTGTACAGCATATTTCACAAACTCAGAAAACGTTTCATGGCAATGAATTACTTCTGGAATGTAATTACTATTGTTATGTAGGCAAACACGGCAGCCAATTAGCACACAGCAGGTCACATAAACAGCAATGAGATGAATAACCAATTAATCTGTTTTTTGCAGTGTGATCTAAGGAAGATTGTTGGCCAGGACAACTCCCTGCTCTTCTCTGAAAAAGTGCCAGGGGATCTATTAACTTCACCTCAACAAGCAGATGGGACATAAGAACTTAAGACATAGGAGCAGGAATAGGCCACTTGGCCCCTCAAGTCTGCTCTGCCATTCAATAAGATCATGGCTGATCTTGGGCTCAAAGCCACTTCCCTGCCCGCTCCCTATCACCTTTCACTCCTTTATCTTGCAAAAATCTGTCTATCTCCATCTTAAATGTATTTAATGACCCAGCCTCCACGGCTCTCTGGGGCAGAGAATTCCACAGATTTACGACCCTCTGAGAGAAGAAATTCCTTGGTTTAATTTCTCATTCAAAAAAGTGGCACCTCTAACAATGTACTACTTACTGTGACAACAACAACTTTTATTTATATAATGGCTTTAACGTAATAAAATGTCCCAAGGTGCTTCACAGGATCATAATCAGACAAAAATTGACACTAAACCAAATAAGGAGACATTAAGATAGGTGACCTAAAGCTTGGTCAAAGAGATAGGTTTAAAGGAGTGTCTTAAAGGATATTGGAGAAGTTTAGGGAGTGAATTCCAGATCCTAGGATCTAGACGCCTGAAGGCATAGCTGCCAATTTTTAAAGAAATGTTTTATTTGTTTATGGGATGTGGGCGTCGCTGGCAAGGCCAGCATTTATTGCCCATCCCTAATTGCCCTTGAGAAGGTGGTGGTGAGCCGTCTTCTTGAACCGCTGCAGTCCGTGTGGTGAAGGTATTCCCACAGTGCTGTTAGGTAGGGAGTTCCAGGATTTTAACCCAGCGACGATGAAGGATTGGTGATATACTTCTAAGTCAGGATGGTGTATGACTTGGAGGGGAACTTGGAGGTGGTGGTGTTCCCATGCGTCTGCTGCCCTTGTCCTTCTAGGTGGAAGAGGTCGCGGGTTTGTAGATGGTACACACTGCAGCCACGGTACACTGGTGGTGGAGGGAGTGAATGTTTAAGTTGGTAGATGGGGTACCAATCAAACGGGCTGCTTTGTCCTGGATGGTGCCAAGCTTCTTGAGTGTTGTTGGAGCTGCACTCATCCAGGCAAGTGGAGAGTATTCCATCACACTCCTTACTTGTGCCTTGTAGATGGTGGAAAGGCTTTGGGGAGTCAGGAGATGAGACACTCACCGCAGAATACCTAGCCTCTGACCTGCTCTTGTTGCCACAGTATTTATGTGGCTGGTCCAGTTAAGTTTCTTGTCAATGGTGACCCCCCAGGATGTTGATGGTGGTGTGAAGGAAGTGAGGATGTACAAGATTTCAGAGTTAGAGGAATGCAGAGTTCTCAGAGGATTGTAGGGCTGGAGGAGGTAACAGAGGTAGGTAAGGGTAAGCCCTTGGAGGGATTTGAACATGAGAATGAGAATTTGCACTGAAGTGTCAGCCTAGATCAGAGGTTCCCAAACTTTACTTATTGTGTACCCCCTTCTAGATCTACCAGCTGCCCACGTACCCCTACCAGCATACAGGTTTTAGACCGGATAGTTGATGGGCAACTAAAACCACACTGTAGTTTACGATGATTGGAGGTGAGGGCTCCGTACATCATCGTCTCTGTGTATCTGTGTTCTCATTGGTACATCTTGAAGTAAATTAATTCCTAGTTTGCCGTCTGTGAGAATTCTTCAATGTGATTGGCTGCTAAGGCAGCTTGATGATGTCACTGCTGCATCGCACTAGAAATCCCCTATTCACAGCGTTACAAGCAATTACACGTCGAGAAACCTCAAGTTTTCGCCACAGAGATCACAAGATCTCTGTGGGCAGCTTTCTTCGAGGTCAGCGGCGAGCGCCTTTGTGAAAATTCAACCCCTACATATCTAACCCCTAGACCACGGATGAAGACAGGAAGAAGTTCAACAAAAGTAAGCCACCAGCATTAATGTGTAAATGATTGGTCAAAGGACAGATGTGGATTAAGAGCCCAGATGTGTTAAATACTGTAAGTATCCTATGGCCACCACAACATGTTGCAAATATGGTATGATAGAGGAGGGTAGTCATATTTGAGGCTGAGGGATAATACATATAATTTAATAATATCTAAAGCACTTTTAAGCAAGAAACATTTTCCGTATATGAAACAATTCAACTGTTAAGTGATGACCACATGGTGCTGCACAGGATTGCTGGGGCAGTGGATGGCATTTTACAATGCTTCTCTAGCCTTGTTATAATCGATATCCTCTGGTTATTAAAGTTATTTGACATTTTACATTTTCAGTCACCTTATTTTCTCTCACAGACAATTATGCTATTTTGAACTATCCAAATATGTCAACTTTAAAAGTGGTTTGACTAATAGTCATGCAGGTTTCTCAGAAGTATCTTATTTTCCTCACCCAACACAAAAGATAACCATGTATCAACTAGTATGTTTGTTGAGTAGTACTTTACAGGGAACTAAACAATATGATGTTAGGCCTAATATCTAGTGAACACTGTAGCCTACCACTCCTGAGTTTTACATCATGTTTGTACAGCATGTATGTATTGTTATAAAAGTTATGTTTGATTAAATGCACTCGCCTGAAAATGGCAGTATACAGACCAGGAAGGTCTCGGGTGCGATCCCCAGTTTGAGTTGAGCTGGTCTTAGTCAGGGCAGCAATAATGATGCAACAATTGGCTTCAGTGTCTGTGGCTAAACAGGAAAAAAATCAGTCCATGCTCTTGATTGCTATCCAGTGACCGCTGCTGAAAAGTGTGTGTGTGTGTAAATGTGTTTGAATGCCATGAGAAAATACAATTTGACTCAGCTGAATAGCCTGCTGACACTCACTAGCTAGGCCCATAGGTGAAGAATGGGTATTTGAATGAAGTACCAGAGGGCTGCCTTTGCTTGTGAAGCTATTACTTACTATAGATTAACAGCTTCAGGAGAGAAGCGATGAAAGTGTCACTAATGCTCATATTTGTGTATTTCACATTATACTGGAGATCATGTGGGATGCCCCTTCCACCCGCCTGCTTCTCTCAAAAGACAGAAAATACCATGTCATTAGACAAATGCATACAGGCCAACTATTAACCTGCTCCTCCTCACTTGTACAGTGTCTCACCCAGTACACTCATCTCTAGCTCACTCTCTAAATCTGCCACGGTGGAGGGGTGGTGAGAGTGAGAGGTAGTGGGGTGTGAAACACTGGTATAGCCAGCAGTAGTGGGACCTGGCTTGCCTTCTTGTGATATGCCTAGCAAAAGAGAGGAGGTTGACAGGTTACAATGGTGTCCTAATAAGCAAGCATCATATACAGCTTTCAGTATGTGTGATATTTTAAGGGCAGCCTGTATTTGCAACACCAAAGTTCTGATTGGTCCCCTTGGAGGACAAGGCACACCCAGAAATGTGTAATTAGATCCTGCCTGCCTGAGTAATCAAGATCTTTGCAATGTGTAATTTGATCCATTCATTATGACAGTCAGGCTCCAGGCAGAGCTCACAGTGCGAACACTACTGCTTTCAGAGAACAGACAGGGCTCACCCTCCTGGGTTAGGACCTTCTCCCCCCCCAACAAGTTCCTGAACGTCTCTCCCCCCAACAAGTTCCTGAACGTCTCTCCCCTCCAACAAGTTCCTGACCTTCTCCCCCCACCATAGATGGAGCATTGTGTGTGGGTCATGGATTGTTAACAGGTTTATTGGGTATGAAGTGAATAGTGACAATGTCATGACTTCCAGATTCCATCCAGTCCAATAATGCCACTTGCCGCACATGCGCCAGGCTTTCTGAGAGATCAACAAGGTCTAGGGGGGAGGAGAGGAGAATGTGGTCCACGTCTAACAGAGGGGGAGAACGTGATCCGTCTTCCCATCTGGATCACATTCTCGCTCTCATCCACCCCTCCCCTACCTCCCCTTTAGACCTGGATTAAGTTCTTCCCCCATCCCCACTGTTCTCTGTGCTCTTCTTCCCCCTAAGTTCCTGACCTCCCTCCCCCTTCAAGTTCCTGACCTTCTCCCTCCCCCCGAGTTCCTGACCTCTCCACTCCGAGCTCCTCTCCACTTCCCCTCCAATCCCCTCTCCTCAACCACCCCCTCTCCTCTCTCCCTCCAATCCCCTCTCCTTTCCCCCCTCCGATCCTTTCTCCTCCCCCTCTCGGCTCCCCCTTTGATTCCCGCTCCTCTGATCTCCTCTCCTCTGCCCCCTCCGATCCCCTCTCCTTCCTCCCCTCCAATCCCTCCTTTCCCCCCCGATCCACTCTCCTCTCCCCCCTCCGATCCACTCTCCTTCCTCCCTTCCGATCCCTCCTTCACCCCCCCGATCCACTCTCCTCTCCCCCCTCCTTCACCCCTCTCCTTCCTCCCTTCCGATCCCTCCTTCACCCCTCCGATCCACTCTCCTCTCCCTCCTCCGATCCCCTCTCCTTCCTCCGATCCCTCCTTCACCCCCCCGATCCACTCTCCTCTCCCCCCTCCGATCCCCTCTCCTTTCCCCCTGCAATCCCCTCTCTTCTCCCTGCTTTGATTCCCTCTCCCCCCTCCGAGCTCCTCTCCTCCCCCTTCGATCCCTCTCCTCTCCCCCTTCAATCCCCCCTCCTCTCCCCCCCTTCGATTCTCTCTCTTCTCCTCCCTCCGAGCTCCTCTCCTATCGCCCCTTCAATCCCTCTCCTCTCCCCTTTGATCCCCTCTCCACTCCCCCCTCTGGCAGTCAAAGTTTTTGCCTCCCAATATCATTTTTCTCTGCAAGTGTTCAGGCTCACCGCCACCCTGGCCCGGAACTTCCACCCGCTCGTTGTGTCATCGGCATCGGCAATTAGAACCAATTTTGAACGCTTCCCAAAGCTACCACTTCGATCCTCTCCCCTCTCTCCCCCACTTCGATCCCCTCCCCTCTCTCCCCCACTTCGATCCCCTCCCCTCTCTCCCCCACTTCGATCCCCTCCCCTCTCTCCCCCACTTCGATCCCCTCTCCTCTCTCCCCCACTTCGATCCTCTCCCCTCTCCCCCACTTCGATCCCCTCTCCTCTCTCCCCCACTTCGATCCTCTCCCCACTCCGATCCCCTCCCCTCTCTCCCCCACTCCGATCCCCTCCCCTCTCTCCCCCACTTCGATCCCCTCCCCTCTCTCCCCCACTTTGATCCCCTCCCCTCTCCCCCACTTCGATCCCCTCCCCTCTCTCCCCCACTTCGATCCCCTCTCCTCTCTCCCCCACTTCGATCCCCTCTCCTCTCTCCCCCACTTCGATCCCCTCCCCTCTCTCCCCCACTTCGATCCCCTCTCCTCTCTCCCCCACTTCGATCCCCTCCCCTCTCTCCCCCACTTCGATCCCCTCTCCTCTCTCCCCCACTTTGATCCCCTTTCCTCTCTCTCCCCACTTCGATCCCCTCCCCTCTCTCCCCCACTTCGATCCCCTCTCCTCTCTCCCCACTTCGATCCCCTCCCCTCTCTCCCCCACTTCGATCCCCTCCCCTCTCTCCCCCACTCCGATCCCCTCTCCTCTCTCTCCCCACTTCGATCCCCTCCCCTCTCTCTCCCCCACTTCGATCCCCTCTCCTCTCTCCCCCACTTCGATCCCCTCTCCTCTCTCCCCACTTCGATCCCCTCTCCTCTCTCACCCCACTTCGATCCCCTCCCCTCTCTCCCCCACTTCGATCCCCTCTCCTCTCTCTCCCCACTCCACATCCGATCCCCTGACCTTCTCCACACGGAGCCGAGGAAAGCATGGCAGTGCAGGCTGCAGCCGCCCCACCGTTGGGTACTGCGCAGGCGCGACCGGATCGAGTGCACATGCGCAATACCAAACAGGCACGCATGCACAGAGAGTCAAAAATGGGGTGCAAATAAACACTCCGTATTTTAAGGGGCTTAAGCATATGTTTTGCTGGCAGTAAGTGAATTAAAGGATAGGATAAGAAAGAAGAGCAGCAGAAGTTTATAATGAATCTGAGCTGGCAGTAAACCTTCCACTTTCCCATGTCCAGAAATGATTAAGAACACCCTTCCCGGCACATTTTCCTCATATGGCATCTAAGGTTAGAGATTCCTCCTCCTGCATGTGCTCTCGCGATTATTATGGGCTGTCTTCTTCTGCAAGCAGAGTTAGAGAAGTGAGAAGTTGGAGATTGCCTGTCAAGAATTTTTTGTCCTGGATTTGAAATCCAATTGAAAAGATTTTATGTCAATTCAGAAAATTCAGATATGCCTTTAATTTACTATAATTTTTGTATGATTGACAGAGAGATTAGCCATTCACAGAAACTATGATGGCTTATCTGTAAGCCCCACCAAACTTGTCCAGTATGGTACTGTCCAGCATAGACAGAGGAGAGAAAGAAGCTGCCTTAATTTCATTCTGCGAATTACAGTCCATCAGACTGACATGCACATTAACATTGGTGTATGCTGGGTACATTAGTTCAGCAATTTCACATGCATAGAGTGACACTGGTGTATTCTGGGCCATCATGGTTGATCTGTACCTCAACTCCATTTATCCTCCTTTGCTCTATATTCCTTGAAACCCTTACTTAACAAAAATCTATCGATCTCAGTCTAGAAAGTTTCAATTGACCCAGAGTCCATAGCTTTTGGGGGAAGAGAGTTCCAGATTTCCACTACCCTTTGTGTGAAGAAGTGCTTCCTGATTCCACTCCTGAATAGCTTGGCTCTAATTATAAGATTTTGCCCCTTTGTTCTTGATTCCCCCACCAGAGGAAATGGTTTCTCTGTATCTACCCTATCAAATCCTTTTATCTTTTTAAACACCTCGATTAGATCACCCCTCAATCTTCTATAATCAAGTGAATATAAGCCAGGTTTACTCTGCAGATTTCTGCAGCCTGTCCACATAATTTAACCCTTTAAGCCCCTGTCTCATTCTGGTGAATCTGCACTGTACCACCTCCAAGGCCATGATGACTTTCCTGAGGAGCGGTGCCCAGAACTGAACACAGTACTTCAGAAAGGGTCTGACTATTGCTCTATACAACTGTAGCATTATTTCCTCCTCATTGTATTCCAGCTTGAGATAAAGGCCAACAATCCATTAGCCTTTTTGATTGTATGTGTGCCCTAGCTTTTCGTAATTTGTGTACATGGACACCCAAATCTATTTGGTCCCCCACAGTTCCTAAATACTCTGATTTATCTTTCTTGGATCCAAAGTGGATGGCCTCACACAGAAATTACAACACTGAAACAGGCTGTTTAGCCCAACCAGTCCATGCTGGTGATTTCCTCCACAAAAGCAGTAGTCTTAATCCCATTTGCCGGCACTGTTCCCACATCCTTTTACTCCCCTTCAATGACAGAACATAGTTTAGAACCTCACAGCATGTCAAACCTCTTTGCACCTACCAGACCCTGCAAGACATTATAAATTCTGTTGCCTCCTGTTCCATATAACTGAGCATGGAATAAATACACCCTTTTCTTTTATTGCAACAATTTTTTAGACATAGAAACATAGAAACTAGGAGCAGGAGTAGGCCATTCGGCCCGTCGAGCCTGCTCCACCATTCAACACGATCATGGCTGATCATCCAAATCTACTCCTTCATACAATGCTTCCCTGGGGTGTCTAAATGCACTTTTCTGATTCTCGGGTGTGACTTGAGATCCAGTATCATGAGAGGTCCTTGACTGCTTGTATGGTACAAGAGACTCTTGGAACTGAGATGGCCCTCCTGCCATAACAGCTTGGTTCAGGGAAGGACCGGCTGGGATTTCATCTCGAGTGTCTACCTCGGCAGCTTGGTCTTGCCTCATTGTGTGGAGCTCTGCGGAGATAGGCTGGATGCCTGGCATGTGCCGCTGTCCTGAGAAATGGCAGCCTCTTGCAGGTCAACTCCAGCCCTCATCATTCGACTGGGTCCAGGGATTGTGTGTTCACTGATCAGCAGGATGGCAGGTCTAATTGTTGTCAATAGATCTGGAAAGCCTTAAGAGACAGTGGCCTGTAACCTGGCCCCAAATATCTGAAAATTATAATATATCATAATCATAATATAGGATTCTGACTAACTGGTCTCCTACTGCCTCCAGTCGGTGTTTCTTGGAGGAGGAAGCACCAACTCCCTAGCCAAGGGCAGCCATCTCTGCAGCGTTTGCTGGGAAGCTAACACATCCAAACTTCACCGATCCCATTGTCCTCTGTGAATCACCCAGTGCCACTTCCTCACATACACTATCCATTTTCTCCCACACTGGTCTGCTGTCCTGAAACTGCCATCTCCTTCTACGTGACTCATGAGGCAGTTTTTTGAGTTTTCCGCCTATGGGTACACAGCAGTCTTTCTCTCTTTTACTGCATTTCATCTAAGAGAGTCTGAGCTGGTGCATGGGAGTGAGAGAGTGATACAGGCGGTGATATTGAGGGAGTAGGACAGAGAAATATAGGGCAGTATCTTGCTTCAGGGAACCTTGGCTGGGCTGGTCTTCATCATCATCTACACTGTCACCCTCATCATAATCATAATCTATGAAGAAGAAAATTCTTTCCTCCTCTTCCTCCAGTTCATCTTCTGCTGCCCCCTCTGCAGCAAAAGAGGTCATGAGCTAAGAACGGGTGACCAGACCCCCCAGAGATTGAGGAGACAGTGAAGCACGAGAATTATTCGAGTGGCTTGCTGATTTACAGGGATGCCTAGGTTTGATCCCACTAACATCAGCTGAGCTGAGTGCCTCCTCAACAGATCTATGACCTGCTCCTTGAACTGGGTCAGCTCAGCTATATTTGATGGCCTGCCTCGTCTGAGCATTGGGTGCCAGTTTTTTCCTGGAACAGTATTAACAGCAGTAGGTAAAGACTAGCATGTGAAGGATGTCTCCCAGGTGGCAGCAGACAGCTGCTGTTACGGATCTGCTGGTAGCACCCTGTTAACGTAGAGGAAGATTTTTTTTAAGCTGCTACATACAAGTAAATCATCTATTGCAAGATGGAGAGCTAGGGAGGCCTTAAACCACAGTGCAGTGTGAAAGAGGATTTTTGCTCCAAATATAAAGGGTCATCAGTGTGTTGGTGCACATGTTGCCCAAAGGGGACAGTGAGTTCTCTTACCTTGCCTATCCTCATCATGTCATTGAACTTTTTCCCACACTGGTCTGCTGTCCTGAAACTGCCATCTCCTTCCACATGGCTCATGAGACAGTTGTTTGAGTTTTCCGCCTATGGGTACACAGCAGTCTTTCTCTCTCTTTTACTGCATTTCATCTAAGAGAGTCTGAAGGTCAGACTCGGTGAAGTTTTGTGCTCTTCTTTTCTGCTTCCTTCCAGTGGACTGCTCCCTTTCAGTTGAAGCCATTCTTATAACTTTGTAGCAGATCTCTGGTGAGACATCTATGAACACAAGCTGTCATTCACTGAATTTTCAATGCTTACCTGCTGCTTCCCAGTCTGCTGCTGCTCTCTCTGGTAAATGCTACATTTTAAAGGTTGCTACTCAATTTTACAAGCCCTCCAGCACAGTATGCCAGTCTTATATGACCAAGATGAGGAGGAATTTCTTCACTCAGAGGGTTGTGAATCTTTGGAATTCTCTGCCCCAGAGGGCGGTGAATGCTGAGTCTTTGAGTATATTCAAGGCTGAGATAGATAGATTTCTGGACTCTAGGGGAATCAGTGGATATGGAGATTGGGCGGGAAAGTGGAGTTGAGGTCGATGATCAGCCATGATCTTATTGAATGGCGGAGCAGGCTCGAGGGGCCGTATGGCCTACTCCTGCTCCTATTTCTTGTGCTCTTATATGAGAGTTAAGTTCCAGCAACACCACTGGATATTTAAATTAGCTGATCCCGCATTTTTCAGTGGGCCAGCGCTGGAAAGTATCATGGGGCAGAAATCCTGCCTCCTATCTACTTCAGAACAAATGGCCCCAATGATTTTCAGGATATATGGTAAAGCTTTCAGTTACCAGGGAACAAAGTTAATAATTAGCAAGTTAGGACTAGAAGGTTAATAATTAGCAAGTTAGGACTAAGAAAGCAAGTCAGTCAGCAATAGAGTTGTGGAATAAGTTACTAGGAAAGGTCATTAAAGTGCAGTGTATAAGTTGCTTCAAAAGAAATTAAGTGTTTCTGGAGGAAAAAGTGACTGAGGCAGATGGTGAGAAGGGAGGTAGATAGAATTGGTGGGGGCGATTTTGCCAGCCCTGGGGAGGTGGGTATGGAGACGGGACTGCCAGGAAAATGGCAGAATTTGGGGCGGGTGGCAAACCCGCCTCCATGCCATCTTCCCAGGAGGCAGGTAGTTAACAGGCATAAAATAGGATTATCTCCTTTTTGCCCTCACAAGTGCAGGCTTCCTGAAGGCTCCAAAATCCGCCAGCTCAGCTCAGCGAGTACTGGGTCTGCGGGGGTCGGGGGGGGGGGTGTGTGCAAAAGTGTGGTGTGAAGGTAAGTGATGGGTGCAAGAGTGTAGAGGTGAGTATCTGAGGTAAGTGCAAAGTGTTTTTAAAATTGTACTTACCTTTGTTTCTTCCTGCAGGCTACAGTCGGTTTCTATGCGGAGAGTCTCGCACCCCCGTGTTGCAGATGAGAGATGGCCGTTGCATTCTCAGATGCAACAAACATCTCATTTCTGTAAAAGAAAGAAGGTTGATGAGGTCTTGTATGCAAGACCTCATCAAACTGCAGAGATTGTCACTGTTTGACAGCTTCACAGAGCTGTCAAACGATGACAATTCATCTGTCAAAAATTTTTGACAGATGAAACGTCATACGTTGACATGCTCTGCAACCAGCTTTCCCTTGATTGGCCTGCTAAGCCCGCTGGGTCAATCAAGCGAAAATAGCGTGGGTTGACCACAAATCGATGGAGGCAGGACATCGACATGACAAGCAGCAGTCCCGCCTCCAACTCGTCCCCAGTCACCAAATCACCCCCCGATGTGTCAAAATGAAAGAATCTTGTTGAGCTTATTGGCCTTTTTATGTTCCTAAACATTCTTGTGTTATCATATAATACATACGAAAGGTTGTCATCCAGGGATGGGTAAGTGTGTATGCTTACTGCACTAAGCAAAACAGTTTACATTTCGTAACACATTTTTTCAGAACAATATTGCACACAAAATGGTGCCTTCTAAATGATTAAACTATTTTAATGAAGCAGCTAATTTTGGTCTTAAAATTCTGGCAACATATCATAAAACCTCTCTATAACAATAAGAGCAAATGCTGGAAACACTCAGCAGGTCAGGTAGCATCTGTGGAGAGAACAGACAAGTTAATTTTTCAAGTGTGGGCACTTCAGCAGGCCGGAAGATATTACCAATAAACAACATTTAGAAAGGAACAGAACAAGAAGAAGGAGAAGGGAAACACACACACATACACGCAAAAGGTTCACTGCAAAAGGCAGATTTCAGAAGCAGACACATATCTCCTTCTACAAATTCAGTGAATGAAATAGCATATTACAGGGCTAACAATTACTATTTTACTTCTTCTTCTTCTTAGGCAGTCCCTCAGAACCGAGGATGACTTGCTTCCACATTAAAAATGAGTTCGCAGGTGACTGATGAGTCCAATGCAGGACCTACAGTCTCTGTCACAGGTGGGGCAGACAGTGGTTGAAGGGGCGGGTGGGTGGGGTGCTTGGGTTGACGTGCGCTCCTTGTGCTTGGCTTCTGCTTGCTCCCGGCGAAGAGACTCGAGGTGTTTGGCACCTTCCCAGATGCTTCTCCTCCACTTTGTGCGGTCTTGGGCCAAGGATTCCCAGATGTCGGTGGGGATGTTGCACCTTTTCAAGGAGGCTTTGAGGGTGTCCTTGAAGCGTTTCCTCTGCCCACCTGGGGCTCTCTTGCCGTATCGGAGCTCCGAGTAGAGCGCTTGTTTTGGGAGTCTCGTATTGGGCATGCGGACGATGTGACCCTTCCATCGGAGCTGACCGAGCGTGGTCAAAGCTTCGATGCTGGGGATGTTGGTCTGAGCGAGAACACTGACGTTGGTGCACCTATCCTGCCAATGGATTTGCAGGATCTTGCGGAGATAGCATTGGTGGTACCTCTCCAGTGCTTTGAGGTGCCTGCTGTACATGGTCCATGTCTCTGAGGCATACAGGAGGGCGGGTATTACTTATTTTACTACAGCGTTAAACAATGGCGACACAAGTGGGGTGCCCAGCATGCGCTCCTGTCCTCTGAAAGGCGAAACACATTGGACTTCTAGACCATAACATTTAAACTAAAATTAGTAGTGAAATTTATTTACATGGGCTATATTAATACATAAAGAAAAAAAATTATCCTCCTTATCTGGCTTCCAATGCGGTATTTGTAGCCCGTGTATGTGCGTTCAGCATTGGGCTCTTCTCTCATCACGGACCCACAACTGGGACTCATTTGTCGACTTGATGAAGACTCATCAAAGAAAAGAGTACAAGTATTCAGTATTACAATATTTGATTTACACAATACTTAAACTGCTTTGAAACTAGAGGTGAAAACTTTTAGCAATCCAGTCCAAAATGTAGCTGAATTTCTGATGAATCTGACATAGGTGTTTGACTACACAGAGTCCCTCCCACAACCATGGAGTGAAAATAGACAGGTGAACAGGGAACAGAAAATACAGGGAAACTAGCAGCATGTATGTCATTCCAAAGGCAGGCTTTGACACACCAGATCAAAGAAGTTATTTTTTGAAGGTTGTGGTAATCCTGATATTAATCAGTTTTACCACTCAAGTAGAAAGGTTGGCAATTCTGTTATTAATGAACTTTACAATTCAAGTAGGTAGGGTATGAACGGCAGTCTCCTCTTGTCTGTTGGTCAATGTCTTCATGAAACCTGCGTGGAGCCTAAAATAATTCATATTTGAATTTTGACTGGTGTGCAACTCCTTTAATAGTTCATCAATCAAAGATAATGAATGTTGTCCTTTCTCCAAGCTTGCAACCTTGCATACATTAGCATTTCAAGGAGATGTGTTAAACCAACTAGGCCAGATGCGACCCCCCCCCGCCCCACCAAGTGATGGACATATAGATGTCTCCATACAGCTGAGTACATTCATATATCAGACAAGGGCACTCATATTAAAAAAAGTAATCCGAGGTCCATTTTAAATTCACAGTGTTTTGCCTGGAAAACATTAAAAGAAGATGCAGAAACTTTATTATTTGAGACATACCCACCAGCATTAAGTAAATAAAACAATCAATGCTTATTTAGGTGTTTTTATAACACAAAGTTTTCAGTTCTCCTGGTGGCCTAGAGGGTAAATACACTAGCCAATTCAGTATGAAGCCACACAGACCACAAGTCCCAGGTTTGAATCTGTGATTAATTAACTTATCTTAGTCTCCTCCCTTAAAACTCACCTCTTTAACCAAGCTTTTGGTCACCCCTCTTTCTTTGACTCAGCATTTATTATTTTCTTATGCCTCTGTGAAGTGCTGTGGGATGTTTTTCTGTGTTAAAGGTACTTTATAAATGCAAGTTGCTGTTGTTAGGGTAGTAATTGAGGTGCTACAACTGGCTTCAGCACCCCTGGAGATAGAAAAATCAGTCAGGGTTCCTGCTCTTGATCGCGATCCACATTGCTGGAAATTATGCCCGTGTGGCTGTAGAGTACTTCAACAAATGAGTAGCATTCTGGCCAACAATTATGCTCACACATGAAGAATGGCCACTTACGTAAGATACTGGATGGTTGTCTATGGATTCTCACTTGAATGCGAGTTAACACCTTCAGGACGGCATAAAAATTGGAGCATAAAACAGAAACTATAAGGGATTATTGTGTAAAAACAATATGATTCAAAAAAGTGTTCAGTTAAAAATAATTCATTGTAATGGTTTGATTTTTAAATGTGAATTCTGATGCTGAAACTCCTGCTTCAAATAAGGACTAAAATATGTAATTCTCCTCATGATGGAGGATGTTGTTACTAAAAAGTATTAACAAGTACATGGATAGGCATACTCCTGGAGCTCACTTTGATGCAAGGATCATTAAATAATGAAAGGGAAGCTGAATTCTGCAACTGACCACATGTATTATCCCACACATATGGAATAGTGTTTCAGATTTTCATATGTGAAATATGGTTCTGCGATCAATTAATTTAATTCATGGCTATAAAATAAATCAGAAATAGTAAGTACTGTAAATACTGCTATAGCTAGGAGACTGCTGTGCTGCAGTCGTTAGATTTTGGAGGTTCAATTCTCTTCACCACCAAAGTATATGTTGAGCAAAAGACTCATTCAGTAAACTCCAGTCTACCCAGCTGCTAAATGGGTACAGGGAAGTCAACATGAGTCCTATGTAAAAAAAAGTGCCCCGTTTGCAGGAGTTGAACATCCAGGCCAATAATATAGTGATTGGTACCGCCTGTGACTATGGGCTGGATTTTGTGAATGGAGGCGGGACAGCTGCTTGTCGTGTCAATGTCCCGCCTCCATCCTCGCCTGGCCAACCAGAGGAATTTTCTCCTGATTGAGCTTGTTAAGCCTGCCCTGCGGGCTTAGCAGGCCAATTAGGGAGGAAGTCACTGACAGAGCACGTCAACGTCAGACGTGCTATCTGTCAAGACTTCTTCAAAGAAGAAATGTCAGCATTTGACAGCTCTGTGAAGCTGTCAAGCACTGACATTCGCTTTAGTTTGATGAGTTCTTGTGTTCAGGACTCATCAAACCTTTCAGATTTGTAAATTTCACATGGCTGTTGGTACGGAGGTTCCAACAGCCAGTCTGTGAAATTGACAAGGAGGATGTCGACTCTCCCGATCCACCGCGGCTGAAGGCTTTAGAAAGAAAACAAGGTAAGTGAACACTTTTTAAAACTTATCACTCACCTTGCATACTTACCACTCCACACTTGCACCCATCACTCACCTCTACACCTTACTTCTAGGTGCCTCCGACCACCACAGATCTCCTCCACGTCTCCTCCAACCCGACGGGGTTCTCCGAGGTCGGGAAGCCTTCACCTGTGAGGGTAAAATGGCACGAATCCTTTTTTCTGCCTGTTAACTACCTGTTAACAGGCAGTTAAAAGGATTAAATGCCTTTCCTGCCTCCAGGAGACGGGACCTGAAGCTGCACATCTTCCCGTCTCCTGGCAAAAGGGCACGGAGGCGGGATGGGGGCAGCTTTGCCATCTGCCCCCACTTTCTCCGAATTTACCGGCTGTCCTGCCTCCATGCCCGCCTCCTCCGGGCTTGGAAAATCCAGCCCTAAGTGTTGGTTTAGGGACTTTTTTTTATACTGTGGTACATAGGTTGTGGTGAAATTTGGTTTTAAGAACCAACGTTTTAAAAATGCAGGGCAACGCTTCTAGTGAATCTATATCGTAAAATGTGTCACTGTGTTGAATCTATTTATTATGCAGTGAAATACCAGTTGGAGTTTCTATTTTCTCTTATCCTAGCAGTTTATACTGTATTTGTTATCATTCCTTGCTGCTGATGTTAACCCGCTAAAAAAAGCATCATGTCTCCGGAGATATTTTGCACTGAATATCCTCCAGCAATGCTCTGATTGTTCCTACGGTAACAGCACAACTCTCCCTTACTACAAGCCCTCATCTGCGATGCTTGCAGGATCTTCTGTGTCTGCAACAGATATTTGACTGCTAAATAAATAGGTTTGTTACACAGTGACATATCTTATGAAGTTTGCATCCACTAGAAATGCTGCCCTACAATTTTTAAACTGTTGCATAATTGCGTTCTCTAGCTAGGTCTGTAACTGAAACCCCACTCATGTTAAAAAGAAAGACTTACATTTCTATAGCACCTTTCACAACCTCAGGGTGTCCCAAAGCACTTTACAGCCAATTAAGTACTTTTTGAAGTGCAGTCACTGTTGTAATGTAGGAAATGCGGCAGCTAATTTGTGCACAGCAAGCTCCCACAAACAGCAATGTGATAAAGAGCAGATAATCTGTTTTAGTGATGTTGATTGTGGGATAAATATATTGACCAGGACACCGGGGAGAACTCCCCTGCTCTTCTTCAAAATGCTGCCATGGGATCTTTTACGTCTACTTGAGAGAGCAGACAGGGCCTCAGTTTTAAGGTCTCATCTGAAAGACGGCACACTCCAACAGTGCAGCACTCCCTCAGTACTCTAGATTATTGTGCTCAAATCTCTGGGAGTGGGACTTGAAGCCACAACCTTTATGACTTGGAGGTGAGTGTGCTACCAACTGACACTAAATGTATTGGCAAATAAAGATGCAGTTTAAAACTAACACAGCACGTTGTTTCATGTTGTTTTGTGAAGTAACAGACTTTGTAGTTTACCGCCTGGAGATTCCAAATCTGTTGCTTACTTCATTCCTCCTGCTGATCATTCCTGAGTGTCTACTGAAGCTTCTCCCCCACTAATTACAGATGTGTAAAAACAATAAATTTAGGGGGAAAAATTCATTAACGACCGGTCACTAACATTGCCTGGGCGCTAAATTTAGTGCCCGGCGAAAAATAGCGCCGGTGATCGCTAAATTCAGTTTTAGCGCTCCAAGAGGGAGCTGGAGCGCTAATTCAAGCACTCCACTTCCTTCTTAGAGCGCTAACCCCGAATAGCGAGGCGGGTGCGTTCTTCAGCGCTATGCACTGGGCCACGTAGCGCTGCCGCATGGAAGGGCTCTTCCCCTCATTAAAGGGGAGGGCCCAAGCCCACAACTCTGCGGGACCCTACCTGGACCACCGGGGAGTGGGGTGCCGTACCAGCAGCCTGGCACTCAAAGAGGAGTGCCGGGCTGCCAGATTGCGGCACAGACCCCACGTTGAAAGACGCAACAGGCTGCGACAAGTTGGCCGATTTTTTTCCCCCCGCCCGCCAGCCCCCCTTTAGTTACCGCCCTGCAAGCCTCCTGCCGCTCCATTTCCGCCCCTTGAATAGGTCGCTGTCATCGCCCGGTGCAGATTCAGGGGGCACGGGCCAATTTTGTAGGCAGGGCAAAAACGGGCGCTGCGCACGGTGATGACGTTGTCATCGCTTGCGCAGTGGAGTGGGGCACTACCAGTTACCGTTGCTGCTGAACTCCTGCTGAATTTAACGGGAGTTGTTAGCGGCGCTGTGTCTGGGCGAAAAGTTGCCCCCCGGAGGCACTAATGGGAGGCGCAAATGCACCGAATTTGTAGCCCATATGCATAGTTTCTGATCATTAAAAATTATAACACATTTAAACGAGACGCCGAAACATTAAAACTTTTTAGTTTTCCAAAATAAAATGATTTGTTACAATAAATTATGGTTTGACTGTTATTTATTGGTGGGTATACAGCTGATCTATACTTGCTAATAGTTATTCAATTAGTAACAATCCACAGAGGGAGGGGGTGGATAAGCTGTGGCAGATTCTCACGGCCCTGACATATCACGATTAGACACACCACCTCCCCATCACTGAAGATCAGAGTCATCACTCCGACCACTGAAACCCAACCTTGGTCTCCGGAGCCCCGCCCCACCCCCCGCCATTGGGCGACCCGGCCCACCCGGAGCAGCTGATTGGATACAGCGTGGTGTCAATCAGCGGCGAGCTCCCGCCCCCGCAGCAGGTTCCCCTGGGTTGTGTTGGAGGGAGGGGCGGGGCCAGAAGGGGACAGGGGCTCAGTGCTGGCTACACGCAGAAGCAAAGCAAGAACCAGGAGTTTGTGAGTGATCGAAGGGGGGATCCGCAAACAAGATCTGCTCACACAGCTCATTCAGCAGCCGCGGTAGGCGCAAAGTTCAGCAGCGCGTCCCCCCACCCACGCGCCCTGCATGTACCACTGTTGATGAAATAATATTAATTGGGGTGAAAATAACTAAGAAATATTGAAAATCAAGAAAATGTCAAGTGTTGGAGGAAAACATGATTGGACCCGAATAACAGAAAGGAGAGAGAAGTACTGATTGAGGTGAGTGATTCTTGGGCAACTTCGTTTCATCACTGAGTGTACGATTCCCGTGCAAATATTTATCTCTGTTGTTGCGGATGCTGTTTGACGGGCGTTTTGCTGCTTGTCTGTTAACACAAAGTCTCGAGCAGAAATTTTGGGTTTGATTACCTTCCGCAAAATGATAGTCAAGTTTGAGATTCCTGTGACCCACGACTGGATGCACCTTGTAAGTTAATCTTATCCCCAGTGCATCGCTCGAGAGCGGCACTTGATGATTTAGGTCAGTTTTGGTTCAACAACAACTTGCATTTATATAGCGCCTTTAACGTAGTAAAACATCCCAAGGTGCTTCACAGGAGTGTTATACTGATCCACATAAGGAGAGATTAAGACAGGTGTTCTAAAGCTTGGTCAAAGAGATAGGTTTTAAGGAGGAGAGAGTGGGGAGATGTTTAGGGAGGGAATTCCAGAGCTTTGGGCCTTGGCAGCTGAAGAGCAATTAAAATCTGGGATGCGCAAGAGGCCAGAATTCAAGGAGAGCAAAGATAGGTTCAGAACGCTTTTTGAACCCTTCAGGCTAACTTTATTCTTTTAACATTTTCACAGACAGCAGACTATTTTCCCATCACATTATGGGCATCAGTCCTATATAAAGAAATAATAAACACAATTAAACAAAAAGGGTAAATGACATCTGTCTAGTTCTTCTATCAAATATTCAGTGAGGATTTCCCAGTTCTGGTTCCAGTATCTCATTGTCTGATATTGCTGTTTCATTCCCTTCCACTGTTTAGAAAGTACTAGCCAAAGCTGCTGAGCTCAGAGAGAAACAGTTCCAAATTTTTATGGTGGTAGGAGTTCATGGCAGCTTTTTGCTTTGGTAGCCAAAGAGTATGAAATAACAGCAATCTGTATCCTACTGACCTGAGCCAACTTAGAAACTTTTAATCTTTTCATTGGTTACCAGCGGGGCTCTGCTTACCAAACCAGCGAGGCTCTGCTTACCAAACCAGCGAGGCTCTGCTTACCAAACCAGCGAGGCTCTGAACTTACCAAACCAGCGGGGCTCTGCTTACCAAACCAGCGAGGCTCTGCTTACCAAACCAGCGAGGCTCTGCTTACCAAACCAGCAGGGTTCTGAACTTACCAAACCAGCGAGGCTCTGCTTACCAAACCAGCGAGGCTCTGCTTACCAAACCAGCGGGGTTCTGAACTTACCAAACCAGCGAGGCTCTGCTTACCAAACCAGCGAGGCTCTGCTTACCAAACCAGCGGGGTTCTGAACTTACCAAACCAGCGAGGCTCTGCTTACCAAACCAGCGAGGCTCTGCTTACCAAACCAGCGGGGTTCTGAACTTACCAAACCAGCGAGGCTCTGCTTACCAAACCAGCGAGGCTCTGCTTACCAAACCAGCGAGGCTCTGCTTACCAAACCAGCGAGGCTCTGCTTACCAAACCAGCGGGGCTTTGAATTTACCAAACGAGCGGGGCTCTGAAGTTACCAAACCAGCGGGGTTCTGAAGTTACCAAACCAGCGAGGTTCTGAACTTACCAAACCAGCGAGGTTCTGAACTTACCAAACCAGCGAGGTTCTGAACTTACCAAACCAGCGGGGTTCTGAACTTACCAAACCAGCGGGGTTCTGAAGTTACCAAACCAGCGAGGCTCTGCTTACCAAACCAGCGAGGCTCTGAATTTACCAAACCAGCGGGGCTCTGAATTTACCAAACCAGCGGGGCTCTGAATTTACCAAACCAGCGGGGCTCTGAATTTACCAAACCAGCGGGGCTCTGAATTTACCAAACCAGCGTGGCTCTGAATTTACCAAACCAGCGAGGCTCTGAACTTACCAAACCAGCAAGGCTCTGCTTACCAAACCAGCGAGGCTCTGCTTACCAAACCAGCGAGGCTCTGAATTTACCAAACCAGCGGGGCTCTGCTTACCAAACCAGCGAGGCTCTGAATTTACCAAACCAGCGGGGCTCTGCTTGCCAAACCAGCGAGGCTCTGCTTACCAAACCAGCGGGGCTCTGAATTTACCAAACCAGCGGGGCTCTGCTTACCAAACCAGCGAGGCTCTGCTTACCAAACCAGCGGGGCTCTGAATTTACCAAACCAGCGAGGCTCTGAATTTACCAAACCAGCGAGGCTCTGAATTTACCAAACCAGCGAGGCTCTGAATTTACCAAACCAGCGGGGCTCTGAACTTACCAAACCAGCGAGCTCTGAACTTACCAAACCAGCGAGGCTCTGCTTACCGAAATTTACCAAAAAATGCGAGGCTCTGCTTACCAAGGATTTACCAAACCAGCGAGGCTCTGAAGTTACCAAACCAGCGGGGCTCTGAATTTACCAAACCAGCGAGGCTCTGAATTTACCAAACCAGCGGGGCTCTGAATTTACCAAACCAGCGGGGCTCTGAATTTACCAAACCAGCGAGGCTCTGAATTTACCAAACCAGCGAGGCCTTTAACTTGCCAAACCCGCGGGGCTCTGAATTTACCAAACCAGCGAGGCTCTGAATTTACCAAACCCGCGGGGCTCTGAATTTACCAAACCAGCGAGGCTCTGAATTTACCAAACCAGCGAGGCTCTGAATTTACCAAACCAGCGAGGCTCTGAATTTACTAAACCAGCGGGGCTCTGAATTTACCAAACCAGCGAGGCCTTTAACTTGCCAAACCCGCGGGGCTCTGAATTTACCAAACCAGCGGGGCTCTGAATTTACCAAACCAGCGAGGTTCTGCTTACCAAGAATTTACCAAACCAGCGAGGCTCTGCTTACCAAGAATTTACCAAACTAGCGAGGCTCTGCTTACCAAGAATTTACCAAACCAGCGAGGCTTTGCTTACCGAGGATTTACCAAACTAGCGGGGCTCTGCTTACCAAGGATTTACCAAACCAGCGGGTTTCTGCTTACCAAACCAGCGGGGCTCTGAATTTACCAAACCAGCGAGGCTCTGCTTACCAAACCAGCGGGGCTCTGAACTTGCCAAACCCGCGGGGCTCTGAATTTACCAAACCAGCGAGGCTCTGAACTTGCCAAACCCGCGGGGCTCTGAATTTACCAAACCAGCGGGGCTCTGAATTTACCAAACCAGCGGGGCTCTGCTTACCAAACCAGCGGGGCTCTGAACTTACCAAACCAGCGAGGTTCTGCTTACCAAGAATTTACCAAACCAGCGAGGCTCTGCTTACCAAGAATTTACCAAACCAGCGAGGCTCTGTTTACCAAGAATTTACCAAACCAGCGAGGCTCTGTTTACCAAGAATTTACCAAACCAGCGAGGCTCTGCTTACCAAGAATTTACCAAACCAGCGAGGCTCTGTTTACCAAGAATTTACCAAACCAGCGAGGCTCTGTTTACCAAGAATTTACCAAACCAGCGAGGCTCTGTTTACCAAGAATTTACCAAACCAGCGAGGCTTTGCTTACCAAGAATTTACCAAACCAGCGAGGCTCTGAACTTACCAAACCAGCAGGGCTCTGCTTACCAAACCAGCGAGCTCTGAACTTACCAAACCAGCGGGGCTTTGCTTGCCAAACCAGCGAGGCTCTGCTTACCAAGGATTTACCAAACCAGCGAGGCTCTGAAGTTACCAAACCAGCGAGGCTCTGAACTTACCAAACCAGCAGGGCTCTGAACTTACCAAACCAGCGAGGCTCTGCTTACCAAACCAGCGAGGCTCTGCTTACCAAACCAGCGAGGCTCTGCTTACCAAACCAGCGAGGCTCTGCTTACCAAACCAGCGAGGCTCTGCTTACCAAACCAGCGGGGCTCTGAACTTACTGAACCAGCGAGGTTCTGAATTTACCAAACCAGCGAGGCTCTGAATTTACCAAACCAGCGAGGCTCTGAACTTACCAAACCAGCGATGCTCTGAATTTACCAAACCAGCGAGCTCTGAACTTACCAAACCAGCAGGGCTCTGAACTTACCAAACCAGCGGGGCTTTGCTTACCAAACCAGCGAGGCTCTGCTTACCAAACCAGCGAGGCTCTGAATTTACCAAACCAGCGGGGCTCTGAAGTTACCAAACCAGCGAGGCTCTGCTTACCAAACCAGCGGGGCTCTGAATTTACCAAACCAGCGAGGCTCTGAAGTTACCAAACCAGCGAGGCTCTGAAGTTACCAAACCAGCGGGGCTCTGAAGTTACCAAACCAGCGAGGCTCTGAATTTACCGAACCAGCGGGGCTCTGAACTTACCAAGGATTTACCAAACCAGCGGGGCTCTGCTTACCAAGAATTTACCAAACCAGCGAGGCTCTGCTTACCAAGAATTTACCAAACTAGCGAGGCTCTGCTTACCAAGAATTTACCAAACCAGCGAGGCTCTGCTTACCAAGAATTTACCAAACCAGCGAGGCTCTGCTTCCAAGAATTTACCAAACTAGCGAGGCTCTGCTTACCAAGAATTTACCAAACCAGCGAGGCTCTGCTTACCGAGGATTTACCAAACCAGCGGGGCTCTGCTTACCAAACCAGCGAGGCTCTGCTTACTAAAGCAGCGGGCATCTGAACCTACCAAACCAGCGAGGCTCTGTTTACCAAGAATTTACCAAACCAGCCAGGCTCTGCTTACCAAGAATTTACCAAACCAGCGAGGCTCTGAACTTACCAAACCAGCGGGGCTCTGCTTACCAAACCAGCGAGGCTCTGCTTACCAAACCAGCGAGGCTCTGCTTACCAAACCAGCGAGGCTCTGAAGTTACCAAACCAGCGAGGCTCTGAATTTACCAAACCAGCGAAGCTCTGAATTTACCAAACCAGCGGGGCTCTGAATTTACCAAACCAGCGGGGCTCTGAATTTACCAAACCAGCGAGGCTCTGAACTTACCAAACCAGCGGGGCTCTGAATTTACCAAACCAGCGAGGCTCTGAACTTACCAAACCAGCGAGGCTCTGCTTACCAAACCAGCGAGGCACTGCTTACCAAGAATTTACCAAACCAGCGATGCTCTGCTTACCAAGGATTTACCAAACCAGCGGGGCTCTGCTTACCAAACCAGCGAGGCTCTGCTTACCAAGAATTTACCAAACCAGCGATGCTCTGCTTACCAAGGATTTACCAAACCAGCGATGCTCTGCTTACCAAGAATTTACCAAACCAGCGAGGCTCTGCTTACCAAGAATTTACCAAACCAGCGAGGCTCTGCTTACCAAGAATTTACCAAACCAGCGAGGCTCTGCTTACCAAGAATTTACCAAACCAGCGAGGCTCTGCTTACCAAGAATTTACCAAACCAGCGAGGCTCTGCTTACCAAGAATTTACCAAACCAGCGAGGCTCTGCTTACCAAGGATTTACCAAACCAGCGGGGCTCTGCTTACCAAGGATTTACCAAACCAGCGGGGCTCTGCTTACCAAACCAGCGAGGCTCTGCTTACTAAACCAGCGGGCATCTGAACCTACCAAACCAGTGGGGCTTTGCTTACCAAACCAGCGAGGCTCTGTTTACCAAGAATTTACCAAACCAGCGAGGCTCTGCTTACCAAGGATTTACCAAACCAGCGGGGCTCTGCTTACCAAGGATTTACCAAACCAGCGGGGCTCTGCATACCAAACCAGCGAGGCTCTGCTTACTAAACCAGCGGGCATCTGAACCTACCAAACCAGCGGGGCTTTGCTTACCAAACCAGCGAGGCTCTGTTTACCAAGAATTTACCAAACCAGCGAGGCTCTGCTTACCAAGAATTTACCAAACCAGCGAGGCTCTGAACTTACCAAACCAGCAGGGCTCTGCTTACCAAACCAGCGAGCTCTGAACTTACCAAACCAGCGAGGCTCTGCTTACCAAAATTTACCAAAAAATGCGAGGCTCTGCTTACCAAGGATTTACCAAACCAGCGAGGCTCTGAACTTACCAAACCAGCGATGCTCTGAATTTACCAAACCAGCGAGGCTCTGAACTTACCAAACCGGCGGGGCTTTGCTTACCAAACCAGCAAGGCTCTGCTTACCAAACCAGCGAGGCTCTGCTTACCAAACCAGCGAGGCTCTGCTTACCAAACCAGCGAGGCTCTGCTTACCAAACCAGCGAGGCTCTGCTTACCAAACCAGCGAGGCTCTGCTTACCAAACCAGCGAGGCTCTGCTTACCAAACCAGCGAGGCTCTGCTTACCAAACCAGCGAGGCTCTGCTTACCAAACCAGCGGGGCTCTGAACTTACCAAACCAGCGAGGCTCTGAACTTACCAAACCAGCGAGGCTCTGAACTTACCAAACCAGCGAGGCTCTGAACTTACCAAACCAGCGAGGCTCTGAACTTACCAAACCAGCGAGGCTCTGCTTACCAAACCAGCGGGGCTCTGAACTTACCAAACCAGCGAGGCTCTGAATTTACCAAACCAGCGAGGCTCTGAATTTACCAAACCAGCGAGGCTCTGAATTTACCAAACCAGCGAGGCTCTGAATTTACCAAACCAGCGGGGCTCTGAATTTACCAAACCAGCGGTGCTCTGAATTTACCAAACCAGCGGTGCTCTGAATTTACCAAACCAGTGAGGCTCTGAATTTACCAAACCAGCGGTGCTCTGAATTTACCAAACCTGCGGGGCTCTGAATTTACCAAACCAGCGGTGCTCTGAATTTACCAAACCAGCGGTGCTCTGAATTTACCAAACCTGCGGGGCTCTGAATTTACCAAACCAGCGGTGCTCTGAATTTACCAAACCAGCGAGGCTCTGAACTTACCAAAGCAGCGAGGCTCTGTTCACCAAACCAGCGAGGCTCTGCTTACCAAACCAGCGCGGCTCTGAACTTACCAAACCAGCGAGGCTCTGCTTACCAAACCAGCGAGGCTCTGAACTTACCAAATCAGTGGGGCTCTGCTTACCAAACCAATTACACTGATTTTGTACTCATGAGGGTACGGTAGCATAGTGGTTATGTTACTGGACTAATAATCCAGAGGCCTGGACTAATGATCCAGAGATGTGTGTTCAATTCCCACAACAGCAGCTGGGGAATTTCAATTCAGTTAATTAAATAAAAAGCTAGTATCAGTAATGGTAACCATGAAATTACCAGATTGTTGTAAAAATCCAACTGGTTCATTAATGTCCTTTAGGAAAGGAAATCTACTGGTCTGGCCTGTATGTGACTCCAGACCCACAGCTATGTGGTTGACTGCCCTCTGAAGTGATGGTTCACCACCACCTTTCGAGGGCAATTAAGGATTGGCAATAAATGCCAGCCTTGCTGACGATGCCCACATCCCATGAACAAATAAAAAAAATTAATTTAATCCTTGTTATTTTCTAAACCTCACTTGCAGAGCTAATTTCATCTATTTTCCCTCTACTCATTTCTTAGTCTTCTCTCCCTCTTTCCTACATTACAACACTTCAAAAGTATTTCACTGGCAGTAAAGCGCTTTGCGACATCCTGAGGCACTATATAAATGCAAGTCTTCTTTGTTTTCTTTAGATCCGACCCTGCATAAACTATTCTGCAACCAAGAGTTGCAGGCATGTGACCCCCCTCCTGGGGCTTTGCTTGCACTGCACTTATGTAGGACACGAGAACACCTGCTGCCTACTTGGTGCATATGTCTGATCAAAGGTTAAGATAGGCAGATTTTAAAGAAAGGTTTTAAAGATGGTTTTAAAGATATTTTCAATTTTGATTTTAGTTCTTGTGTACCGCCAGGCCCTAATTATAAAGTTAGTAATCTTGTTCAGATGGTAAAAAAAGAGACACAATCAGCTTTTGTTGCGTCCAGATTTACTGTCATTTGTGAGGATGTCACTAATCAGTTAAAGATATCTCCCCGGTGAGGGGAAGTCATGACAGTTGTGAATGAATGTGAGGGATTATAGTTCAGAAATGATTCGACTATGAATAAGTTATTATAATGTTATGAGCAAATGGCTGGAAGCATTTATTAAGCACAAAACTAGGCGGGGCCTGAATGAGGCAGGGCAGGGGTGTGGGGTGATATCACGGCTTTAGTTCTGGTGTTTGCTTTGCTGCTGATGAAAAGTCACTGAAATCCATATTAACATTAAGTGCAATATCTCCACATCACAAAATACAAATAAGTAGAAAATGGACTGCTATCTTTTTTAAATCAGGCTTCTTGTGTCCAGTTAGCACCATGGAATTATCTGGACTGAAAAAACAGACTGTCCAGTTCTAAACAGAACAACTGCCTTATGTCCAAAGCTGGAGGGACACCTGAGACTCACAGTAACGAGTGAGTTTCTGTTTGTTCTCTGGGTTGGCAGCTTTGGTAGAGCCTGAATTCTAGAACATTGTGTGCAGCTGCTGATTGAAAATACTGGGACTCAGATTTGTGGGCTTTTATCAGGCGTAAGGGTTTCGTGGGCAGTAGCCCAACTCTGCGCCAGTGAAAGTGTTTTTGCAACGGATGGAAGGATCTGTCAATGCGAAACCTGACAGATCGCAAGTTCCGGGTTTTCGCACGTGCGCAGCTCATGCAGAAACCCAGAACTTGCGGGGCCATTCTGAGCACTTACGATGGCGTACACTGTTCGTACGCCATCATCGGCCCCGTAAAATCCAGGCCATAATCTCTTCCATCTAGCTGCAGCTTTGTTCCAATACCAACATCTTGCAAAAGTCACACTTGTATTCCTCATTAGAAGATCTTCTTCACTGGAAAAACATATCACTTCAAGCAAGCTTACTTATTTCATTATGTATTTTATCTTGAGAGCAGAACATTAAATAAAGTATTTTATTTGACATTGTACAGTTCTCGTTGACATATTATAAAAAGGATATAGAGGCACTGGAGAAGGTATAAAAAAGGTTTACAAGGATGATACCAGAACTGCAAGGTTATACCTATCAGGAAAGGATGAACATGCTTTTGAAAAGTGAAGGCTGAGGGGTGACCTAATAGAGGTCTTAAAAATTATGAAAGGTTTTGATCGAGTAGATACAGAGAGAGTGTTTCCACTTGCGGGGAAGAGCAAAACTAGATGCCATCAATATAAGATAGCCATCAAGAAATCAAATAAGGAATTCAGAAGAAACTTCTTTACCCAGAGAGTGGTGAGAATGTGGAACTCGCTACAACAGGGAGTAGTTGAGGCAAATAGTTTGATGCATTTAAGGGGAAGCTAGATAAGTATATGAGGGAGAAGGGAATAGAGGGTTATGCTGATAGAGTTAGATGAGGAAGGAGGCTCGAGTGGAGCATAAACGCCGGCATGGACTGGTTGGGCCGAATGGTCTGTTTCTGTGCTGTATATGCTATGTAATTGAGGATACTTAAAGCTAGCATTTCTTTCCAAGCCTATTTTACAGTGCAAAATTGAAAATTTTAATTTAACCAAAAATAGCATTTTGTAACACAATTCCATTTTGGGATGTATTTTTATGTGGGCTCAAGATTTCACAGAGACCTACTGTTTACAAATTATACTGACATTCCTTCTGGGGCTCTGGTATTCTTGGCTTATTGAGCTAACATTAGAGAAAGAATGTTAGTGTCATTTATAAGCACTCTTGAGCATAAGGTCTCGATCGCTCGTACACTAGAAAAAATATTGAAAAAATATTTTTTTGGGTGAGTCAGATTATTCAGCTCGGAAGTCAAGTAGCTCATTTCTGTTCTGCGATTTGAATTGATTTATGTTTGGGTAGCTTGACACATTGGTGTTTTGTGCCAGAATGGTAGGAATGGATCTCCCCCATGGGATTTTCCACAGTGAACTTCCAGTCTTAACCAAGGGACGCACCACTAGGAGAAGATAGTCAATTTGCAATGTGGTTACACACTTCCTAACAGCTATGGTAGAGTGGCAAAGGTCTGGAAACCGGGGCTATGTTGATATATGGGGATATAAAGAGGGGGAAATTTGTAAAGTTTCGCAATTATCGCGATTCAAAATAACGAAAGAGAAGCAGATTCGTTTGATCAGTTTATTTAAACGAAATGCTGTCATGATTAAAAGGTCCAACAGATTTATTTAATTTTACAAGCTTTTGGAGCTGTCGCTCCTTCCTCAGGTAAGTTAGCAGTGAGAGAATCTCCCAGAATTCACAATTTAAACACAGACAAAATCTATTCAAATCTTTCCCTACATCAAAGACACAGTAAGAGCACAGCCAAGACAATGAGATGTGTCCCAGGGGGTCCAACGTGTCAAACCACCTGCTGGCTGCATATCCTGTCAATTTGTGTTGGTTCTTGTGTTAGTCTTTTTAAAAAAAAAACACCTGGGAAGACCGGCCATGATGTCAAGTCACGTTCTGTATCGTGTTGTGCGACTTCTCATTTTTGTCCACCCCAGTCCAACGCCGGCATCTCCACATCATGATTAAAAGGGACACAGAAGCCTGTAAAATGGCCGCCACGCATTGTGGCAGAAGCTTCCAGAATTACAGTGGGCAGACAAGATGGCGTTCGAATAAACATTTCAATATAAGACTGGATCATACTCGATAAGCACTGATAAAGACAGGATGCAACCTGTTTGCATTTGTGACAATAGCAAAAGATATGAGTGCTGGAATCGTTTTCCATGCACAAGTAAGGTTCATTGTACTGGGCAATCGAAGGCCCATCCAGACACATCAATACACAAATACCCCCACGGCTCTACAATGAGAGAGCCATTCTCGGGTGATTAAACAAGTATTCGGGGGCCCCCAAAACCAGTCAGAGAGACGATTCATACGATCCTGGCTGGGTCAACAATGGGGAAAACATTAACGGGTAGTTGGCCAGTTTCAGGTGCTACCGAAACCCGTTAAAGACAAGAATCGCCCCATGCTGGGAGTTTTGAGCGCCAATATTTCACAAAGGACAAACATTAAGATTTGGGCGGGAGATAAGGGAACACAGCACTATAACTATAGTGAACAAATGTCCATCGGTCTCTTATCTCTGCGGACTCGTGACTCGGGCTGAACTTTTATTCTCCTATTCTGATCCTCGGGTATCGCTCTGCTGGACGAGCAGCCTTCTGTGTTTTCTCTGGACTCTGTTGACTCTGGACTTTAGCCGCACTGGACGGTTATTCGAATGTTGGGTGGAGCTCAATCGGAACGAGCCGCCTCGACGAAGGCAAGTGACCGGGTGCACCATCCCGAGAGTCGGTAAACGGTGTTTGGACCCGAAGGCCCAACAAGACAAGACGAAATGACAAGAGAAGAAGAAGAATCCACGTGCCGCCGCGGTCAGTAAATCCCGACCGCGCCCGAAAATATAAGGCCCATTTCTTGAACTCTACAGGTTACTGCACGAACCGGTCAAAGACTCTTCTTTGAATTCTACCGACAACTGGTGTCGGTACAGGAAGACTTTTCTTTGAGTTCTACAGCCGGGCCCGAGTGCTGTCGAGTTCTTCATGACAACGGGGAGCCCAGCCTGCTTGCCGCAGCAGCGAAGATGGGGTACAGAGACCCCTCCAAACACGTGACAGTCAGGCGCTGCAGCGAAACGAGCCGAGTGCCTCACTTTAAAATTCTCCGAAGTATCACGAGTGGTGAGCATGTTTCCCGATCCTACAAATCTAGATGTAGTGTAGGTATTGATAAGGGAGGGTGGTTTTATTAAGGATAAAGTATAATGTGTTCCCCTTTTTACGATGTGCCGTGCGTTCTTCATTACCATAGACCAAGCTTTATGAATGTATGTATACTTGTACTCTCGTTAATTTGCGCCTATGACATGTACTTCATGATTTTGGATGCTATGCAATAAAGATTTCCATTTCGTACTATTCAACCGGGTCTATTTGAGTTTTTCTCTGCATTACTGCTCTCGCACCTAAGTCCAGTGTTAGAACCGTAAGGGCGAGTGGGTCGAACCACTCACAGGTGCTTATTGCAACAAGGCTGGCCGGAGACCAGAGCAAGCAATAGTATTAGGCAGCGAAGGCCTAACCCCGCACCAGCACCGTCTGCGATACAAGCACGCCGCAAATCCCTTACAATTAACATTAAATTGGGAGTGGCAATTATAATCTTAACGGCACATTTTTCGTGAAAAAAGTGTTTGGTAAATATTTTTTCATTTGTTTACAAATGTGATGTAAATTGCATTATTGCATCATTGCATGTGATATCAACATGCTGAAAGTGATGGAGGACTCTGCTATCTCCCAAACATAAAATAACCCTTTGACAAACACATTTTATAGAAGCCAATGCACCTTTAATATATAGCGTGCAGGTTGGAATATTTATTTCTCTATATACTGTAACGTAGGGAGGCTGAGACTAAAACAAATTAGCACTTGGTTTCTAACAGTGCTCATACAAGGAATGTTTAACAGATAGTTGCCATAAACTCTGGGGCAAGTTGAATACCAAATCTTGTAGTAATGTGGAGCTGGCTTTCTGGTTGCTTGGGTTAAATGGACCCTTTGGTGCTGTTTGAACTCGAAGATAAACAGTTGAGTAATTGCTTAGTTTAGAGCCTTCAGCATAGATCCAAAGGTGAATAGATTGAAGAACATTAACACAAGACCCGTTGGCACTAGTTGTAGAGTCTAAAGGACACTTATGGCAGGTATCCCTCAAAAAATTCTGGAACAGAGATAAAGGTCATACTTGTAGATTAGATTTTATGGACTACTTAGCAATGAAATTGTTGATTAACAGAATGAGGGAGAGCTCCCACTTTTGGAGGTGGCGTCTTTCGGATGAGATGTTAAACCAAGACCCCATCTGCCGTCTCGGACACGTAAAAGATCCCATGGCACTATTTGAAGAAGAGCAGCGGAGTTCTCCCTGGTGTTATGGCTGCTATTATCCCCTCAACCAGCACCACTAAAGCAGATTATCTGGTCGTTATCACATTGCTGTTTGTGGGACCTTGCTGTGCACAAATTGGCTGCCGTTTTTCTTACATTATAACCGTGACTACACTTCAAAAGTACTTCTTGGCTGTAAAGTGCTTTGGGATGTTCGGAGGTCGTAAAAGGCGCTATATAAATGCAAGTTATCTCTTTCTTATAGCATGATAATTGACTACCTGGTACAAAAAGAGAAAATACTGGAAATGCACAGTAGGTTAATCAGCAGCTAAAGGAAAAAGCAGGTTAACATTTCAGGTGACATCCAGAGAATCAGATTATTTTCTCTTTTGAGAGGCAGATCTACTGGCTGTAAATGGTCAGATTCATTTAGTTCAGATATCCAGAATTTGTATTTATCCTTTTTCACTCACTCCCTGGTGCTGTTATACTGTTTCATTTGTGTGTGTGATTATTCTGTTCTTGCTAGCATCACACACACACTGGCTTGTCAGCATTCTCCATATGTGGTTGATCTTCATAAAAGGAGTTTAATTTTTGTGACAGCGACAGCTTTATCTCATGAAAGTTTAATAGGACATTCAGTCTATATCATTGTTTAGCTAACTTGTCTTAAACTAGCCAAAAAGAATCTATGTTTTAATAATCTAAAGCCCGTTGAGACAGTTACTTTAATAGAGTTTGGATGGCCAAGTGGATTAGCATACTACCTTATCAATCTGGGACCTGGACTTGTTTCCAGCCCATACTGATAAGATTAAAGGGTTCTTTCTCTGCTAACTGTCAGGCAGGGTCCTAGCTGAAAGACATCTGGGCAGCCTGAGCCCAGTTTCTAATGACCATGAATAGACAGCACTAAATTACTCAACATTTTACACAAATTGGCAAACTATAAGCATATGTGATGCGGGAAATGGAAAATTGATAGTGGGGTATGGTGTTCTGAGGTGGGAGTGAAATCACATTGTTGATGTAGAGTAGCTAGATATGTTTTCCCAGGGTCACTGGCATCACAGGGCTCTGGAGTGAAGTTTCTCATAGGGCTGGAACAGAGCACCAAAGATTTTTTTCTCTAAATATATATTTTTACACAGACATTCAGTGGAGTACTTTGAAGGAAGTACATTTTCCTTCACCTTTAATAGTTTTTACCTCTACTGTGGTGAAACATCCCCTAGAACCAAGAAAAGCAACAATTTCTAAATGCAAGCAACAGAATTGTTTTTCACAATGTAGAGTGATGCTGCCACAGTTGCGTTTTATTTTCAGTGTCACTGAACTGTACACACTTCAGGACGTTTCGCTCCCTGATCTTGGACCTTTGTCAGCTGAACCAAGCAAGCGTGAAGTTTAACTGAAGTTGATGAAGGTTCAAGATAGCAGCTGGAAACATCCTGGAGCAGAAATGCTTTGATGAAGCTGAAACAAGAACAACTTTGCAATCTTCAAAACCCTGTAAAGAACATAACATAATTAGAATCACATATAGAGCCAGACAACATGCCTGAACCGAAGTAAATTTGAATCCTAATTAAATACAGCACTTGTTTGTAAAGAACTGTATTACTTGCATTAGGATTATATTCCAATCTAAATTTTCATAAATTTCAGATTAAAATTCAGGCTTTGCCAGGCTGGGGTATAAAATGAAACTAGACCTCATTTAGAATACTGTGTGCAGTAATGGGTGTCACACTGTAGGAAGGATATTGAGGCTTTACAACACAGATTCATTATGATCCTGTTATGAGGAAATATAAGTACAAAGAAAGATTTGAAAAATGTGGTCCTTTTCATTTGAACAACATGGACTACAGAAGTGTTTAAAATCATGAAAGATGGGACAGAGTAGATGGAAGCAGAATATTTCCAGTAGTTATGAGATCAAGAATGAGGAGCCATAGATACAATATGAAATGTTAGAGAGTTAGAACAGAGGGCTGGAGAAACCTGTTTACCCTGAGAGTTGTGAGGACATGGAATTCACTTCCAGGGTTAGTAGTTGAAGCAAAAACTGTCAACATTCAAGATTAGATTGGATAGGTAAATAAAGAATAAAGGGTGAAGGAATATGGGAATAAGGTAGGTAATGTAATTAGGACTATTTGTTGGCGTAGAGGGTAAATGCCAACACGGATTGGTTGGGCTGAATGTTTCTGTGTTGTAACTTCTATGTATTTCTTGGTAAATTGTCCATCTATAATTATACTTTCTCCCCAGTGGATCTACAGCGCCTCCACTAAAGGGAGAATATAATTATAGCTTAATAAATTTACACAGGCAGTTTCAATGTAAATGTGGACATAGGAAGTTATAGTGGAAAAAGTTGCCAGGAAGTGCATGCAGAAGTGACATTTTTATAAATGGGAATAGTTGAACCGTATCACCTTGTTGGTTGATTTCATTTGGTGTATGTTGGCTTGGTTTTAAGTATAATTAAAGCATAATACAAAAATCCTCCAGATTAAAATGACTAGGGTAGAAAGATTAAAGAAAGAATTTGAATTTATATAGTACTTCTCAGGATGCTTCACAATCAATAAATTATTTTTGATGTGTAGTCACTATTGTTTTGTAGGCAAACATGGCACTCAATTTATACACCGCAAGATTCCACAAATAGCAGATAAATGACAGTTATCTGATTTGGTCGTATTTTTACATCATTCATTTAACATGTTAATTTAAACAAAAACAATGAAGAATAACTCTTCAAAATGTATTCTACAGAAATGATTTGAATCAAAATTGTGCTACTGTCCTGGGTGAAAGCTAGTAGTGGATTGGCTATTTAACAATACCTGAGAGAGATTTACGAGGGTGTAACCATGATAAAATAGGAGAGCTATAAGTTTTGAGTTCTACACTTATGCCAGGAAACCTTGAAGATAGGAGTGAATTGGAAGTGGTTTGGTAAATTGGAATTCTATAAATGGGAGTGAATTGGAAGTAGTTTGGTAAATTGGAATTCTATAAATGGGAGTGAATTGGAAGTGGTTTGGCAAATTGGAATTCTATAAATGGGAGTGAATTGGAAGTGGTTTGGCAAATTGGAATTCTATAACTGGGGGTGAATTGGAAGTGGTTTGGTAAATTGGAATTCTATAACTGGGGGTGAATTGGAAGTAGTTTGGTAAATTGGAATTCTATAAATGGGAGTGAATTGGAAGTGGTTTGGCAAATTGGAATTCTATAAATGGGAGTGAATTGGAAGTAGTTTGGTAAATTGGAATTCTATAAATGGGAGTGAATTGGAAGTAGTTTGGCAAATTGGAATTCTATAAATGGGAGTGAATTGGAAGTGGTTTGGCAAATTGGAATTCTATAAATGGGAGTGAATTGGAAGTAGTTTGGCAAATTGGAATTCTATAACTGGGGGTGAATTGGAAGTGGTTTGGTAAATTAGAATTCTATAACTGGGGGTGAATTGGAAGTAGTTTGGTAAATTGGAATTCTATAAATGGGAGTGAATTGGAAGTAGTTTGGTAAATTGGAATTCTATAAATGGGAGTGAATTGGAAGTAGTTTGGCAAATTGGAATTCTATAACTGGGGGTGAATTGGAAGTGGTTTGGCAAATTGGAATTCTATAACTGGGGGTGAATTGGAAGTGGTTTGGTAAATTAGAATTCTATAACTGGGGGTGAATTGGAAGTGGTTTGGCAAATTGGAATTCTATAAATGGGAGTGAATTGGAAGTGGTTTGGTAAATTAGAATTCTATAACTGGGGTGAATTGGAAGTGGTTTGGCAAATTGGAATTCTATAAATGGGAGTGAATTGGAAGTGGTTTGGTAAATTGGAATTCTATAAATGGGAGTGAATTGGAAGTGGTTTGGCAAATTGGAATTCTATAACTGGGGGTGAATTGGAAGTGGTTTGGTAAATTAGAATTCTATAACTGGGGTGAATTGGAAGTGGTTTGGCAAATTGGAATTCTATAAATGGGAGTGAATTGGAAGTGGTTTGGTAAATTGGAATTCTATAAATGGGAGTGAATTGGAAGTGGTTTGGCAAATTGGAATTCTATAAATGGGAGTGAATTGGAAGTGGTTTGGCAAATTGGAATTCTATAAATGGGAGTGAATTGGAAGTGGTTTGGCAAATTAGAATTCTATAACTGGGGGTGAATTGGAAGTAGTTTGGTAAATTGGAATTCTATAAATGGGAGTGAATTGGAAGTGGTTTGGCAAATTAGAATTCTATAACTGGGGGTGAATTGGAAGTGGTTTGGTAAATTAGAATTCTATAACTGGGGGTGAATTGGAAGTAGTTTGGTAAATTGGAATTCTATAACTGGGGGTGAATTGGAAGTGGTTTGGTAAATTGGAATTCTATAAATGGGAGTGAATTGGAAGTGGTTTGGCAAATTGGAATTCTATAACTGGGGGTGAATTGGAAGTAGTTTGGTAAATTAGAATTCTATAACTGGGGGTGAATTGGAAGTGGTTTGGTAAATTAGAATTCTATAAATGGGAGTGAATTGGAAGTTAGTCCGACACGATCTTCCCATAACCAATCCATGCTGACTGTCCTTGATTAGTCAGTGCCTTTTTAAATGATGATTAATACTGTCCCTCAGAATTTTTTCACAGAATTTTCCCACCACCGAGATTTAAAAAAAATTTGTTTATGGGATCTGGGCGTCGCTGGTAAGGCCAGCATTTATTGCCCATCCCTAATTGCCCTTGAGAAGGTGGTGGTGAGCCGCCTTCTTGAACCGCTGCAGTCCGTGGGGTGAAGGTACTCCCACAGTGCTGTTAGGTAGGGAGTTCCAGGATTTTGACCCAGCGACGATGAGGGATCGGCGATATACTTCTAAGTCAGGATGGTGTGTGACTTGGAGGGGAACTTGGAGGTGGTGGTGTTCCCATACGCTTGCTGCCCTTGTCCTTCTAGGTGGAAGAAGTCGCGGGTTTGGGAGGTGCTGCCGAAGAAGCCTTGGCGAGTTGCTGCAGTGCATCTTGTAGATGGTACACACTGCAGCCACGGTACGCCGGTGGTGGAGGGAGTGAATATTTAAGGTGGTGGATGGGGTGCCAATCAAGCGGGCTGCTTTGTCCTGGATGGTGTCGAGCTTCTTGAGTGTTGTTGGAGCTGCACTCATCAAGGCAAGTGGAGAGTATTCCATCACACTCCTTACTTGTGCCTTGTAGATGGTGGAAAGACTTTGGGGAATCAGGAGGTGAGACACTCGCCGCAGAATACCCAGCCTCTAGCCTCTGACCTGCTCTTTTTGCCACAGTATTTATGTGGCTGGTCCAGTTAAGTTTCTGGTCAATGGTGACCCCCAGGATGTTGATGGTGGGGTATTCGGCGATGGTAATGCCGTTGAATGTCAAGGGGAGGTGGTTAGACTCTTGCTTGTTGGAGATAGTCATTGCCTGGCACTTCTGTGGCGTGAATGTTACCTGCCACTTATCAGCCCAAACCTGAACGTCGTCCAAGTCTTGTTGCATGCAGGCATGGACTGCTTCATTATCTGAGGAGTTGTGAATGGCGCTGAACACTGTGCAGCCATCAGCGAACATCCCCATTTCTGACCTTATGTTGGAGGAAAGGTTATTGATGAAGCAGCTGAAGATGGTTGGGCCTAGGACACTGCCCTGAGGAACTCCTGCAGCGATGTCCTGGGGCTGTGATGATTGACCATCAACCACCACAACTATCTTCCTTTGTGCGAGGTATGACTCCAGCCAGTGGAGCGTTTTCCGAACCCCCCGATTCCCATTGACTTCTGTTTCACTAGGGCTCCTTGATGCCACACTCGGTCAAGTGCTGCCTTGATGTCAAGGGCAGTCACTCTCACCTCACTTCTGGGATTCAGCTTCTTTGTCCATGTTTGGACCAAGGCTGTAATGAGGTTGGGAGCCAAGTAGTCTTGGCGGAACCCAAACTGGGCATCAGTGAGCAGGTTATTGGTGAGTAAGTGCCGCTTGATAGCACTGTCGATGACACCTTCCATCACTTTGCTGATGATTGAGAGTAGACTGATGGGGCGGTAATTGGCTGGGTTGGATTTGTCCTGCTTTTTGTGGACAGGACATACCTGGGCAGTTTTCCACATTGTTGGATAGATGCCAGTGTTGTAGCTGTACTGGAACAGCTTGGCTAGAGGCACGGCTAGTTCTGGAGCACAAGTCTTCAGCACGATAGCTGGGATGTTGTTGGGGCCCATAGCCTTTGCTGTATCCAGTGCGCTCAGCCGTTTCTTGATATCACGTGGAGTGAATCGAATTGGCTGAAGACTGGCTTCTGTGATGGTGGGGACCTTAGGAGTAGGCTGATATGGATCATCCACTCAGCACTTCTGGCTGAAGATGGTTGCAAATGCTTCAGCCTTGTCTATTGCACTCATGTGCTGGGCTCCACCATCATTGAGGATGGGAATTTTCATGGAGCCTCCTCCTCACGTTAGTTGTTTAATGGTCCACCACTATTCACGACTGGATATGGCAGGACTGCAGAGCTTTGATCTGATCCGTTGATTGTGGGATCGCTTAGCCCTGTCTATAGCATGCTGCTTCTGCTGTTTATTCATGCATGTAGTCCTGTGTTGCAGCTTCCCCAGGTTGGCGCCTCATTTTTACGTATGCCTGGTGCTGCTCCTGGCATGCTCTTCTAAACTCCTTATTGAACCAGTGTTGGTCCCCTGGCTTGATAGTAATGGTAGAGTGAGGGATATGCCGGGCCATGAGGTTACAGATTGCGGTGGAATACAATTCTGCTGCTGCTGATGGCCCACAGCGCCTCATGGATGCCCAGTTTTGAGCTGCTAGATCTGTTCTGAATCTATCCCATTTAGCATGGTGGTAGTACCACACAACACAATGGAGGGTGTTCTCAGTGTGAAGACGGGATTTCGTCTCCACAATGACTGTGCGGTGGTCACTGCTACCAATACTGTCATGGACAGATGCATCTGCGACAGGTAGATTGGTGAGGACGAGGTCAAGTAGGTTTTTCCCTCGTGTTGGTTCTCTCACCACCTGTTGCAGGCCCAGATTGGCAGTTATGTCCTTCAGGACTCGGCCAGCTTGGTCAGTAGTGATGCTACTTTCCGCCCTATCCCCATATCCCTTGATTCTATTAGTGTCCTAAAATCTATCGATCTCAGTCTTGTATATACTCAATGACTGAGCATCCACAGCCCTCTGGGGCAGAGAATACCAAAGATTCACCACCCTCTGAGTGAAGAAATTTCTCCTCATTTCAGTCCTAAATGGCCGACCCCTTATCCTGAGACTGTGACCCCTGGTTCTACACTCTCCAGCCAGCCTCTCAGCATCTGCCCTGTCAATCCCTGTAAGAATTTTATATGTTTCAATGAGATCACCTCTCATTTTTGTAAACTCCAGATAATACAGGTCCATTCTACTCAATCTCTCCTCATAGGACAGCCCTCATCCCAGGAATCAATCTAGTGAACCTTTGATGCACCCCCTCTAAGACAAGTATATCCTTCCTTGGGTAAGGAGACCAAAACTGTACACAGTACTCCTGGTGTGGTCTCACCAAAGCCATTCCTTATTCTTATACTCCACATGTCCAGACAGTGATTTCAGCAAATTATCCAAACATCAGGGGGGCATCAGAGCCAAGCCCAGTCCTTTCCTTACTGAGTTGCCAAGCCTGCAAGCTTTCCTCTAGGACACAGTGAATAGTGATCAGGAGTAGGATTCCTGGCTTAGTTTCCTCTCCTTAGCCTAGGGACACTTAAGTGAGTTGTAATTCTACTACTATAGCCAAAGCCAGCAAATGTCTAATTATGATGCTCCAGCCATCATGAGTCTGGAGCATGCTTGATGGACCAATTGGTAATTTCCTGCTTGTCCTTTTCATATGTTCTTACATGCTCTTGGCATTATGGAAAGTAGACTGAAAAGCATTAGTGAGAGGAGGCACAATTGTAAATGAACAAACTGATTTATTTTACGTAGAATCTATGAAGGTACAGAATATCACTTTCCATGAGATACACCTAGTTTATACCACTTGGTACATAATAAAAATAATAAATCATACATAACATTTCAAGCTTGCTATTCCCAAGTTAACCGTTTCTCACTTTCTCGGTTACAGGCTGCATGTTTCTCTCTGACTAACAGTTCAGAAAGATCTCTCTGGCTCCGATTTTAACTTCCCCCACCTAGCAGAAACCAGGGAACTGACCCACTCCTTTCCCGCCCCAATCTGACCGTCTGCGATTTAAAATTGCAGGAGCCAAGGACACCTGCCCCAAGCCAGCGGGGTCCTCTTTAAATAAGCTAATTGGGCTCATTTGATTGGCTGGAGGCCTGAGCGGGGGAGCAGTGGTGGCTTCCCCACCAGGCCAAACCTGCCAGGAGCTGGATCGAGTGCCAGAAGAAGTCCAGTAAGATGTTGCAGCTAGTGAGTATTGGTAGATTATTTCCCCATGGGGTAGCACATAACTTATCTGAGCTTGTCCCTTAGCTGGGGCTCATGGATCACGAACAGAAATTTCCCCCCCGTCCGACCTGAATGTGATTTGACTCAATGTAGCAACTCTATCACTTGCCCAGCTAAGATGAGTGTGATTTCAGTGCACACTGGATTGATTCTTGAATCTTCTGGGTCTCTATGGCTCATTTTTACACTAGACAGTGCATTTATCAATCAGCCATTTTAGGGACTGAAAGGCGACTTTTTAGGAGGACAGTACACTACCAGTAATTGAGAATTGTTGGTAGGTCTTTCTGGGGATTAGCAGAGTTTCTAGATAATCAGAAACGAACATGCTACTAATCTTAGTAATAGATGTGAGGTCAGATGTGTCTCTCCTACTTGGAGACAAACTGGCTGAATATCAGTTACTTGAATCTTTCAGCAGAAAACACTACCAACTGTATTTCATTCTCCTAGTAATCTGCTATTTATTTGCTACCTAAATGCTTAAATCTCTAATCCAGCAGGAGCTGGCTCAGTGATTTAATTGTAAGCAGCAGTACAGGCCTGGTATTTGCACTCGCGCTGCAATGTAGCCAAATATTTTCCCATTATTAAAGAGACAGTGCCTCTATTGTTGGGCAGCTAGGGATGGGCAATAAATACAGCCTTGTTAGTGTCACCCACATCCTAAGCACAAATTTAAAAAAACATGTTATTGAAAACCTAAAAAAGCATGACACTAAAAAAATCTTTTGGTAATTCAAATTTGTTGCATATTTTCCTTTTAAAGGTAGAAAAAAATGCATTTCAGTAGAATTGTCCATCAATTTCTTTTCTATCAATGCTGCTCTCATCAGGAATTCATGTTCCTGCAGTTAGCATCTTAACCCCAAAATTAGTACTCAAGAGTTAATAGATATCAGCAATAGAATTGCCAAGTGATGAACAGCAATTTTTTTCTCTCAAAAACCTTCCAGCAATGACATTACTATCACTAATCTATTAGTGTGAATGATACTGACATTGTAAGCATTGGTAGACAGCATTCAAAGTGATAGTGGCTGCTGGTTCAGAAACCGACCAACAACCCAATAAAACCTACTTGCTTTCTACTAAGTTGGTACTCTCACTCACAGAGGGGCTGGAATGGGAAATATAAAATGCTACACTGATGCGATGTAGGATACTCTTCTGAGTTTGAGGCTGAGGCACATTGTTAGGGCAGAGTAAAGGAAACTTTACTGTGTGCTATACCTCATCTGCGAGTGCTTGATGCTGATACTGGGTGCCTGAAAATGGGGAAATAGTTCCTTTTTTCAGCATCAACATCCCTCACCTTGATTAGCACAAAATTACAATATAAACTTAACATTGTAAAATATATGGTCTTGAAAATCCACGGGCCAGCGATCCCTGCACTTAAGCTTGGATTAGGCTCACTGGGAACTTCCACTGCTGATCGCATTGAACCTTCTGAGGTCAGGGAGTATTCTCTAATATCCCGCAAACGGCAGGCATCCATACCACTCGGATGCATCTAGGGCACCTACCATATAAAAGAAACCAGAAAGTGGGATGTAAGGGAGAAGGGAATGCCCACCCACCTGGAAAGGACATACAGCAGCCCCAGTGACGCCTCGGGTCACTTTTTAAAACTTTTTGGGGGCAAAAATGGCTCGCGCCCTCATTGGGGCGCTAACGTCGCCGGGCTGCTACTTTTAGCGCCCTGAAAAAGTTAGCACCCCCCCCCCCCGTGCCTGAAATTCACTGGTAGTGCCCCAAGAGGGAGGCAGCGCCCTGCCTCCCTCTTGGGGCGCAGTGAGCCAGTATCGCAGCGCTACGTGCCGCGGGACTGCAGGCCTTCCACCCCTTATTAAAGGGGAGGAGCCTAGCCCAGCGCAACCTGGGGCCCAGCTGGGCCACCAGGGATCGGAGTGCCGGCAAAAGAGCCCGGCACTCAAGAGGAGTTCCGGGCTAATGGAGTGCAGCCGGCACCCCGCGGGTGGGCTTCACAGGAGGCAGGGGACAGCAATGGGGGCAGGTGCATGCAGGCGGCCAGCAACAAAATGGCCCCCCGGCATCGCCACCCCGGTCGCACGTACGCCCCCCCCGGTAGCGTCCGGCAGGAAGTCAGGGGGCGCTACCGAAGATTACGGCCGGGGCGCTGCGCATGGCGATGACGTCATCGCCGGAGGCACAGCACCGCAGGGCGCTAACGGTTACCGCCGCCGCTAACCTCGCGCTGAATTTCGTGGGAGGCGTTAGCGACGCTGCGCCCGGGCGCTAGTTGCTTTGCACCCCAACCGTATTTTTCCCCCTTAGTTTTTAAAAAATGGCTTCTTTCTTTGGAGTTCAGGACCTTGATGCTGGCCTGGACCCACAGTAGGCCCTACTTGTGTTCCTGTTGGGGAGGTACGCCTGGTCTCACAATATGTTTGGTTTCATGAAGTTTTGGGGTGCAGGCAGTCTGGTGTTTGGAGCCCCCACCTCCAGCACCAGCCCTTCTATGTCAGTGGCCATGTTTATGGCAGCTGGAGATTCAATCCCCAACATGCCACAGAGGAGACTTTGGGGGAGAAATTCAGTATCGCCCCGTTTGGGGCGCAGTTATTGGCCGGGCGCAAAGTTTAGCGCCTGGCGCTAATTATCGCCTCCGACTGCAAACTTGGCTTCTATCGCCCCTGGAGGTGATTGGAGCGCTAAATCAGGCGCTACACACCTCTCTTAAGGCGCTAACGCCGAGGAGCGAGGCGCTACCTCAGAACGCTGGCAAAACTCATGTGATGTCAGTCAGCAATGGAACACAGACACACTGGCGCCGGCCAGTTCTTAAAGGGGAGGGTCGATCTTACTCTCCATCCACACCCTCCTCATTGCAGTCTTGAATCTCGGCCTGGAGAGACCTGTACATCAAATCTGCTGGAAAGAACAATGGAGAAGCCCAGGGAAAGAGCTCAGAGTGCAGCCCCCATAGTCTCTTCTAAATCAATGCAAGGAAGATCAAATCAAAATGAACCTGCAAAGTGCTGCTCAGTATCCAAAACTCCCTCACACAGCGTTGAATCTCTCCAGAAGTCTGTCTCTCTCTCTCAGAATGCGTGGTGCAAAAATGTCGCTGACAAAAAAAGACAGGAAGCGGTCGCCTTTAAATAGCGCTCCCCAGTCCCTTCCCGACTGCAAAACGCTCCCCTCAACCTGTCGTTGCTAGCGGCAGGCGGTAAGGCAGGGGGCGCCACTCAATATCCGGTCCGGGGCGCTACCAGGGCGTTGCACGCTCGACTGACGTCACGATCTGCGGGTGCAGGAGATTGTGGCGGTAGTGTTTAGTGCCGCTGCAAAATGTCTGGTCAATTTCGCGAGCGGCGCAAACATCGCCGCGCCCGGGCGCTAGTTGCTTTGCGCCCCATTAGCGCCCTAAGAGAGCGCTAACGGGAGGCACAAAGCAACCGAATCTTTCCCTCTTTGGCTTTTGACTGGAACCCGCCAAATCTACAACACTGGTGGTTGCAGAGTTTGTGGAGGTCAATGGGAGTGCACCACATTTTCATGGGACAGGTGGGTGCAAGTGCCACTTCAGGTGAATCTCTGGTACCTGTCTACCCATGTCGGCTGGAAACTCTGTTGCTGGCCCACCATGGGGGAGGGTTCCCAGACTCTCCCCACTCATCCTGGCCGTGGTCTGTTCAGCCCCTGATCTACAAACATTTCTTTTTTTAAAAATCCTCATGGTCCAGGCCCCTTGCCTAGCCTGGGGGGACCCACATATTCCCTTGTGAAGGCTTGTACGCCTCCACTCACTTGGTGTATTGGTGTCTACTGATATGTCTGGTCTCACTGGAACCAGAGGAGCAGGAACTCCTTGCTGTTATTTGCTTTGTAAGTGGCGGATGGAGGATCCAACCAGAAAACTCTCGGAAACATCAGAGACCTGGCACAACTGGATCTCTGCCATTTTTTGAGGGGTTCTACCAGTCTCCCGCTGGACTTACAGCAAGTGACCAGCAGAAACCCTGAGAAATTTCAGGCCCAGCCAGTTTGACCTATGTACTGTTTGTTAGCAATCCAGTGGTGAACTACACAGAAAATACATTAGGGTTCCAATGGATACAGTAATAATTCAGTGAAGGGAACAAAATAAATAGCACAAGAACAGAAAAGGTGCATGTGTGTCATGAAGACTATTCATTGAATAAATCTTGTGCCCAGTGAGAGGGCCACTGCTTAGTCCATGATTCATGTCTTTAAGGTAATTGAGGACATAAAAAAAAAGTTTGCTTTTCTGGAATTACATGTTGGAGCAGATGAAGTTGCTGGACATTGGGATGGCACAGTCACCCATTGTTCTGTGCAGATTGGTGCGTTGGGATGGCCATATATGGAGGATGCAGAATTTCTGATGGATGGATTAGAGTGATGGGTGAGAATTGTTAGGTTGTTTAAATGAATTCTATATTTTCTATGTTCTTATTTGCGATATGTAGACTGATATAGTTAAACACGCTACAGAGTATGATGTCCGGCACGGGCTCGACGGGCCGAATGGCCTCCTTCTGTGCTGTAACCATTCTATGATTCTATGGGTTCTTGTGTTATTGGATCCATAGAAATGTCATCTGTGGGGGGAAAAAATTGTCCAGAGTTGAACGTAGATTGTAAGCTGATATAAATGGTCTGCAATTTTGTTTGATTATCTGTGGATGTCAGGGAAACATCTTATAGTTTTCACTCAGAAGATTAAATAAGTTGAGTAGCATCATGATAGGGCAGGTTACATATGCTCCCTAGAGGTAATAAGCCTGAATGGCCAAATGGTCTTTCCTTACTCGCTGCTTTCTAAGAACATAAGAATTAGGAGCAGGAGTAGGCCATATGGCCCCTCGAGCCTTCTGCGCCATTCAGTAAGATCATGGCTGATCTTCGACCTCAACTCCGCTTTCCCGCTCGATCCCCATATCCTTTGATTCTCCTAGAGTCAAAAAATCTATCTGAGCATTGAATATACTCAACAATTCAGAATCCATAGCCCTCTGGGGTAGAGAATTCCGAAGATTCACAACCCTCTGAGTGAAGAAATTCCTCCTCATCTCAGTCTTAAATAGTTGACTCCTTATCCTGAGACTGTGCCCCCTAGTTCTAGACTCTCCAGCCAGGGGAAACAACCTCTCAGCATCTACCCTGTCAATGCCCCTCAGAATCTTCTGTTTCAATGAAGTCACCTCTCATTCTTCTAAACTCCAGAGAGTATAGGCCCAATCTACTCAATCTCTCCTCAGAGGACAACCCTCTCATCCCAGCAATCAATCTAGTGAATTTTCATTGCACTGCCTCTAAGGCAAGTATATCCTTCCTTAAATAAGGAGACCAAAACTGTGCACAGTACTCCATGTGTGGTCTCACCAGAGCCCTGTACAATTGTAGCAAGACTTCCTTACCCTTGTACTACAACCCTCTTGCAATAAAGGCCAACATGCCATTTACCTTCCTATTTGCTTGCTGTACTTGAATGCTAACTCAGTGTTTCCTGGACGAGGACACCTAAATCTCTTTGAACCCCAACATTTAATAGCTTCTCACCATTTAAAAAATATTCTGTTTTTTTATTCTTCCTACCAAAGTGAATAACCTCACATTTCCCCACATTATACTCCAGCTGCCACCTTATTGCCCACATCTGTCTGTTTCCCTTTGCAGGCTCTTTGTGCCCTCCTCACAGCTTACTTTCCCACCTAGCTTTATATCGTCAGCAAACTTGGCTACATTGCACTCGGTCCCTTCATCTAAGTCATTAATATCAATTGTAAATAGCTAAGGCCCAAGCACTGATCCTTAGCCCCTTGGCTTCCCACTATTTTTGGTATGCTTTTTGTGTCATCTACTGTGAAGATAGAAACAAAATAATTGTTTAAAGTCTCTGCCATTTCCTTATTCCCCATTATAATTTCTCCTATCTCAGCCTCTAAGGGACCAATGCTTACTTTTGCTACTCTCTTCCTTTTTACATACTTGTAGAAGCTCTTGGAATTTGTTTTTATATTTCTTGCTAGTTTACTCTCATTCTATTTTCTCCATTTTTAACAATTTTTTGGTTATCCTTTGTTGGTTTCTAAAGCTCTCCCAATCCTCAGGCTTACTACTATTCTTCGCAACATTATAAGCCTCTTCTTTTAATCTAATACTATCCTTAACTTCTTTAGTTAGCCACGGATGGATCACTTTTCCCGTGGAGTTTTTATTTCTCAGTGGAATGTATATTCGTTGAGAATTTTGGCATATTTCTTTAAATGTTTGCCACTGCTTATCTACCGTCATACCTTTTAATCTAATTTCCCAATCTACCTTAGCTTTATGTTTCCATGTTAATTTACTTAATTAAGATACCAGCTTGAATCCTCCAACGGATATTCTCTTGTAAGTGAAGTCATCCAATTTGTGGCATCAAGTTTAGTATCCCACTGTAGCCTATCATATATGCACTCAAATTGATCCACCCACTACTACGACCAGCGTAAGGCCTATAACAACCACTATTTCACTCCAGTATTATCTATGGATCAAAATGCTTTCTCCAGACAGAAACCAAGTTTGGAAGGACAGAATCTGTAATTGTATAGCTGGGTGGTTTTTGTATGAGGCATAGAAGGCTTTGCAGTTTGTTCTTTAACTAATTTAAAGCAAATGAGTAGCATATTCTGAAAGATGGTTTAATAGAAACACCGTTGACAGAAACTATAAAGAAAGGTGGAAACTAAAGGGTCCACGTTGCAATCCGCTGCTAGCGACAAGCACGGGTCAGAGAATCAGAGCTGTAGTGTTATAGCATTTTTCTTGGACCCTCATTTGAGTCTAGGAAGGTTCCATGAGTGGAATCTTGGAAAATTGGCTCTTAACTGCAATCTTCATTTTGGGACTTGTAAAAAGTGAAATATTAGAATTCTCTCTCAATTCTGTCAAGGGTACTATATTCTGTACACCTGGAACATTTTGAAAAAGTTGTTGCTCTTTAAAGTTTACCAGAAGATCAGATTGTTCTTGCTTTTGAATAAAGTACACAGATGGAAAAGTGTTGCCACCCATCATGCTTTATGTGCAAAGTAATCTGCTGGCATAGCCTCCAAGATCCTGGTCATGGAAGCAAGTACTATCTGTCAAATAGAATGACCTATATGTCACATTCTTTTGTTACTTTTTAACCATTTCTTGCATTTGTTCTTGTTGTTTTAGTTCTGCCTTTGGCATTAATTTGTTTCTGTCCTAGTGTTGCATGAACTGATTACGGTTCGCTGGCTTGGCTGGGTCACATTCAGGCAGTCACAAGCTCATTAGACTTGGCTCCAGAAATAAAATTTAACCCCTTACCCTCCATTCACACTGTCTTGGTCATCTAAAAACTCTTAAAACTCTTCTATCCTACTTTAGCATACTGGTCCAGCACTTGTACTCCTTTCCATTTGGCAATGGCAGTCAAGTGAAAGTGATTTATGCAATTTTTAAAAATTTGTTTATGGGATGTGGGCGTCGCTGGCAAGGCCAGCATTTATTGCCCATCCCTAGTTGCCCTTGAGAAGGTGGTGGCGAACCGCCTTCTTGAACTGCTGCAGTCCCTGTGGTAAAGGTACTCCCACAGTGCTGTTAGGTAGGGAGTTCCAGGATTTTGACCCAGCGACGATTAAGTCAGCTTATAGCCAACCTGTATACAGAATCTACTTATATTATTTGCCAATTGGAAAAGTGTCTAAGGCAGTCAACTGTGCTGCCATAAAGGTTGGACAAGTTGCTGGCTCGCATTGTGATGGCTGGCTTCTGTTTCAGATAGGTTCTTGCTCTATTGAGCTGATTCCAATCTGCACTCAGTTGTCTTAATTTAGTTAAAGGACAAATTGTGAATGTCATTATGAAACATCAATGGATCTCCCATGGTGTTATTCATGGTGAATGAGAGATATGTTATTGTAGCGTGGGCCTGACCAGCTCGGACAATAGCCCTCCCTCTTGCTCTCAGTAGAGCCATTGACAAATGAAGTCAGTGCTATTAATGAAAAACAATCACCTCTCGAAAAATCTGCTGGCAGAAAAAGATTATTATTCGGGAGTGAAACAGATAATATTGCCTGAAACACCTTTTGGAGGATATAGCTGATCTGTCACTTCAGTTGGTATTACTGTTGGTATTGGTGGATGGTGTGTAAAGTGAGGCTGAGTCTTAGTCATGCGGGTAAGTGTATGTATCTCAGAGAATGTCTGTTGGTGGTATGTGCTCGGTCCTTTGTTGTAGAATGTGAGTGGTTGTTTCCTTTACAATAATTTAGTGTTCATCAATTGGAAAGAAGAAAAATGATCTTACAAATCTAACCACTTTTATTAATCCAGTGGGCCTTCTATTGTATTACTCATGTTGTGTCCACGTATATGGTGTTTTGTGATTTTAAAATTCTCATTCTTGTGTTTAAATCCCTCCATGGCTCCACCCGCTCCCTATCTCTGTAACCTCCTCTAGCCCTACAACCCTCCAAGAACACTGCAATCCTCCAATTCTGGCCTCTTGTGCCTCCCTGATTTTCATCACTCCACCATTGGGGGTTGTGCCTTCAGCTGTCTAGGCCCTAAGCTCTGGCGATTCCCTCCCAAAACCTCTCCACCTCTCTCTCCTATAAGATGCTCCTTAAAACCTACCTTTTTGACCAAGCTCTGTGTCAATTTTTTTTGATAACACTCTTGATGCGCCTTGGGATGTTTTACTATGTTAAATGCGCTATATAAATGCAAGTTGTTGTTGAGATGTTTAGGCATGAAAAAGCCAGATCTACTGGATGGGAACGAAGTGGCAATATTGTTGACCAGAATGATTAAGAAAAAGGTTATATCAACAACTACTTACGTATAGCATCTTTAATGTAGAAAAACATCCTGAGGCACTTCACAGAGGCATAAGCAGACAAAAATGACCATCAAGCCAAGGAAGATTTTAGGAGGGGTTACTAAAAGCTTGGTCAAAGAGGTGGGTTTGAAGGAGGGTCCGAAAGGAGGAAAGGGAGGTGGAGGGGTTTAGAGAGTGTGGGGTTTAGACAGCTGAAGGCATATAGGCCAAAGGTGTGGGGTGAATGGAGAAAGGATGCACACAAGACCAGAATCTGAGGAACTGAGAGTTATGGGGAATTGTAGGGCTAGAGGAGGTTATAGAGATATGGAGGCAGAAGGCCTTGATGGGATTTAAACATGAGGACGAGAATTATAAATTGGAGGTGTAAGCCGGCAAGGACAGGAGTGATGGGTGAGCGGGACTTGGTGTGGAATAGGGTGCAGCAGCAGAGTTTTGGAAGTGTACAGAGTGTGGAGAATTGTGGGCTGGCCAGGAGTGCATTGAAATAGTTGAGTCTGGAGGGGACAAAAGCATGGATGAGAGTTTCAGTGGCAGATGAACTGAGGCAAGGGTGGAGGTGGGCGATGTTATGGCGATGGAAGTAGACAGTCTTTGTGACAGAGAGGATATGGGGTCGGAAGCTCAGCTTGGGGTCAAATAGCATGCCGAGATTGCGAATAGTGTAGTTGAACTTGAGACATTGGCCTGAGGGGAATGGAATCGAAGGCAAGGGGTAGGAGTTTATGGCGGAGACCTAAGGCAATGGATGTCAGCCGTGGCTCAGTGGTAACATGCTTGGCTCCGAGTCAGAAGGTCATAGGTTCAAGCCCCGCCCCAGAGACTTGAGCACATAATCTAGGCTGACACTTCAGTGCAATACTGAGGGAGTGCTACACTATCGGAGATGTTAAACCTGCCCTCTCAGGTGGATGTAAAATATCCCCTGGCACTTTTTAAAGAAGAGCAGGGGAGTTCTCCCGACGTCCTGGCCAATATTTATCCCTCAACCAACATCGCTAACACAGATTATTTGGCCATTTATCTCATTGCTGTTCATGGGACCTTGCTGTACGCAAATTGGCTGCTGCATTTCCCTATATTACAGCAGTGACTACACTTCAAAACGTATTTATTTGGCTGTAAAGTGCTTTGGGACATCCTGCTGTCACGAAAGGCAGTATATAAATCCAAGTTCTTTCTTTTCTTTATTTCCCAATGTTTAAGTGGTGGAAACTAGCTCATCCAAGACTAGATGTCGGACAAGCAGTCTGAAAGCACAGAGGCAGTGGATGGGTCGAGAGAGATAGTAGTGGAAAGGTGGAGCTAGATGTCTTCAGTGTACATGTGGAAGCTGGGCCTATTTCTTCTTAGAGAGGAGAGTAGAGGAATCATTAACACACAAAGTGAGGGGATTATCAAGGTGAAAGGATAGTACCAGACTCAGTAATTGACTCACCACATGTCATTGAAATGGACAGAATAAATCAGTCAGGGTTACTGCTCCTGACTTTTATCAATAACCGTCTCCTTGAAAGATTTGGGCGCAGCTGTGCCACCCACTACAACTGAATAGTTACTGATGCCCACTGTCTAAGATCAATCACATATGAAGAATGGTCACGTGAAAATACTGGAGAGCTGCTGCTCTGCATGATTCAGTGTCTTTTGGAGAGGAGGGGAGACAAAGGAAGAAAATTGAGGGGGATAAAAGTATCATATTTTGTTTCAGTGGTGCATATGCACTTATTACAGTATAACCAAAGATTTCTGTTTAAGGATTCATTTTGAAAGTTTTTCTTCTACTGATACTGTAGGCTTTTCCTATGGATGCTGAAGCTTTTAGGTTTAACTGACCGGATTTGGATTAGATCATCTCTTCTTTCTGTGTCTGCACTTATTGTCTTTAATATACTACTTTGTTTTGCTATTAATATTTAATATAATGGATTAGTGTAAAATTATGATTACTGTAATTTTGGCATGAGTCTTATACTTTTAAATATTGTTCCATTTTATTAATCTCCTGTTGACCACTATCGCACGTCGCCCTGTTTTATCCATCGCCTCTCCTTCAAAATATCCTTGTTGACTACCGCCCCTCCCCCAAGCCTTACCCTACATTTCTCCCCAAGATATACTTCCTCCTTTCCTCCCTTAGCCTCTCGCTCAGTGAGTCCTCAACCTTGGTGACTTCAATGTCCATCTCAGTTCCCCATGCCTTTTCTACTCCAGTGATTTCGATCACTGTCAAGGCGATCTCGGATTACTTCCTTGTATCCCTCACCACCCACACCTTCCTACCCCCTTCCAACCTCACTACCTTCTGCATCTGCTGCTGGAAAAAAGTCTCTCCTAAGTCACTCACAACTGCATTTTCAAACTCCGAACTGCCCAGCCTTTGGCCTTCCATTCACCATCTTAACTCTGCAGCCGTCGATTCTCTCATTCCCTCACTTCCACCTTTGATGCCCTTGGCCCCAGCAAAATCTTCACCATCTCCCATCCCAGTTGTTCCCCTGTATGGCCCCCATTTGTGCTCCCTCAGGTCCAAAGGTTGCAGATTGGAACGTACCTGATGCACAACTGGTTTAGTCATCCATTACCAGATTTTGAAGGACCCCATCATATTCTACTGGGTCTTATCCTCCTCTGCCAAAACTTTCAACTACTCCAGAAACATCCTGGAGAGCAAATATAACCCCAGGCTATTTTCTCTACTAGTAACAGCCTCTTTAAAGTACTCTCCCCTGCCCCTTCCACCCTCACCTTCTAACAATATTAGATAAGTTAGTTAGGCTAAAGGAAGACAAAACATCAGGGCCTGACGGGATATGTACTAAGTTCCTGAGAGAGATGAGGGGGGAAATTGCTGAGGCCCTAGAAATTATATTTCAGGGCTCTATTGACCATAAATGTGTGCCGAAGAACTGGAGAGTGACCAATTTAGTACCTATTTTTTAAAAGGGAGACCGAGCTAATCCAAGTATTTGCAGACCAGTTATCTTAGTATCTGTGGTAGGGAAAATTGAGTCTTTAAGGATGAAATTACGGGGAGTAATTTTAACTTTCTGCAGTGGCAAGGTACCACATGAGAGATTATTAGAGGAAGTTAAGAGGTATGGATATGGGGGAGGCAAACTGGATTAGAAAATGGTTAAAAGGGAGAAAAGAGGTGACTTGATTGAAACGTATAAGATCCTGAGGGGTCTGGACAGGGTGGATGTGGAGAGGATGTTTCCTCTTGTGGGAGAATCTAGAACTAGGGGGTCACTGTTTAAAAATAAGGGGTCGCCCATTTAAGACAGAGATGAGGAGAAATTTTTTCTCACAGAGGGTCGTGAGTCTTTGGAACTCTATTCCTCAGAGGGCGGTGGAAGCAGAGTCTTTGAATATTTTTAAGGCAGAGGTAGATAGATTCTTGATAAGCAAGGGGGTGAAAGGTTATCGGGGGTGGGCTTGAATGTGGAGTAATCGGCTCAGCCATGATCTTATTGAATGGCGGAGCAGGCTCGAGGGGCCGAGTGGCCTACTCCTGCTCCTAATTCGTATGTTCGTATGTAACTTCAAGTAATGTGTTCTTTCTCATTAGAATCATGCAGATTATAATGCGAGATGATACGTGTTTAAAATTATGAAAGGGTAGGACAGGGTAGAAGGAAGCAGACTATTTCTAGTAGTTGAGGGGTCAAAGAATAAGATTAAATGTAAGAAATCTGGAACAAAAGGCAGGAGCAACTTGTTTACACAGAGAGTTGTGAGGCTGTGGATTCACTTCCAGGGTTAATGGTTGAGGCAGAAACTGTCAACATTCAAGATTAGATTGGACAGGTGGATGAAGGAAAAGGCGTTGGAAGGATATGAGAACAGGTGGATAAATGTAATTAGCACTGTTTGCTCGCAAGGAGGGTAAATGCCAACATAAAGTTGTTTGGCTGAATGGCCTGTTTTTGTGTTCCGGTTCATTGACAGCAGTCACAAGGTCAATTTATTCATATCGAGCTGACTCTTTTGTATTAATTCAGTGAAATCTTCACCATGTAAGTGACACAAGAGTAATCGGTGTCCGCTTTGAAAACTTTGGGGGGGAAATTCGGTTGCTTTGCGCCTCCTGTTAGTGCCTCGAGGGAGCGCTAACGGGGCGCAAATCACCTAGCGTCCGGATGTGGCGCCGCTAACGCCTCCTGCGAAATTCAGCGGGAGGTTAGCAGCAGCGGTAGCCGGTAGCGCCCTATGGCGCTACGCCTCCAGTGATGACGTCATCGCCGTGCGCAGCACCCCGCTCATGCCCCGGCCGCAGACTTGCCTCGCGCCCCCTGACCTATCGGCGGATGCTACGTCTGACAGGGTCAGGGCGCCGTGTTTGCGGCCGGGGAGGCACAAATTAAAGGGCAGGTGCCGGGTGGCCATTTTTTTGGGCCGCCTGCCAGCACCTGCCCCCTCTCGCCTCCCCCTGCGGGGTGCCGGCCGCGATCGGTCAGCCCGGCACTCCTCTTGAATGCCGGGCTCTTTTGCAGGCACCCCGCTCCCCGGTAGTCCAGCAGGGCCCCAGTGCACACTGCGCTAGGCCTCTCCCCTTTAATCAAGGGAGGGAGGCCTGCTGTACCGCGGTGTTGCTGCACGTAGCGCCGCGATATTCAATGGGAGCGCCGCAAGAGGGAGGGGGAGCGCTTCCAGTAGCGCCCCGCCTCCTGCTTGTGGCGTTTCAATTCAATTTCGGGCGCAGGGACGCTAACTTTTTCGGGGCGCTAAAAGTAGCGCCCAGGTAAAGTTAGCGCCCCAAAGGGGGCACCACCGAATTTTTCCCCCTTTAACTTTGTAAGAATAAGGTTAGAGAATAGCATGTAACAAGGGCAATACGGTAATCATGGGGGACTTTAATCTACATATTGACTGGGCAAATCAAATTACCACTAATGGTGCGGAGGATGAATTCTTGGAATGCATGCGAGATGGTTTCTTGGATCAGTATGTGGAGGAACCAACCAGGGAACAGGCTATTCTGGATCTGGTACTGTGTAATGAGAAAGGGCTAATCAATAATCTTGTGGTAAAGGGGCATTTAGGGACAAGTGACCATAATATGATTGAATTTTACATTAAGTTTGAGAGTGATGTAGTCCAATCTGAAACTAAAGTCTTCAATCTAAACAGAGGAAACTACAAGGATATGAGGGACAAGTTGGCCATGGTAGATTGGGAGACTACACTCAAGGTATGAAGGTGGACATACAATGGCTAACATTCAAGGAAATAATGCATAATTTGCAACAAACATATATTCCTCGAGGGCACAAAAACCCAAAAGGAAAAGTGATCCAACCATGGCTAACAAAAGAAATTAAAGTTAGTATTAAGTCAAAGGAGGAAGCTTATAAAGTTGCCAGAAAAAGCGGTCAACCTGAGGATTGGGATCTTTTTAGAAATCAGCAAAGGGGGACCAAGAAATTGATAAAGAAAGGGAAAATGGAGTATGAGCACAAACTAGCGAAAAATATAAAAACGGATTGTAAAAGCTTCTATAGGTATGTGAAAAGGAAAAGACTGGTGAAGGTAAATGTAGGTCCTTTACAGTCAGAGACGGGAGAATTTGTAATGGGAAATGAGGAAATGGCAGCGAAATTAAATAAATACTTTGTTTCTGTCTTCACGGAGGAAGACACAAAAAACCTCCCAGAAATACGAGAAAACCAAGGATGTGGCCAGAATGAGGAACTTAAAGAAATTATTATTAGTAAAAAAACAGTACAGGAAACGCTCGTTTAAACGGCACCTAAATATCCGGAATTCTTGAATAACCGGCAGAATTCATACTCCGAAAACTACAGTATACAGTCGTTTATAAGTTTTGTTTTACTGTTAAGTAATTAAAGAGTTATGGATTACCCTCAACTGGCATTACTGTACTTAATCAAGCATCTTCCACCATCCATTTAACATAACATTCTGTAGGGGAGTACCCAATTATACTGCACATTTCTTGATTTTTGAATTTTTGTTTGTTAAAAATAGCCTCGGTAGATATACCTCTCTGTTATCCGGAATTTTTAATCAACCGGCACCATCCCGGTCCCGTCGGTGCCGGATACAAAAGAGTTTCCTGTACTAGCAAAATTAATGGGACTAAAAGTCGATAAATCCCAATGACCGGATGACCTACATCCTAGGGTTTTGAAAGAGGTGGCCATTGGAATAGTGGACACATTGGGCTGGATTTTGTCTTGGGGTCGGGTTGGGGTCGTGTCATCCGCATTTCGTGTTCTCCCCCCGACTCCAGATTAATGTGGATGAATGATGCAATTTTTACTTAATTGGGCAATTGAGTTCAAGCATGTGGGAACCCATGAACTAATTAGTGGTTTCAGTCTGAAAGTCGCCTCTGATGATGTCATCATTGCTGCTGCATTGCAGGTCAGAGACTGACTGCCTGGCTGTTGGTGAGAGAGGACCTGCCTGGCTTTTGCTGTGGACCTGGATATATGAGAGAGAGAGAGATAGATTTTTTTTCCATCCAAGTCCTCTCACAGCAAAGGCCATGCAGTCTCTGAAGACATTCAATGCTGCAGCATCATCAGAGGCGACTTTCACACTACCCATCACAATACTACTGCTACTACCTTCATCACATCTCCATTGTAATAGTGGACCTGCAGCTGATAGTCAGCTATCCACTTATGCTCCCGCCAGGTTTCACTGGAGTGTTTCACACCAGGCGTACTTCACGTCGGAAAAGGGTTAAACTAGCTAAAACGTTTCAAATGGCATTACAGAGCCAATTTAGGGCTTGTTAAGGGCTTTAATTGCCTCTCCCCCCTCTTGGAGGCGGGACGGAGTCGGGAACCCCACGACTGATTTTATCAAAGTTGCGTGGAGGTGGGATGGAGTCGGGATGGGGTCGGGACCCACGACCCCGCAAATTTAACCCCCCCCACGCCTCCAAACCCGACTCGTCATGGATCATTCAAAATCCAGCCCACTGGTTGTCAGCTTCCAAAATTCTATAGATTCTGGAACGGTTCCTGCAGATTGGAGGATAGCAAATGTAACCTCGCTATTTAAGAAAGGAGGGAGAGAGAAAACGGGGAACTACAGACCTGTTAGCCTCACATCAGTAGTTGGGAAAATGCTGGAACCTATTATAAAGGAAGCAGTAAATGGGCACTTAGAAACTAATAGTAAGATTGGGCAGAGTCAACATGGATTTATGAAAGGGAAATTCTGTTTGACAAACCTATTGGAGTTAACATAAGAACATAAGAACATAAGAAATAGGAGCAGGAGTAGACCAATCGGCCCCTCGAGCCTGCTCCGCCATTCAATGAGATCATGGCTGATCTGATCCAACCTCAACTCTAAAGAACACAAGAAGTAGGAGCAGGACCAGGCCACTCGGCCCCTGGGCCCGCTCCGCCACCCACAGGGCCTTGACCGATCCGAACTCAAACTCATGTCCAATTTCCAGCCCGCTCCCCGTAACCCCTAATTCCCTTTACTTCTAGGTAACGGTCTATTTCTGTTTTAAATTTATTTAATGAAGTAGCTTCCACAGCTTCCTGGGGTAGCAAATTCCACAGATCCACTACCCTCTGAGTGAAAAAGTTTCTCCTCATCTCAGTTTTGAAAGAGCAGCCCCTTATTCTAAGATTATGTCCCCTAGTTCTAGTTTCACCCATCATTGGGAACATCCTCACCGCGTCCACCCGATCAAGCCCCTTCACAATCTTATATGTTTCAATAAGATCGCCTCTCATTCTTCTGAACTCCAATGAGTAGAGTCCCAATCTACTCAACCTCTCCTCGTATGTCCACCCCCTCATCCCCGGAATTAACCGAGTGAACCATCTTTGTACTGCCTCGAGAGCAAGTATGTCTTTTCTTAAGTATGGACACCAAAACTGTATGCAGTACTCCAGGTGCGGTCTCACCAATACCCTATACAACTGCAGCAATACCTCCCTGTTTTTATATTCTATCCCCTTAGCAATAAAAGCCAACATTCCATTGGCTTTCTTGATCACCTGCTGCACCTGCATACTAACTTTTTGATTTTCTTGCACCAAGACCCCCAGATCCCTTTGTACTGCAGTACTTTCCAGTTTCTCACCATTAAGATAATAACTTGCTCTCTGATTTTTCTTGCCAAAGTGCATAACCTCACATTTTCCAATATTGTATTGCATCTGCCAAATCTCTGCCCACTCACCCAGCCTGTCTATATCCCCTTGTAGGTTTTTTATGTCCTCCTCACTCTCTACTTTCCCTCCCATCTTTGTATCATCTGCAAACTTTGATATGTTACACTCGGTCCCCTCCTCCAAATCGTTAATATAGATTGTAAAGAGTTGGGGACCCAGCACCGACCCCTGCGGAACACCACTGGCTACTGGTTGCCAGTCCGAGAATGAACCCTTTATCCCAACTCTCTGCTTCCTGTTAGATAACCAATCCTCCACCCATGCCAGAATATTACCCCCAATCTAGTGATTTTTTATCTTGAGTAATAATCTTTTATGTGGCACCTTGTCGAATGCCTTCTGGAAGTCTAAATACACTACATCCACTGGTTCCCCTTTATCCACCCTGTACGTTATGTCCTCAAAGAACTCGAGCAAATTTGTCAGACATGACTTCCCCTTCATAAAGCCATGCTGACTTTGTCCTATTAAATTATGTTTATCTAAATGTTCCGTTACTGTCTCCTTAATAATAGACTCCAAAATTTTACCCACCACAGATGTTAGGCTAACTGGTCTATAATTTCCAGCCTTCTGCCTACAACCCTTTTTAAATAAGGGTGTTACATTAGCAGTTTTCCAATCTGCCGGGACCTTTGCTGAGTTCAGGGAGTTTTGGAAAATTATTACCAAAGCATCCACAATTCCTACTGCCACTTCCCTCAAGACCCTAGGATGTAAGCCATCAGGTCCAGGGGATTTATCCGCCTTGAGTCCCATTATTTTACTGAGTACCAATTCCTTAGTGATTTTAATCGTATTTAGCTCCTCCCCCACTAGAGCCCCCTGTTTGTCCAGTGTTGGGATATTCTTAGTGTCCTCTACCGTAAAGACTGAAACAAAATATTTGTTCAGCATTTTTGCCATCTCCATGTTTCCCACCATTAATTTCCCGGTCTCATCCTCTAAGGGACCTACGTTTGCCTTAACCACCCTTTTTCTTTTCATATAACTATAGAAACTCTTGCTATCTGTTTTTATATTTTTTGCTAATTTATTTTCATAGTCTATTTTCCCTTTCTTAATCAATCCTTTAGTTACTTTTTGTTGTCTTTTGAAGACTTCCCAATCTTCTATCCTCCCACTAACTTTGGCTACCTTATATGTCCTTGTTTTTAGTTGGATACTTTCTTTAATTTCTTTACTTAGCCATGGATGGCTGTCATTTCTTTTACACCCTTTTTTTATGCGTGGAATATATTTATTTTGAAAGTTGTAAAATAACTCCTTGAATGAACACCACTGCTCATGTACCGTCTTACCCTTTAATCTATTTTCCCAGTCCACTTTAATCAATTCCGCACTCATACCATCATAGTCTCCTTTATTCAAGCTCAGTATGCTTGTTTGAGAACCAATCTTCTCACCCTCTAATTGGATATGGAATTCAACCATGTTATGGTCACTCATTCCAAGGGGATCCTTAACTAGGACATTATTAATTAATCCTGACTCATTACACAGGACCAGGTCCAAGGTTGCTTGCCCCCTTGTAGGATCAGTTACATACTGCTCAAGAAATCCATCCAAGTTCTTTGAGGATGTAACTAGTGGAGTAGACAAAGGGGAACCGGTAGATGTGGTATATTTGGATTTTCAGAAGGCCTTCGATAAGGTCCCACACAAGAGGTTGGTGAACAAAATTAGGGCACATGGAATTGGGGGTAATATACTGGCATGGATTGAGAATTGGTTAACAGACAGAAAACAAAGAGTTGGGATAAACGGGTCTTTTTCAGGATGGCAGGCTGTGACAAGTGGGGTACCGCAAGGATCAGCTATTTTTTTTAATTTGTTTATGGGATCTGGGCGTCGCTGGCAAGGCCAGCATTTATTGCCCATCCCTAGATGCCCTTGAGAAGGTAGTGGTGAGCCGCCTTCTTGAACCGCTGCAGTCCGTGTGGTGATGGTATTCCCACAGTGCTGTTAGGTAGAGAGTTCCAGGATTTTGACCCAGCGACGATGAAGGTTTCTAAGTCAGGATGGTGTGTGACTTGGAAGGGAACTTGGAGGTGGTGGTGTTCCCATGCGCCTGCTGCCCTTGTCCTTCTAGGTGGAAGAGGTCGCGGGTTTGGGAGGTTCTGCCGAAGAAGCCTTGGCGAGTTGCTGCAGTGCATCTTGTAGATGGTACACACTGTAGCCACGGTACGCTGGTGGTGGAGGGAGTGAATGTTTAAGGTGGTGGATGGGGTGCCAATCAAGCGGGCTGCTTTGTCCTGGATGGTGTCGAGCTTCTTGAGTGTTGTTGGAGCTGCACTCATCAAGGTAAGTGGAGAGTATTCCATCACACTCCTTACTTGTGCCTTGTAGATGGTGGAAAGGCTTTGGGGAGTCAGGAGGTGAGACACTCGCCGCAGAATACCTAGCCTCTGACCTGCTCTTGTTGCCACGGTATTTATGAGGCTGGTCCAGTTAAGTTTCTGGTTAATGTTGACCCCCAGGATGTTGATAGTGGGGTATTCGGTGATGGTAATGCCATTGAATGTCAAGGGGAGGTGGTTAGACTCTCGCTTGTTGGAGACAGTCATTGCCTGGCACTTCTGTGGCGTGAATGTTACCTGCCACTTATCAGCCCAAGCCTGAACGTCGTCTAGGTCTTGTTGCATGCGGGCATGGACTGCTTCATTATCTGTGGAGTTGTGAATGGCGCTGAGCACTGTGCAGTCATCAGCGAACATCCCCATTTCTGACCTTATGTTGGAGGGAAGGTCATTGATGAAGCAGCTGAAGATGGTTGGGCCTAGGACACTGCCCTGAGGTACTCCTGCAGCTGTGATGATTGACCTTCAACCACCACAAGCATCTTCCTTTGTGCTAGGTATGACTCTAGCCAGTGGAGCGTTTTCCCCCTGATTCCCATTGACTTCAGTTTTACTAGGGCTCCTTGATGCCAGACTCGGTCAAATGCTGCCTTGATGTCAAGGGCAGTCACTCTCACCTCACCTCTGGAATTCAGCTCCTTTGTCCATGTTTGGACCAAGGCTGTAATGAGGTCGGGAGCTGAGTGGCCTTGGCGGAACCCAAACTGGGCATCAGTGAGCAGTTTATTGGTGAGTAAGTGTCGCTTGATAGCACTGTCGATGACACCTTCCATCACTTTGCTGATGATTGAGAGCAGACTGATGGGGTGGTAATTGGCCGGATTGGATCTGTCCTGCTTTTTGTGAACAGGACATACCTGGGCAGTTTTCCACATTGTCGGATAGATGCCAGTGTTGTAGCTGTACTGGAACAGCTTGGCGAGAGGCGCAGCTAGTTCTGGAGCACAAGTCTTCAGCACGATAGCCGGGATGTTGTCGGGGCCCATAGCCTTTGCTGTATCCAGTGCGCTCAGCCGTTTCTTGATATCACGTGGAGTGAATCGAATTGGTTGAAGACTGGCTTCTGTGATGGTGGGGACCTCGGGAGTAGGCCGATATTGATCATCCACTCGGCACTTCTGGCTGCAAACGCTTCAGCCTTGTCTTTTGCGCTCACATGCTGGGCTGCACCATCATTGAGGATGGGGATATTCATGGAGCCTCCCCCTCCCATTAATTGTTTAATGGTCCACCACCATTCATGACTGGATGTGGCAGGACTGCAGAGCTTTGATCTGATCTGTTGATTGTGGGATCGCTTAGCCCTGTCTATAGTATGCTGCTTCCGCTTTTTAGCATGTATGTAGTCCTGTGTTGCAGCTTCCCCAGGTTGGCACCTCATTTTTAGGTACGCCTGGTGCTGCTCCTGGCATGCTCTTCTACACTCGTTGTTGAACCAGGGTTGGTCCCCTGGCTTGATGGTAATGGTAGAGTGAGGGATATGCCGGGCCATGAGGTTACAGATTATGGTGGAATACAATTCTGCTGCTGCTGATGGCCCACAGCGCCTCATGGATGCCCGGTTTTGAGCTGCTAGATCTGTTCTGAATCTATCCCATTTAGCATGGTGGTAGTACCACACAACCCGATGGAGGGTGTTCTCAGTGTGAAGACGGGACTTCGTCTCCTCAATGACTGTGCGGTGGTCACTGCTGCCAATGCTGTCATTGACAGATGCATCTGCGACAGGTAGATTGGTGAGGACGAGGTCAAGTAGGTTTTTCCCTCGTGTTGGTTCACTCACCACCTGTCGCAGGCCCAGACTGGCAGTTATGTCCTTCAGGACTCGGCCAGCTCGGTCAGTAGTGGTGATGGACATTGAAGTCCCCTACCCAGAGTACATTCTGTGCCCTTGCTGCTCTCAGTGCTTCTTCAACATGGAGGAGTACTGATTCATCAGCTGAGGGAGGGCGGTAGATGGTAATCAGCAGGAGGTTTCCTTGCCCATGCTTGACCTGAAGCCATGAGACTTCATGGGGTCCGGACTCAATGTTGAGGACTCCCAGGGCCACTCCTTCCCGACTGTATTCCACTGTGCCACCACCCCTGGTGGATCTGTCCTGCTGGTGGGACAGGACATACCCTGGGATGGTGATGGCGGAGTTTGGGACATTGGCTGAAAGGTATGATTCTGTGAGTATGACTATGTCAGGCTGTTGCTTGACTAGTCTGTGGGGCAGCTCTCCCAATTTTGGCACAAGTCCCCAGATGTTGGTGAGAAGGATGTTGCAGGGTTGACTGGGTGTGCCGTTGCCGTATCCGTAGCCGGTGCTGAGGTCGATGCTGGGTGGTCCGTCTGGTTTCATTCTTATTATTTTGTTTCGTAGCCGTTAGTTACAACTGAGTGACTTGCTAGGCCATTTCAGAGGGCAGTTAAGAATCAACCACATTGCTGTGGGTCTGGAGTCACATATAGGCCAGACCAGGTACGGACAGCAGATTTCCTTCCCTAAAGGACATTAGTGAACCAGATGGGTTTTTACGACAATCCGATAGTTTCATGGTTACCATTACTGATACTAGCTTTTTATTTCAGATTTATTTAATTAACTAAATTTAAATTCCCCAGCTGCCGTGGTGGGATTTGGATTCACGTCTCTGGACCATTAGTCCAGACTTCTGGATTACTAGCCCAGTGACATTACCTCTACGCTACCATTCCCAATCTATATTTCACAATCTATATCAATGATTTGGATGAGGGGACTAAATGTAACATTTCCAAATTTGCTGATGATACAAAACTAGGTGGCAGTGTCAGTTGTGAAGAGGATGTGAAGAGGCTTCAAGGGGATCTCGACAGGCTCAGTGAGTAGACGAGAACATGGCAAATGGAATATAATGTGGATAAATGTGAAGTTATCCACTTTGGTAGAAAAAACAGAAAGGCAGAGTATTTCCTAAATGGTGAAAGATTGGGGAATGCAGATGCTCAAAGGGACACATGTTCTTATGTTCTTATTTTGTATTGTGCAGAACCACCTAAAAAAAAGTTGATGTTTATCTTGACTCGCAATACTTGGAACATGCTTCAATTTTATTCCAGGGAGGCTTCTACACCACTGATGAAAATATGAAAACAATTGCATATATACAAACTTGCACATGATCGCTTCATTTAAAAATAACAATCGCCACTTCCATTTTTTGGCTGTCGATATTCTTCATGGGCAAAATTTGAATTACTAGCCTGTATGGGGTGGAAGGGAAAAATAATGCCTGTGTCATCTGGTGCTGGCAATGGCAGCTATTTATGTACTCCCCACCGACCCCTCAAATACCAAATGTCAGGAGCTCATGGATTTCCACATTTCCAGTCCTTTGCTGTGTACTTTCCTTCCTCTTGCCTCCAACCTCCCCCCAGTCTCCCATCTACTCGAGTGCTGAACCCCATTTTTGTGCAGTTTATCCCTTATCTCCCCCGCCCTCTCCAAGCTTACCTTGTTCATGAGACCCAGCACCTGCACTGTTGATCCCCACTCCACTCAGCCTCTGACTGCTCAACTCCTCTTCATGACTCCCATGCTAGCTGACATTATTAATGATTCCCTCTCCTTCAAATTGCCATCATCGCCCCCTCCTCAAAAAATGCATGCCTCCATCTCCATCTCCAAACTCCCATTCCTCTCCACCCTCCTTGAATGTGTCATCAGCTCACAGCTCTGTGACCATCTCTTCCAAATTCCCTGCTCAAACCCCTCCAGATGACTCCTCAGTGACTGATGCAATGGGTGTGAGAGCACATCTCATCACTGAAGTCTTTTCTTCTGTGTAACACAGTCTACGTTTGACACCAGAGCTTTACTTCTTACTCCCCACTTTCAAATAAAGGAACATTCTCTCAATCCACTACCCATCACACAACATGACAACACGTCAGCACTCTGTTTCTACACGAGCATGCCAATAATCACCACCTGAGTGAATAGGTCAGCACCTACCTCCATGCAAACAAGGTGCAATGTCTGTGCACATGCTCTTTTAATACAATTAAGTCCAAAATTAACAGAAGCTAACCCACTTTTTCCTAAAATAATGCTTTCCCTTGGTGCCTATACCTGCCTTTATTTCACCTATCCTAGTGCATTTCCTAGATGCAACTTAGTATTGTGAAAGGTTGTTGGCTGCTCTACACGTAGCAAAACATCCCAAGGCGCTTCATAGAATCATAGATCCTTGAAGAAAGAGCTGTCCAGTTTTGTCCCACACTTCAGCTTTTTCCCTATAACCCTGCAAATTAGTCCTCTTCAACTACATGTCCAATTGATTTTTGAAAGTTTCTTTGGAATCTGTTTCCACCACACTTTCAGGTAGTGCACTTCAGATCTTAACAACTCTCTGTGTAAAAACAACTCCACAGCTTCACAGGATTGTATTCAGACATTAGGACAGGTGACCAAAAGCTTGGTCAAAGAGGTAGGTTTTAAGGAACGTCTTAAAGGAGGAGGGAGAGGTGGAGAGGTTTAGGGAGGAAATTCCAGAGCTGGTATTAATAGAGTCTGGATCTAAAATTATCAGCAAATTTTTAATTGTAGTGTATTTCTCTACAGCGCTTCCTATTTTATGTTGTCTGAAATTGGTCTTGGTCACAAAGCAACAGAAGTCTCAACACTGACCCCAGTGCGACTTCCCTCAACTTCCCTCAATCTGATCTCTCTCTGTGCAGTCTACTCTCATGTCAACTAAAGAGTTTACTGTATATACATTATATATATATATTCCAAGGAATAATGACCTGCTCGGGGATGAAGTACTAAAGTGCATGCAGTCCTGCACTGGCTTTGTTGTAGCCACCTGTGTGTATTCTGGCCCCAAACCAGCTTAGAACTATGAGTACCTTTATACTTCATCCCAGTCTCTACATATTTTACTTTTATTGCATTAACTCTCTTTTCAAGATCAGAAACTGCCTTTGTTTAAAGCCTCACCTAAAAAACCAGTTGACACAAAGTAAATATTTGAAACCATATGAAGCTTTACAGATCTTTGCTGTTGGAGCCAAAGTATTGTTAAGTTGACCAGTGATAAGAAAATAAGAACATAAGAAATAGGAGCAGGAGTAGGCCATTCGGCCCTTCGAGCCTGCTCCGCCATTCAGTGAGATCATGGCTGATCTTCTGCCTCAACTCCATTCTCCGGCCCTATCGCCATATCCATTGATGCCCTTACTAGTCAGAAATCTATCGACTTCTGTTTTTAATATATCCAATGACTGAGCCTCCACAGCCCTCTGTGGCACTGGGAGTAATCCTGAGATTACAATACCTTTGAGGTCCTGCTTTTTAATTTATTTCCTAGCTCCCTATATTCTGCTTGCAGGACCTCGTCCCTCTTTCTACCTATGTCGTTGGTACCAATATGGACCACGACCTCTGGCTGTTCACCCTCCCCCTTCAGAATGTCCTGCAGCCGCTCAGTGGCATCCTTGATCCTGGCACCAGGGAGGCAACATACCATCCTGGAGTCACGTCTGCGGCCACAGAAACGTCTATCTGTTCCCCTTACGCTAGAATCCCCTATCACTATTGCTCTCCCACTCTTTTTCCTCCCCTCCTGTGCAGCTGAGCCACTCGTAGTACCATCTCCCCCAGCAGTATCCAAAACGGAAAATCTGTTGGAGAGGGAGATGGACCCAGGGGACTCCTGCACTACCTTTCTAGTTCTTTTACTCTGTCTGGTGGTCACCCATTCCCTTTCTGCCTGTGCACTCTTTACCTGCGGTGTGACCACCTCGTTAAACGTGCTATCCACATAAATCTCAGCCTCGCGGATGCACCACAGTGACTCCAGCCGCAGCTCCAGATCCGAAACGTGGATTTCGATTAGCTGCAGCTCGAGACACTTCCTTCACACGTGTTATCCCTGGACACTGAAAGTGTCCCTGACTTCCCACATAGCACAGGAGGAGCACTCCACGCTGCCGAGCTGCCCTGCCATGTCGTACCCTTAATTTACTCCCTTTACTTCCTCTAAATTAAAGAATATTAAAGACACTAGCGACCTTACTTCACTTTACACACTACTTACTCTAAACTAGAGACCTTACTTTTACTTTAACGACTGGACTGTAGAAATACTCAACAGGTCCTACTTACCAATCAGCTCCTTCCCTGGTTGTGACGTCACTTTAGCGGTTTTGCAGTTGTTGTTGTTGTTTGACTGCTCCCGCTCTCGGACTCTTTCCTTGGTGTAAAGTAAGAACCAATTCCTACAGGGTGAAAAGTTAGGAAAAGCAAAGGCGAAGCAAGGGAGCTCCTCATTCCACTCCTCACCTAACTACCTGACTCACCCAACTCCAGCACTCTGTTCAAACCGCACTCGAGTTTATATGGCTTGTTTAACTTCACAATATATGTAGACAGGGCTGAAAGATAAATGGAATGCTAAACATCAAATCAAAACCTTTGGATGAGATGAGTGTTAAACTGAGCATTGCTCCAACAAGAAGTAAAATTCAGTGTAACCCCATATCATGAGTTTCTGATCTCAACTGTGATATGAAATTCAGTCACAGAGCAGAGGTTAAGCATTTCTTTCACCAGGACCTGGGCTAAGGATGGGAAAAATCAGCCATGGTTCTTGTTCCTCCGATAACCCCTGTTGAAAAGTGCTCATGTGTGGATGTTGCATGAGGACAGGATTGGGCTTGCCTGCATTGCCTTCTACCTTTGAATAGTCTGCTAACCCTCACTGTCTCAGCTTGCACATGAATAAGGGATGACATGAATCTTGTCATTCATGGGAAATGACTTATGACATAATACTGGGCGGCCTGCTGGTGGTGCTGTCCAGGGAGAGTATAAATATTCGGGCATGGGCCCAGCTTGCTCAGCACATTCTTTAACAGGAACTAGTGAAGGACAACTAGATTTCCATGTTGTAAAACAGTTGATTAAAGCTTTGTTTAACGCTTAGACCAAGTGCCTAGTAGTTTTCGTATGTCAAGGGACACTTAGGGGAGGATAACTGGCAACATTACAACTGTACCTCAGTATGAATTGAGACAGGAAGAGGAAAAATGGAGGAGGGAATAGATTATAAATCTGGCAACTGATGTTTTACAGCGAAGTTGGCTTGATTTGAACTAGTAAACAATTACAGTTCAGTTATGATAAACACATTGCAGACTTGGCAAGAAACATTGTACATGAATTAGAATTATTCTAATTATAAAATTTATGTTTGCAGCATAGAACTTTTATTTATCCATTCATTCAACAGTTCAATTTAAAATAAACAACAGAAAATACTTAATAAAAATGTGTTTTACACGAAGTGTAACATGCTGAGTCTCCATGTGAAGTTTCGCAGTGGGATTAAATCTGCATGCTGCCAATTAGTAACAGGTTAATTGGAAATAACGGGGTTGAATTTCCTCTGTTCTGTTTTGAGTGTATTGATTATTGTGTATTGCCAGGTTCCTGTGTGTACAATTTCACCAAAGTTGTTAACTCATAAACTGGTTCGCGACTTTTATAAGACAGCAAACACAGGAATGTCATCTGAAACCGTTAATCAATTTGTTGAAAATAGCATACAAAAAATTTCTACCCCAATTTTTTCTGTACAATGTTAAGTAAATACAAAGTGGTTGACTACGTTAGAATTTTCCATTCTTTTGCAATGGCTTATCAAGTTTATCCAATGAATAGCTGTGGTATAGAGATCAGAAGGTTACATGTTTGATCCCCTGTTCTGCTGATCTCAGCCACGACAACGGTAGAGGTTAGCTGGGGTGCAGAAGTTGGCCTGAGGCAGGGGAAAATCAGGCAGGATTTTTGGTCCTGATTGCTATCTAGCGCCCCTTTGCTGAAAGTGCTTGTGGGTGGATGGCAGATTAAAACAGGATTGGGCTATGCAGCATTGAACCACTAAGAACAGAAGGTTCCTTGTTTGTGGTGAGTTAACTGATCTCACCTGGATTAATTGGTGTATGATGATTGGCCTAAGTGCTCCTGGATTAGGAGGGGAATCACCCAAGCTTCCTGCTACTGATTGTCATCCAGTGACCGCTAGCGTAAAGTACATATACGGGGGCATTATGTGAGGACCAGGAGAGCTTAGCTGTGATGCCACCCATGATCAAACAGCCTGTTAATGTTTACCATCTACTTTTACACGTGAAGAATGGCTACTTGAGTGGGATGCTGACATCTGCGGACCCGTTCTTGAAGCATGAGTCAGCATCTTCAGGAGGGGAGGGAAGACAATAGGAAGAAAAAATAAGTTGATTTTGGACTGGTAACTACAACGATACGGTCTGGGCACTTTGTGTTAAATAACTTGGTTTGACAACTAAATATGGTGGGGGCAGAGTTTATTTCCAAGTGTAAGGTAGAAAAATTCTACAGGTGAATTTTAGAGGGAAAAAAACACCATTGAGTACTTAACATCAATTTTATTGGTGGAACCACATCAAAAATCCTGCTGGTGAATATTAAAACACTCATTTATATGGTGGTGCAAATAATTAGCTAATGAAGCAGAACTTACACCCTTGATGCCTTTTAGACACAACACTGAAATTGTGGCGACAGTGCTGATAGTAACTTTTATTGAAGAAAACCAAAACGTATTCAGAACACTTACATTCACTGAATGCAAACAGGAATTTTTGGCAAAAGTATTAATCAGTAGAAGGTCTAAAATTTGTGGGCCCACCAAATAGTACCAAGTGCAGAGAAAGAAAGAGCCATAGAAGCAGATAACTCAGCAGTTGAATACAATTTCCACAGACAAAAGAAGCCATGCAATATGTCCCAAAACATTTCAACAATAAATAAAAAGGGTAGCCAAAAAAGCCCTTCAACCATCACACTAAATATAGAACTGGATGGAAGACCGGAAAATCCTAACTTCAGGAAGACACAGAGTATCTCCCAAGCTCCTACAGGATGATTGGAACATTAAGACTATTTTTCTTGTAATTTTCTTGTAATTTCTTGTATATTTAGTAATGATACTGTAGAACAGTAATGTAGCTGCTTTTTCAAATGCAATGGAATATAGTACATACAAACTGTCATTTAACATTACCCGCCACTTAAATATTGTGTTTGGTCAGTTGTTACATTTGAAGTTAAGTTGAATCCTCTAAGGAAGGCTTGAAATGCTTGGACATTCTGATTCCCAGCCATCCTACTAAAGCTGAGACAAATACAGAGATGTGTTGATTGTTCTGTTGTTGTCTCCTATATAATCCAATAAAGAGGTGCAAAACATTTGTGATTGTTGTTTAAAATTCAAACACAGAGGGGACTGCAGCTGCAAGTTAATGGCTGCCACGGAAATGGAGTATCATGAGCTTCAACAGCCTCCATGTGATATTCTGTCAATAGTTTATGAGGCACGAGCTTAGATTTTCAGATTGGGTGTGAGCTGAAACAGAAGTAGTGTGACGCATGGTTTGCTTTTAACAACCCCAGCCTTCACATGGAACTGTTGGTTCACTCACACCCTTACACGGATTCCCTGCATAGGGAGCCTCCCATGGAATGTAAGCTGCCTGTTGCATACACCTGTCATCACACCCATTATAAGTTACATGCTGAAACAGGTATTACTGAATGGCAGTGTGTAAAATGGGCAATGTTGGATCGACTGCCATTTATAAACCCAGCCTGATTATCCTTTCCCTTGAAGGCAATAATGGAAAGGAAATTCGGGCAGGTGTATAACAGGCAGCCAATCTGATATTGCCTGTTTACACTATCGCCAAAAGCTATAATTACTCCTGTTCACTTTTTGAAGGAAGAAACAGACCATAACCTTAGAGAGAGAATAAGTGACATGTGATGGACCTGAAAATCTGTGATCCCATATGAGGAAGAAACTGTGGAAATCCTGGGAAGGAATCCATAGATGGTGTTAGAAATGAGGAATTGGGAGGGCAGCAGCCAGCTTTGGGTTTATGAGGAACTTCTGTGTGTCTTTCTCCCCATTTTACTCTTCCCCTCATTAACTGGCAGCAGAGCACATCATGACACTTCTACTGTAAGTTAGATGTGCAGCCTGCTCGTCAAGACACTACTGTCTTTCTCTTTTATTTCTCTAGATTTGACTAAGAAGACCAAGTCCCCAGTATATTTGGCTTTGCCAAGACTTCATATCGTACAGTTGTCATTCACTGTCTCCGTCCAGATACATCCATCCTGGCTGATTAAACAGTGAGACACACAACATCAGTAGGCAGGACCAGCAGCTGGTGATGGCAGAGGAGGAGAAGCTTAATATTCAGAGAACCAGCTTGTATTCATTGTTGGCTGAGGAGCCTGGAGATGTGGATCTGACAGAAAGTGCTTTCAAAAAAAGATGCTTTCTGAGCATTAGTGCGGGCATTGAGAGCTGTACAAAATAATGTGATGGAGATGGCAGCTTGGGTGAGGCGTCTACTACCTGCATATGCAGCATTATTCTGAATGGCTTTACAACACTGCAGTCCAATGTGTGGCAATGTCAGGGACATCTGACTGGTGCTTCCTCATGACTGAAGCCCTAAGGGCAGTCGTGGTTTCTGGCATTGATTCTCAGACTGGACTTAAAAATCTGGCTTAAGAGCCTGAGATTATGAGCACCCCTGTCCTCCTACACATTGGAAAGCTACCAACAAGCATTCTCTCAGGCCCTCAGCATTTGGCAGCATTTCCCTCATCCATTCTCACTGCATTCCAGATGCAATGGCTAATGATGCTTCTGCTTCTAACCTGTTTACCCAAGTCTTTGAGTCCTGATTCTGCCGCCTCTTCCCATCCATGGTTGCAGACAAATAGGGAAAAAGGGAAAAGAAGAAAAAAGGAAAGTGATAAGATGTAAGAATGTAAAAGAGAAAGCAGAGTCAGAAGTGAAGGGCTGAGAGGAAGAAATGGAGAATAAGAGGGACCAATAGAAGTGAAGGAGGAGAAGCAGAAGTGAAGAGGGAGAGAGGATGAAGAGGAGAAGAGAGGGAAGTGAAGAAGAAAAAGTTTACTTTTGATGTGTAATCACCATTGTTATACAGACCAACGCGGCAACCAATGTGCATGCAGCAAGTTCCCAAAACAGAAAATTAGATGAATGATCAATTAAAGTGTTTTTGATGATTTTGGTTGAGGGAGGAATGTTGTTTAGAACACTTCTTCAGTGAATAATCTGAGTGGATCTTCTATATTCACCTGAACTACTGGGACAGCCAGATACTTCTGCATTTATCTATGTGTATGGAATAAACATTGGGCCAGATATTCGGCTCTCCGGCTTCCCGCGGGTGCAAGGATCGCGCGCGTACTTACCTAGCGCGCCTGCCGTTGTGCTTCGGGCCCGCGTGGAATTCGGTTCCCGGGCCTCCTGCAGCTGCCGGCGTGCAGTGCTTGCGTATCCCAGGGGCGCAGTTAGTTCGAAGCGTCCCCTGGGATCACGTGGGCCATGGAGAGCCAATCTTCATTCATAGATTTTGACAGGAAGACCTGTCAAATCTATGAATAGAGATCGGCCCCAAAACCTCACTAAAACTTCAAATAAATTTAAAAAAAAATCAAATTTTTAAAATAACTATAAATTACATAAATTAACTACTTTAAACAAAAATTTAAATTTTTGAAAAAATTAATTACACTTTTTAACGGTGCTAAAAATAAACTTACCTTTCTTTAAAGTATGTAAAAAAGATAAACCTGTTGAAAAAATGTTTAAATTGTACTTAATTCACCACTTACCTTGTTAAAAGCAGGCCTTGTGCCTCCTTTTATCCTGCGCAGCTTCCCTGTACTTACCCTCACGGAGAAACCTGAAAAAAACCCCGAAGTTTGCTGCGTGCGCGCTGCCTCTCCGGCGCACGCGTTCGACTTCTGAACCCCTTCCCTCAGGGGAACGGAAGTTCCGGTATCCAGCGCATGCGCAGTGCATGCGCGAAACCGACACTTTCGTTGGGTCTACGGGTGAGTACACAGCGCGTACTCACCCATGGAGACCCGAATTTCTGGCCCATTGAGTTGCTGAGGTTTGATATGTGTAAGAGTTAAAGTTTGAAACTGCACACGTTGCACATTTCTAAAGGAACACCTAGTACAGTTTATTTTCATCGATTATAACCATAGTGTACATGTACTGTGAACATGATAGATTACACTGACATAAATAATGAGTAAGGGCTAATGGTTCTTTTAGTCTCCAGTGAGGGCTTGTATTGCCTGCCTGCAGCTTATTGACTGTTAATGGAATTCTTGGAGAATGAAAATGTGATCATTTAAAATGTTTTTTAAACTTATTCTCCTTTGACTTTTATCTTTGAGCTTTTTGCAGCTCCATAATAAGATCAAAAGATAAAATGATTGAACACCAGACCAATGCAGTTTAAACTTTGTAAATATGAGAGCAGACTTTCCTGGAGCACTGGGTCAGAAAAATATTGGAAAATCAAGCGGGTCAGAGTGTACTCCTGTGAAGGAACCTGCACAATTTTTCTTCCATTTAAATTAATGGAAAATTTCCCCATTGATCTTAATATCTGCTTAGAAGTAAAGCAATATATAAGGTTTTAAAACAGTTTGTCAAATATTAAACTATGCAATGACTACACTTTTGATGCTTTTAGATATTTAACATTGTGCCATCGATTTTCCGATTGGGCATATGCTCAACCAGAAATCAAATGGTACAGGAAGAGCTTCCGCCCAATATTTAGTGTGTTTATCCTATGTATATTTCTGAGGTCAATCTCATTAACATAATATAGATGCGCTCCCAGTATTCAACTGTAGCAGCTTAAAGGGCAAGCTCTTGGTGGTCGGCAAGATTCTTTGACAAAAGAACGTCTATAAGGAGTTCCCCAACACAGAGTATTTCTCCGATGGCCAATTTAAATTCTTCATGCTGGGAAATTGACTATACCTCTTCTGCAAAATATACAAGATTTGGACTGAGCTGCAATGAATGTGAAAGAAAGAAACAAATCTCAAGCACAGGAATGGCTACATAATTCTGAATAGGACTACAACCGGTAGGGGTTAAAGTGCTATTAAACTACCGAAAAGTTCCTACTATCTGTTACCTGAAAAGTCTGCAAAGAAAGACTTCAGATGAACTTAACTGACTGGTTTAAAATAATAAGGAACCCCGGCATGAATTGGAAAGCTGAAAGAAAAACAGAACATGCTGAAATTACACAGAAGGGTAGTCAGCATCTGTAAAGAGAAAAGACAGATTTGACATTTTGGGTCTGTAACCTTACCAAGACGGCTACGAGATAAATAAGCATTTTAGTAAGGAAAAAGGGGGAGAGAAGCAACAGATACACCAATCACAGGGAAGGAGTCAATATGTTAAAAGACCTCCAAACTCCTTAACAGAATACAGGTGATATAAAAGATTATTAGTGAGATAATGCAGACATTTGGAAAGGACTAAATACTGTAATAAATAATAAAAGGGGATGAAATGACACAGGAGAGGTCCTTAAAAAGCATGAGAAATAAAGAAACAATAAGAAACTACAAACAAAACAAATATAAAATAAAAACTTAAAACGCAAGTGAAACTCAGTGGATCGCCTAATCGTGAAAAGGTAAAAAGGATGAAGGTTACACATCCAAAATATCACAACCTGTCGTTTCTATTTACAGATTCTGACTGATCTACTGTGTATTTCCAGCATTTTTTGTTTTTATTTCAGATTTCCAGCATTTTCTGGTTTTCCTTAGTATTATTTTAAACCTGTCAGTTGAGTTCATTTGAACAGTCTTTCTTTTCAGACTGATAAGGTCTACACTGAGGGCTTAGATCCCACCAGTGCTTTACTCTGACGAAGGGTCTCTTACCCAAATGTCAACCCACATCCTTCCTTCCTGACAAAGTCTCCCCACATCACAAGCACCCACTGCTGTGAAGAGAATGGAGTGCTTACCTAAGGTCTGAAGTTACTAAAGTCAATGTTAAAACCAGATGGCTTCACAGTGCCCAGGAGAAAGATGAGCTACTACTGTTGAAGCTTGCATTGAGCTTCATTGGAACAGTTAAGAGATAAAAGACAGAGTGGGAAGGGAAGAGGGAGATAAAGTGGCAAACCATAGGTAAGTCAGCATCACACATACAGGCAGAACATAGATGTGCAGTGAATTGGTCACCTAATCTTTGGTCTTCCTAATGTAGAAGAGACTCGTAACATGAGCAGCGAATGCAGTACAATAGATTAGAGGAAATACATGTGAATTACTGTCTCACGTGAAAGGAGTATTTGCAGCCCTGGATAATGATGTGCAAGGAGAAAAATGGACAGGCGTTGTATCTCCTGGGGTTACACGGGAAGGTGACAGGGGAGGGCAATGGGAAATAAAGTGAATGGACAAATGTATCACAGAAAGACCAACCCCTCCGAAAGGCAGAGAGGGGATGGGAAAATGTGCTTGGTTGTGGGATCGTTTTGTAGGTGGCAGAAATGGCAGAAGACGACCTGGCAAATGTGGAGACTGTGGGGATGTACGATGAGTTTGAGGGGGATACTATTGTTTTGGTGAGAGGAGGGTGAGGAGGTCAGAGCAGAGGCCCGGAGAATGGGGCTGACATTGTCAAAGGTCCTTTTGACCACCGTGAGAGGAAGCTGTTTCCCTCTCTTGGTGAAACGATAATGATAAATTTAAGATAATAACGAAGAATTAAAAGGGAGGTTAGAATGTTCTGCGCAAATATTGTTGAAGCAGAGTCCATAAATTATTTTAAAAAGGAACTAGATAGTTGTTTTAAAAAGAGAAATATTATGGGTATATGAAGCAAGCAGGAGAGAGTGATTAGTGCTCACTTGGAGAAGAACACCAGTGTAGGCTTGATGGGCTAAATGGCCTGTTTCTTTTTTAGCATTGATTGTCCATCCCTCGTTACCCTGAGAAGTTGGTAGTGGTGGTGGGCCTTATTCTTGAACCACTGCAGTCCGTGTGGCGAAAGTGCTCCCACAGTGCTGATGGATAGGGAGTTCCAGAATTTTAGCCAGCGATGATGAAGGAACAGATATGTCCAAGTTAAGATGGTGTGTGACTTGGAGGGGAACGTTTCGGCCCTGCTGCTGGCTCCGTCCTGGCCTCCGACATGACTTTCCCTTGATTGGGCTTGTTAAGCCCGCCCAGCGAGTTTCCCGGCCAGTTGAAGGAAGCGGGCCTGACGCGTCTTCAGCCGGTTTCCTTAAAGGGACCATGCGCAAATTTACTTTGACATTTGTGCTGTCAGTGTTCTACAGCATTGAGGTGCTGCAAACACTGACAAGCACCGCACAGAGGTGCAGGGCTGCACCCAGGCTCTCCCATGACTCCCTCCATATGCTTATGGAGGGAGTCACAGCACGCAGGAAGGTTCTCTTCCCTTCCAATGGGTGGAAGAGACCTCCCCAGGAGACCAACGCAGCCTGGTTGCACAATGCACAGGAGGGCACAAGCAGGGATGTCATCAGGAGGACCAGGCTGCAGTGGCGCAAACCTTTCAATGATCTCAGTAGATCACGAAACGTTACTGCAACGCCACACTCAACCTCATCCTGCTGTGCCACTCATCACATCCCCATCACTCTGCCTTCCCTACCCTACTCCTGCACATCCTTACTCACACCAACTTACCTTGCACCTCCACCCATCCCTCTCGATCTACGTTATCACTTCTCCATCTCACTAGCCACCGCTCACACTCACCCTCATCCTAGTCCAATCATACCAATGTTCATGTGAAGTTTCTGTTAATGTGCTGTCAAACATTGAAATCTTTATTTTCAACACTGCGTTCTTGGACAGATTTGTGTGCACCTTTGGAACTGGCTTCGTGAGTTGCAGTGAATGGTGACACATAACAGCATCCCCTGCAATGGTGATGCGTGTGAAAGGAATGGCTTGGACATTGTAGGGATGCTTTATGTTGTTGGTGTGGGGTGGTGCCAACCTGGTGCATCATGTGGCAGCCAGGGTGTGCAGCATCAAGTGAAGTAAATGTGGCCATGGTGAGGCTGTCCCGGGCAGTAATGTGGTTGGGTGCTGAAGGTTGGTGTGGTTGTTGGTGCTGCTGGTGTGCCTGGTGATGCTGGTGTTGGGGCTGATCGTGGTGGGATTCTGAGGACCAAAGTGAGAGAGTATAAAGTGCACCCATGCTGATGGAATAGATGGCAGGTGAAGTAGAGATGACAGAAGCGATCCGTCAATGGTGGGAGAGGTAATGAGGTCAGACTGCATGGAGACTTGTGTAAAGACTTGCAGCATCCTGAATCTATAGTGGTAATGCAGTTTAGAGAAGCTAATGGTTAAGGGAACATGTCTCAATCAGCTGGGAGCTTTGAGTTGACATTTGAAGCTGTCAACTCATCAGCTGATTCAGTGGCCACTGACCTCCTGCCTCAGCTTCACTGACGAGATCTAGGCATAGCGGCAAACCCATGGGAGACCTGTGAAAGTTAAAAAGCTGGGGGGAAAAAAGCATTTTTAAGTGGCTGTAAACAAGCCACTAATGATTTGAATTGGGTCCCCCGTCGCTGCCTGTCGGGTCTGCTCGGCGCTGGCAGACCCGACATCGGGAAATGCAGGTGTGTGCGTTTTGACAGCGGGTTCCCGACCCGCTGTCAATCATTTAAAATTTCACAGCTGATCCACCACCAATCAGGTCCGCTGAGCGCCGGCAAAATCACGGCCTTTGTGTTTCCTGCTTAATAAGATTCACATTCAGAGCTACAGAGTCCCACCTTTATCTAGTTATTGCAGCATTAACACTTTTCCAAAAGTTAGGTCTGTGGTAAAATTTGAGGAAATAACAAATCTGATTTAACAGGATGTCAGGTTGATAATGTTTCAAACCTTTTAAAGGATGAATGGGGATTTTAGGTGGGTTTTTAAATGCTATGTAGTTGGCATTTATGAGAGGAGTTAACATATTTATGGAGAGGTTGCTAGAGGCTACTTCAGAGCTGAATTCATTGTTATCTGATTAACTGCTCTTACAGATTTAATAACAACTCAAGAACTATCTGGTACATAAAAGTAGCTAATGCTCTCTGTTTTGTTGATGGGTTTTATGATTTATTTGTATTTTGACAGTTGGGCCACTGGCATTTTCCCATTTCTGTTATAATTCAAAGTGTGAACAGACTAGAGGTTGGATTTGAGGACTTTCTGTCTTTTAAAAAAAAAACCATTGCTACAATTTTTCAACTGTAAAATTCAAATAATAGAGAAAAATCTGTTACGTGCACTGCAAATGTGATTCATGTTGGATGATGTGGTCATTGGATGAAGACAGAATAGAACTCTATGTTCCAAGTGGGCCTCCAACAGCCAAAAGGAGAACAAAGCCTTTTTAAATATTTTGTTATAAGGTATTGCATATAGTTGTGTATAGGACTAGAAATTTAGCTCACGGTTGGTTGTTGTGTATTGGAAGGGTGGGGATGGCCCATTATAGTGGATGGTACTGAAGCTTTTTCTGGAGCTGCTCTTACTTGCTGCTGATTCAGTCCTGTACTCGTGTCTGTTCCGGATTCTTCAGTGTTGCTTGCCTCTCTCCAGCTTCCAGTCTCTCACTTGCTTTGCTCCAGATCCTAGTCTCCTGTTCCCCTTTTACAAGTTCCTAGTCTCCAATTCCTCCTACCCAGCCTCTTGGACCCTGAAATTTTACAGGAGTTCTACCAATTTCCTGGCAGAACCTTCAAGGAAACAATGGAAACCTAGTGCTGTTTCAGTCATTTCTGATTTCATTTGTAAGGGGCGGAACTTCTATCTGCCGCTTACAAGACAAATGATGGGCCGGGAGCAGGGCCAGAATGGGCTCTCCCTAAGCTAGGAGTTCCCGCTCCATGCCTTGGATGGCGTATCAGTTGCGGCTAGTATGACGGGAAAGATGAGATGCACCAGCCGCCACAAGGTTGCACGTAGGTCACATCAGTGGGATCCAAACGAAGGCCGACAGGAGCAGTTGCAGTGGGGGGGGGGAGTCTGGGAAAGATGGTCCCATCACAGGTGGCTGGCCAGAGCTTCCTAGATTCTGGACGCATGGGGCAGGCGAACGCCAATGCAGTACCCCAAATGGCACTAATCCCTGGCGGCCACTTTCAAACGAGGTGTCCTCAAAAGCACCCTGCAAACTTTGACAGGTGCCAGTTTTGGAAAGTACTAGCAGACGTGATTGTGGTGCAATCGCCAGGATCACAGTGTGGAAATTCAGAGCCCTGATATCCTTTTTCCTTTTTTTCAGAAAATGTATGCAGGTCACTTTCAGTTGTTTGAGTAAGGACCTGAATGCACATTAAAAATTTTTTTCCTGCTTAACTAATATTTTGATGTATGGGTGGCGACTGGAATTTGCTGAGGTCACTGATTATATTTATGCTTCTTTTATTTGTTGAAGTCACTGGAATACTGGCCTTGCTGGCTAGTCCTCTTATTCTGGACCTAGTGATCCTGACTGAGTTCTGCCAAAGGATAACATTACGAACAGAATCGGATCCAGAATACCAGACATTCCACAGTGTCCTCTTGTTCCTCAGCTACCTCTGTAAGGCCCCATTGGTGCCAGATGGAAGTCCTGTCATTAACTTGCTTTTCAGGCAAAGGACCTGCATTGAAAATATTCTGAGATCCTGTCTGGCCTTTCCTCCTCAGAACCACATGCACCTGGAACTGCGAGTAGCAATAAATCCACAACAACATGAAAGACTGAATTAAATTAATAATCTTGCTCACAAAGAGATAGCTTTCATCTGCAGTGCTTCTAATTATGGTTGCTTGAAGCTTTTGCTGCCTACGTGGTCTCCTTCCTAGGCTATGTATTTAAATTAGGAGCTCTTCACCTTAGCTGAAAAGAAAATGAATATGCAGCAGAGCAGCAACTGTCCTCAGTACTGAAAAGAACCCTCAATGAATGTAGCAGTTGCCATTGAGCTGTTGGTCAGTATCTTCTTTAGACTTGTGCATCTTTTGTTTTTGTTCTAATACCAAATGCTACACCCAGATAGATATGATCAGTGAGAGGTCACATCCAGCTATGAACCAGCTGTTTTAGTTGTGTACGGATCAAATTGGCATGGTCCAAGACAAACTGTGTGCTTGAGCATGAGATTTGTGCTTTTTCTCCCCAATGTTTGTTTCTCCTTTTCTCCAATCCTGTCCTGAAGGCACTGATGGTTCCATGGGCACTGGCAGCACTCCAATGCCAAGTGACCTAGAGCCTAGACAGTGAGCATTGGTAGATTATGGGTGGAGGGAGGGGCATACAACACACAGACAGATATACACATCCTCGCAGAAGTCACTGATTTGAGAACGGACTCCATTTCCCCTGCCTGGTCCTGGAATGCTGAGGCAAATTGTACCATCTCGACTGCTGCAATCAGGAAACTCAGCACAGATTGCAAAACAAAACTACAGTATTATAGTCTTTGTAGAACAATAACACACAACCTGGTACATTTATTCACTAAGATTTTAGGGAGGCTTTTGAGGATTGTTAGGTTTTTGTGTTAGTTGGCAAAGTTTCTTCAGTTCATGTCTGAGCTACTGGATGGAGGGTCATAGACAAACTGGGGGGACAGGGCAGAGAAAGGAAATGCTGACACAGTCAGACTTGTTGCATTCAAATTATACCCTCCAACAGTTGCATGTGGATATGTGTTGGTAAATAGCTTTACTGGGAGAAAAAAAGGGCAAAATAAAGAGAGGGGAAAGCAAAAGTTAATTGATGATCTGATGGATAGAAATAGAGTTAAATCCACCCAATCTGTCTGTCTGTCTGTCTGTCTATCTATCCCCTGTCTCCGCCCCCCCCCCCCCCGGCAGTTTCTCTATGACCCTCCATCCAGTAACTCAGACATGAATTGAGGAAACTTTTCCAACTAACACAAAAACCTAACAATCCTCAATTCTATCTTGGTGGTCTTGGTGAGACCACACCTGGAGTACTGTGTGCAGTTTTGGTCTCCTTACCTAAGAAAGGATATACTTGCCATAGAGGGAGTGCAGCGAAGGTTCACCAGACTGATTCCTGGGATGGCAGGACTGTTGTATGAGGAGAGATTGGGTCGACTAGGCCTGTATTCACTAGAGTTTAGAAGAATGAGAGGGGATCTCATTGAAACGTATAAAATTCTGACAGGGCTAGACAGACTGGATGCAAGGAGGATGTTTCCCCTGGCTGGGGGATCTAGAACGAGGGGTCACAGTCTCAGGACACGGGGTAGGACATTTAGGACTGAGATGAGGAGAAATTTCTTCACTCAGAGGGTGGTGAACCTGTGGAATTCTCTACCACAGAAGGCTGTGAAGGCCAAGTCACTGAATATATTTAAGAAGGAGATAGATAGATTTCTCGACACAAAAGGCATTGAGGGGTATGGGGAGAGAGCGGGAATATGGTATTGAGATAGAGGATCAGCCATGATCATATTGAATGGCGGAACAGGCTCGAAGGGCCGAATGGCCTACTCCTGCTCCTATTTTTCTATGTTTCTATCTATAATCAATTATTATCTATCTATAATCAATCATCTATCTATCTTAATTCTTGAAGAAGCAAATTCTGATATCAGCTGTAAAGTTACCATTTGCTAGTTTGAACTTATGTCCCCTTGTAGTAATCTGGATTAACATTTTCCATACCACTTATTATCTTATATACCTCTACAAGGTGCTTCCTTTCCAGAATGAAAAGCACAGTCTCTTCCGTCTTTCCTTATAAATCAGACTCTTGACACGGGGAATCAGCCTTATAGCTCTTCTCTGCACTGCCTCCAGTGCTTAAATGTCTCCCTTGTTTCTCAGCGGCCAGAACAGGACATATTATTTAAGGTGCGGTCGGACCAGAGAACTGTAGAGTTTGATCACAACTTCCTCTGACTTGTATTCTACTGTTTTGGCTGTGTAGTTTAACATTTGATTGGCTTTGTTTACTGTGGCTCTGCATTGTTGGACATCGTGAACATTTAGATTGCTCGTCTCTTTTAATCCCATCCTTAACTATTTAAACACCATTCATAGAATATGTGTGTCACACATTTTTCCTTCCTCTGTGCCATACTTGTCTGCATTCAATTTCATATATTGTTCAGCCAACTCACATTTTTTGGGAGGCATATTGTTCATGCCTTCCCTTGTGAACACTTGGAGGAAATAATCGGTAAGAATATTTACTGTCTCGCGCTTGCCTCAAAATCAAGCAAAATTGTTTATTTTAATCTTCTCCTCCTGGCCACTGTTTCAGGCTGAACCAGATTATTTGCAACCTTGGCGTCCCATTGCACCCTGAACTGAACTTCCGACCCAATATTCTCTCCATCGCCAAGATTGCCTAGTTCCACCTCATCCATGCCTTTTTTACCTCCAGACTCGATTATTCCAATGCTCTCCTGACCAGCCTATCAACCTACACTCTCTGTAAACTTGAACTCATCCAAAACTCTATCCTAACTCGTACCAAGTCCAATTCTCCTGCTCGCTGACCTACATTGGCTCCCAGTCCAGCAACTCCTCAAATTTAAAATCCTGATCCTTATGTTCAAATTCTTCCATGGCCTCGCCCCTACCCATCTATGTAACTTCCTCCAGTCCTACAACCCCCCAAGGACTCTTTGTTCCTCCAATTCTGGCCTCTGGTGCAGTCCTGATTTCCTTCGCCTCTCCATTGACGGCTGTGCCTAGGCCCCAAGCTCTGGACTTCCCTCCTTAACCTCTCCGCTTCTCTACCTCTCTCTCCTCGCTGTCACTATTCAGGATTCTTTCCATGGAAAGACTTCGATATAAACAATTTTAATGTGTTTTGGCCAGAAACACAACTAAAATAGAGCACTCTTGCCAGATAGCCCTATTGCAGGGTAGGCCATCCCTACAGAAGAGAGATGATTTAAATGTGGGATCGGCAGTTCTTTTGCATAGATCTGAACAATAGTAAATTTGTTAGCAATGTCAAGTCATTCAGGAGACATCTAGCACCTTGGTGTTGACAAATGTCTTTGATTTCTGAAAATCTTTGAACAGGAGACTGTTTAAGGATCAACACAGACACCCAACGTCAGTAAGCTATGGCAGGTAGCAGAAAAAAGAAAAATAACAGCAGAAAGGCTCCTCAGGAAAAATAACCTCCCCACTGTTGTCAGGACAGATAGCAGTATGAATCTGTCTTTCTGCATTAAGTAAGAATCTTCCCAAGTGGACTAGTGTACGTGTGTTCTTTATTTTTGTAAGAGTACATGAACAGAAGTTGAACTGATTGCACAACAGACTTTCATCATACTCAGTGTTCTGTATGTTTTATCTACTGTGGAATCAAGCAGGTTACGAACTGAACCAAACATTGCACGCCTAGTGTTAACTTGAACCTTAGGATAAATTAAAGGAGTACTCCCGCTTAAGACACAGAGAGCTGGTCCAAATGACAAAGGAGTTCCATTGTTCCACACCCGGGCCTTACTACCATCCTAGCAGATACAGAGCAGTGAGAGTCAACTTCCGTAAAAAAGCGGGTAAGCTGATTGCTTGAGGGAGTGATTGACACTGTGGAACCTGAGTAGATACCTGCGAGGACAAGGGTGGGTTTTTCCTTATAATAAAGAAAAATTAACACCTATGGGAAAACTTAAAAACCTCACCCTTCTAGTGCCTAAACTCTGCTCTATTGATTATTGTATTTCATATTTATCTTTAGTTGGCTTTTTAATGGCAAACAATATTCCAGGAAGTTTGTGTCTGACTTAATCCATCACAGCCTGATTGCATTAAATTAAATTTTGATCGATTAGCACTAAGACATTAAGAAAAACCCTAATGTGACCCTCAAAGGCAGTGTAAGCATTTTAAGTACTTAAGGACAGTGTTTGAGAGATGGCCAGTAATACTGTGCTAACCTACTCAGCAACTCTCATTGCAGGTTCGAGCGGGACTAAATTGCCAATTTCACCAGATGGACTGTTAATGTACAAAAAGTTGCAGATTTCTAGGAATGATTCAGTTTGAGAACATTAGAGTGATTTTTTTTATAAAACCTTGGTATCAGTTAAAAAAGCACTAGGGGCAACAATTGACCTCAGTGTCTATGGAGAAAGGAGGGAAAATATTCAGCCAGATTGCCACCCCTATTCACTATCCAGTGACTCATGCTGGAAATATGTATGGTGTGTTTGTCCAGTGAAGATAAGATCTTTTCTGTAAAGCACTGCACCATTGGATTTTCTAGCCTCACACATAAATGCTCAGTTGGGTGAGGTACCTGAGGGCATTTATATAGCGCCCTTCATGACCTCAGGACGTTCCAAAGCGCTTTACAGCCAATTAAGTACTTTTGAAGTGCAGTCACTGTTGGAATGTAGGAAATGCGTCAGCCAATTTGCGCACAGCAAGCTCCCACAAACAGCAATGTGATAATGACCAGATAATCTGTTTTTTGTTGAGGGGTAAATATTGACCAAGGGTTAACTCACCTGCTCTTCTTTGAAATAGTGCCATGGGATCTTTTACGTTCACCTGAAAGAGCAGACGGGGCCTCGGTTTAACGTCTCATCCAAAAGACGGCACCTTCGACAGTGCAACACTCCTTCAGTACTGCACTGGAGTGTCAGCCTAGATTTTTGTGCTCATCTCTAGATTTGGCAGAAGCTCCCATGCCTGAATAGTGTCGGAGACACGTCAGACACCATATTGATTCGAGTGCTGTAGAGGCGATCTAGGGACCACCTAAAGCAGGTGCCAGGTCTCTGAAATATGCTAATAAGGGGCCCAACATATGTTTTAGCACCCAAACTGGGAATCGGTTTACCCTGAAAGCAGCAGGCTTCAGGCCTGCTGTATTTAGGATTGCCTGGTCTATATGTAGCCTAACCAATGATCCTTAAAGGGACCGCTGGAGGCCACCACCAAAATGGTAAGCTTTTTCAAAATACTTACCTGAATGCGGAGCCAGCGGTGCAATTCCTCCCAGCTCCACATGAAAACTGCGGCCTGCTGTCAGCCACTGTTTATCCCCCATTCCAATTGCCATTACCACCGCCCCCTGCCGCCGCCTCCCCCAACAAGATTCACCTGAGGCCTTTGGCTGGCGTCTCAGCCAGCCGGGTTTGCTCCCTTCTGCGACTGCCAAGCTGCCTCTGGTGCCGCGGCTGGTGCCTACAGCTTGCCAGCACTATCCTAATTAGGCCAGAGGACCAATTTTCCATGGCCCTGTCGCTAGCCTCATTAGGTGCGTGGAGCATGCGCTACACTGGGATTGCGAACCAGGTTGGGCATGATCCAATTTCCAGGCCACTGTTTTCAGAGTAGAAGAGAAGATTGGAATAAAATATATACCTTTATAATAAAAATTCTTGTATCTATAACATTTTACAGGTTAGTAATTCCAATAGAGCTGTTGCTCCTCCAGAAGTGCGGTGGAACGGAACTTCCACCCACTGTTTTGTCCTCCTCATGACCCTGTCCAAAATCCCAGGGTGTTAACAATGGGGCAGGCGCCCACACCAGAAGCAGCACAACAGGGGTGCTCACCCAGTACAGCGATCACAATCTCCGAGTGGTACCTTGCCACTCTGAGAAGAGAAGCCACAAGCTGGTTGGGCCAAAGAATTCAGGGAGGGTTTTTCTTTTCTTTTCCTTTGGGATCAATTACCATTCACCTCCTGATTTTTGCAGCCAACATGTAGCCCAGACAGGCACCTACGCCTGCATTCGGCAGGCATAGGTACCACTGGGCCTCACCGGAAGTATATGTGGTGAGATTAGCCCAGGAATGTCCCCGAACGGCAGTTGGGTGTAGGGGGCAGGCAGAAGAAGCCCCTGCATCCCCTCAGTTGGAATTTCCTGTTAGCTATTCTGTGGGGCGGCAAATCAGTGGATCCATATTCCTCCCCAACTTCTGATGCCTCTGCTGATCTTTCTGAATTCCACCCCAAGAAGGAGCAGAATTTCTAGATTCTTGAGTCTGTCAGGGTCATTGGCCCTGATATTTATGGGGAGGCGTGGGGGGTGGGGGGGGGGAGGCGGAGTGGATGTAAAAGTCAGGTAAAATTTGGGGCACACCGGTTCATTAGCATATTTAAATGACCCATCAATTGAGAGCAGGGTAGTCGCCCGCCTCTAAACCCCCTATGTTGAAAGGTGGGTTGGGGTCGGATTTCCGATTTTTAAAATTGTAACCCCCCACACCGCTATCACGCCCGTACTGGGGGGTTAAAATTCTCCCCATTGAGTCTGCTGTCTACATGGTGAATGCAATGTTTTATTGTCAATTTTCATGCTTACTGGTTAAGTCTTTGGGCTGGATTTTGATACTGGGGCGGGTTGGGGTCGTGTCATCCACTTTTCGTGCTATCCACCCGACTGCAATTGGATGTGGGAGATTGATGCAATTTTCACCTAATTGGGCAATTGGGTTCCAGCATGTGGGAACCCATGACCCAATTAGTGTTTTCAGTCTGAAAGTCGCCTCTGATGATGTCATCATTGCTGCTGCATTGAAGGTCTTCAGAGACTGCCTGGCCTTCGCTGTGAGAGGACCTGGATGCAAAATGAGCAGCAGCAGCCCTAAGTCTGCTCCCAGATAATTTTACACCACCACTCCCAGATATGTCTCCTCCCCATCCATCCATCCACATATGCATCCCCATAGCCAGCCAGCCAGCCCGCCCACCTGCCCGCCCGCCCGCCCATTCGTGGTTCAGAACAGGTGTGCTTCACGTAGAAAAAGGGTTAAAATCACAAAGGCTTTTCAAAATGGCATTATAGAGGCAATTTAGTGCTTGTTAAGGGCCTTAACGGCCTATCCCGCCTCTTAGAGGCGGGACGGAGTCGGGACCAGCAGACACGATTTAATGAAAATTGCGTGGAGGCGGGATGGAGGCGGGCTTGTGCCCGCCCGCCAGTTTTCGCAATTTTAACCCCCCACACGCCTCTAAACCCGCCTCCACGGGTCAATGAAAATCCAGCCCTTTGTGTTTTTCTCCTTTCTAATTGGTCATTTTCTATATTAGTTAGTCACCAATCAGATTGTTACAAAACTTTTCTTCCTAACTACAGCATTTTCCCCTATTACATTACAGCCAAAGAAAGCCTACAAGATACAGCTGCCATGATAGTTCCTCACCCACTCCACTGTATACCCTCTAAAACAGAGGCCCTGATATTCCAGGAGTTCCACTCTGCCAGTGGAATCCTTGGGTGCCCACAATGATGGGCTCGTTCCAAAATGTATTGCTGCGGTCGTTTGCAATGCCGGAACTGAACACAATGGGGTATAAATTTGTCTTGGGCAGTAGCACAAAATGGGTGATAGCTCAAAATGGGCGATAGTGAATCGGCAGCCTAGGGAGAGCAGGGAGTGTAATCTTATTGTAGAAAGGGGGGAGGAGAGTGACCCTCAGGGACCTAGTTAGGGGAGCTGAGAGAGAGAGAGATAGAGGCAACAGCTTGAAGTGGGGGCAAGAGTCCCTATTCAGGAGGATGAGTGAACGACAGAAGCTACCCTGTTGAGCTGTAGTGGGGGTGAAGAGAGAAAACTGTTGCGAGGGTGACCCTGTTGGAGGTAGAGAGAAAGCGCAACTCTGTTGCGGAAGTGACAATTCCAGGTGTGCAGGAAGTAGGAGGGACAGTTGCTTTCAGAACCTAGCGAATCCACCTCATGAAACAGTGTATCCTTTGAGTCACCATGAGCAATGTCCTGGGAGAGCCACTAATGTATGTATAACAAATCTCCTGTTTGGACTTTTCTACGGCCCCATCTGAAGCTATTTGAAATCTGTGGAGGCCGTGAAACCTTGTGGGAGATGAACTTTGATAAAATTAGTTTGTTATTGTTCTTTATCAACTTGAAATAATGAGGTTTGACTCTACTTAGTTATTTGCTGTACGATTCTAATATATCCTTTTGATATATTTGCTCCTGTGTTTTTCCAGCTGCACACAGATGTAAACATTCTTCTTGCAGAATCTGGATTGTTCACCACAGAGTTTCAAAGGTCTGTTCTCATGTGGCTGAGTAATGAGCCTAAGTGTTTAATAATTGAGCAATAATGAATAACTGCCTGCACCATATCAGAAAATTGAGTGCAGGAGATTTGTTGTCAACAAATGGTGTAACAAGCGAGTTTTAATAATACAAAGGCATTCTACATCCGTACAAAACCATGCCTGTCTGCCCCTACCTCCTTCCTGGCCCGAGGAGGCAATCCCTCCACTCTCTCTGGCCCCTCAGCCAGTAACTAGCCTGCTGTCATAAATTCTCTGATACCGTTTGAGGCACTTTCTTTGTTATTCTGGTTGTTTGCAGTTTTCAGAGTTTGATGTCCAGATTCAAACATTGGCCCAGAAATTTGACTCGGAGGCTTGCCGCGGGGGTAAGGATCTTGCGCGATATCACACTCTGCGCCGGCTGTTGTGTTTCGGGCCCACAGGAACTTCGGGTCCTGGGCCTCTCCCTGGTGCCGGCGCGCAGTGTGTGCGTGTCTCAGGGGCGCAGTTAGTGCGATGCGACCTCTGGGATCACGTGGGCCATGGAGAGCCAATGGCAGCAGACTATCTTTCATTCATAGATTTGACATGAGATGATGATGATCTTAAATATATGCCCTCGAGTTATTGACTATTTGCCTTATTAAAACGTCCATAATCGTAAACATCTCGATCAGATCTCCTAACCTAGTTTGTTCTAATGAAGAAAGCTTCAGTTTCTCTAGTCTGTCATCACTAGTATCATTTTAGTGAATCTCTTCAGCGCCCTCTCCGTGGCCTTGACATCTTTCCTAAAGTATGGCATGCAAAATAGGGCAGAATATTCTAACTGCAGCCTAACCAATGGTTTGTATAGGTTTAGCAATACCTCTTTACGTTTGTACTCTGTGCCACTATTTATAAAATCTAGGATCCCATATACTATTTTATAACTTGTCCTACTTTTAAAGATTTGTGTATCTGAACCCCTAAGTCTCTTTGTTCCTCTACTCCTTTTAAAGTTTTACCATTTAGTATATATTTCCTCTTATTCTTTCTCCCAGAATAAGTCACCTCACATTTCTCTGTATTAAATTTCATTATGTTCCGCGTAGCATTTGATCACCTTTGCCTCTACTTATCTGTATAATTTTCAATCCTGTTCCTAACCAAATATTTGTGCAGTTCTTTTCATAAAGACGTTAATCAACTCATTGACCCCTTTAGCTGGGAGTTTGCTCTGCATATCCATGCATAACATATGGAAAATTATTAATTGTTAAGGGAGGTGTAATTTAATTGAGGCTTTCAGATAAATGTGATGGGCAAATTTATAACAATCATTTGAACCCCAATATACTCCTTGGTTAACCTGTTATAATGTACAGAAGTGAATGTTTCCCAATTGAATGTATGCATGTCGCTGGGTTAAAAGTATTTGCCCACAACACAAGAACTCATTACCAAAGCTGTATGAAACAAAGCACCTCAGCTTGTAGACATATTCCTCTGGCATGAATGTCTTTTTTGTTTTGTTTTTAAATCACAGGACTGAAATGAGTTGTGTTTAATGCATAGACTGTTCTGTTTTGGTGTCCGCTAAGAAACTAGACTATGTTGATTATCAGGCATCTTGCATTCCTTCCTGAAGCTGGCTTCCTATTTGGTAAGCAAGGTGATATCATAGTCTAAATCTGAAGCTTTTTTTGGCCGCACTAAACATCAAGTCATTTGGAGAGGAAGGTGGAATCATTAACAATAGTGTGGTTTACAGTATGACACAATTACAATGAAAATAGCTCCTAAAAGTTTGCTTACAATTGAATTAGCACTTTAAGCTGTGAGAATACAGCATATTAACACTAAAGGGTACACTTACCATTGGTGGTATAAGAGCTGACTGCCAAAATGCATCACATTTTGCTGATGGCCTCTCATCTAAATGGTCTGAAAAGCAAGCTTTGGGAATCTGTCTAAATTACTGAGTGCAGCATTGGCCCAGATCCAGGTAACCTAAAGGATATGAAAAGGAAACTGTCCAAGCAAAAGCCAACTGTTCCTCACACTTGATTAAGCAATTTGTAGTGTTCAGTGCTTAACTTATCCATAGAATGTCACTAACTGCAGGAAGTAGTTCATCCTTAGGGAAATTAGTACGGCCCCGAAAAAAATAAGGAAAAAATCTTGATGAAGCTATCTTTCTCTTGCAGAGAGTTACTGTATTGCAATAATAATTTCTTGGGGGGTGGGTGTGGTGTGAGTTAAATTGATTAATCCTGTGTCTGCTGGAGTTTACAAAGAATTTTGAAGGTGATTAGTGGGGGTGAGCAACAATTCATGGCAGTCCAGAGCTGAACAGTTTATTCAGGCCAGAACTTCAAGACAAGAAGCAAACAACCTTAGAGCTCTGCCATGTTTCCCTGTGTATTCTTGACTGCGATTTTAGTGCTTTAGGTCCAGCGTCAAGTTCAAGGGATTGGGCTTGGGGCTGAGGTTAGTTGGATCAAGCCAAATATGCAAACTAGGATCATTTTGCTGTTCCCTACTTCCAACCAGGAAGAACACCCTCCGTCAATAAATCCATGTCTGCAGTAGGGGTGATATTCTCTCTAAATCTGTTGTAAGAAAATGTCTTGGGCTGCATTCCCTCAGCCATTCAGCCAGATTTCCACCAGAGCTCCACCAGGACAGCTCGGAAAATGGGCAGTGACCTGGATCTCTGAAGGTGGTTTACATTTTTTAGACTGAGGTGGGGACTGCATGGGATCTCTGGGGAGAGCCTGCCAAACCACCACCCCTATCCCTGATGGTGCCCAGGTACCAGAGTTTCTGGTAGCATGGGGTAGCCAGACGTCTGAGATGTGCCCATAGTGGCTCAGGTGCCCATTGGTCCCATTCAAATGAGAGATCTTCCCACTGACCCCACAAACTCTGGCGGGGTCAGTGTTGACGGTCGGAGAACTGGTTCCTGGATTACTGCCAGGGTTGTGTCCCATGCATTTCCAGGCTCTTTATCTTCTGGGTAAAAAACCCCAACTTTCCTTTAGTGACACTAGTAGTATTTGTACAGGGACACATGGAAAATTAGTCATGCCCGTTTGACTCTAGAAATTCCATTTAGTTTATAACAATACCCCGTAGTTATGAACTCTGATTGGTGAGATGGAGCCAATTATCTCTAATCTGCTTTTGTTCTAAATGCATAGGGCCTAAAATTCCGGTAGGGTGGGAAGGCAGAAGTGGGCTGGCTGAAATTTGGGGCGAAAACTAGATCTACTGGGTTTCTGCCCCAGGTAAAATTAGATCCAAATTCTGGTCAGGAGAAGCAGACAACTCTTCCACCCACCACCCTATGTCCAAAGAGGAGGAGTTCTTAGGCTACTACCCATTATGTTGTGGACCTAGTTAAGGTGCCAAAACTGCCCATTTCATCCCTGCGGGGAAAAGGCAAATTTACAACCTTAAATCCTTGGCCCTTCAAAGGCCTCTGGTCCCCTCTATTGAAATAGCAGAATGCCACTTCGACTTCCAGCAAACATGGTCTGTCCATTCCAACTATTTTAAGGACCCCATCCCTACAACTTGGAATGGGATCAATATTGATAACGGTCCAGAGTCATGTTGAACTGCTCTTCCAATGATTGAGCAGGGACCGCAGAATTTCAGGGCCTTAATTATTAACAACCTTATGACCAAACTTGCAAAATGAGCCATTTTTCCAAATTATACAAAACCATTTCAACAATGCACCAACAACATCTTTCATTTAAAGTAGTAAACATCCCAGTTATTTCTGCAAATTGTACATTTTGTTGACATGATTAAATATGTAAAGATGCATAAACGCTTTTTTAAAAAAAAGCATGAACAAGCTTTGAAGTACTCAAGCGTAACTTCAGGGCTGCAATTCTGTACCTGGGGTTTTGGCTTGACTGTTGGGGAAGACACTAAGCAGAGCCAAGGTGCTTATACTTATAGAGTGAAAAAGAATGCGGAACAAGTCATTTCAAGGAGTTTTTGTACACCTCTTACCACCTTATATAGAATAACATTGGCAGAGGGCTGGAAGCAGGAATGGTGCAATTTGTGGTGGGAGGATGCGATGGGGACCGAACTTAAAGGGGCAAGAGAGAATAATCAAATAATGTAAGTAGGGGAGAAAGAATTCAGTTATGAAGATTTCTAGACTAAAATGAAAAAAAAAATGGCTAAAATAATCATTTAAATGAAATAATTGGGTGGACTGGCCATTTCCTTTCTCTGTGATTCCCTAGTGTGGATACAGTACAAGGTAATGCCAGCCACACTTATATTTAATTTATGTGACTGCACTATGCCTGATGTGAGATCAGATCAGCTAAGCTGAATCTCATTACAGCAGACTTTCTACCTATGATAGTTCTTAAGCCAATAAACATAGAAACCACCGTTATTCCCTTTATGGGAAAGGTCCCACTTGACCAATCCCATTTATCTGCAGCCCTGAGCAATGTTGGACCATTTAGCTTTTAACATTCCAGTTTATAATTTCCCATACAATTAAGATCAAAGTTGAGTAAAGGAAAGGTCATAGAATACTCAGTAGACCTTTCCTTTACGTATTTAAGTTTTGTAGAAGTAGCAAAATAAAAAATTGTTAACAGTTTTGTCTTCTGTGCCGGGACAAGTTGATGGGAACTTGACATGGCAGCAATATGAGATTGTCTGTGTTTCTGCTGGTTTTAACAGCAGAAAAATAGATTGTGTACGGCAAGAAAAATAGCTAAATCCTTCACAAAAGTCCGTTTATTTTTCCAGCAAATGAAACCTACTCCTATGATATCAATAAAGGATCCAAACCAAACTAACCCTACTACCTGCAGAAGTACAGTTTATTTTAGTCTGAAATTTTCTGACTGAACCCATACTAAGCATGTGACTGGAGTTAAGTTTTGGTTCAGTTCAAATTGAGAAAGTGAAATAACTAGTTTTGATTGGAAATCTCTCTGGCAGGACCATTGAAAACATTCCAGTTTTAATCGTTGGTCTCGGGACTGTGATGCACCTTTGAAGTATCCCAGCAATGAATGTTACACCTCCAGAGTACTTTTGAGTCTCACTGAGTCACTTGAAATGTTGTAACGGTGTATAGTGATGGCGAGGGTCCTGCTACATTGCAGGGAGCATTAGGTACAGTTCTCTCTTTGTGGAAATTAATCCCAAAATTATGAATTCAAGAAAGTGTGAGCACGAAAAATCCTTTCACTTATCCAGCCCATGCCCTCCACCAACCATGTACTCAATCTCCTGAGGGAGATAACTAATTCCATGGAAACTTTTAAGATGATTAAACTCTGATGTTTTCCACTGGTTAACCAAACAAAACTGCAAAATATTAATCCAACTTTGTAACCCACACTATGCACGCTACAGATTACACATCCACAGTCCCAGCAGCAGCACACAACCCACTGTGTTCCACTATAAGAAAGAATATAAGAACATAAGAAATAGGCCATATGGCCCCTCGAGCCTGCTCCGCCATTCAATAAGATCATGGCTGATATTTTACCTTAACTCCATTTTCCTGCCCTATCCCCATATTGCTTGATTCCCTTAGTGTCCAAAAATCTATCGATCTCAGTCTTGAATATACTTAACGACTGAGCTTCCACAGCCTTCTGGGATAGAGAATTTCAAAGATTCACAACATTCTGAGTGAAGAAATTTCTCCTCTTCTCAGTCCTAAATGGGCGAACCCTTATCCTGAGTCTATGATCCCTAGTTGTAGACTCTCCAGCCAGGGGAAACAGCTTCTCAGCATTTACCCTGTATAGCCCTCTAAGAACGCTATACATTTCAATGAGGTCACCTCTCATTCTTCTAAACTCCAGATAATATAGGCCCATTCTACTCAACCTCTTCTCATAGGACAGCCCTCTCATCTCAGGAATCAATCTAGTGAACCTTTGTGGCACCCCCTCTAAGGCAAGTATATTCCTCCTTAGGTAAGGAGACCAGAACTGTACACAGTACTCCTGGTGTGGTCTCACCAAAGCCCTGTATAATTGCAGCAAGACTTCCTTACCCTTACACTCCAACCCCCTTGCAATAAAGGCCAACATGACATTTGCCTTCCTAATTGCTTGCTGTACCTGCATGTTAACTTTCTGAGATTTGTGTACAAGGCCACCAAAATTCCTCTGCAAGCCAACATTTACTGGTCTCTCACCTTTCAAAAAACATTCTGCTTTTCTATTCTTCCTACCAAAGTGGATAATTTCATATTTCCCCACATTATACTCCATCTGCCACCTTCTTGTCCACTCACGTAACCTGTCTATATCCCTTTCCAGCCTCTTTACAGCTTACTTTCCCACCTAGCTTTGTATCGTCAGCAAACTTGGATACATTACACTCAGTCCCCTCCTATAAGTCATTGATATAGATTGTAACTACATGAGGCCCAAGCACTGATCGTTGCAGCACTCCACTAGTTACAACCTGCCAACCTGAAAATGACCCGTTTATTCCTACTCTCTGTTTTCTGTCCGTTATCCAATCCTCAATCCAAGCTAATATATTACTCCCAATCCCATGAGCCCTCATCTTGTGTAATAAATAAAAGGTACAATGTACACATCTGCCTCATACTGAATGATTTGGTTTTAGTGAACCAACACTCCCTCGATACTACATTGAAGTGCCAGCCTAGAATATGTACTCAAATCTCTGGGACTTGAACCCACAACCTTCTGACCTAGAGGTGAAAATCCTACCTACTGAGCCACAGTTGACGCCTATCAAGCTTTTTAAAAAAAAAATTAGTCAGCATATCATTGACTGTTTTTACTCCTAACATTCACTACTTTGTGGGGGATAAATATTTTTATCTCTGGTTCAGCTTGGTTTATAATTTTGTAATTAAGTCCTCTAGTTTTGCAACTAAGTTAAATAACCTGTTTATGTTACATTATCCATGCATCCCTTCATTTTAAAGATCTTGCCCCCTCTCAGTCTGTTTTCTCCAGTGAAAACAAGGTCACAGGGCTTGCTGATGGCTCAGTGAGCGAATGCAGAGTAATAAAACTGTACAGACCAGTACGGTTCAGTCTTCAGCCTGAGTTAGCGGATCTCAGCCAGGGTGACATTTGGGGAGTTACAAGGCACATCAGAGCCCGGGTTACGGAGCAGAAAATTGGCCATGGCGCTTCTGATCACTATACAGTGACCCATGGTGTAAGTGTGCAGGGATGGACAGTGAATGAGGGCATCGTCGGGCTTGACAGTGATGTCCCCTGTTGTCAAGCAGCTTGCCTGCAGGGTATTGGAGGGTTTACTCAGATTCACCTGCCCCGAGTCTGGTGTCATCTTCAAATCTGATCAGTTCGCACTGTTTGGAACAGTTTCACATTGCCTGGATGCCTTCCACTGACGATCAATATTCAAATCAAATCATTTCTTTTTTCGGACTTTGCTAACGACATCCTTTTATTGTGTCCATTTCGTCTATTTTTTGTTCTAATGAGCACTATTTTATCTTTATTCATATTAAAATCAGACTGCCAGACTCAGATTCAGCTATGATGCTTCTACTGTTCCTGCCGACATTCATTGTTTAGGTTAAGGAACATAGGAACAAGAGTAGGCCATTCAGCCCCTCGAGCCTGTCAATTAGATCATGGCTGATCTGTATTTTAACTCCAGGTTTGAGACAGGTTTGCAATTTGTAAAAAGATTATCAGCATTTGACTGAAAACAGCATTTTGCTAAAGTTCTCTTACAGTTTATAATTGATGTGGTAGCTGTTCTGGTAATTTTTAGGCAGACGAGTCAAAGTATATCGGAATTAGGGTCAGATATTTATTGATGGTGATTGACCTGAAGACTTATTCATATGTCAGCCCAGACAGTGAGTGCCAGCAGGACATCTGACAGTGCAGAACATCACAACTTAAGGCAAGCACAGAGCAGGGACTGAACTGGAAATCATCCTAGTCTCAATACCTCACTTGGAACACTGCCCTTGCCACTAATCCATCAGGAGAGCAGCATGGGTTTACTTTATACGGTCCAGATGACACTGTTGGATTTGTGGAAAGAATTTTCCATTGCAGAGTTAAATTAATTTAATCTGGCAGTAAATGTGCTTTCAGCCCAAATATTAGTTTATCCTCTTGAAGCCAGAGTTGCAGAAAATTGAGCACAAGACTTAGGCCTGAAGTAATCCAGGGAGATGAGTTTTCTGATAGTGTTAGCTGAACGCCCAGCCTCTATTTGGCCTTAAGTATGCTGCTACTATTGATGCCAGAGTGCAACAAATCAGTGATGGGTTGGCGGTACAGCAGATCCACTTCCCTGTCCTTTTCCCTAAGTCCCAATGGTGGCACCGTATAGTGGCTGCTTGGAGATGGGGTGGAGGGGGGCGGGGGAACCTGATGGCTAGTTCACCTTTAACCATTACTGCTGGCAGTAGTACTTCATCTCACTATCACAAGGGGCAAAATTGTGCCCTTATCTGGACTAGGATTTTTGTAAGAACAATTCACCTTTCTACTATGCTGTTCACTGAATAAAGACTTTGAACACATTCCCAGTCATGCATTTCATTCTGACAGTATGCTGTACTACATGCTGCAAACAGTTACTGAATTATAATTGATGTATTGTTCTTGAATAAATATTTTTATGTGCTCTTATAGTAACATAATTTTAGAGCACTATCATGTGTACACAAATAGCTAGCTCCATAAGAATTGTGGCTTTAATATCACAAAGATAAGTATAGATGAGGGAAGCTATTTGGTTCATCTAGCTCTTCCTTTCATAGAAGCCTACAATCATACTGTCACAGCATGTAACTGCTCTTCAATGACTCCAGAGTTTTTGGGCTGGATTTTGATACTGGGGCGGGTTGGGGTCGTGTCATCCGCATTTCGTGTTATCCACCCGACTGCAATTGGATGTGGGAGATTGATGCAATTTTCACCTAATTGGGCAATTGAGTTCCAGCATGTGGGAACCCATGAACCAATTAGTGGTTTCAGTCTGAAAGTCGCCTCTGATGATGTCATCATTGCTGCTGCATTGCAGGTCAGAGACTGCCTGGCCTTTGCTGTGAGAGGACCTGGATATATATATGTGTGTGAGAGAGAGAGAGAGAGAGAATTATTATTTTTTTTGCTCCACCACTCCCAGATGCCAGCCAGCCACTCACTGATAGTCAGCGCAGCCACTGATATTCAGCTATCCACATGTGCTCCCGCCAGGTTTCACAATCGTGTTTCAGAACAGGCGTGCTTCACGTAGAACAAGGGTTAAAATCACAAAGGCCTTTCAAAATGGCATTATAGAGCCAATTTAGTGCTTGTTAAGAGCCTTAACAGCCTATCCCGTCTCTTAAAGGCGGGACGCAGGCGGGACCAGCAGACACGATTTCATCAAAATTGCGTGGAGGCGGGATGGAGGCGGGCTTGTGCCCGCCCGCCACTTTTCGCAATTTTAACCCCCCACACGCCTCCAAACCCGCCTCCACGGGTCAATGAAAATCCAGCCCTTTGTATCCAACCAAAGAGAGGGGAGGACAGGAGGGTTTGAGAAGAATGAAATGTGTGATTCAGAGCCACCGGGGAGATTCTTAGGGGTAAAAATTCAGTTGGTTGCGCCTCCCGTTAGCGCCTTAAGAGGGCGCTAATGGGGCGCAAAGCCGCTAACGCCCGGGCGCAGCGATGTTTGCGCCGCTCGGGAACTTAACTTGACATTGTGCGGCGGCGCTAAAACTTACCGCTGCGACCACCTGCGCGCGCAGATTGTGACGTCATTCCATGGTGCAACGCCCTTGTGGCGCCCCGGAGCGGAAATTGAGTGGCGCCCCCTGCCTTACCGCCTGGCGCTTCCAACGACCAGAAGACTGGAACGCTATCAATCGCTGTGGGGCTAGGGGGGGCGCTATTTAAAGGGGGCCTCTTCCTGTCTTTTATTGTTGGTGGCATTTTTGAACTACGCATTCTGAGAGAGAGAGAGAGAGACTTCTGGAGAGATTCAACGTTGTGTGAAGGAGTTTTGGGTAGTGAGCAGCACTTTGCAGGTTCATTTTGATTTGCCATTCCTTGTATCGATTTAGCAGAGACTGTGGGAGCTGCACTCTGAGCTCTTTGCCTGGTACTCTCCATTGTTCTTTCCAGCACATTTGATGTGCAAGTCTCTCCAGGCCGAGATTCAAGGCTGCAATGAACAGGATGTGGATGGAAAGCAAGATTAACCATCCCCTTTAAGAACTGGCCCGTGCCATTGTGTGTGTGTTCCATTGCTGACTGACATTACATGAGCTTCGCCAGCGCTCTGAGTTAGCGCCTCACTGCTCGGCCTTTGCGCCTTAAGACAGGTGTGCAGCGCCTGCTTTAGCGCTCCACTCACCTCCCGGGGCGGTAAAAGTGAAGTTTCCAGTCAGTGCCGATAATTAGCGCCAGGCGCTAATATTTGCGTCCAGACGATATTTGCGCCCCAAATGGGGCGCGACCTAATTTCTACCCCTTAGTGCTGGATTTTGTCAATGGGGAGCTTTTGAAGGTGGGACTCCCACTTGTCGGGTTTTAGTCCTGCCTCCATCGACTTGTGGCCAACCCACGCTATTTTTCCTTGATTGACCTTGTTAAGTCCGCCCAGCGGGCTTAGCAGGCCAATTAAGGGAAAGCCGGTTACAGGTGACGTCAGTGAGTGATGTTTCATCTGTCAAGAGCTTTTGACAGATGAAATGTCAGCGTTTGAGAGCTCTGTGAAGCTGTCAAACATTGACAGTCTGTCCTCTAACTTCCGTCTGTCACTCAGACGGAGTTAGAGATCTCTCCTGAGCAGAAAGCAGAAGGCTGCAGCTTTTGACAGTTCAGCTTTCTGTGCCGGTGAGCTGAGGGACTCCCGAGACCTGAAAGTTGGAAGCCTGCAGGAAGAAGTAAAGGTAAGTAAAACTTATTAAAACACTTTATACACACCTCACACACTTACCTCTGCACACGTGCACCCATCACTCACCTGCACACCGGACATCTCGGCCCCTCTGACCTCTGCAGACCGATGGCCCGCCTCGCTGACCCTGGCGAGGTTCAGAGCCGTCGGGAAGCCCACACTTCAGGGCTCAAAATGGGGATTCTCAAAAAAACTGCCTGTTAACTACCTTGAGGAGACGGGACCCGGTGCGGATCAGGTACCCGCCTCCTGGGAAGATGGCACGGAGGTGGGTTGGGGGCGGGATGGGTACCCACCCCCAGATTCTGCCATTTTTCCAGCAGTCCCGCCTCCCCAGGGCTGGCAAAATCGCCCCCTATCTCTGGGAGTGGATTCTTATAAGAATGGTTCCATGCTGATATTAATAAGACTGCAGTATTATTACATTTGCCCGGATTTTGCGGTGGTAATGACGGTGAATCTATCAGCATTCGCCGTCATTACCCCTCTGAAACTGACTGTAACTTCAGGATTTAGCGCATGTGCAGATAAACGTGGCAATCCTGAAGTTGCGGTCAGTCATTCCCTGCTCCGCTGCAGGTTGCGCTGTGGAACTCCCCATAGCCGGTAATCAGTGAGATCAGTTGAAATGACGAAAACTTCCCCTTTTCCACTCTAATATCACTATAGACAGTGCTACAATCAAATTAAGGTTGAGAAAGCTAAAGTTTTCACCACAGAGATCGCGGGAATTTTGTGGGCTGCTTTCCTCGAGGTCAGCAGCAATTGCTGTCGCTTCACCGCTCACCGCAAATTCCCGGGCCATAGTATTTTACATAGGATTTACAGCACAGACTCGGGCCATTCAGCCCAACCAGTCCATGCCAGCGTTTATGCTCCACTCGAGCCTCCTTCCATCTTTCCTCATCTAACTATCAGCATAACCCTCTATTCCCTTCTCCCTCACATGCTTGTCTAGCCTCCCCTTAAATGCATCTATACTATTCACTTCAACCACTCCCTGTGGTAGCGAGTTCCACAGTCTCACCACTCTCTGGGTAAAAAAGTTTCTTCTGAATTCCCTATTTGATTTCTTGGTGACTATCTTATATTGATGGCCTCTAGTTATTCTCTTCCCCACAGGTGGAAACACTCTCTCTGTATCTACTCTATCAAAACCTTTCATGATTTTAAAGACCTCTATTAGGTCACCCCTCAGCCTTCTCTTTTTAAGAGAAAAGAGACCCAGCTTGTTCATCCTTTCCTGATAGGTATACCCTCGCATTTCTGATATCACCCTTGTAAATCTTCTGCACATTCTCCAGTGCCTCTATATCCTTTTTATAATATGGTGACCAGAATTGTACGCAGTACTCCAAGTGTGGTCTAACCAAGGTTCGATACAGGTTTAGCATAACTTCACTACTTTTCAATTCTATCCCTCTAGAAATAAACCCTAGTGCCTGGTTTGCCTTTTTTATGGCCTTGTTAACCTGTGTCGATACTTTTAGTGATTTGTGTATTTGTACTCCTAGATCGCTTTGTTCCTCTACCCCATTTAGATTCTTATTTTCCAAGTAATATGTGACCTCCCTATTTTTCTTACCAAATGTAATACCTCACATTTATCTGTGTTGAATTTAATTTGCCAATTATATGTCCATTCTGCAAGTTTATTAATGTCTTCTTGTAATTTGAAAGGAGGGAGAGAGAAAACGGGGAACTACAGACCTGTTAGCCTCACATCAGTAGTTGGGAAAATGCTGGAATCTATTATAAAGGATGCAATAACTGGGCACTTAGAAACTAATAGTAAGATTGGGCAGAGTCAACATGGATTTATGAAAGGGAAATCCTGTTTAACAAACCTATTGGAGTTCTTTGAGGATGTAACTAGTGGAGTAGACAAAGGGGAATCGGTAGATGTGGTGTATTTGGATTTTCAGAAGGCCTTCGATAAGGTCCCACACAAGAGGTTGGTGAACAAAATTAGGGCACATGGAATTGGAGGTAATATACTAGCATGGATTGAGAATTGGTTAACAGACAGAAAACAAAGAGTAGGGATAAACGGGTCTTTTTCAGGATGGCAGGCTGTGACTAGTGGGGTACCGCAAGGATCGGTGCTTGGGCCCCAGCTATTCACAATCTATATCAATGATTTGGATGAGGGAACTAAATGTAACATTTCCAAATTTGCTGATGATACAAAGCTAGGTGGCAGTGTCAGTTTTGAAGAGGATCTCGACAGGCTCAGTGAGTGGGCGAGAACATGGCAGATGGACTATAATGTGGATAAATGTGAAGTTATCCACTTTGGTAGAAAAAACAGAAAGGCAGAGTATTTCCTAAATGGTGAAAGATTGGGGATTGCAGATACTCAAAGGGACCTGGATGTCCTTGTACATGAGTCACTGAAAGTGAATGTGCAGGTGCAGCAAGCCATTCGGAAGGCAAATGGTATGCTGGCCTTCATTACAAGAGGATTTGAGTACAGGAGTAAAGAAGTCTTACTCCAATTATATAGGGCCTTGGTGAGACCACACCTGGAGTACTGTGTACAATTTTGGTCTCCTTACCTAAGGAAGGATAGACTTGCCATGGAGGGAGTGCAACGAAGATTCACAAGATTGATTTCTGGGATAGTGGGACTGTCGTATGAGAAGAGATTGAGCAAACTAGGCCTGTATTCTCTTGAATTCAGAAGAATGAGAGGGGATCTCATTGAAGCATACAAAATTATTACAGGGCTTGATAGGGTGGATGCTGGGAGAATGTTTCCCTTGGCTGGGGAGTCTAGAACCAGGGGCCACAGCCTCAGGATAAAGGGTAGGCCATTCAGGACTGAGATGAGAAGACATTTCTTCACACAGAGGGTGGTGAATTTTTGGAATTCTCTACCCCAGAGGGCTGTGGAGGCTCAGTCTTTGGGTATATTCAAAACAGAAGTCGATAGATTTCTGACTAGTAAGGGCATCAAGGGATATGGCGATAGGGCCGGTGAATGGAGTTGAGGCAGAAGATCAGCCATGATCTCACTGAATGGCGGAGCAGGCTCGAAGGGCCGAATGGCCTACTCCTGCTCCTATTTCTTATGTTCTTATGTTGCAGTCCTCCTCAGTATTGACTATCCCCCCCAATTTGGTGTTGTCCGCAAATTTAGAAATTGTGTTTTAAATTCCAAAGTCTAAATCGTTAATATAAATTGTGAACAACAGTGATCCCAGCACTAATCCTTGTGGAACACCCCTTCCCACCTTTCTGAATAGCTACCCTTTACCCCTACTCTCTGCTTTCTGTCTTGAAGCCAGCCAGCTATCAATTCTGCTAGTTGTCCCCTGGCTCCGCATTCTCTGACTTTATTCATTAGTCTATTATGTGGTACCTTATCAAAGGCCTTTTGAAAATCTAGATCAATTACATCTACTGCATTACCCTTGTCTACCCTCTCTGTTACCTCTTCAAAAAATTCAATTAGGTTGGTTAAGTTGAAATCCAAGCTGACTATTTATTATTATATGTTTGGTTTCTAGATGTTCTTCCATTTTCTGCTTTAGTAGGGAATCCATTATTTTCCATTAATTTTCCTACCACCGATGTTAAGCTGACTGGTCTATAGTTCCCTGGACATGTTCTATCTCCCTTCTTAAATATAGGTATTACATCAGCTATCTGCCAGTTCTCTGGCACTACACCTTTTTTTAACGAATTACTAAATATGTGTAGTAATGCCTCTGCTATCTCTTCCCTAGATTCTTTTAAAATGCGCAGATGTAATCTTCTTTGAGTTTCATTAGTTTAGTTCATATATCTCCTCGTTTTATTTTAAATACAGTTATCTCATTACTAATCGCATCATCTGATGCCATCTCCACCTGTTCTATCTCCTGGTAAATACGGAATCAAAGTAATTATTTAATATCTCTGCCATCTCTCTATCGTTGCCTGTGGTATTATCCTGTCCATCCCTCAGTGGCCCTATTCCCATCCCAACCTTCCTTTTTTAAATTTCTGTGCCTGTAAAATATTTTACTATTTTGTTTTATGTTCCTTGATAATTTAATTTTATAGTTCCGCTTTTCCTTCCTAATTGTTTTTTTTACTTCTCTCCTAATCTCTTCGTATTCTCTCTTGTCATGCTCTCCCTTGCTGCCCATGTACGCCTCTTTACTTACCCTCAATTTTCCCCTTATGGCTTTATTCATCCATGGTGTCTCATTAGTGTTTAGCTTGTTTTTGTTTTTTAACTGAATATATTTTTCCTGGACTCTGTTGAACACCGTTTTAAATGTTTCCCATTGCTGTTCTACATCATTGTTTGCCAATATTGTTGCCCATTTTATTTTCCCAAGTTCTATTCTCAGCCCCTCAAAATCAGCTTTTCTCCAATCTATTACCCTGGCCTTTGTCATACTTATGTCTTTCTCAATTATTATCTTAAAGCGTGTTATATTATGGTCACTATTGCCTAGATGTTCCCCTACTTTTACTTCTCTTATCTGCTCTGGTTCATTCCCCATTACCAGATCTAATAGTGAATCCTCCCTTGTTGGGCTTTTTACATACTGGGTTAGAAAGGAGTCCTGTACACGTTGTAGGAACTCCATTCCCTTATCCCCTTTACCTACCTCTTCTGTCCAATTAATATTGGGGTAGTTGAAATCTTCCATGATTATTAGAAACATAGAATCTAGGAGCAGGAGTAGGCCATTCGGCCCGTCGAGCCTGCTCCGCCATTCAATACGATCATGGCTGATCATCCAAATCCAGTACCCTGTCCCTGCTTTAATCCCCACCGTACACATATCCCACCCTACCCCCGTAACCCCACGTATTTAATTCCCCCTAACATATCCCATCCTATCCCCATAACCCCACATATTTAATCCCCCCTAACACTAAGGGTCAATTTATCATAGCCAAATCAACCTAACCCACACATTTTTGGACTGTGGGAGGAAACCGTAGCACCCGGAGGAAACCCACGCAGACACGGGGAGAATGTGCAAACTCCACACAGACAGTCACCCGAGGTCAGATTCGAACCCGGGTCTCTGGCGCTGTGAGGCACCAGTGCTAACCACTATGCCACCGTATTATTCTATGTCTTTTACTCATTTACTCATTTCCTTAATTTGTTTGCATATATCTTCCTCCACCTCTCTTCCACTATTAGGTGGTCTGTAGACTTCCCCTATTAGTGTGATTGATCCTTTATTATCTTTTATCGTTATCCACATGGATTCTATTTCTGTTTTGCTGATAGCTGTGTCACTTTTTTCTACTGCCATTAGGTTATCCCTAATAAGTACAGCTACTCCACCTCCCCCTTTTTCCCTCTCTATCTTTTCTAAATACTTTATACCCTGCAATGTTTAATCCCCAGTCCTGAGTTTTCTGTAGCCATGTCTCAGTAATTCCGACTATGTCTGGTTCCTCACAATGCATGATTGCCTCCAGCTCCCCTGTTTTATTATGGACACTGTGCGCATTGCTGTACAGACAGTTGAACTCATTTTTAATAGCAGTTCCTTTCACTTTATTTTTAACCATCTTTTTACACCCCTGTTCTAATACTCTATTTATTCCCTGGCCATCAATGTCCTTCATTACTTTACTCGTTCTTATGCTCTCCTTTCCTGTTTTGTCTGTATTTATGCTGGTTTCTTTTCTTGTAGATCCCTCCCCCCGTCTTACTAGTTTAAAGCCTTTGCCACCTCCCTATTTACTCTTTCCGCTAGGACACCGGTCCCATCCCGGTTCAGGTGGAACCCATCCCATCGGTACAGCTCCTTCCTGTCCCAGTACTGGTGTCAGTGTCCCATGAAAAGGAACCCCTCTTTCCCACACCAGCCCTTTAACCAAGTGTTAATTCTCCTGATCTGACTGCTTCTATGCTAGTTTGCTCGTGACTCGGGCAATAATCCAGAGATTATTACCCTCGAGGTCCTGCTTTTTAATTTAGCTCCTAACTCCTGATACTCCTTCAGCAAAACCTCCTCCCTGTTCCTACCTATGTCATTTGTTCCGATATGGCCCACAACAACTGGATTTACCCCCTCTCTTTTTGCAGCACAGAAATAGGCCATTCGGCCCAAAAGGTCTATGCGGTGTTTATGTTCCACACAAGCCTCCTCTCACCTTACATCATCTCACCCTATCAACATATTCTTCTATTCCTGTCTCCCTCAAGTACTTATCTAGCTTCTCCTTAAATGCACCTATGCTATTCGCCTCAACTACTTATTTTGGTAGCGAGTTCCACATTCTGAACACTCTCTGGATAAAGAGAGTAAAATGCCTTTGCTGTAAGAGGAATGTAGTTTCTCAGGACTATGCCACTGGTTGATGCTTTCTCCAGATATTGTCATATTCATAAAGCAAAGATGCACTTATTGTAATTACAAAGATTATGTTTCGATCTACAACAAGGCGCACAAATATGAGATGATTAATTACGTGATCAGCTACTTATTGGTCTCTGACACCCGCAGTGAATTACAGATCAATATCAATAGCATGTTGTTAAACCGTTGATGTGTTTTAGAAACATAGAAACATAGAATCTAGGAGCAGGAGTAGGCCATTCGGCCCGTCGATACGATCATGGCTGATCATCCAAATCCAGTACCCTGTCCCTGCTTTAATCCCCACAGTACACATATCCCACCCTACCCCCATAACCCCACGTATTTAATTCCCCCTAACATATCCCATCCTATCCCCATAACCCCACATATTTAATCCCCCCTAACACTAAGGGTCAATTTATCATAGCCAAATCAACCTAACCCACACATTTTTGGACTGTGGGAGGAAACCGGAGCACCCGGAGGAAACCCATGCAGACACGGGGAGAATGTGCAAACTCCACACAGACAGTCACCCGAGGTCAGATTCGAACCCGGGTCTCTGGCGCTGTGAGGCACCAGTGCTAACCACTATGCCACCGTGTTTTAAATGTATTGGCATTTAACGTTGAGTGAGGCAACAGTTTTATGAATTTTACTTGTTTTTTTCCCCTATTTTCTCCTTTCTGAAAAGTGTTAACTCTCGAGGGTAAATTTTCTGATTTTCATTTTCAGCTCCGCAACAAAATGGCATGATTCCCCAATATGCACTGCCATTGGGCGAGGTTCCATGCTGGCAGTGCGCAATCGGAAAATTAACCCTTTGGTATCTGCTTACACAGGCACTGGCAGTCCTCTGGTGCCTCACCCAAGTGGCCATGTGTGTGCCTACACAATTGAGCCCCGAGTTGCCTTGGATTACCAGTGAAATCGGGATGGGCAGGGATAAGTGAGGGCGGGAAATGGGACAGTACATGCTAAGGCTGAGTCTCTGCTCCAAAGAAATTGATGCTGGTATTTCTTGTGAGGTTTGGGGGAGGAACCAGGGTGGGCAGCAATTGCATCTGCCCCTTTGCAGCCTGACAGCGAAAGGAGACGGGACCAATGAGATGGTGCCACCCACTGGAATTCCCACTAGTCCTGCCTCTGGCACCCCCATGAACTGTACACCTAAGAGGGGCAGGAACAGAGGTCCTTCCTTGGTCAGAAGTAAAGCCTACAAGACTGTTCCAGGCTGACTTCATGACTGGAATACTGAAAAAGTGTATGTCTGGCCCCAGTGAAATCAGCCTTCCTGTAGAGGGACTGATTTAAAATTTTGTAAAAAATTTTCCAGCAGGACTAGTCGGCTCGGCAGATGAGTGACCATCCAGTGCAGCATTTCCTTCACCTCCACACTTACCGGGCGCCCCAACAATTGCAATGCTGGCATGGGTGGCAGCCAAAAGAAATGTGAATTGCTTGAGCCCAGAAATTGAGGTGCCAGATGGGAAGGTCACCGGCAGTCGAACTCCTGTTCCGCCATAGCTGTAGGTTGTTGGGGGGGTCTGAGTGTTGACAGGATATTCAACCATGGTTGGCTGGGCGGGGGAGGGGGGGGGGCATTATAACCGAGCCTGATTCTGTCCTCACCCAACATCTGCCCAGGCACACTTTCACAGGGGGTTACTGGATAGCAATCAGGACAGATTTTCTTTCTCTTTCTTTAACCAAGGTCACTGAGGCAAATTATGGTGCCCTACTGCAGCTTTGGGCGAGATCAATGAACTCTGCATAGACCTGGGATGAGGTTGGGGATAATTTCTGCCGATTCTCCTGATCACCCGCCATAACGTCGGTGGAAGATCGATCCTGAAAAAATGGCGTAAATGTCTATTTACGCCTTTTCTCTGGGGTTTTTGCTGATTTTTTGTCAAAATTATGACAGTGATCAGGAGAACCGTGTGGAAAATTTCCCTCGCTATGTTTAATCAATTTTTTAAATGAATGTGGTACTAAGCCATGTAGATAAGCAAGGTCCCCGTGATCAATTCCTTGACTTCTACATAGACTGCTTTACCCCTGGGTTAGGGAAGGGAAAATCGACAAGGATTCCCACTCCTGAGTAATATCTACTTACGCATTGTGGAAGGTGTGCATATATGGATAGTGGATATGGACATGATCATGCTCAGCTACAGTGGTTCCACAGGGTTCAACGCCTATTGTCAAGACTCACAGATGAGGGTAAATTCACCAATGACATGTTCCAGCAGAGAGCCACACTCAAAAGAAGTGCAGGTCAGAGAATTAGTGTTGTTGCCTGATCTGCGACCTTTGCTTCATTTTTAGCCTGGCTCCCCATTGGCAGAGCAGAATTGGTGAATTTGTCCTATGAAGAACGGTGAGACACTGAAGCATTGTTGGCCTCAATGGATTGTACTCCAGTATAAATCAGCACCTTCAGGGGAGGAGGGGGAATATTGGATTAAGAAAGAATCAGATTGTGACCTGTCAGATGCTGGACCTGATTTCAAGTCCCGGCCTTGACCAGTTTTCAAGTTCTGTTATCCTTGAAGGCGATTTGACAGCTTATCTTGTGATATTTGAGGTTTCCATCCCTGGCAGAGGGAAAAGAAAAAAATAAATATCTGTTGCTGGTTGATATTATGTGGTATTATCCAACTACAAAGGCTTAGGCCAGCATACATTCTGAGGTAACTGAGATAAATAACCTACTGTGCATCAGATGAAACAGTGATTTCAAACATAGGTTTTCAAACTAGCTAGTCCACAAGGGATTATCATATTTCAGTCCATCTGTCATACCATATACCATGATCAGTCCCTTTAGAATTTTGTATTCCATTTCTTTCTGTATTTTTTAAAATCTTACTAGCACATTACTTCTGTTGCTGTATACTAATAAAACACTTTCTCTGCAATGATAACACAGCTTACCTTTGGGTAGCTGACACAGTGTTTTAGAAATGAGGGGCTCCTGGGTATTGGGGAGTTCTCAGACAGAATGTTTTGAAACCAGTAACTTAAAAGAAAGAAAGTATTATGAAAAATAAATAAAAGTATCTTAGCCCCCCAGGTCTGATACTGGCTTCAAAATACATTTTCCTGAACCGTACACTTGTGTCAGCAAAGAGCAGATAACAGGCTGCTGGAAGAAACCAGCAATAACTCTTCAGAAAGATTGTGGTACAGAGACATCATCTGCATACTGACTGGGAAGGCCCAAAGTTCAAACCCATCTGCTCCATGCTGAGTTATCTGATGAGAGTAGGACTGATACTTTAGATTTAGGGAAAAATTCATGCTTGGCTCATGTTCCAGATCGTTAACCAGGAACTCCTGCTGAAAAGTGGGCGTGTGTGAACTTTAAGTGAAGACAGGATTCAACTTTCCCTGTGATTCCTCTATGATTGAATAGCCTGTTGACACTCATTAAATGGGCTCACAGATAAAGAATAGTCATTTGGGTGAGGTACAGGATGGCAGATGGCACTCATACAACTGTACTCCAGTAATAATGGAATTATTCCCTAGCATCTATGGAACCGTACTCCAACACACATGGAACCATAGCCAGTGCCTACGGAACTATACCACAACTCCCATGGAAATATGCCTTGTCACCCATGGCACCATACCCAACACCGATGGAACTGTATCTCGGCATCTGTGGAACCAGATCAAAGAATCCATAGTACCCTATCCCAGCATTCATGGACTGTACCCCAGTGCAAATTAATGCTTTCAAAAGAGGAAGGGAGAAATGAGGGGAAAATCTGGGTGGAAATCATGAAAAACGACGGGAATATCCTCGGGGGTTCTTCCAATCGACTGTCGTAACTTCGGTGGAAACCCCGGATTGATGCATAACCGGGGTTTCCGCTGATCCAGTGTCATAGTTACGGCAGTCGATTGGGAGGACACCCAAGGAAATTACTGGTGAAAGTTTTTAAAAAAACTTCAGCATCATATTACTTATTTGGAAATAAAACTGAAATCCTTTTGTTCAACCAAGTTAATTTAGTGAAAAAAATTGAAAATAAAAGCTATTAACAGAGCTGATCAGTCCATTATTAACCTTATGAAACACGCACAGCACACAGGACTAGGATGAAAGGTGACTCACTGATATTTGTATCTACAGTGTAATTAATAAACCCCAAATTTCAATAATTTAATTTCCTGTAAAATTTGGTAATATCTCCTTATGTGGCTCGGTGTCAAATTTTGTTTGATAACGCCTCTGTGAAGCGCCTTGGGATGATTTACTATATTAAAGGCGCTATATAAATGTAAGTTGTTGTTATATAGGAGTGGCGATGGGCTTCACACCTCACATTAGGAGAGCAAACTATCCCATTGTCTAAGATGACATCATCATCTTTCATAAATATATTTAATTTCTTTGACATTCCTAGATTTGAACAATACAGTGTCTGTGCCAGGCTATGACTACATTATTTACAGATATTTAAAGTAAAATATTTGTGTTCTTTATATTGGCAGCAACACAGATGGAAAGTCCTGCACTTTTAGATTCTCCTGTTTAGCAGTGCATTAAGCATTTTGCATTCCCTATAAACATTAATTGGCTTATTTAACGTTCCTCCAATATACTTTTGCAATGCTGCATTTCCGCTGTTGGGGAATTGGTCTAACATAACATAGGAAGTTTAATAATGGTGTCATTTCCTTCCAGGTCATGGTATATGAAAAGAAACGTAAAAACAGAGGAAAATGGCACAAAGGCTGTTAAGAATATCTGACCTTTTGGCCAGAGGCCTGTGAATGAATTAATTAATTTCCTTCTATCTTATTTATGTAAAAGTCTTGAGAGGATTTATCACACTCCAGGTGCCACACTTCAAAAAAATTTAAAAAAGAGAGAAAGGTTTGCAATTGTTTCTGACCTAGAAGGGAAACTTATAAACACCTGGCATTCTGAAAACTTCCCTCAGCAAAGAGCAAATAAACTCTGATTGACTTCAGAAACTATTCAGGGCACTTCCCCACAGGAAGTACCTCGGCAGGAACTTTAAAGAGACAGAACAGATTGGTAACTGAATGTTAAGACTGTGGTCCAGGGCCCAGACAACCCAGGGGGAAAGGTCACAGGAGATCAGCTGGTATTTAATTGAAATGGCAGACTTGCACTTTTTTTACACCGTTCTCAGATGGGAAATCTGAGGTGGCGTAGGCTCCAAAAATGTATATAGGCTCCAAGTTAATACCACTCGCCCCTTCTATAGGATTATGTGATGAACTCATTTGGAAGATATAGCACTTGATTTGTGTGCCATAAATTAATGTTCATACTGGCTACTGTGACAATATTTCAATTTACCATTGGCACAACAGAGATAAACTCTTTGCTGCTTCACCTACCCCGAGATAGAAAGAATCATTACAGCTGATATGCTGTGACTTTGGACATAACAGCTGCTCTTTATGGGTTCCTCAGTTACAAGAAAGCATATCAAACACTGTGGGGGGGAATTTTTCAGGGCGTCAGTGGACATGTTTTGTGGTGAGTCGGGTGGGAAAACCCGCCGCCACACGCCTTTTCCAGATGTCGGGTCAGTCAGCGCTGAGTAGACCCGACACGCAGCGGCGGGGGAGGCAATTGAAATCATTATGACCTTGTTAACAGCCCAATAAAAAGTATTTTGAGCTCACCTTTATATTTTACGAGGTCGTCCATGGGGTCCACGCTGCTCGGGGATCACGTCAGGTAAGCAGGTCGGGAGTTGTATGATCATCGAATCATCTCATTACTTGGCAGCTGCAAATGTACTATAAAAGCTCCCATCTCACAGCTGTTCACTTTCCAAGCTCAGAAGCTGTTGTGTACTGCAGTTGGAAGACAGATTGAGCTTTATGCAGGTTGCAAGTGTTTGGAGTAAACTCTGTATCCAGTGTCACCTCATTGGAACAACCTCTCTCAGCATTGACAGATCGCTTCTGCCATCTCAAGTTAATCCGCCATCTATTACATCAGCATCGGTGCCCTTGAAACTATCTCACCTTGGTCCTCAGAGTCCCACCACAATCAGCCCCAACACCAGCAGCACCAGGCACACCTGCAACACCAACAACCACATCAACCTTCTCCGCAATCAACTGATGCTGCACAGGACACACGATATCAGCACCTGACCACATTGCTGCCAAGGATGGCCTCACCATGGCCAGATTTACTTCACTTGACGCTGTACACCCTGGCTGCCACATGATCTGCTACGTTGGCACCACCCCACACCAACATCCTAAAGCATACCTACAATGCCCAAGCCATTCCTTTCACACTCATCACCATTGCGGGGGGTACCGTTATGTCTCACCATTCACTGCAACTCACGAATCCACTTCCAAAGGTAAACACAGATCTGTTCAAGAACGCAAAGTGTTGAAAGTAAACGTTTCAATGTTTGACGCCACATTAACAGAAACTTTACATGAACATTGCATAAAACACCCAAGTGCCTACCCTTGTGTGTTGTTAGTTGGTATGATTGGACTAGGATGAGGGTGAGTGTGAGTGGTGGCTAGTTAGATGGTGATAATGTAGATAGAGAGGGATGGGTGGAGGTGCAAGGTAAGTTGGTGTGAGTAAGGATGTGCAGGAGTAGGGTAGGGAAGGCAGAGTGATGGGGATGTGATGAGTGGCACAGCAGGATGAGGTTGAGTGTGGCTTTGCAGTAACGTTTCGTGATCTACTGAGATCATTGAAAGGTTTGCGCCACTGCAGCCTGGACCTCCTGACGACATCCCTGCTTGTGTCCTCCTGTGCAATGTGCAACCAGGCTGTGTTGATTTCCTGGGGAGGTGTCTTCCGCCCATTGGAAGGGAAGAGAACCTCCCTGCATGCTGTGACTCCCTCCATAAGCATATGGAAGGAGTCATGGGAGAGCCTGGCTGCAGCCGTGCACCTCTGTGCAGTGCTCGTCAGTGTTTGCAGCACCTCAATGTTGTAGAACACTGACAGCACAACTGTCAAAATCAATTTGTGCATGGTCCCTTTAAGGAAACTGGCTGATGACACGTCATCAAATGACGTCATCAGACCCGCTTCCTTCAATTGGCTGGCAAACGCGATGGGCGGGCTTAACAAGCCCTATCGGGGAAAGTTATGTCAGAGGCTGGGATGAAGGCAGCAGTGAGGCCGGGACCCACCACCGACATTGCCCGCCACGGACCCGCCGAGGTTGGGGAAATCGCGGCCTTAAGGTTTCCCTGATATGAGCATTATTAATATTGCACAGCACAATTTCAATACTGAAAGGACCTTTGTTATAAACATTGGGTGGTTTCTTTCTCAGGGCTCTGAGGTTGGTGTAAAGGAACTGCCCAGAGGGGCACCTAGCTATATTGATTGGAATGGTCCTGGGTTTGATACCTGGTCAAGGCTGAGACAGTTGTAGCAGTGTGGGGACACTACAGAGTTAGTTACAGCACACTGACCTAGGGAGAAGTAAACTTCACGAGGTTCCTACTCCTGTTTGCTATCCAGTGACCTATGCTGTAAATACACGTGTGGGCGCTGGCTGAGGACAGGTCTGATCTTGGTTGTGATGGCTCACAGTGACTGGATAATCTGTTGATGCTCACTGTCAAGGCTCATACAGTAAGAATGACTTGAACAAGGGACCAGTGGGGTCACAGTATCGAGCCCCGGCATGTGCCAGTACTTTCAGAAGCTGTGAGGAGCAGAGATGAAAAACGTCAGGGCCCCGAATTTCATCGGCCCTTCTGGCGTACTTCTGCCATGCGTCAGATGGAGGTGCATCGGAAGGCCCAAGCAGCGGGCTGGGACTTAGATCCATCAGGTCACGGCCAATTCTGGCAGTTTCCAAAGGTCCTTGTTTAGGTGGGACTTCTTTCTGCCCCAAACAAGGTCACCCGTGTCAGCGGCGCCGTGGAGGGGATTCACCGCCAGGAAATTCCTTGGCGACGGCCTGGGCTCTGCCGACAGGACAGTATGCCGAGTGAGAAGAAGCATATCGGCTTGCTGGCTGGCAGAAGTAGAACCCAACTAGGAGTGCAGGCCTGGGACATGGCCTTGACCATTGAAGAATTGGGGTAGATTTTTTTTCAGCCATTGCGGGCTAACCTTTGCCCTCTTCTGAGCTGGTGGTGTTGGCGGGGAGGCAGGTGGCTGGTCATCGCCATATTTCCTGCCACTCTTATGGCGAGTGTCCGAGGTGCATTCATAGTGGCATGAGCACCTGCCATTGGTATTGTTGAGAGAACCTCCACGCCCCAGAGAGTTAGGCAGGGTCAGTGGCCAAGGTTCTCAGTATGCACACCATGGCACTTACACCCGCATGTTAGACCCACAGATCTTTGGCCCCGAGGAAACTATAGACGAGAGAAGAGCAGTGATTGGAGCCACCAGCGGAGAGTTCCTGTTGGGTCCTGGGAGCTGCCTCTTAATGGAAGGATTCCATTCTGAAACCAATAAGAGGGTAGATCATACTGTGCAATATTAGTAACACATGCACATAGTTTAAATGGGGTAGCATTTTCCTTAAAATAGTTTTATATAAACACGTTAAAGTTATCACTAATATTGCACAGTTGTAGTAAAAGGGCCTTTATTGCAACAAGAATGCGATTTGTTCCTAGAGACTGTAAGGTTCATTGATCACAGCACCTTCAAGCCAGGAGGGAGAACATCTTTAAAAATTCAAAACCTGGAAAAGGATGACTTTGCTTTGATACACCGCTTGCTCCTACTTTTTCTGTGGTTCCTAGAGGCAGTGTTATGAGCAAATCCTACTTTACTGAAGAAGTGGCAGATCTGTGCTTCCAAAACTGGAGTGTTGGACAATTGACCACAAAACCTCAGTTTGAGTCCCCACTTACATCACACTTACATCTTATGCTGCCTCCCCTAGTCAGCAGTACTTATTAGTGCTATTTTAAGAGTGGGAGGGAGGGAAGCTGCCTGGGGAAGGGTGAATGCCTACACTATTAAACAGGTAGTTCAACCAGAAAAACTGTTGAGAACTTCTGTGGTAATGTCGTTGGCTGGGCAGTGCTCCCTTACCAACTAAGTAGGACTGCTGGATGGAAGGGTAGGTTTCAGTGTTTGCTTATAGCTTGTTTATATTTTACAGAACCACTTCAAATGGACATGTTTCTGTATATATCGGCTTCTAGTGGGTTCTACTTCTGCCAGCCAGCAAGCCGATATGCTTCTTCTCACTCGGCATACTGTCCTGTCGGCAGAGCCCAGGCCGTCGCCAAGGAATTTCCTGGCGGTGAATCCCCTCCACGGCGCCGCTGACACGGGTGACCTTGTTTGGGGCAGAAAGAAGTTCCACCTAAACAAGGACCTTTGGAAACTGCCAGAATTGGCCGGGACCTGACAGATCTAAGTCCCAGCCCACTGCTTGGGCCTTCCGGTGCTCCGCCGTGATAGTCCTAAATCAAATAGTTCACAAGCACTAACTTTAAGCTTCAATGTGTAGATTAGCTAGTAGGGCATTTGCATTTCAAGGTGGATTCCAGATCATTGGTGACAACACAAAAGCAACTGCACATGTACAGTCTTTTAGGGGTTGTAGACCTTCCCTGAAGGTCATTTCATATGTCACTTTGGCTCAGCTGGTAGCTGAGTCATTAGGTTCTTGGTTCAATCTCAGTGGACTTGAGCACATAACTTAAGCTGACATTTAGGAAATGTTGCATTGTTGGTGGTTCTGCCTTTCAAGAGAGATAGTAAACTGAAGCCTTGTACATGTAAAAGATCTCATTGCACTATTTGAAGAAGTGCAAGGAGTTTGATCAGTGCCCTGGTCAATATTCTTCCCGCAACCAACACCACCAAAACAGACTAACAGGCCATTTATCGCGTTTGCTGTTTGTGGAATCTTGCTGTGCACAAATTGGCTGCCATGCTTCCCTAAAAAACCCATTGACACATTAGACCCCCTGTAACCCCACCTCATTGTCTCAGTTGTATCTTGCTATGTCTTTGATGTGGTGCCTTCCTGGCTGACCTAATTGCTTATCTGCCGAGGTGTGACAAAAGGCAGTCAGGAGGATTAAATGTAGTCGTCTGCCATTGTAAGTTACACATGCATTGTTCTCTATCTATATATGCTTTGTCGATTTTGTATTTCTTCACTTCACCTGACGAAGGAGCAGCCGCTCCGAAAGATTGTGATTTCAAATAAAACTGTTGGACTATAACCTGGTGTTGTGCGACTTCTCACTTTTGCCCCTAAAAAACCACAGTGACTACGCTGTAAAATTAGTTCATTGGCTGTGAAGTGCTCTGAGATGTCCTGCATATGTAAAAGGTCTATTTAAATGCAAATTCTTGTTTTCTTTACATGTCATTGCTAGCCTGTATGGATCAATTGAACACACAGGCCACCCGTGGCCAGGACAATGATGTTTGATGTTGGAATAACACTCATAGTTCCTTGCTCTACTAGCTTACCTACACATAGAAGCTTACAGTTAGTGCTTCTGAACTATTTGATTTAGGACTATCACGGTGGAGTGTTATCCTCACCCTGCAAATACGCGTGAGTGCTTGCAGTGGGCGCACATACATACAGAATAGTGCACAGGAACGGGAACAATGGCCAATTTACCATTAGCATTTTTAATTGAATTTTTTACATTTTTGTGGCTAACAGTTATATCAAATAAGCCTGTTTTGCCTCAAGCACTTGACAAACATGATTTAATGCCCAGTCTGCACCCCTGATACTATAGTTCAAACAGCTCTCCCTTACCGCAGCTCAGAACTCATCAAAGCTGAATGCCATCATTGATGCTGTAAAGAGAAAGAATGTTTTTCTGCCCAGACAGAAACTGTGCACACGAAGAGTTTACAGCTGCTGGAATTAAAAGTTTTTGGGACACAATTTTAGCGATTGTGAGATCACTGGGATCATACACATCAGTGCCCTCGAGGGCTGACTGTCGGGGTTTAAGGAGTCAGTAGGAAGGCACATAATTAACATGGGGCAGACGGGTGCGAATGCCACTATGGGGGTATCTCTGGTACCCGCCTGCTCCATGTTGCGGGAAACTCTTGCTCAGCCACCCCCCCAACCCCCGCTCCCCCCCCCAATCTCAGCCCATGTTTCCCTTGGCGGCCATGTGGAGGCTGGTCCTGCCTGAGCCACTGGAGCAGGAACTCTTGGATAGGAAGTCCCTACCTCTGGCTCCACACCCACCCGCCCCCATAACATTTTCCTTGTAAGGAATAGGCAGAGTTTCTGCCTCCTACAAGACAAGTTGGAAACTCCTAGAAAACTTGGGTAAAGAATTGAAGCGTGTCGGGAAGCCGGCTCCAACCCGCTGACTTCTGGGTTTTACTGAGGCGGGACAAGGGGCGGGCAGCCAACCCACTCCCAGGAGGCGGGCTGGCATTTTAAATATACTAATGAGGCTGAAAGCCTCGGATTTAGCCTGCTTTGCAGGTTTTACTGTGGCCGGCCGGGTATCTCGGGCCTCAGGAAACCCGGCAGCTGCAGCGAGGCAAGGTCAGGCTCAGGGAGCACTCCTGGTGAACCAGGAGGAACAGGAGTGTTTCTTCCTGACCCCCCAAGCCTCCCCCATCAAACTCCACCCCCCGGGATCGGACTCCCCCAACGGGATCAGGGATTGGACCCCGCTTGGGATTGGACCCCCCTTGGGATCGGAACCCCCCATCCCCGGGGTCTGGTTTCGGACCCCCCTTGGGATCAGACCACCCTCTCCCCCCTAGATTCGGGGATTGGACCTACCTGGTGCTGCGGCCTCCTCCGTAGTGTTCCCCGCTCGACTGGAAGTCAAGCTTGTCAATCAGGCTGACCTCCGGGTGGGGAACCTGTCACTGACAGAAGACTCCTGGGTTACCCGCGCCCTACTGGAACTCCCCACCCACCCCACTCCCGGCATGTTGGGAAGTAAAAATTCCCCCCCGCCCCCGTGGTTCCTGGGGAAGGGGGGATCTGCATGTCTCTTACCAGAGTTACAGCAGGAAACTGGCGGAGCCCCCAGGCAATATTTGCACCACTGTCTAGAAAGAACGTGACGGAGTTATAATATCTTTTACACTTTGCTTCGTAAAAAATACTCGCTTAACCTGTAATCTGCGAAGGGCATGACAGTACCTTTGTTGGCCGGTATATGTTAGTTAATACCTACGTTACCCCACACATATGTTTGCCAGCATCTACGTTAGCCGGTGTCTATGTTAGCCGGTACCTACGTTAGCCGGTGCCTATGTTAGCCGGTGCCTACGTTAGCCGGTGCCTACATTTGCCGGTACCTACGTTAGCCGGTGCCTACGTTAGCCACTCTCTACGTTAGCCGGTGCCTACGTTAGCCGGTACTTACGTTAGCCGGTGCCTACGTTAGCCGGTACTTACGTTAGCCGGTACCTACGTTAGCCGGTACTTACGTTAGCCGGTGCCTACGATAGCCGGTACTTACGTTAGCCGGTGCCTACGTTAGCCGGTACCTACGTTAGCTGGTACTTACGTTAGCCGGTGCCTACGTTAGCCACTCTCTACGTTAGCCGGTAGCTACGTTAGCCGGTGCCTATGTTAGCCAGTGCCTACATTAGCCGGTAGCTATGTTAGCCGGTGCCTACGTTAGCCACTCTCTACGTTAGCCGGTAGCTACATTAGCCGGTGCCTATGTTAGCCAGTGCCTACATTAGCCGGTACCTACGTTAGCCGGTGCCTACGTTAGCCACTCTCTACGTTAGCCGGTAGCTACGTTAGCCGGTGCCTACATTAGCCACTCTCTACGTTAGCCGGTAGCTACGTTAGCCGGTGCCTATGTTAGCCAGTGCCTACATTAGCCGGTACCTACGTTAGCCGGTGCCTACGTTAGCCACTCTCTACGTTAGCCGGTAGCTACGTTAGCCGGTGCCTATGTTAGCCAGTGCCTACATTAGCCGGTACCTACATTAGCCGGTGCCTACGTTAGCCGGTACCTACGTTAGCCGGTACCTACGTTAGCCACTCTCTACGTTAGCCGGTAGCTACATTAGCCGGTGCCTACGTTAGCCGGTGCCTAAATACGTTAGCCGGTGCCTACGTTAGCCGGTGCCTACGTTAGCTGGTACCTACATTAGCCGGTGCCTAAATTAGCCGGTGCCTACGTTAGCCGGTGCCTACGTTAGCCGGTGCCTACGTTAGCCGGTACCTACGTTAGCCGGAGCCTACGTTAGCCGGTGCCTACGTTAGCCGGTACCTACGTTAGCCGTACCTACGTTAGCCGGAGCCTACATTAGTCGGTGCCTACGTTAGCCAGAACCTACGATAGCCAGAGCCTACGTTAGCTGGAGCCTACATTAGTCGGTGCCTACGTTAGCCACTCTCTACGTTAGCCGGTACCTACATTAGCCAGTACTTATGTTAGCCACTTGGAGGAGCTCAGGCGCAGCTGTAGTTTGTAATTTACTGGAGCCTAAATACCAAGAGAGAGAAGCAAAAATCACAGGTTAAGATTGTTAATATGATGCACGTTGCAAGTATTATTTAATGATGAGCAAGCTTCTGTCATTAGCTACAGGGCAGGATTTTCTTGCACTACAGACAGAAAGTGGGAGTAAATGCTCTTCAATGTGGCACCGCATCCCACTCTTTGAACTTTCTTCCCTTTTTCTGGTTTTACAGTGGTAGCACCACAACTGCTGTACCAACTGATCCCATCTAACTTATCAAAGCCCAAGATTTTGTTGGTCTGAATGACTGTCCCACTCTGCGTGGTGCATTTGCAATTTAAGCTAGTGGGTTCGGAGGAAGGGCCCAGCCCAAAAAGTCAACTTGTCTGTTGTCTCTACAAATGATGAATGACCTGCTGTGTATTTTTAGCGTTTTCTGTTTTTGTTTCAGATTAACAGCATTTACAGCTATTTGCTTTTTATTTGTAAAGCAAGCAGGCCAGCTTGTGACACCAGATTAGTTTAATTTTTTTTAGTTGTTGGTGCACATGAGGTGAAGTCTGAAGTACTGTGAAAGCCAAGTTGGAATTAGTGAAGGAACATGTTCCAATAATGTTACTCTGGTTTTTTCGTGTAATTCGGGCAGGAGCAGAAAATTGGATGGTCACCTGACTGCTGGATCTCTGCCAGTTTACTGGCTTGTATTATCTCCAGACGCTGGACGCACCCACACAGAAAGGCGCAGACGTAACAAATAAGGTGGTAATGACGACACATTTTCCATCATTACCCTCTCCCTGGCCCGTGTCTGAGGTTGAACCAGATCATTCGCAATTTTGGTGTCGTATTTGACCCTGAGATGAGCTTCCGAACTCATATCCACTCCATCACCAAGACCGCCTACTTCCACCTCTGTAACATTGCCCGTCTCTGCCCCTGCCTCAGCTTATCTGCTGCTGAAACCCTCACCATACCTTTGTTATTTCTAGACTTGACTATTCCAATGCTCTCCTGGCCGGCCTCCTGTCTTCCACCCTCCACAGATTTGAGCTCATTCAAAACTCTGCTGCCTGTATCCTAACTCACAACAATTCCCGTTCACCCATCACCCCTGTGCTTGCTGACCTACATTAGCTCCCGGTCCAGCAACGCCTCGATTTCAAAATTCTTATTCTTGCTTTCAAATCCCTCCATGGCCTTGCCCTTCCCTATCTCTGTAATCTCCTCCAGCCCTACAACCCTCCGAGATATCAGTGCTCCTCTAATTCTGGCCTCTTGCACATCCCGGATTATAATCGCTCAACCATTGGCAGCAGTGCCTTCAGCTGCCAAGGCCCTAAGCTCTGGAATGCCCTCCCTAAACCTCTCCGCCTCTCTTCCTCTCTCTCCTTTCAGACGCTCCTTAAAACCTACCTCTTTTGGTCATCCGTCCTAATAGCTCCTTACGTGGCTCGGTGTCAGTTTTGTTTTGATAACGTTCCTGTGAAGTGCATTGGACGTTTTACTACGTTAAAGGCGTTATATAAATGCAAGTTGTTGCTTTTGTTGTTGTTAAGCTGCTACAGGAGCCAGAGTTTGCAGTAGCAGATACCTTCGTCCCCCCCCCCCCAACCAAACACCCTGACCCCGCCACTGTCCCCCACGGTGGGCTCTCCACCACAGGCAGAAATATCACCCAAAAAAATAGTCTGGCCAGTGTATCATAGACATTACAATTTTCATTAGATTATTAAAAATATATTTAAATTTGGTGATGCTTTGATGACGCTGGTGTAAGTGCCCATTGCTGCACTTATAAGACACTTACATGAAAGAGCTGAATGTTTCCATTCACTGGCATTTTCATGTTGGGTGAAAGTATGCTAGAAGATAATCTAAATATATCCATCTGATGTTACTAAATCCTACTTTACACTGTTAATAAGATAACTCACTAGTATATGGTGCTATCCTTAATATTTCCATTAACATGATTGTGAGTTATTTAAAATACTTCCCTGTATTTGTTTTTGAGTGATATTTTTTCTCTGTACAGTTCTGGAACATCTGTGATGAACTGTATGGCTAGCACTGGTGATTAGTGCCAGCATTCTGCTATTACTCATGGGGATCGTTGACAGTGGACCCACTGGTAGGTGTACATGTAACAAACTACTAGATGTAGCTCAGTAGGCACGATGCTGGGATTGGAGTCTCAGCTTGGAGACCTGAGTTTGAATCTGATCTTGACTGACATTTAGAGACTGGCTTACTCTGTAGGTGATTTTGACAAACACTTCTGGATTGCTAGAGGGAGGGATGAAAAACTTGGCACAGAATCATCTTTTTTCACATCACTCAAGCATGCCTCCTGGTGATTAATAGAGGAATAGTATTAACTAGATTCATGGAGATACTTGCTGGTAGGATTGCCCCATCTTGTGTTCCAAATCGTGTAGATGTGTATGTGTGTGTTTACATAAACATAGGAAAGGGTAGGAAAAAGGTTTTCAGTCCCTTCATTCTCTTCCCACTACGTGGCTGTAATATTAAAGTTTATGCCAAAGAGCCAATTATATTCACAAACACAACTCTAATTCAGCTCTGGCATCTTGGGAGAATTGGTTCTTTGAGGGAAATGGTTTACTGCTGATTACCTAAGCTACTGCTATAACAAACACGTCTTTATTAGTAACATCACCCAGGTGAACTGTAGCTGTACGGTACAGGAAGACACTTATATGAAAGAGCTGAATGTTTCCATTCACAAATGTTTATGCAGAAATTATTTTTATCAGGAGTTAACAGACATTTGGCAATTTCTTATTCTTGGAATATTGCCGACCTGAAGAAAAGCAAGAGTACTTTATTCCCACCTTATTTAACTCTTTGATTGCTATTGAATTACACTTGCTTTTAGGTAAGTAGTTCTAATCTTTAACATGTACACTATGAAACCAAGATTCTCTAAGTTCCTAAAAACTGAGGACATGTGGAAGCTCTCTGTTAATAATACCATCAATATTAACACCTTAGGCTGATGGTTAGGGGAAGTCCATTTTGTAGAATCCTTGTCTATGTTCACGTTGCTCCAGATCTTGCAAATCCTGGAAATATGCTCATGGATTATAAAGCTCTTTTTATATAAGGTAGGCAGGTGGCCTAGAAATATCCAGCAGTTCAATCAATAGCTGAAGAGAAGATAATTGCTAAGGTTTCAGAATGTTCCAGCATTTTCTGTTTCTTCTGTTTTAACCTATGATTTTCAGCTTTAGCAGTTTTCCTTTTGGAATGGTTACTTCACAGTTCATGGAATGCCAGTTCAAGTCCTTTAAAAAAAAAAATTCCCCTTGGGTGTTTTTTTTTGTATAAAGTGAGTGATGGAGAATGAAACACTTTCCACTTTGGGCACTAGTGCCAACATCAAGTGCTTCCAGATCAGACCCAGCATGGGTTAATCATAAAGCATTTCTACACTTAGCGCTTCCCTGCATTTACATTGCTAAAACTGGCTCCCTTTTCCTGAAGGCAGAATCATAGCTTGGGAGCCGATTCGCAGATGCCATTCTCCTGCAATGCAAACTACAGAAGAACTAAATGTCAAAGTGCCAATAAAGAACCTGCATTTATATAGCACTTTTCACAACCTCGGGACTTCCCAAAGCACTTCACAGCCAATTAATTACTTCCAAAGTGTAGTGACTGTTATATCAGCAAAGATAGCAGTCAATTTGCACGTAGCAAGGTTCCATAAGCAGCAATGAGATAAACGACCAGCTAATGTGTTTTGATGGTGTTGGTTGAAGGATAAAGGTTGGCTAGAATACCAGATGAATTCCCCAACTCTTCAAATAGTGCCATGGGATTTTTCATATGCACCTGAGCAGGCAGCTGGAGCCTTTGTTTAACATCTCATTTGAAAGCCAGTGCCTCCAACTGCAGTATTTCCTCAGTACTGCACAAAAGTGTCAGCCTAGATTCTGTGATCAAATCCTGGATATGGACTTGAACTCACAACCTTCTAACTCAGAGGCAAGAGTACTACCACTGAGTCAAGCTGACAGTATAGAGTAAAGCTTTCTCCATACTACCTCAACAATGTGCCTTAACATCAACCTGTGAGTGGCCACCCCACTGTGGCTAATGTAACTTTTTCCATTTCCTATTTCGTGCCAGTTGATAGGGATTCTGTGCAGTTTTGTGTTGTGGACTTCTGAGCACTAGGAACTGGCCAAATGCACTTCACGTAGGAATATTACAGATCTGAGGGAGAGAAAAGCAATTGGAATTTAAGTGTATTGTGGCTGTAACAGTGTTAAGTTAAGGAAAACTGGCACAGGTATTGGCGATTTATAGCTCTTTGCAAACAATACAGCAGTGAAAGTAAAGAGTCTAGAGGCAGACACATACAGTCTTTGTAATTCTTGTGCTTCAAAAAAACAGTAATTCTCCCTTAGGATTATTAAGTCATTCCTTTCATAAGCTACCGCATTCTGTACTTGAATTTGCTTTTATAATATTGAGAAGAATAATGAAAATCTTTTGAGGAAAGGAAATCACAGGTCATGGCAGGAGAATACAATTGCACCTCAAGATTTCTGGAATTATCATTCCTTTATATCTCTCTGAAGCCCCCTTTACATCACAGCTGCAGATTTATATGGTATGTGGAGCTGATTCATGCCAAATGATCGTCAAGTGATTTTCCTTCCCTTTCAGCACCTTTTCATGACAGCTTGTGAACTCACCATGTGAGGTATTGTGATTGCAGACTTCACTTTGTGGAGCAGTGTGTCGAGACAACAATGTCACTTGACTGCCTATTTAGCTTCTCTGTGTTGAAATGAAAACTTTTTAGCACATTTGAATTAACAGCAGAGTAGAAGAGCACACTGCTGTAAAACATCCTCTCTCAGTGTTTGCGCCAGGTTCTGGAAAGGGAACATTCACAATCTGTACCATGCACAGAAAAACCCTATGGCTCTTTGACACTTACACTCTCCTTTAAATTTGGTGAAATGTTAAGCCATGCTTTTGTTATCTCCAAACTTGACTATTCCAATGGTCTCCTGGCCAGCCCTTCAACGTCCATCCTCCGTAAACTTCAACTCATCCAAAGCTCTGCTGCCCGTAACCTGACTCACACCAAGTCCTGTTCACCTATCATCCCTGTGCTTGCTGCCCTACATTGGCTCCCGGTCCAGCAATGTCTCAAATTTAAAATTCTCATCCTCGAGTTCAAATCCCTCCATGGCCTCACCCCTCCCTATCTATGCAACCTCCTCCAGCCCTACAACCCTCCGAGAACTCTTCGGTCCTCCAATTCTGGCCTCTTGTGCATCTCTGATTTCCTTCGTCTCTCCATTGACGGCCATGCCAAGGCCCTAAGCTCTGCAATTTCTGCCCTTAAACCTCTCCAAATCTCTATCTCTCTCTCTCCTTTTAGACACTCCTTAAAACCTACCTCTTCACCTGTCTTAATATCTCCTTATGTGGCACGGTGTCAAATTTAACATCGAGTGTACAGCACAGAATTAGGCCATTCAGCCCACCTGGTCTTTGCCGGTGTTTATGCTCCACACAAGCCTTCTTCCACCCTACTTCTTCTAACCCAATCAGCATATACTTCTATTCCTTTCTCACTTGTGCTTATCTATAGCTTCCCCTTAAATGCATCTTTGCTAGTAGCCTCAACTACTCCTTGTGGTAACACGTTCCACATTCTTACCACTCTCTGGGTAAAGCAGTTTCTCCTAAATTTCCTGTTGGATTTATTAATGACTATCTTTTATTCATGATCTCTAGCTTTGGACACCTCCACAAGTAGAAACATTTTCTCTACGTCTACCCAATCAAAACCTTTCATTATTTTAAAGACCGTTATCAGGTCACCCCTCAGCCTTCTCTTTTCTAGAAAAAAGAGCCCCAGCCGGTTCAGCCTTTCCTAATAAGTATATCCTCTCAGTTCTGGCATCATCCTCGTGAATATTTTTTGCACCTTCTCCATTGCCTTTATATGCCTGAGGAAGAGAGTGTTTGAAGACCAGGACCTCAAACCCAGCACCAAGCTCATGGTCTACAAAGCAGTGGTGATACCCACCCTCCTGTATGCTTCAGAGACATGGACCATGTACAGCAGGCACCTCAAAGCACTGGAGAGGTACCACCAACGCTGCCTCCGCAAGATCCTGCAAATCCATTGGCAGGATAGGCGCACCAACGTCAGTGTTCTCGCTCAGGCCAACATCCTCAGCATCGAAGCTTTGACCATGCTCGATCAGCTCCGATGGACGGACCACATCGTCCGCATGCCCGATACGAGACTCCCAAAACAAGCGCTCTACTCGGAGCTCCGACACTGCAAGAGAACCCCAGGTGGGCAGAGGAAATGCTTCAAGGACACCGTCAAAGCCTCCTTGAAAAAGTGCAACATCCCTCACGACACCTGGGACTCCCTGGCCCAAGACCGCACAAAGTGGAGGAGAAGCATCCGGGAAGGCGCCGAACACCTCGAGTCTCTTCGCCAGGAGCAAGCGGAAGCCAAGCGCAAACAGCAGAAGGAGCGCACGTCAACCCAAGCACCCCACCCACCCGCCCCTTCAACCACCGTCTGCCCCACCTGTGACAGAGACTGTAGGTCCCGCATTGGACTCATCAGTCACCTGAGGACTCATTTTTAGTGTGGAAGCAAGTCATCCTCGTTCCGAGGGACTGCCAAAGAAGATATGCTTTTTAAAATATGGAGACCAGAACTGTGCACAGTACTCCAAGTGTGGTTTAACCAAGGTTCTATACAAGTTTAGCACAACTTCTCTGCTTTTCAATTCTGTCCCTCTAGAAACGAACCCCAGTGTTTACTATTTTTATGACCTTATTACTACTTTTAGTGATTTGTGTATCTGTACCCCTAGATCCATTTGCTTCTCCACTCCATTCAGACTCTTATTATCCAAGCAGTATGTGGCCTCCTTATTCTTCCTACCAAAATGCACCTCCTCAGACTTATCTATAAAGTGACAAGAATGCACTTGCCACGTTTCTACCTCACTTCTTAAATTTTCTGACAGTGCTCCTGTGAAGCGCCTTGGGATGTTTTACTATGTTAAAGATGCTGTATAAATGCAAGTTGTTGTTGTTGTTGTTTGGTTTGACATAAATGGTTTACTTTAACTAGATGCTTCTCAGGGAAAACTGAGCTGTTTCCTGCAATTGGAACTCAATTTCTGAACCATTCGTTCCTGAGGACAACTAAAGACTTAAATTAAAAATATTAATCACTAGGAACAAAATTGGAAGAATTGGCGTGGGTTGAATGCGATGAACCTTTAATTCACCTCCCGCTCTAGCCAGATACCATTACATTTTGTTTTCATCAATTTCATTATTGTTAATACACCTCTCCCTGTGGACAGCACAAAAATACCCAGAAAACTTAACTTTTTCTTAGTTGCGTTAATTGAATCGCCTCCCACTCTCTGCTGACCTAGGGATAAAGTACTAAAAGTAATAAAACCATTGTGGCGTGAGGTGGGTGTACTCCGGAAGTCAAGCCTATGCTGTGTCATCAAGGTAATGTCTATGCACGTTTGCATTGCATTTTGTTATTGTTTTAGCCATCTTGTGAGCGCTTGAGCGCAGAAAAGGTGAAAATAACCCAATTTGCATTACTGTCATTTCATTGACAGGCAATATTAACCAAAGTAGTGTCAGCTGTGGCTCAGTGGGTAGCACACTCGCCTCTGAGTCAGAAGGTTGTGGGTTGAAGTCCCACTCCAGGGACTTGAGCACATAAAGCTAGGCTGACACTCCAGTGCAGTGCTGAGGGAGTTCTGCACTGTCTGAGGTGCCGTCTTTTGGATGAGATGTTAAACTGAGGCGCCATCTGCTCTCTCAGGTGGACGTAAAAGATCCCATGGCACTATTTCGAAGAAGAGCAGGGGAGATATCCCCGGTGTCCTGGCCAATATTTATCCCAGAATCAACATCACTAAAAACAGATTATCTGGTCATTATCACATTGCTGTTTGTGGGAGCTTGCTGTGCGCAAATTGGCTGCCACGTTTCCCACATTACAACAGTGACTACACTCCAAAGTACTTCATCAGCTGTAAAGCGCTTTGAGACGTCCGGTGGTCGTAAAAGGCGCTATATAAATGCAAGTCGTTCTTTCTTTAAAGCCGCCCACTGCATTGTCAATTAATTTGTCGGTTGGCAACTGGTTGCAATGTGAAAGCCTGGCTGGGCCAGTGAAAGTGCAGTCAGGTGGCTGCTCTGATGATGAAAGGCCTAATCTGAGACATTGGTATGTTTTTGTTCTTTCAGGCGTTGATAGACCTGCTGCATTTCCAGCATTTTTTTGTCTTGTCCCTGTTGGTGACAGTAATAAAAAAGGAGACAATTAGCTGAGCAGTAGTCTCACAGTGGTACTATTATCTAACGGGTGAGTAAAAGATGTTCATCCCTAAAGGACATTGGTGAACCAGTTGAAGCTTTACAACAATTCTTTTTCACAACCTGGGGTTTGAGCTCACAAATTATGGGTTGCTAGTCCTCTACCATAATCACTACACTACCATATTGAATTGTATGCATGTTTTCTATGTGCACATCACAAAATAATGGGGCATACATGAGTCACAAGGGCTACCACTCTATCAATGCCCAGGATTTCTGTGATCATCTGCACAGGAACATGCAGGTGAATGGCCACTTCCTTTGCCACAGTCACAATGCCTTCATTTTAAGGCTCCCACTATGCTCGCATTTTTTTGATCAGGAAAGAAAAGTTACAAAATTAGATCCAAGGAGATAAGAACATAAGAATTAGGAGCAGGAGTAGGACATATGGCCCCTCGAGCCTGCTCTGCCATTCAATAAGATCATGGCTGATCTTCGACCTCAACTCCACTTTCCCGCCCAATCTCCATATCCCTTGATTCACCTAGAGTCCAAACATTTATCTCAGCCTTGAATCTACTCTACAATTCAGCATCCACAGCCCTTTGGAACAGATAATTCCAAAGATTCACCACTCTCTGAGTGAAGAAATTCCTCCTCATCTCAGTCTTAAGTGGCCGACCCCTTATCCTGAGACTGTGACCCCTGGTTCCAGACTCTCCACAGAGTGACGTGTACTCTTGCACTTAATTGTTGCTACCTGAGTGACAAGACATGCTTGAGCTGGGTGGCTGCTGCATTCTAATAGGAGCTGCTTGGGACTAAGGTGGCCTCCATGTTCTGCCGGCTGGGTTGGACCTGCTGAAGGCTGCACCACTTGTGCTGTTGCATGGCCAACCCGGCCCTGGCTCCTTTCTGCCACATGTGGGGCCGGCAGGAAGGCCGCATGTGCTGCTATCCTGAGAGACAGCACATTCCTGCCATGTTTCGAGCGTTGGCATGCCCTCTGGTCTGTGGGAAAACAGACCAAATGGTACTTGAAATGTTTTTGAATCTTTTCTACCCTTACCTGGAATTCTTTCAGCCTCCGTACTTCAGGTTGGTTTAGACAGGGAGTCCCAACTCTTTATACCTTTGAGACTATCTTCATTAGCTTTGATATCTAGGTAAGCTTTCAGTAAAGTGCACCAGGATAACAAACAGAAGAACCTTTCCATTAATTATTTTAGCTACTAGAATTCTCCTAAACCTCATTAGGATCTCTCTTCTGTCTTTGATAAACGATAGAGCATCCCAATTTCAAATTTAAATAATTGTGCAAATTTATTTTAAAAAACATGAAGTGAGTAAGTAACAGTGATAGCATACATATATTTACAGTAGGAATCCCTCTATCTAGCTCCTTGCCATGAAAACAATAAAAAATCAACATCTAATACTAAGATATTCTTATGTAATATACTTTTATATAAGCAGGCTGTGAAATTTGGCACTTTAGCGCCGGCTGTTAAGGACGGTTTCGTCAAAAAAATGGCAGCCGCCTTGCTTCCGCCCACTTCTGGTGTGGGCCACGGCAGCTGCCATTTTGGGCAGGTCAATAGTGTGCCTGCGTTTGCCAGAAGAATGGTAATGAGGCAGATCATGACGTCAATGAGCTTGCATCGCTGATTTGATGCACAACCTGCTATTTAGGATGTTGCTGTTCAACTGCATGCCCTCTCCAAAGCACACATAGCTGAACGTGCGTTCAGCTGCCCCATGGATCCCTCACCAGCGCTACTTAAAGGGACATATGCAACTTTGAGGTAAGTTGCTTTTTACTTTTGTACTCGTTCCTGTACAGTTTATTTGAATAGTGACTTGGTGTAAGACATTTATGTGCAGTGAGTGCTGCTGGACGTTTGCAAGGCTTTGGCTCTTAAAGGAAGGCCTCTGAGAACACCACTTGCTCCCGTCTCCTCCAAGGAGGTGAGGTCATGTAGGCGAGCCTGTCCCCTGCCGGTTAGAATCATAGAAGGTCATTCGGCCCGTCGAGCCCATGCTGGCTCTCTGCTACAGCACTTCAGCTAGTCCCACTCCCCTGCCCTTTCCCCGTAGCCCTGCAAATTTCTTTCCTTCAGATACTTATCCAACTCCCTTTTGAAAGCCGTGATTGAATCTGCCTCCACCACCCTTTCAGGAAGTGCATTCCAGATTCTAACCACTCGCTGCGTAAAAAAGTTTTTTCTTACGTCGCCTTTGGTTCTTTTGCCAATCACCTTAAATCTGTGTCCTCTGGTTCTCGACCCCTTTGCCAATGGGAACAGTTTCTCTCTATCTACTCTGTCCAGACGCCTCAGGATTTTGAACACCTCTATCAAATCTCCTCTCAATCTTCTCTGCTCCAAGGAGAACATCCCAGCTTCTCCAGTCTATCAACGTTACTGAAGTCCCTCATTCCTGGAATCATTCTTGTAAATCTTTTCTGCACCCTCTCTAAGGCCTTCACATCCTTCCTAAAGTGTGCTGCCCAGAATTGGACACAATACTTCAGTTGGGGCCGAACCAGTGTTTTATACAGGTTCATCATGATTTCCACACTTTTGTACTCTATACTTCTATTTATGAAGCCCAGGATCCCGTAAGCCTTTTTAACTGCTTTCTCAACCTGCCCTGCCACCTTCAACGATTTGTGCACACATACCCCCAGGTCTCTCTGTTCGTGCACCCCCTTCAGGATTGTACCATTTAGTTTATATGTCCTCTCCTCATTTTTTCTACCAAAATGTATCACTTCGCACTTTTCTGCGTTAAATTTCATCTGCCACGTTTCCACCCATTTCACCAGCCTGTCTATGTCTTCCTGAAGTCTATCACTCTCCTCCTCACTGTTCACTGTACTTCCAAGTTTTGTGTCATCGGCATATTTTGAAATTATGTCTTGTACACCCAAGTCCAAGTCATTAATATATATCAAGAAAAGCAGTGGTCCTAGAACCGACCCCTCGGGAACACCACTGTGTACTTTCCTCCAGTTCGAAAAACAACCGTTCACCACTACTTTCTGTTTCCTATCTATTAGCCAATTCCGTATCCATGTTGCCACTGTCCCTTTTATTCCATGGGCTTCAACTTTGCTGGCAAGCCTATTATGTGGCAGTTTGTCGAACGCCTTTTGGAAATCCATGTACATTACGTCAACCGCATTACCCTCATCAGCCCTCTCTGTTACCTCATCAAAGAACTCAATCAAATTAGTTAAACACAATTTGCCTTTAACAAATCCGTGCTGACTTTCCTTAATTAATCCAGACCTATTCAAGGGACTGTTAATTTTGTAATAAAAACAGAAAATGCTGGAAATACTCAGCAGGTCAGGCAGCATCTGTGGAGAGAGAGAGAGAAACAGAGTTTCAGGTCGATGACCCTTCATCAGAACTGGAAAAAGCTGGAGATGGAACAGGTTTTTAAGCAAGTGCAGGGGCAGGGAAAGGGGGGAGGGGAGGAAAGAACAAAAGGGAAGGTCTGTGATAGGCTGGAAGGCAGGAGAGATTAAGAGACATTAAGAGAGATTAAGAGATGGTGCAAGGCAAAAGGAGATGGTAATGGGACAAGTTCAGAAACAAAAATGGCTCTAGATTTCCACCCTTCCCTCACCTTCACATGGTCCATCTCCGACTCTTCCCTTCCCTTCCTTGACTTCTCTGTCTCCATCTCTGGGGATAGGCTATTGACAAACATTCACTACAAGCCTACTGACTCCCACAGCTACCTGGACTACACTTCCTCCCACCCCGCTTCCTGTAAGGACTCTATTCCATTCTCCCAGTTTCTCCGTCTCCGCCGCATCTGCTCTGACGATGCCACCTTCCATACTAGTGCTTCCGACATGTCTTCCTTTATCCTCAACTGAGGATTCCCCTCTACTATGGTTGACACGGAACTTGACCGTGTCCGTTCTATTTCCCGCACTTCTGCTCTCACCCCTTCCCCTCCCTCCCAGAACCACGATAGGCTTCCCCTTGTCCTCACCTTTCACCCCACCAGCCTCCACATTCAACGGATCATCCTCCGCCATTTCCGCCACCTCCAACGTGAGCCCACCACCAAACACATCTTCCCCTCACCTCCCCTTTCAGCATTCCGAAGGGACCGCTCCCTCCGCGACACCCTGGTCCACTCCTCAATCACCCCTAACAGCCCTTCTCCTTTGCCTGGCACCTTCCCGTGCAAGCGCAGGAGATGCAACACATGCCCTTTTACCTCCTCCCTTCCCACTGTCCAGGGCCCCAAACACCCCTTCCAGGTGAAACAGCGATTTACTTGTACTTCTTGCAATTTAGTATACTGTATTCGCTGCTCATGATGCGGTCTCCTCTACATTGGGGAAACCAAACGCAGATTGGGTGACCGCTTTGCGAAACACCTCCGTTCAGTCCGTAAGGGTGACCCTGAGCTTCCGGTCGCCTGTCACTTTAATTCTCCGCTCCACTCCCACTCAGACCTCACCGTCCTCAGCCTCCTACACTGTTCCATTGAAGCTCAACGTAAGTGCGAGGAACAGCACCTCATCTTTCGATTAGGCACTTTACAGCCTTCTGGACTTAACATAGAGTTCAACAATTTCAGACCATAACCTCTGGCCCTATCCTTTTTTTTCCCATTTATTTCAATGTTTTTTTTCTCTCTCCCACATGGCAGTTGTCTTTCATTCTGCCAGTGCCATTTACACTTCATCTAGAGCCATCTTTTGTTTCTTAACTTGTCCCATTACCATCTTCTTTTGCCTTGCACCATCTCTTAATCTCTCTTAATGTCTCTTAATCTCTCCTGCCTTCCATCCTATCACAGACCTTCCCTTTTGTTCTTTCCTCCCCTCCCCCCTTTCCCTGCCCCTGCACTTGCTTAAAAACCTGTTCCATCTCCAACTTTTTCCAGTTCTGACGAAGGGTCATCGACCTGAAACGTTAACTCTGTTTCTCTCTCCACAGATGCTGCCTGACCTGCTGAGTATTTCCAGCATTTTCTGTTTTTATTTCAGATTTCCAGCATCCGCAGTATTTTGCTTTTGTATTACTGTTAATTTTGTCCCTGATTACTGTTTCTAAAAGCTTCCCACTACTGAGGTCAAACTGACTGGCCTGTAGTTGCTGGGTTTATCTTTACACCCTTCTTTGAACAATGGTGTAACATTTGCAATTCTCCAGTCCTCTGGCACCACCCCCATATCTAAGGAGGATTGGGATATTAATTCAGTACCTCTGCCATTTCCTCCCTCAATTCCCTCAGCATCCTAGGATGCATCCCATCCGCTCCTGGTGATTTATCTACTTTAAGTACAGCCAGCCTTTCTAATACCTCTTTATCAATTTTTATCCTATCAAGTATCTCCATTACCTCTTCCTTCATTATGTCTATGGCAGCATCCTCTTCCTTGGTGAAGACAGATGCAAAGTACTCGTTTAGTACCTCAGCCATACCCTCTGCCTCCATGCATAGGTCTCCTTTTTGGTCCCTAATCAGCCCCACCCCTCCTCTTACTACCCGTTTACTATTTATATGCCTATAGAAGACTTTTGGATTACCTTTTATGTTGGCTGCCATTGGCAACATCATGAACTTTGGCTTCCTGCCGAGTGCACAGCCAGTCAGCAGCATGTGCAGCGTTGGGCTGTGCGCTGCAATCATGCAAAGTAGCAGGCAGCATGAATTTTACATGCTGCCTGAGCTTCTTTCAATGGGTGTGGGCAGATCGCGCATCGCGATCCCTGCGTCCGTTTTCGAGCCTAATTGAATTTCACCCCCGCAATGTTTTTTTCCTAGTATTTCTTACTTGGTAGGTGCTGATACTGGCATAAACTGTTCTGTTGAGAATTTGAAATTGACTCAAAGATTCGAAGAGTTTCAGCTCCTTCAATTCCTGAAAACATTTACAGGAACTTCTTTGATCCGAATAACTGTTGACCACAATCTGAAATAGTTGGCAGTTGTACATAAAACTGAATAAATTATACGGACTGTGCTTTTTGAAGCTAGATTGACTCCTCCCTCAAGCTTTGCAGACACCCAACTGAAACTTGAAAATTTTCTATCAAGTTAAACGTGGTACAAGGTGCCAGGGCAAGTTGATAAGGTGGTTAAAAATCATATGGGTGACTCGGGTTTATAAGTAGAGGAATAGAATATAAAAACAAAGAGATCATGCTAGAACTTTATAAATCACTAGTTAGGCCTCAGCCGGAGTATTGTGGATAATTCTGGCACCGCACTGCAGGAAAGATGTAAAAGCCTTCGAAAGGGTACAGAGGAGGTTTACCAGGATGTTACCAGGGATGAAGGACTTCAGTTATGAGGAGAATTTGGAAAAGTTAGAACTTTTCTCCTTGGAACAGAGAAGCTTAAGAGGTGACCTAATAGAGGTTTTCACGGTGATGAGAAGTTTTGATAGAGTAAATAGGGAAAAACTATTCCCTCTGTAGATAGAGAACAAAGCATGTGTACCTTACAATTGCAGACAACTAAATTAAATCATCCTGACTATCTGCCGAGGTGTGATAAAGTTAATCAGGTCAGCCAGGAAGGTACCACATCAAAGACATAGCAAGATACAACTAGTGTTAATAGAGTAAGTTAATAACCAGAGGTCATAGATTTAAAATCATTGGCAAAAGATCTAGAGGGAAGATGAGGATTTTTTTGACTCAGAAAATTATCGGGATCTGGAACGCTCTACCTGAAAAGGTGGTGGAAGCTGATTCCATAAATAATTTTAAAAGGGAGCTGGACAAGTACTTGAGGATGAGGAACTTACAGGGTTACGGACAAAAAGCGGGGATGTGGGATTAAGCACAATTGCTCTTTCAAAAAGCCAGCACAGGCACAACGGGCCGAATGGCCTCCTTCTGTGCTGTAAGTTTCTATGACTCTATGGGGGAAAAATTCGTGCGTGCCAACAGAATTGCCGATGTCACCGGCAACTCGCGTTGATGGCCACTGAAACTGGTCATCAGCGCAGCGCTACCATTGGAAAAATTGGCTCTGGAGGTTGGCGATGTGGAGTGCAGCGCTAACTTACCGTGCAACGTCCCCCTGGTGGTGTTAAAGGAGGCCTCTGACCTGAAGTTCCTGTCCACAGTCGGCATTGCTGCTTCTTACAACCTCTGGGAGCGAGGCTGTGGAGATCACAAGGCATTGTGGGCAATTAAAGGGGCTTTGATTTAGAGGGGCACTGCATTCAAAACTGATAAAAATTAAAATCAAGTGAAAAAATGCATTTTTCAGCCCTTGCTGCCTTTCAAAAAAAACATAAACATTAAAATTAATTCCCAAATGGCAGTATTTAGCTCTTAAAACTGAATTGTCTTCCACGCCTAAAAAAATGGTAAAACTGCCTCCACACTAACACAAATAGCTCAGCAAGCCAGGGAAGGGGCACCCAGGGTTTTGCACACAGCACTCCAGCTTTGAGGTCCTCTACCCCACAGGGGCCTGGAGGCCCTCCAGAAAGAACAATGTGGGACCACATCATCTAGGCCGTCACTGCCAGCAGTGTCGCCCCCATGACCTGGCTCCAGTGCCCAAAGAAGCTTCATGACCTCAGACCACTGATCAAGGTCAGTGAATGTATCTTCAACTGCATCACTAGCCTCACAAAGGGGCTGTCTGGGTTGCATCCTTCCTTCTGCTTCTTCCTCTTCTGTGTCTTCCTCTTCCCTCTGCGAGCGGATGCTGTAAATCTGAAATGGCAGCATAAAATGCTGGAATTACTCAGCTGGTCAGGCAGCATCTCGACCTGAGATGTGAACTCTGTTTCTCTCTCCACGGATGTTGCCTGACCTGCTGAGTATTTGCAGCATTTTCTGTCTTCTCAGAGGCCTTGTAAGCATTCAGCAGCACTCCTTATGCACTTAAAAAACTTCTAACATCTATTGCAGCAAGCCACTACTTCAATAAAATCAAAAAAAACCCAGACCAAAAGCTTAAATCCAAACTTACCTGAAAGATGTGTGTGCCCCTTTAAGAGGTGCTGACATCGCCACTGTCAGCCTGCTTGCATGCCAGGTTTACCTGCTGTGCTTAGGACCCAGCGCTGAATTCAGTGCTAGGGTCGAAGTTCGGAGTGGTGAAGTTAAGTCGGCGTTGCATGCCGATTGACGTCACCACGCTGCCATTTTTTTCCCCCAGGCGCTGCCAGTTACCAGCGGTGAAAAGGAAGGAAGGAAAATGGCGGCCGCCACAGGACCCGCCACCAGCTGGTGAAAGAGCGGCGGCCACCATTTTTTCGCCATTTCAGGGCGCTACGGAGTAGCGGTTAGTAGATGCATTTCTAGCCCTATGATTCTAAGATTCTGGCTGCAGCTGGCTTCTGAACTCCTTGGCCTGGACTGTCCTCCCCGGTACCGGGGCAATCCAGGGTGTGAAATCAGCGAGGGAGCCAGTTTGCCAGCTCCCCGCCAGTGGCCCCCACTTATGGGCATTCCACTGGAAGTGACAGTTTGCATTGAATATGTCTGCCCAAATAGGGGAAGGCATATTTAAATGATGTGGTAATGATGGAATGATGTCATATGACATATCTACCCTCATTACTATCGCAGCAATGCTGGAGGGAGGGTGATCAGTTATGGTCCCAAACCTCATGAACTTTGGCATTTTTAAAGAAGTGGATCCCCTATTCAGCTGGCCCGAAGGCAACAGTCTCTGCCTCACTGTTGCAGGATCCCAAGTCCTGTAGCAGCCATATCCCGCCCTCCCAGCGGTGAGCTTCCTGGCACTGGCGGGAATATCGCTGGGAGCCTGACAATTATTTTAATGTGGCTGACCACTTGGATGAGCCACTAGAGGCTGTCGATGCCCATGGGAATGTTACCCAGCAAGAGACAACACCCTGAGAAGAGGGAAAAAAAGTAATAATTGCAATAGAAGAGAGATTGGAACACTTCTCTGCTGGGAAATCCACTTGTGCGTACACGTGTATGCATTTAGTTACATATTGATATAAACAAAGTAAAACTCTCAACAAGTTCAGAGGATGCCATAAACCACAAGATGAAAGCTGGAGTGCTTTCTGAAGCCAGCTGAACCCGAAGGTTTTATTACTGCTTTTATTGCAGACTTGTAACCAATGATCCAAGGCAGTATTGTTTATATTATAGTGCAGACAACTTAGTTATTTTTAAGAAAAATGTGAAAGTTTTCATTTAAATCAAAGTTTCTCCTTGTGAGCTCCTAGTGCATTACTTAGTGACAGATAGCAGGTCAGGATGAACGCTTGTGGCGTGACAGTGACCTGAATACGAAGAGAACGAGACCGTGCCTTTTAATGTACGTCTGTTCACATGAAATGGATGAAATACTTGCTGGTATTGTGGTAAGAATTTTAGGAAATTTCATATTTACAAGGTAAGATTGACTTGCAGCATTCGGCAAGCCTCGTTCGTGGTACACTTACAGTAGTTCATTTATTAAAAACAGAGCAGCGTTGTCACAGTGCCAGTGCATGTGATGCTCAACTGACAAAAGAAAGTTAAAAGCTCAAAAACTGGCGTAAGTCGTTGTGCCAAGGGTGGAGCCGAAGATTTTAGTGATACTTTGTTTTATATTTACATTTTTTTTCTCTGGTGACTGGTATGGACAGAAATCTGTTGCGAAAACAACATTGTCAGGAAGCAAAGAAACATACTTCAAACCGGGTGATTCCCAGACATTCTGGGAGACTTGGGATCCCCAGGTCTGTGTTTTTAATTTTATAGTAAGCTGTTGCTGACAAAAGAGATTTTCACCCGAGAAATCCACTGCACAGCCGGGCCATTGTTTTATTTGAAACTCTTCTTTCTTGTATGTGAGCACATGTTAAAGTGCTGCCAGTTTAAAGGGGGGCTGCATAATGTAAGGTCTTTTACTGTAATATAGAGCAACTATGTTGCAGCTTTAGCTTTCGGAATACAATAGAGGCCTTGTTATTAGACGCTGTTATAGCTGCCATGATGTATTCAATAGGGACGGCTGAAAATGACTCGAGACATACAAAACTCAATCACATCAATTAAACTTACAAAATGCAGAAGGTATGGTAGCTGTTATTTTGTTTCGAATTTGCTGCTTGACAGTCCTGAAACACGGCTGGAGTGGTACATATTGGAAGCTGAAGTAGTCTGTGGTAAGATAGTGAACTTGAACCTGATGCTATTGCTGGTGACGGTGCTGAACTACATTTACAGTAAAGAAACATGTAACCAAATGATTTTTGGGGGAAAAACTGGTAATGTGATTCTTAGACCTTTTAGTTTTGGTGGTACAGTAATAGGTTTGCATTTGGATTGTAATGATGTGGTGTTGCAGAAGTATTAACATTTCTGGATTAGTTGGTGTTAGTAGCGTTGTAGACATAAAGGTTTGTGAATTTACACACTTCCTGGCGAATAACACTTCATTATTTCCACCTGTCATACTGTTTCTGCCCGATTTGTCTGCCATGCTTATTAAACTTATCTTTAATTGAGTTCTCCAAGTCAATGCTGGGAAACCCTTTGAAGAAATTCCACCGCCACCATCACCGTGACTGGACAGCCCTTACGCTGCTGCACCCTAGTCCATGCCACAGCTGGATCCCTCTCCCTGCCCTGATGGGGCCACAAGCCAGCTTCAAGGCTAACTGTTGGAGCTCATGGTCCAGGAAGAGCGCTAATTACTTAAAAGGGTTTCCCCAGTAGTTCCCTGGGAAAACCTGCATTAATATTTAAAATTAATACTTTGCTGTATTAAAAATATTACCGATGCATCAAATCTCCACTGAGGAAACCCTTTTAAAAAATTCCATTCCCCCCCACCCCCAAACAGGGCTGGAGTCTCCTATCTGCTGATTGGCTCCCGTCTCTGCCCTGGCCACCCGCACAGTTCCCCCCTCCCTACTCCCTTCTGCTGACCATTGCCAATCCCACCTCACCATGCACAGCATCTATGCCTTCTCTCCCCCCCCCCACCCCCCACCACTGCCAACCACCCTCCCCCGAGAAAACTCTTACATAGCACAGCACAGAAACAGGCTATTCGGCCCCACAGGTCCATGCCAGTATTTATGTTCCACACGAGCCTCCTCCCACCCTTCTTCATCTAACACTTTCTGGGTAAAGAAGTTTCACCTGAATTCCCTATAGGATTTATTGGTGACTATCTTATATTTATGACCCCTAGCTCTGGTCTCCTCCGCAAGTGGAAACATCTTCTCTACGTTTACCCTATCAAACCCTTTCGTAATCTTAAAGACCTCTATCAGGTCACCTTTTCTAGAGAAAAGAGCCCCAGCCAGTTCAATCTTTCCTGATAGGTTAACTCTCAGTTCTGGTATCATCTTAGTAAATCTTTTTTGCACCTTTTCCATTGCCTCTACATCCTTTTTATAATATGGACATCAGAACTGTTCTCAGTACTCCAAGTGTGGTCTAACCAAGGTTCTATACAAGTTTAGTGTAACTTCTCTGCTTTTCAATTCTATCCCTCTGGAAATGAAGCCCAGTGATTTGTTTACTTTTTTATGGCCTTATTAACCTGCGTCACTACTTTTAGTGATTTGTGTATCTTATTACTATGCTTTGGTAAGCAGCACTCTATGAGACCCTCCCCAATGTTCCCATCATACTGCCACATCCATCGCAGTGCTGTCACACCCTATGTCGCTCTTCCCACTCCTCCATTGCTGCCATACTCAGACACCTCGCTCCCACTCCTACGACAGTCTGATATTCTATCCCAGTGCTCCCACATCCTGCAAAGCCCCTCCCCACATGATCTTATCTCACTTCATAACTCCTGCTTCTAAACCTTATGATTAGCCTTCTAATGCTAGTGGACCTTAACTCCCTCCTTTAGTTGCTTGAGGTTCCTACAACCTAATTCCTACTTAGATGCAACCTGGAACATCTTCCCAATTACTTTTCTCAATCAAAAGCGCCTTTACTCTGGGATAATTCTGGAGGGCAAGGACAACCCCAAGCTCCTTTTCTCCATAACCACCACATCCTTAAACCTCTCTCCCCTGTCCCATTCTACCCACACCATAAACTCCAAATTCAAGGAGTTCATGGATTTCTTCATTTCCAAGAGTTTCCTCCCCCCAATCTGCCATCAGTCTTCCAATACTCTAGCCCAGAATCCTTGTTTTTTTGCAGTTTTCCCCATCTCCTCCCTTCCCTCTCCAGGTTCATCTTGTTAATAAGACACTACTCCTACTCCCATGATCCCCTCCCTGCTCAACTCCCACATTAGCTGACACAGTCCCTCTACCCTTCAAACCTGTTGTCCTCACCTCATCCTCAAAAATCCATCGTTGACCCATCTGTCCACTCCCAACTATCACCGTATGTCCAACCTACCATTCCTCTCTATGGTCCTCAAAAGTCCAACCCTATCTCTTCCAAACCTCACTGTTCAAAGTCCTTCAGTCCTTTCTCACAGCACCAAAACAGCCCTGACCAAAGTTGTGAATTACATCGTTTGTGATGACCATGTGCATTATCCCTCCTCGTCCTCCGACTTTTTCACTGCGGTGGACTGCTTGCCCGACATTACGTCCTGGATGAGTCAAAATTTCTGCCAGTTCAATGTCAGCAAGACCAAAGCCATTGTCTTTAGTCCCTACCACAAATTTCATTACCTTGCCACTGACTCTGTCCCCAACCCCAGCCCTTTTCCAAGGCTGAACTAAACTGTTCACAGTCTTGACCCACACAGGCTCTGGGCCCCCATCACATTCAGTTCAAATCCTTGCCTTCATTTATAAATCTCTCTATCACCTCGCCGCACCCGTTTGCTGAAATATTCTCCAACCCTATAACCCCTCTTGAACTCTCCGTTCCTCTGATCTTGTGCATTCTCCTCTCCCTTCGCCCCATCATTGATGGCCGTGCCTTCAGCCATCGATGCTCTGGTCTCTGGAATTCCCTACCTAAACCCTTGTGCCGCTCCACCTCCTTCTCTTCCTTTAAAACTCACCTCTTTGACCAAGCTTTGGTCACCCTTCTAAAATCTCCTTCTTTGGTTTGACATCCATTTTTTCTCTAGACTTCTATGAAGCACCTTGCGATATTTTTCTATGTTAAAGGCACTATATAAATGCAAATTGTTGTTGTTGATTCTGGCCTTCTGTACATCTTTCGCCCCACAATTGGTGGCAGAGCCTTTGCTGCTTCTACTGTCATGAACTCCCTCCCTATATCTCTCTGCCTCCCCACTTCTGTCTCCACCTTTAAAAACTGCCTCTAAATCACTGACCGAGTTTTCAGTCACCCCTCCTAATCTCTCTCTTCCTGGCACAGTGTCCATTTCCCTCATGCCTATTTGTGAAGCGCCTTAGGACGTTTATGTGAACGGTCGTATATAAATGTAAATTGTTGTTCTAAGGCTTAAAATTAGCTGCATAGTTAAACTAACTTTATTATAATCAGGGCTACTGATTTATAATTTCATTGCAAATATTTTTATAATCATAGAATTTGAGTCTGAAAATATCATTAATACCCTATATTAGTTTGCAATAAAAATGCAATATGACTTATTAAATCACTGTCTATCAGTGGCCCCCATGCTATATTGTATGTTACATAACATAAAACAACATATCCTCTGACTCATCATGAGCAGTACCATAAGAGACATTCTACTTTTAAAAAAGGACATTTTAGCTTTTTAATGGGAACTATTCCCATCCTCAAAGAAACACGAGATATAGCCCTAGTCTATTTAAAAAAGATGAATAATAAAGTTTTCAACTACTGGTATACCCTGCAAAATAAAACAGAAAAGCTGCAAGTGCTGGAAATCTAAAATAAAAGCAGAAAATACTGAAGATATACAGCAAATGTTTCAAGTGTGTACCCTTTATCAGACTGATGGCTAAACTAGCCAGTGACCTTGGCAGCTTGCTAAGAATGGCCTAGGCTAGAATTTATTTCCTTTCTCACTTTATTTTTATTATGGATATTCTGGAATTTGTAGCTGTCAATTCTGATCGGTGGGCGGATTCAGGGCCTCTTAGTTGACTCCTGCACCCTAATCTTCTCTGTGATTGAATGTGGCTAAGGCCTGTCACCGACTGCAGCCCACAGACAGTGCAGTGTTTCAAATGTAGCAGGGTGGGTTCAGTCTTTCTTCCTCTCTCAGCAGTGTTGATGATGCATTAGTCCTTGCCTTGTACAGGTGTCTTACAGGAGCAATTCATCCATTGTTTGGAGTCCACAGATGTTGTGCAGATTGATTGAGCAGATAAATCCTGGGAGGCAATATGCTGCCTTTATTATGATTGTTTGTAGTCACTGACACCGAGGCTGACTCACTCTGCACCAGGCAGGATGGCCATTTTCCAGGATTGGATGGATATAGGCTTTGTACAGTCTGAGGAATGTTTTGGGGCTGACTCCATGTTTCTTTCCACAAAGGACTCGCAACGAGCAGTGATGCCATCAATGTAACATGTCTAAGCTATATTCTTCTGGAAAGTTACACCCAAGAATTTCTGCTGTCTGCTGGTCTTAATTGGTTTTGACAACAGCTCAATCCTCACATCCTCTTCATTGAACTTGCTTCCATTTTGGAGAATAGTATACCTTGTGATTTTCTGGGGTTCAGAAGAATTTGCCTTTGGTGCACATATTCCTGCAGATCCCCAGGCATCTCTGGAGATTTTCTGATGGCCTTTCCGAGCTCTTGAAGAATGTCCAAAGTGCATTGCCATCAGCAAACTGTGAGCAAGCCCCAGTCCTTTGATCAGGTGTTAGAATAGCATCGACATAAATGAGCGAGAGGAATGTGCTGAGAACTAAGCCCTGAGGAGCTCCTGCAATTGGGCAAACCCTGATTCAGATTGCTGTGCCAACTCTGAGGTCCATTATGCTCTGTGCCAGGAAATTTGATATCCATTGAATCATTGGGGATGTCAAGCTGGGAGATGGTGTATTATAAGCCATTGTGCCAAACCTAGTGAAAAGCCAAAAGGAACAATGCCAATGTGTGCTGTTTCTTGTTAAAGATGCAGAGGATGTGCTCTGATTGCCATAGCAAGTTGTCACTGGTGCTTCTTCCTTTTCTGAACCTTTCTTGGCCTGAGTTGAAGAAGTCAGTGCCCTTGAGGTGATGTTGGAAGTGATATCCAATCACTCTCTTCAGAAGCTTTCCCAGATAGCTCAACAGGCAAATAGGCCAGTAATTGCTGGGATCAGTAGAGCCTTTGCCCTTTGTGGATCTTTGTGACCACAGCTCATTTCCAGCATCGTGGAAAGTAGCCCAGCACTAGCAACTTAGCGAAGACCTCGCAGTCATGGCTATTATTTTATAAGGTGCTTTGCTGAGCATATGTTTGATGATGTCATTCTCTCCGGGGCTCTCTCATGCTCCTTAGCCTCAATGGAGTTCAGCAGCAGTAATTGGCTGGGGTAAGGCAGTTACATTGCTCTTTGATGCATTATGTCCTCTGTTACTTGCTGGGGCTGTGCTCCCAGTTTGGAACAATTTTGGTTGTGTATATATGTAATGATCCACTTCTTTTTCCCAGCTATTGTGGAATTTCATCCGATGCTCCTTCTGATTTGGTTTGGTGTGGACAGTGAGTCTTTGAAGTAGTCTGCTTTCTCTGAGTCTGCCTCTGCACTGTATCCCGAGGACTGCAGTGTTGGTATGTTCTTGCACTGGCTCTGCCCTGTCAGTCTGTCGATCTGATGCCAAAATCATTGAGGGATCTTGCTCTCGTTCCCTGCAGAAAAGATCCCACTGCTTCTCAGTGGTGGCTTTGAGGAGTTGATGGATTTCAGTCTGATGGGGAAAGGCTGTTCCCATTAGTTGATGGTACAAGGACTAAGTGACACAGATTTAAGGTTTTGGGCAAGAGATACAGGGGGGATGTGAGGAAAAACTTTTTTACGCAGCGAGTGGTGAGGACCTGGAACTCGCTGCCAACGGAAGTGGTGGAAACGGAGACACTTGAGGGAAATAAACTTGCAGGGCTACGGGGATAGAGTGGGGGAATGGGACTGCCTGGATTGCTCTACAGAGAGCCAGCACGGACTCGATGGGCCGAATGGCCTCCTTCTGTGCCGTTATGACTCTGTGGGGTAGAAATTAGGTCGCGCCCCATTTGGGGCGCAAATATCGTCTGGACACAAATATTAGCGCCTGGCGCTAATTATCGGCACTGACTGGAAACTTCACTTTTACCGCCCCGGGAGGTGAGTGGAGCGCTAAAGCAGGCGCTGCACACCTGTCTTAAGGCGCAAAGGCCAAGGAGTGAGGCGCTAACTCAGAGCGCTGGCGAAGCTCATGTAATGTCAGTCAGCAATGGAACACACACACAATGGAACGGGCCAGTTCTTAAAGGGGATGGTTACTCTTGCTTTCCATCCACATCCTGTTCATTGCAGCCTTGAATCTCAGCCTGGAGAGACTTGCACATCAAATGTGCTGGAAAGAACAATGGAGAGTACCAGGCAAAGAGCTCAGAGTGCAGCTCCCACAGTCTCTGCTAAATCGATACAAGGAATGGCAAATCAAAATGAACCTGCAAAGTGCTGCTCAGTACCCAAAACTCCTTCACACAACGTTGAATCTCTCCAGAAGTCTCTCCCTCTCTCTCTCAGAATGCGTAGTTCAAAAATGCCACCAACAATAAAAGACAGGAAGAGGCCCCCTTTAAATAGCGCCCCCCCTAGCCCCACAGCGATTGATAGCGTTCCAGTCTTCTGGTCGTTGGAAGCGGCAGGCGGTAAGGCAGGGGCGCCACTCAATTTCCGCTCCGGGGCGCCACAAGGGCGTTGCACCATGGAATGACGTCACAATCTGCGCGCGCAGGTGGTCGCAGCGGTAAGTTTTAGCGCCGCCGCACAATCTCAAGTTAAGTTCCCGAGCGGCGCAAACATCGCTGCGCCCGGGCGTTAGCGGCTTTGCGCCCCATTAGCGCCCTCTTAAGGCGCTAACGGGAGGCGCAACCAACTGAATTTTTACCCCTGTGACTCTATGTTGTTGGTCAGTAATTTCCTCTGAGCTGTTCTCACTCCACTGCCAGACCTTCGCCAGATGTGCGGCGATAACCCCATTTACAGGCAGAAACGGGGTTTCCTTTGCACTTCCAGCTGTTACAATGCAAAAAGGGAGCAGCTCTGAGAAATTCCTGGCCATTATTTCCTTGAGTCATATTTTAAGGTAGTAACTCGAGTCTGTACTTTGAGTGAATCAGACTAGTGATGTGTATCAGAGCAGTGCTTTGCCAGGATCCTTCTTCATTGGTATTACTGCTTTCATTGCTCCCATTAGGGCAACATTCAGCTGCTTGCTAGCCACCTCCAGGTTGGCATGGATTTCATAGATTATTGGGCAGGTGATGTTCTTTGCTAGATGGAGACCGAAGGCTAAACAGACATTTCAGTAAGGATGGGAACAGAGAGAGAAAAAGGGGGAAGGAGAGGGGGATGGGGATCAACAGATACAACAATCACAGAGAGGGAGTTACTGTGCCAAATTAACTGCAAACTGCTAAATAGAAAATAGGTAGGTGATAAAAATATCAACAATGAGATAACACAGACATTTAGAAAGAACAAAAGTGTGCAAATAGTGAGGGGGGTGCAAAGACACAGGAGAGTTCCATGTACACGAAAGCATTAGAAATAAACAATTAAGAAAGGCAAAAATCTATTTAAAAAAAGCTGCAGATGCAACAGAAATGAAATTAAAATAGAAAATGCAACCAAGACATGGTGAATCTGCCAGTCGCGAAAAGAGGAAAAGGACCGACCCACACTAAGGGCCCAGACCCCACTAGTGCTGTACTCTGATGAAGGGAGGGGGGGTCACTGACCCCGCTGTCAACCCGCCTCATTCCTCCCAGACACCGACAAATCCTCGTCACACCACAACGCCCACGGCTGTGAAGAGAATGATGGGTATAGCTAAGTTCTGAAGTTACTAATGTCAATGTTAAGACCAGATGGCGGCAGAGTGGCCAGGGGAAAGATAAGATACTATTATTGAAGCTTACATTGAACTGTATTGGAACAGTTAGGAGATCAAAGCTAGAGAGGTCAGAACGGGAATGGGAGGGGAAGTTAAAGTGACAAGTCACGGTGCCACTTATGGACAGATCAGAGATGCTCAGTGAAGCGGTCACTTAATCTGTGTTTGGTTTGTCTGCAATATCAAGAGTCAGACGCTAATACAGTGTCTCCCAAATTCGTCAGCAGAGATGTACAGTGTATACACTGCCTAGAATGATCTGTGAGAAGTCGCACAACACCAGGTTATAGTCCAACAGCTTTATTTGAAATCACAAGCTTTCGGAGCGCTGCTCCTTCGTCAGGTGAAGGAGCAGCGCTCCGAAAGCTTGTGATCTCAAATAAAACTGTTGGACTATAACCTGGTGTTGTGCGACTTCTCACATTTGTCCACCCCAGTCCAACACCGGCATCTCCACATCAAGAATGCTCTGGGAAATGCCTGTCAATCCATCCTGGTTCTTACAAATACAGTGTCAGTTTCTGCACACTGGTAGACTGGAAGTTTTAATGATAGTAGTTAAAAGTTGCAGTGGTACAAAAAGAGTATAAAATGACTTGTGCACTCCAGCAGGGAGAGGTGGGAATTGGGTTACATTAACGGAAACACAAGCTGCGATTTTATGAAGTCAGATTCAGTGCCCCTTTTATTTAAAACACCTGTACCAGATAGCCTGAAGACAGCAGCACAATAAAAACCAGTTCAATGTGATCATTAATGGTAATAAAAATGCATCACAATTAGATAACATTGAAGAACAGCACAAGAAAGCATAGAAATTGTTACCAGCTTGTTAAGCGTCACAACAAAAATTCTTGAGTTCATAAATTGCTTTCATATGGTGTTAGAGGTTAGGAATTTGTTTGCGTTCCCACATATAAGGCAACGATATTCTTTTCATGGTAAACCAAATGAAAAGGAGTTTGGAAATTAAATCCATCGAGTTTTACCAGATGGCAATTAAAATGAAACCTACGGGATATTGTAGGAAATGATCAGTTTTCTACTTTCTTTGTTAAACAGTCATTAGTTAGTCTTCACTTTGTGTTCTGTTTGCATTAGGGGTCATTCTCCGTTAATGAGGCAGCTGGTATGGTGTCAGTATCCTTCTTGTAACGTGCTACACACACGCTTCATCTATGAAGTAAATTACTTGAAAATAAAATTATTTCTATGCTTAAAGTCTCCTGAAGATTCACATAAATTACGAGCTAATTCAATCGCCTGAATGTCAAACCCTCTGGACCGTTCCCTCCATTGTAAACTGTACTGTTAGCCACTCAATTTAAAATTCGCTACCTTCCATTCAGAGATTTCATGCTCCCAGACAACACGGGGATTCCTGCATGCATGGGGAAAAATTGCTTAAGGTTTGCTGTGCACAGGGACAATCCATTCCACTCCCCCACCAAGTCAGTTGTACAGAGATGCCAACTTGCTGCATTTAATACACTCGGCTGGATTTTGCCAATGGGGAGCTTTTGGAGGCGGGACTCCCACTTGTTGGGTTTCAGTGCCGCCTCCATCAACTTCTGGCCAACCCACGCTATTTTCCCTTGATTGACCTTGTTAAGCCCGCCCAGCGGGCTTAGCAGGCCAATTAAGGGAAAGCCGGTTACAGAGAACGTCAACATATGACGTTTCATCTGTCAAAATTTTTGACAGATGAATTGTCATCGTTTGACAGCTCTGTGAAGCTGTCAAACAGTGACATTCTCTGTAGTTTGATGAGTTCTTGAATTCAAGACTCATCAAACCTCTTTAGTATTAGCAGATATTAGATGGTTGTTGCATTGGAGAATGCAGCGGCCATCTGTCATCTCTGCTGCGGAGACTCTCCGCATACCCACCGATTGAAGCCTGCAGGAAGAAACAAAGGTAAGTAAACTTTTACTAACACTTTCCACTTACCTCACATACTCACCTCTCCACACTTGCACCTATCACTTATCTTCACAGCGCACTTTTGCACCCCTCCGACCCTCGCAGACCCACTGCTCACCTCGGTGACCCTGGCGGTGTTCGGAGCCTTCGGGAAGCCTGCACTTGTGTGGGTAAAATGAGGATAATCCTCTTATCTGCCTGTTAACTACCTGTTAACAGGCAGATAAGTGGCACTAATCCCCTTCCCGCCTCCAAGGAGACGGGACCCGGCGCGGGTCGGCTACCCGCCTCCTGGCAAGATGGCACGGAGGCGGGTTGGGCACCCGCCCCCAGATTCTGCCATTTTCCGGCAGTCCCGCCTCCATACCCGCCTCTCCAGGGCTGGCAAGATCACGCCCAATGACTCTGAGTTTTTCAGTGAAATCCGACGGTCCAGGTTTCCACACTGAACACCTGCCTTTTGTGTTCTTGAACCGGATACTATGAATTGAAGTGGTGTGGGATGGACACTCTTCCTTTCCCTCTGACTCCAGTGTATGCCTTCCCCAAATGTCCTGACAGACATTGCGTGTGGGGATTTACAGGGGCAACCAGGCCCTGCTATCTGTGGCATAGCACATTAGTGCCCTGACTTATTTGGCTGTCAACAGGAATAGCTTTAAAAAAAAAAATGAATGGCTCAGATTATCCTAGGGACTTATGCTATTGTAACGACGCAACTACGGCATAGGGACCCTTGAACAGCGCAAACAAAGAGGACATTCTGGTGTAACTGACTTACTCCATTAATTATGCCGCTCCATATTTTCCAGGGACTTTTTCGCCACTCCACCATTAACCCACGCCAAAAATATTTAGAAGGTATTTATCATAGTCCCGCCCCCAATTGAAATCAATGGCGATCACCATTGTCCTGCATTTAAGCCAGTTTCAAGCCGCTGCCACATGTACTTAAAAATAATGGTCTAAGTGGCTTGGCGGCTGTGTGATAGTGACATTATAATGCATTCACTGAATCAGATTTCTACTTTTAAATGCGCTGAAAATGATTATGAGCTCCTAAAGATTTATAAAGCACTATTCACAACATCAGGACAAACCAAAACGCTTTACAGCCAATGAAGTACTTTTGAAGTGTAGTCGCTGTTGAAATGTCGGAAATGCGGCAGCCAAATTGTGCACAGCAAAGTCCCACAAACAGCAATGTGATAATGACCAGATCATCCGTTTTAGTGATGTTGGTTGAGGAATGAATATTGACCAGGACACCGGGGAGAACTCCCCTGCTCTTCTTCAAATAGTGCCATGGGATCCTTGATGTTCACCTGAGAGGGCAAACATGGCTTCAGTTTCCATTTTATCTGACCGAGCGACACACCCTCAGTGCAGCATTGGAGTGTTAGCCTAGATTTTGCACTCATGTTTCTGGAGTGGGTCTTGAAACCACAACCTTCTGACTCAGATGTGAGATTACTGGGTTAGCTGTTTTTGAAAATAGGTATGACATTAGCCACTCTCCAGTCCAGGGAACATTAACTGCATAGAAAAAAAGTTAATAAAAATAATAAAATGTATTTCTTTCTGATGAAGAAATTGAAATCGTCACCAAAATAATTCTTAAATTGTTTTCTTGAATTATGTTTACTGTTCTGAACTGTACTTGAACTGTGTTTTCCTTTCCTTTTTTTAAGAAGAAGAACTTGATGGAGCTAAAGATGAGCAACCTTTTTCTTCTGTGATGTTCCAAATCACATCCTGCCCAACGTCAGTGAGTGTATTTTATCAGTCCAGGTTTAAGAGCTGCCTCTCCCTACACAAGTTCTCTGGCACAATAACATTCATTTTGTTGTCCAACATTCTTTTCCCAGCATCAAGACATACTGAAAAATATATTTTGCTAATCCTTGATGTCATTTGAGCCTAAGCCATGTTTTGTTAAGTTAAAGTGGCAGAACCTAAAGAGGCCACCTACAATTCTCTGAAGATTTATGACCTGTCTATCAGCAACATGTTTTCCAGTGGCTGGGATTTTAGATAAAGTGGGAATGCTGGGTGGCCCACAATGCCAATAACTCCAGAAAGTGCTAAGCTCTATCTCCCTCTCCTAGAACACTGGCTCCACATTAGGCTGAGGGAAGAACAGCAAACTCCAGGATTTCAGCTGTGCCACTCAGCCATTCAGATGCTTTGTGAATACATACACTTGAATTTCGGAGTGGGAGCAAGTGCTGTACAACCAGACCAAAAGGAAAGAGAAGATTTTGAAATTTGTACAGCCCACTTGACCAGAGCAAAGGGAGACAAAGATAATCTTGGAGTACGTTTTGGGAATGTCCCAATCTATTGGGATTCTCTAAGTGACCAAGAGAGCAGGAAGACAAGAAAAAAAAAGAGAGGTAGCAAAGGGCCTGTATTGGATGTTGGATATATCTGGGTGACCGAAGTCGAGAAGCACAGTCCTGCTGCAAAGTGTGAGAAGATTAAAATCCGAGATGAAGTGTTGTTATTGAATGGACAGTTGATGGTTGGTGTTGATGTTGCAGGTGCCAGGTAAGCACTGGATATGCTCGCAATACTGTTCAAAGATCTCCTAATCCGTACCTCCCCATTCAATTATATAATGGCCGAGCATTAGGCTAATTGATATTTATGTAATCACCTTTTAAGCTTTAGTATAACTAAGTAAAGACATAAAGGAATATAAACAGAAGAGGAGCCCAATAATGAAGAGAAATTAATACAAGTAATTTTATTAACTATATATAATAGGTCTCCTACAATTTTAGTGTCATCAACTAAATTGGAGACAATTGTTCATCTCAGGATGTTATATATTGAACATTTCCAAAGGAGAGTAATTCACACGTTGTCTATGGTGTGCAATTTGAGCCTTAGGTGTTGACGATGGAGTGGTTCTCACATTTTTGGTGAGTGTGTGAGACTCAGGTGTTGATTATGAAGAAAGGGACATGTGTGAAAATACTATATTACACCTAGTTAGAAAAGGAGTCGGAAATATCTTTCAATATCTAATTTACTCTCTCTGTTTAAAGCTAAAGCTCCTATTCTCTGGATTTCAGCCATTTGTCTTTATGACTTCTGTGATGTGCTTAATTCTGTCTTTATAGTTATGCGTTTCTAATATTAATAGTCTTTCCCTTCTCAAGAAAGTACATAATAATCAAAGTACATTCTTTATTACATACGTATATTTTATCAGATACTTTTGTTTACAGACAAACAAAAGTCCCAAGTTGGATATTGTTGTAGAGACAAAAAAGAAAACCCAGAGAGTGGTTAGAATGTGGAACTTGCAACCACATGGAGTAGTTAAGGCGAATAGCACAGATGCATTTAAGAGGAGGCTAGATCAACATTTGAGGGAGAAAGGAATAGAAGGATATGTTAATAAGGTTAGTTGAAGTAAGGTGGGATGAGGCTCGTGTGGAACAGAAACCTTATTTTGTGCCCCCACCCCTAACAGAGCTCACCCTTCCCCAGTCCAGAGGGAGCTTTAGATTCCTTTGATATCCAGACGATAAGCCTCCTCCAATCAGAACAAGGGTGTTATTAAAGGGAATACTGCAATTATCCTAACAGTTTCCTACGAAGAGTGTATGTGCATGTTTTAGAGTCATAGGGGGAGAAATTCAGTATCGCCCCATTTGGGGCGCAATTATCGACCGGGCGCAAAGATTAGCGCCTGGCGCAAAGATTAGCGCCTGGCGCTAATTATCGCCACCGACTGCAAACTTGACTTTTATCGCCGCTGGAGGTGATTGGAGCGCTAAATCAGGCGCTACACATCTGTCTTAAGGCGCAAAGGCCGAGGAGCGAGGCGCTACCTCAGAGCGCTGGCGAAGCTCATGTGATGTCAGTCAGCAATGGAACACACACACAATGGCGCTGGCCAGTTCTTAAAGGGGATGGTCGATCTTGCTTTCCATCCACATCCTGCTCATTGCAGCCTTGAATCTCGGCCTGGAGAGACCTGCACATCAAATCTGCTGGAAAGAACAATGGAGAGTACCAGGGAAAGAGCTCAGAGTGCAGCCCCCAAAGTCTCTTCTAAATCGATACAAGGAAGGGCAAATCAAAATGAACCTGCAAAGTGCTGCTCAGTACCCAAAACTCCTCCACACAGCATTGAATCTCTCCAGAAGTCTCTCTCTCTCTCTCTCTCTCAGAATGCGTGGTTCAAAAATGTCACAACAACAAAAGGCAGGAAGCGGTCGCCTTTAAATAGCGCTCCCCCTTTCCCTTCCTGACTGCAAAACGCTCCCCTCAACCTGTCGTTGCTAGCGGCAGGCGGTAAGGCAGGGGGCGCCACTCAATATCCGCTCCGGGGTGCTACCGGAGCGTTGCGCACTCGACTGACATCACGATCTGCCGGCGCAGGAGATCGTGGCGGTAGTGTTTAGCGCTGCCGCAAAATGTCTAGTTAATTTCGCGAGCGGCGCAAACATCGTCGCGCCCGGGTGCTAGTTGCTTTGCACACCATTAGCGCCCTCTTAAGGCGCTAACGGGAGGCGCAACCAACTGAATTTTTCCCCCATAGAGTTATACAGCACAGAAAGAGGCCCTTCGGCCCACCGTGTCCGCGCCGGCCATCAAGCCCTATCTATTCTAATCCCATTTTCCAGCACTTGGTCCGTAGCCTTGTATGCTATGGCGTTTCAAGTGCTCATCTAAATGCTTCTTGAATGTTGTGAGGGTTCCTGCCTCTACCACCCTTTCAGGCAGTGAGTTCCAGATTCCAACCACCCTCTGGGTGAAAAAGTATTTCCTCAAATCCCCTCTAAATCTCCTGCCCCTTACCTTGAAACTATGCCCCCTGGTTATTGACCCCTCTACTAAGGGGAAAAGTTCCTTTCTATCTACCCTATCTATGCCCCTCATAATTTTGTACACCTCAATCAGGTCCCCCGTCAGCCTTCTCTGCTCCAAGGAAAACAAGCCCAGCCTGTCCAGTCTCTCTTCATAGCTGAAGCGCTCCAGCCCAGGTAACATCCTGGTGAATCTCCTCGGCACCCTCTCCAATGCAATCACATCCTTCCTATAGTGTGGCAACCAGAACTGCGCACAGTATTCCAGCTGTGGCCTAACTAGCGTTTTGTACATCATAACCTCCCTGCTCTTATATTCTATGCCTCGGCTAATGAAGGCAAGTATCCCATATGCCTTTTTATCCACCTTATCTACCTGTCCTGCTGCCTCCAGGGATCTATGTACATGCACACCAAGGTCCCTCTGATCCTCTGTCCTTCCTAGGGTCCTACCATTCATTGTGTATTCCCTTGCCTTGTTAGTCCTCCCAAAATGCATCACCTCACATTTTTCAGGGTTAAATTCATTTGCCACTGTTCTGTCCATCTAACCAACCCGTCTATATCGTCTTGTAGCCTGAGGTTTCCCTCCTCGTTATTTACCACTCCACCAATTTTCGTATCATTAATGTACACTACAAACAGCAAAGGACCCAGCACCGATCCCTGCGGTACACCACTGGACACAGGCTTCCAGTCACAAAAACTTCGACCATCACCCTCTGCCTCCTGCCACTAAGCCAATTTTGGATCCAATGTGCCAAATTGCCCTGGATCCCATGGGCTCTTACCTTCTTGACCAGTCTCCCATGCAGGACTTTGTCAAAAGCCTTACTGAAGTCCATGTAGACTACATCAACTGCACTACCCTCATCCACACACCTAGTCACCCCCTCGAAAATTCAATCAAATTGGTTAGACATGATCTCCCCCTGACAAAGCCATGCTGACTATCCTTGATTAATCCTTGCCTCTCCAAGTGGAGACTATTTCTGTTTTAAATCTAAATAGTCTGTTACATAGGATTACATAGGATATACAGCACAGAAACAGGCCCTTCGGCCCAACCAGTCCATGCTGGCGTTTATGCTCCACTCAAGCCTCCTCCCGTCTTTCCTCATCTAACTCTATCAGCATAACCCTCTATTCCTTTCTCCCTCATATGCTTACTTAACCGCTCCTTAAATGCATCTATACTATTCGCTTCAACCACTCCATGTGGTAGCGAGTTCCACATTCTCACCATTCTCTGGGTAAAGAAGTTTCTTCTGAATTCCCTATTGGATTTCTTGGTGACTATTTCTTGGTGATGGCCTCTAGTTTTGCTCTTCCCCACAAGTAGAAACACTCTCTCTGTATCCACTCTATCAAAACCTTTCATAATTTTCAAGAGAAAAGAGACCCAACCTGTTCATCCTTTCCTGATAGGTATACCCTCACATTTCTGGTATAATCCTTGTAAATCTTCTCTGCACCCTCTCCCGTGCCTCTATATACTTTTTATAATATGGCGACCAGAACTGTATGCAGTACTCCAAGTGTGGTCTAACCAAGCTTCGATACAAGTTTAGCATATCTTCACTACTTTTAAATTCTATCCCTCTAGAAATAAACCCTAGTGCTTGGTTTGCTTTTTTATGGCCTTGTTAACCTGTGTTGCTACTTTTAGTGATTTGTGTATTTGTACTCCAAGATCCCTTTGCTCCTCTACCCCATCCAGACTCGCACCCTCCAAGTAATATGTGACCTCCCTATTCTTCCTACCAAAATATAATACCTCACATTTATCTGTGTTGAAACTTATTTGCCAATTATATGTCCACTCTGCAAGTTTATTAATATCTTCCTGTAATTTGTTGCAGTCCTCCTCAGTATTGACTATCCCCCCTAATTTGGTGTCATCCGCAAATTTAGAAATTGTGTTTTTGATTCCAAAGTCTAAATCTTTAATATAAATTGTGAACAGCAGTGGTCCCAGCACTGATCCTTGTGGAACACCACTTCCCACCTCCTGCCACTCTGAACAGCTACCCTTTACTCCTACTCTCTGCTTTCTGTCTTGAAGCCAGCTAGCTATCCATTCTGCTACTTGTCCTCTGACTCTGCATTCCTTGACCTTATTCATTAGTCTATTATGTGGTACCTTATCAAAGGCCTTTTGAAAATCTAGATAAATTGCATCTACTGCATTACCCTTGTCTACTCTCTCTGTTACCTCTTCAAAAAATTCAATTAGGTTGGTCAAGCAAGACTTTTCCTTTTGAAATCCATGCTGACCATTCATTATTATATTTTGGGTTTCTAGATGTTCTTCTATTTTCTCCTTTAGTAGGGATTCCATTATTTTTCCTACCACCGATGTTAAGCTGACTGGTCTATAGTTCCCTGGACATGTTCTATCCCCCTTCTTAAATATAGGTATTATGTTAGCTATTCGCCAGTCCTCTGGCACTACACCTTTTTTTTAACGAATTATTAAATATGTGTAGTAATGCCTCTGCTCGCTCTCCCCTAGATTCTTTTAATATGCGCGGATGTAATCCGTCCGCACCAGGGGTTTATTCTCTTTGAGTTGGATTAGTTTATTTAATATATCTCCTCTTTTTATTTTAAATGCAGTTATCTCATTACTAATCTCATCATCCGATGTCATGTCCACCTGTTCTATCTCCCTGGTAAATACTGAAGCAAAGTAATTATTTAATATCTCTGCCATCTCTCTATCGCTGCCTGTGGTATTATCCTGTCCATCCCTTAGTGGCCCTATTCCCATCCCAACCTTCCTTTTTTTATTTATGTGCCTGTAAAATATTTTACTGTTTTGTTTCATGTTCCTCGATAATTTAATTTCATAGTTCCTCTTTGCCTTCCTAATTGTTTTTTTGACTTCTCTCCTAATCTCTTCGTATTCGCCCTTATCATGCACTCCCTGCTGTCCATGTACTTAATGTATGCCTCTTTCCTTACCCTCAGTTTTTCCCTCATGGCTTTATTCATCCATGGTGTCTCATTAGTGTTTAGCTTGTTCTTGTTTTTTAGCGGAATATATTTTTCCTGGACTCTGTTGAACACCGTTTTAAATGTTTCCCATTGCTGTTCTATGTCATTGTTTGCCAATATTGTTGTCCATTTTATTTTCCCAAGTTCTATTCTCAGCCCCTCAAAATCAGCTTTTCTCCAATCTATTACCCTGGTCTTCGTCATACTGATTTCCTTCTCAATTATTGAGACAGACTTTTTTTGTACGCGTAATATAACCTTGATGCAGTGATTGTTGTACAAAACTTCTGTCTGAAAAAAATAATTTACGCTATGCTCAGGAACACCTCAACCCAGGACAAATTATAAATTACAGTCTCAAGGATAACTAACACAAACAAGTCCATTTTGCTCCTGAATAGCACTGCACATAAACATTCCTTCATGGCTTTTCTGATGTCTGCGCCTGAAGAGGGCACAGCAGTGCAAATTTCATGCAAGTGAATGTCAGAGGGCTGTGCAGAGATTTCCTCGAATAGTGCCAGGCAAACTCCCCTCCTAGAAACCTGATGCTAATAATTCCTGAGCTGCCATTCCATTGCTATCAGGCTTAAGGGACAGGCTGGTATTGTCAAGATAGTTCCTTATTTTTGACTTTTTAATAAAGGAGTTTTGCTGCTTCTGTACTTGCTGCAGAATACCATTAGCATTTGCATTTAGTGATGGAGGCTCCACCTCCCAACTCCCCCCTCCGCCCCCCCCCCCCGCCCCGCACTGTGCCATATGATTTATTTGGAAGCAGATGAGGGGAAACACCCATAGCCCCTTTCACTACCACTGAAGTCACTCTCCTAAGCCACTAAGAACTGTTTCCCCACCACAGAGTAGGAATCACTCCCTTTCCCTGACTACATTTGCTCCATGCTCACAGTCAAATAATTCCCGCACCATTGTTCTTCATACTGATACTTGTTTCACCTGTTCTTCCACCTACTGCTTGGTACATTGGTGCCACCCTCTTACCAGCTCCATACAAAGCAGACTGCAGGGGTGCTCAGACTCCTGCTTGGGGTGCTGCTTCCATCCCAGCCATGGCATAGCAGCACAAAATCATTCATCGGGGACAGCATATTTAAGTTAACGTGAAGACCGTTGACATGCACATCACAGCTGTGGCACCACGTAAGTGAACAATTTCCCATAAGTCATCCAAAGGTGACTGAAGGCCGAGGTCCAACAACAAACTCGTGACCTAAAGAACAGATGGTGGGTGGAGAAAGCGCAGGAGATCCAGCAGCTAGCCAACAACCACGATGTGCGTGGATTCTTTAGCGCAGTCAAGACCATCTACGGCCCAAGCACCCAAGGCCCTACCCCACTGTGGGCCAAGAACGGAGAGGTACTCATCAAGGACAGAGAGGCAGTCAGTGCCCGCTGGAAGGAGCACTTCGAAGATCTCCTTAGCCGAGACTCTGTCTTCGACACGAGTGTCCTCAACTCCATCCCGCAGCATGCTACCCGCCACCATCTCAGCACAGCCCAGCCCGGCATGAGGTTGAAAAGGCCATCCGACAACTGAAGAACAACAAGGCCTCAGGAGCAGATGGAATCCCCGCCGAGGCACTAAAGCATGGCGGAGAAGCACTACTGGCGCAAATTCATGAACTAATTTCTCTTATCTGGAAGGAGCAGAGCATGCCAGGGGATCTCAGAGACGCCGTAATTGTGACCATCTTCAAGAAAGGTGACAAGTTCGATTGCGGTAATTACAGAGGAGTTTCCCTGCTGTCTGCCACAGGGAAAGTCATCACAAGAATCCTCCTCAATCAGCTTCTCCCAGTCGCCGAAGAGCTCCTCCCAGAGTCGCAGTGCGGATTCCGCCCACTAAGGGGCACAATGGACATGATCTTCACTGCACGTCAATTACAAGAAAATGCAGGGAACAGCACCAACACATGGCCTTCTTTGATCTCACAAAGGCCTTCGACACTGTCAACCGTGAGGGATTATGTAGTGTCCTCCTCAAATTCGGCTGCCCTCAAAAGTTTGTCACCATCCTCCGCCTGCTTCACGACGACATGCAAGCCGTGATCCTGACCAACGGTTCCACCACAGACCCAATTCACGTACAAACCAGGGTTAAGCAAGGCTGTGTCATTGCACCAACGCTCTTCTCGATCTTCCTTGCTGCAATGCTCCATCTCATCCTCAGTATGCTCCCCACTGGAGTGGAACTAATTTACAGAACAAACAGGAAACTATTCAAACTCCGTCGCCACCAGTCCAGATCCAAGGTCATCCCATCCTCTGTCGTCGAATTACAGTATGCAGACGACGCTTGCGTCTGCGCTCACTTGGAGGTCGAACTCCAAACCATCGTCAACACCTTCACCGAAGCGTACAAGAGCATGGGCCTTACATTAAACATCCGTAAGACAAAGGTCCTGTACCAACCTGCCCCCGCCACACAGTACTGCCCCCCGTTTATCAAAATCCAAGGCCTTGGATAACGTGGACTACTTTCCATACCTCAGGAGCCTACTGGCAACTAGGGCAGACGTCGACGACGAAGTCCAATACCGCCTTCAGTGTGCCAGTGCAGCCTTCGGTCGCCTGAGGAAGAGAGTGTTTGAAGACCAGGATCTCAAACCCGGCACTAAGCTCATGGTCTACAGAGTAGCAGTGATACCCGCCCTGCTGTATGCCTCACAGACATGGACCATGTACAGCAGGCACCTCAAAGCACTGGCGAGGTACCACCAACGCTGCCTCTGCAAGATGCTGCAAATCCATTGGCAGGATAGGCGCACCAACGCCAGTGTTCTCGCTCAGGCCAACATCCCCAGCATCGAAGCTTTGACCACGCTCGATCAGCTCCGATGGATGGGTCACATTGTCCGCATGCCTGATACGAGACTCCCAAAACAAGCGCTCTACTCGGAGCTCCGGCACAGCAAGAGAGCCCCAGTTGGGCAGAGGAAACGCTTCAAGGACACCCTCAAATCCTCCTTGAAAAAGTGTAACATCCCCACCGACACCTGGGAATTCCTGGCCCAAGACCGCACAAAGTGGAGGGGAAGCATCCGGGAAGGCGCCGAACACCTCGAGTCTCTTCAACGGGAGCAAGTGGAAGCCAAGCGCAGGCAGCACAAGGAGCGCACGTCAACCCAAGCACCCCACCCACCCTCCCCTTCAACTACCGTCTGCCCCACCTGTGACAGAGACTGCAGGTCCCACATTGGACTCATCAGTCACCTGCGAACTCATTTTTTTTAATGTGGAAGCAAGTCATCCTCGGTTCCGAGGGACTGCCTAAGAGAGATAAGTCATCCAAAGTTGTCCAGATAGAAATCCTGGCCCATTTCTTGCAAAAAGCCCCCCCTAATATCTGCCTTTCTCTTGGGGATTTGACTGTACCTGCATCTTTATTGGTGCAGCCTTTAAAGCCAGATAATGAAGCAGTCCATGCCCGCATGCAACAAGACTTGGACGACGTTCAGGCTTGGGCTGATAAGTGGCAGGTAACATTCGCGCCACAGAAGTGCCAGGCAATGACTATCTGCAACAAGCGAGAGTCTAACCACCGCCCCTTGACATTCAACGGCATTACCATCGCCGAATCCCCCACCATCAACATCCTGGGGGTCACCATTGACCAGAAACTTAACTGAACCAGCCACATAAATACTGTAGCTACAAGAGCAGGTCAGAGGCTAGGTATTCTGCGGCGAGTGTCTCACCTCCTGACTCCCCAAAGTCTTTCCACCATCTACAAGGCACAAGTAAGGAGTGTGATGGAATACTCTCCACTTACCTGGATGAGTGCAGCTCCAACAACACTCAAGAAGCTCGACACCATCCAGGACAAAGCAGCCCGCTTGATTGGCACCCCATCCACCACCTTAAACATTCACTCCCTCCACCACCGGTGCACCGTGGCTGCAGTGTGTACCATCTACAAGATGCACTGCAGCAACTCGCCAAGGCTTCTTCAGCAGCACCTCCCAAACCCACGACCTCTACCACCTAGAAGGACAAGGGCAGCAGGCGCATGGGAACACCACCACCTCCAAGTCACACACCATCCTGACTTAGAAGTATATCGCTGATCCTTCATCGTCGCTGGGTCAAAATCCTGTAACTCCCTCCCTAACAGCACTGTGGGAGTACCTTCACCACACAGACTGCAGCAGTTCAAGAAGGCGGCTCACCACCACCTTCTCAAGGGCAATTAGGGATGGGCAATAAATGCTGGCCTTGCCAGCGACGCCCACATCCCATAAACGAATAAAAAAAAATTGCTCCCTATTTCCTGGACCGGCACCCGACGTCCGGTGCACTGCACCTTCATTATGCCCAGTTAGAATTGGGAAAAGAATATTGGCCTTAAAACTGTTTCAACCTCAGAAATAAATTTCTGCTGTAACACAAAATACTGACAGTAGAACTTAACAGATCAATGTTATTATGTAAGAACCTCATGGGTGTAATTCTAATTTGAAGAGTTGTGGTTTAGGAGCAGGGCATTATCATGCATTCCAACACACCTGGGACCGGAGTTTGAATCCAACCCTAATGTCTTGCTGGTGTTTGGATCTGAGGTCAAACAAGATTGAATAGCCTCCATTTAATTTAATGCATTGGAAACCACAAAGCTGTCCTTAAATTCAGCCATAATTGGCATTGATCCAGTGGTTTCCTTCATAACAAAAGGGAACTGACAACTTGTGCAATATGGGATTCACATGAGGACTAATGTTATTTGGTGAGGTTAGCACAAACACAGGAACAATTTTTTGTATGTGACCTAAAGCTGGCGCTAATGGATACCAAGTGCAAAAGAAGGAAAAGCTCGTAATCATATGTTGCTTTATCAGATCCTCAGGGCATCCCAAGATACTTCACATTTAACAAATTACTCCCTAAACCTCTTTGCCTCTCTACCTCTCTCTCCTCCTTTAAGAGGCTCCTTAAAACCTACCTCTTTGGACACCTGTCCTAATATCTCCATATGTGGCTCGGTGTCAAATTTTGTTTGATAATGCTTCTGTGAAGCGCCTTGGGACGTTTTACTACTTTAAAGATGCTATATAAATGCATGTTGTTGCTGTTGTTGTGTAGTCACTGTTACTAAGTAAACAAATGCAGCACCCAATTTGTGCACAGCAAGATCTCATAGAAGTGATAATTTTGTTTGATAGTGTTATGAATAAGGGAGGCAATATCTCTCAGTGTTTACTTATTTCCTAATCGTGGCATAAAATATAAGAGCAGGGGGGTTATGCTTGAATGGTATAAAACACTAGTTAGGCCACAGCTAGAGTACTGCGTACAGTTCTGGTCACCACATTACAGGAAAGATGTGACTGCACTAGAGAGGGTACAGAGGAGATTTACAAGGATGTTGTCAGGACTGGAGAATTTTAGCTGTGAGGAAAGATTGGATAGGCTGGGGTTGTTTTCTTTGGATCAGAGGATGAGGGGAGACTTAATTGAGGTGTATAAAATTATGAGGGGCCTTGATAGAGTGGATAGGAAGGACCTATTTTCCTTAGCAGAGAGGTCAATAACCAGCAGGGGGCATAGATTTAAAATAATTGGTCGAAGGATTAGAGGGGAGTTGAGGAGACATTTTTTCACCCAGAGGGTGGTGGGGGTCTGGAACTCACTGCCTGAAAGGATGGTAGAGGCAGAAACCCTCATCACATTTAAAAAGTACTTGGATATGCACTTGAAGTGCTGTAACCTGCAAGGCTACAGACTAAGAGCTGGAAAGAGGGATTAGGCTGAATAGCTCTTTTTTGACCAGCGCAGACACGATGGGCTGAATGGCCTCCTTCTGTGCCGTAAACTTCTATGTTTCTAAGCAAGCTAAGTACAGGACTGCACAGCACCATGATTAATACATTCTTCAAAGCAGTGGACCTGATACCACGTGTCTCTTGATGTCCCAGCAGCTGTTTCTGTTTTAGCTAAAATATAATGAGTGGTGACAGGTATTTCTGGCACTGATTTCCACAGAGCTGTCAGGCACTTCTTTCAGCTGGACCCGTTACAACCATGTCTATGGTTGGCAGGAATGTAACGAGTACAATTATGGATCTTACTTGTGATTGATGAAAACCATCATTAACCAATCTAATAACTGGGAAAAACTTCTCTTCATATTATTGACCTTAGTGCTGAAGGTTTTGATAGTCTGGCAGAACTTTATCCATCTGCTTTCTCAGAGTTTCCAACTGGCAGGGATGAATTTCAGGGAGATTGTTGGTTAAAGGGGGATAAATCTAAACAGTGAGCTCATCCAAAGGCTCAGCCTATTAACACAGTGAGTACTGAGCTGTAGAGACCAGGAAAGTCCCAGCTTTGATCCTCTGCCTGTGCTGTGTTAGGTAATCACAGCCAGGGTGGCAGGAAGGACCCAAGGGGCATTCAGGTGCCACATTCCTTGCCTCCTCTCCTCTAGCAGGCAGCCAAGTTGCATACATAATGGTGTGGATGCCCATCAAATGCATTTAGAGGCTTAATCATAAGAACATAAGAACATAAGAAATAGAAGCAGGAGTAGGCCATTCGGCCCTTCGAGCCTGCTCCGCCATTCAATGAGATCATGGCTGATCTTCTGCTTCAATTCCATTCACCAGCCCTATCGCCATATCCCTTGATGCCTTTACTAGTCAGAAATCTATCGACTTCTGTTTTGAATATACCCAATGACTGAGCCTCCACAGCTCTCTGGGGTAGAGAACTCCAAAGATTCACCACCCTCTGTGTGAAGAAATTTCTTCTCATCTCAGTCCTGAATGGCCTACCCTTTATCCTGAGGCTGTGGCCCCTGGTTCTAGATTCCCCAGCCAAGGGAAACATTCTCCCAGCATCCACCCTATCAAGCCCTGTAATAATTTTGTATGCTTCAATGAGATCCCCTCTCATTCTTCTGAATTCAAGAGCATACAGGCCTAGTTTACTCAATCTCTTCTCATACGACAGTCCCGCCTTCTCTTAGGCAGTCCCTCGGAACCGAGGATGACTTGCTTCCCCATTAAAAATGAGTTCTCAGGTGACTGATGAGTCCAATGCGGGACCTACAGTCTCTGTCACAGGTGGGGCAGACGGTGGTTGAAGGGGCGGGTGGGTGGGGTGCTTGGGTTGACGTGCGCTGCTTGCGCTTGGCTTCTGCTTGCTCCCGGCGAAGAGACTCGAGGTGTTCGGCGCCTTCCCGGATGCTTCTCCTCCACTTTTTGCGGTCTTGGGCCAGGGATTCCCAGGTGTCAGTGGGGATGTTGCACTTTTTCAAGGAGGCTTTGAGGGTGTCCTTGAAGCATTTCCTCTGCCCACCTGGGGCTCTCTTACCGTGCTGGAGCTCCGAGTAGAGCGCTTGTTTTGGGAGTTTCGTATCGGGCATGTGGACAATGTGACCCGTCCATCGGAGCTGATCGAGCGTGGTCAAAGCTTCGATACTGGGGATGTTGGCCTGAGCGAGGACGCTGACGTTGGTGCACCTATCCTGCCAATGGATTTGCAGCATCTTGTTGGTGGTACTTCTCCAGTGCTTTGAGGTGCCTGCTGTACATGGTCCATGTCTCTGAGGCATACAGCAGGGCGGGTATCACTGCTGCTCTGTAGACCATGAGCTTAGTGCCGGGTTTGAGGTCCTGGTCTTCAAACACTCTCTTCCTTAGACGACCGAAGGCTGCACTGGCACACTGAAGACGGTGTTGGACTTCGTCATCAACGTCTGCCCTTGTTGACAGTAGGCTCCTGAGGTATGGAAAGTGGTCCACGTTGTCCAAGGCCTTGTCGTGGATTTTGATTATCGGGGGGCAGTACTGTGTGGCGGGGACAGGTTGGTAGAGGACCATTGTCTTACAGATGTTTAGTGTAAGGCCTATGCTCTTGTACGCTTCGGTGAAGGTGTTGACGATGGTTTGGAATTCGAACTCCGAGTGAGCGCAGACGCAAACGTCGTCTGCATACTGTAATTCGACGACAGAGGATGGGACGACCTTGGATCTGGACTGGAGGCGACAGAGATTGAACAGTTTCCTGTTTGTTCTGTAAATTAGCTTCACTCCAGTGGGGAGCTTACTGAGGGTGAGATGGAACATTGCAGCAAGGAAGATCGAGAAGAGCATTGGTGCGATGACACAGCCTTGCTTGACCCCGGTTCGTACGTGAATTGGGTCTGTGGTGGAACCGTTGGTCAGGATCACAGCTTGCATGTCGTCGTGAAGCAGGCGGAGGATGGTGACAAACTTTTGAGGGCAGCCGAATTTGAGGAGGACACTCCATAATCCCTCACGGTTGACAGTGTCGAAGGCCTTTGTGAGATCAAAGAAGGCCATGTACAGCGGTTGGTGCTGTTCCCTGTATTTCTCTTAGAAACATAGAAGATAGGAGCAGGAGTAGGCCATTCGGTCCCTCGAGCCTACTCCACCATTCAATGCAAACATGGCTGATCATCCAAATTCAGTACCCTGTCCCTGCTTTCCCCCATATCCCTTGATCCCTTTAGCCTTAAGAAATATATCTAACTCCTTCTTGAATATATTTAATGAATTGGCCTCAACTGCCTTCTGTGGTAGAGAATTCCACAGGTTCACCACTCTCTGGGTGAAGAAATTCCTCCTCATCTCAGTCCTAAATGGCTTACCCCTTATCCTTAGACTGTGACCCCTGGTTCTGGACTCCCCCGCCATTGGGAACAGCCTTTCTGCATCTAGTCTGTCTAGTCCTGTTAGAATTTTATAAGTTTCAATGAGATCCCCTCTCATTCTTCTAAACTCTAGCGAATATAAGCCTAATCGAACCAATCTCTCTTCATACGTCATTCCTGTCATCCCAGGTATCAGTCTGGTGAATCTTTGCTGCACTCCCTCCATGGCAAGAACATCCTTCCTCAGATAAGGCGACCAAAACTGCACACAATACTCAAGGTGTGGTCTCACCAAGGCCCTGTACAACTGCAGCAAGACATCCTTGCTCCAGTACTCGAATCCTCTCGCTATGAAAGCCAACATACCATTTGCCTTCATAGAAACATAGAAGATAGGAGCAGGAGTAGGCCATTCGGCCCCTCGAGCCTGCTCCGCCATTCGATGAGATCATGGCTGATCATCTAAACTCAGTACCCTGTACCTGCCTTCTCCCCATATCCCTTCATACCTTTAGCTTTAAGAAATATATCAAACTCATCCTTGAATATATTTAATGACTTCGCCTCAACTACCTTCTGTGGTAGAGAATTCCACAGGTTCACCACTCTCTGGGTGAAGAAATTCTTCCTCATTTCTGTCCTAAATGGTTTACCCGTTATCCATAGATTATGACCCCTGGTTCTGGACTCTCCGACCATCGGGAACATTCTTCCTGCATCTAGTTTGTCCAGACCTGTCAGAATTTTATATGTTTCGATGAGATCCCCTCTCATTCTTCTATACTCCAGTGAGTATAAGCCCAATCGACCCAATCTCTCCTCATATATCATTCCTGCCATCCCAGGTATCAGCCTTGTGAATCTTCGCTGAACTCCTTCCATGGCAAGAACATCCTTCCTCAGATAAGGCGACCAAAACTGCACACAGTACTCAAGGTGTGGTCTCACCAAGGCCCTGTACAACTGCAGCAGGACATCCCTGTTCCTATACTCAAACCCTTTCGCTATGAAGGCCAACATACCATTTGCCTTCTTCACCGCCTGCTGCACCTGCATGCTTACTTTCAGCGACTGGTGCACAAGGACACCCAGGTCTCGTTGCACTTCCCCTTCTCCCAATCTATTGCCATTCAGATAATAGTCTGCCTTTCTGTTTTTGACACCAAAGTGGATAACCTCGCACTTATCCACGTTATATTGCATCTGCCACGCTTCTGCCCACTCACCCAACCTGTCCAGATCATCCTGGAGTTTCTTGCTATCCTCCTCGCTGTACACACTCCCACCCAGCTTTGTGTCATCTGCAAACTTGGAGATATTACATTTAATTCCCTTATCTAGATCATTAATGTATATTGTGAATAGCTGGGGTCCAAGGACCGATCCCTGCGGTACCCCACTAGTCACTGCTTGCCACTCGGAAAAAGACCCATTAATTCCTACTCTCTGCTTTCTGTCCGCCAACCAGTTCTCTATCCAAGTCAATACCTTGCCCCCAATCCCATGTGCCTTAACTTTACCCGCTAATCTCTTATGCGGGACCTTATCGAAAGCCTTTTGAAAGTCCAAATACACCACATCTACTGGTTCTCCCTTATCTATTTTCCCAGTTACATCCTCAAAAAATTCCAGTAGATTAGTCAAGCACGATTTACCTTTTGTAAATCCATGTTGACTTTGTCCGATCCTGTCACTGTTTTTCAAATGCTCAGCTATTACATCCTTTATAATGGACTCTAGCATTTTCCCCACTACCGATGTCAGGCTTACCGGTCTGTAATTCCCCGCTTTCTCTCTACCACCCTTTTTGAATAGTGGGGTAACATTAGCTACCCTCCAATCCATGGGTACAGTTCCAGATTCCATCGAATGTTGGAAGATGATCAGCAATGCATCTACTATTTCTAGGGCCACTTCCTTAAGTACCCTAGGATGTAGATTATCAGGCCCTGGGGATTTATCGGCCTTCAATACCGTCAATTTCCCTAACACCATTTCCCTGCAAATACTGATTTCTTTCAGTTCCTCCCTTTCATCAGACCGTATGTTCTCCAACATCTCTGGGAGGTTATTTGTGTCCTCCTTTGTGAAGACAGAACCAAAATATGCATTTAATTGGGCTGCCATTTCTTTGTTCCCCATTATAACTTCCCCCGCTTCTGACTGCAAGGGACCTACACTTGATTTCACTAATCTTTTTCTCTTCACATATCTATAAAAGCTCTTACAGTCAGTTTTTATGTTCCCAGCAAGCTTACTTTCATATTCTATTTTCCCCTTCTTAATTAATCCCTTTGTCCTCCTTTGTTGAATCCTAAACTGCTCCCAATCCTCAGGGCTACCGCTTTTTCTGGCCAATTTATATGCCCTCTCCTTGGATCTTATGCTATCCCTAATGATGTCTACCGATGTCAGGCTATAATTCCCCGTAATTGATGTGCGGTGAAGATCATGTCCATTGTGCCCCTTAGCGGGCGGAATCTGCATTGCGACTCTGGGAGGAGCTCTTCGGCCACTGGTAGAAGGCGATTGAGGAGGATTCTTGTGATGACTTTCCCTGTGGCAGACAGCAGGGAAACTCCTCTGTAATTACCGCAATCGGACTTGTCACCGTTCTTGAAGATGGTCACAATTACGGCATCTCTGAGATGCCCTGGCATGCTCTCCTCATTCCAGATAAGAGAAGTGAGTTCATGAATTCGCGCCAGTAGTGCTTCTCCGCCATGCTTTAGTGCCTCGGCGGGGATTCCATCTGCTCCTGAGGCCTTGTTGTTCTTCAGTTGTCGGATGGCTTTTTCAACCTCATGCCGGGCTGGGGTTGTGCTGAGATGGTGGCGGGTAGCTTGCTGCGGGATGGAGTTGAGGACACTCGCGTCAAAGACAGAGTCTCGGTTAAGGAGATCTTCGAAGTGCTCCTTCCAGCGGGCACTGACTGCCTCTCTGTCCTTGATGAGTACCTCTCCGTTCTTGGGCTGCAGTGGTGTAGGGCCTTGGGTGCTTGGGCCGTAGATGGTCTTGATTGCGCTAAAGAATCCACGCACGTCGTCCTCATACGACAGTCTGGCCATCCCAGGAATCAATCTCGTGAACCTTCGTTGCACTCCCTCTATGGCAAGTATATCCTTCCTTAGGTAAGGAGACCAAAATTGTACACGGTATTCCAGGTGTGGTCTCACCAAGGCCCTAGATAATTGGAGTAAGACTTCTTTACTCCTGTACTCAAATCCTCATTTTAAATCTAGTTCTGCACTCACTAACTAAGACAAATAGCTTACTTACATTTACATTATTTAGACCTCTCAGCATAGATGATGTCCCCCTCAATATTCTTTACTCCAATGAAAACAAGTTGTGCCTCATAACTCAGTAGCCAAATGTCCTAGAATATTCCTTGTCGCTCTTCTTTGAACCCTCTCCAATACATCAATATAATTTTGAAGGTAAACTTCTCAAAATTGCACACACTGTGAGGAATACTCCTCCATGATCCCACCTGAAATCACGTGGGTTTGCGGCGGAGGATGTGGGAAAATTCAAAGAGTGAGTACTACCGCCACCTCACTGCCCCAACTGGGATTCCCTCCCCCCACCCCCACGGGACAACAGGCAATTTGGCTCAACCAATCTGTGTCAGAGTGTATCCTCCATGCGAAAAAATATTTCTAATCACATTTACTCACCCTGTTCCCATATCTCTATATGCTCTTCTCCTTCATCCACCTATCCAATCTAATCTTAAATTTCAACATTGATTCTGCCTCAACCATTGGCCCAGGAATTAAGTTCCACAGCCTCGCAATTCTGTGTAAAGAAGTTTCTCTTGCTCTCTGTTCTAAATCTCTTACATTTAATCTTGTATCTATGGCCCCTCGTTCTAGACCCTGGAACTATTGAACATTCTGAAACACTGGGTATTCTCAGTGATCAATATTAAGAGCACAAAGGTAAGCACGGTTGTGGGATCTCATTCGACTCATCCATCCATAGAAACCTACAGTCCCACCATCAGTGGATGAAGTTGTCTCCTCACCAGAGGTCCACAGCAGGAGTCTCTGGATAGTGATCAGATGTAGGAACCCCTATTCCTGCACATCCATATTCACACCAACTTACCTTGCACCTCCACTCATCCCTCTCTCTCTATCTACATTATCACATCCCCATCTTACTAGCCACCCCTCACTCTCACCCTCATCCTAGTGCAATCATACCAACTAACAACATACAAGGGTAGCCACTTGGGTGTTTTATCCAATGTTCATGTAAAGTTTCTGTTAATGTGCTGTCAAACATTGAAACCTTTATTTTCAACACTTTGCGTTCACAGAATCACAGAATCCCCACAATGCAGATAGAGGCCATACCGACACATATCCCACCCTATCCCCATAACCCCACGTATTTAATCCCCCTAACACTAAGGGTCAATTTATCAAAGCCAAATCAACCTAACCCGCACATCTTTGGACTGTGGGAGGAAACCGGAGCACCCGGAGGAAACCCACGCAGACACGGGGAGAATGTGCAAACTCCACACAGACAGTCACCCAAGGCCGGATTCGAACCCGGGTCCCTGGCGCTGTGATGCAACAGTGCTAACCACTATGCCACCGTGTTGCCCACTGCTTGTTCTTGGACAGATTTGTGTGCACCTTTGGAAGTGGCTTAGTGAGTTGCAGTGAATGGTGAGACATAACGGTACCCCTGCAATGGTGGCAAGTGTGAAAGGAATGGCTTGGACATTGTAGGGATGCTTTATGGTGTTGGTGTGGGGTGGTGCCAACCTGGCGCATCATGTAGCAGCCAGGGTGTACAGCGTCAAGTGAAGTAAATCTGGCCATGGTGAGGCCATCCCTGGCCTCCCGGGCAGCAATGTGCTGATGCCTCGGGTGCTGATGCCCTCTGTCCTGTGCAGCATCAGGTGATTGCGGAGAAGGTTGGTGTTGTTGTTGATGCTGCTGGTGTGCCTGGTGCTGCTGGTGTTGGGGCTGATCGTGGTCGGATTCTGAGGACCAAGGTGAGACAGTATTGATGGAATAGATGGCAGGTGAAGTAGAGATGACAGAAGCATTCTGTCAATGGTGAGAAAGTTCTTCCAATGAGGTAAGAGTGGATGGAGGGTGGAAAGTGGAAATCTGTGCTGGAAATGGACTGAGAAACAGCTTGTGGCTGAGGAAAGTGATGATCTGTCAGGTGGGAGCTTTTACTGTACATTTGAAGCTGTCAAGTAATCAGCTGGAGCAATGGCCACTGAACTCCCACCTCAGGTTGACAGCCGTGGTCCCCGAACAGTGTGATTCCCATGGCCATGAAGTTAAAGTCAAAAGGAAAGTTAAAAAAGCCTGTTAATCATCTGTCAACTAGATGCTAATGAGTTTAATTGGGTCGCCCGCCACTGCCTGTTGGGTCTGCTCAGCGCTGACAGACCAGACATTGGGAAAGGCGTATTATGGTGGGTTGACAGCAGGGTCCCGACCCGCTGTCAAAAAAAAATCAAATTTCCCACCCGACCCGCCACCGATCTCACCCGCTGACCTCCCGGAAAATTCCAGCCTATGATTCTAGATGACAGTTTGAAGGGTAAAATAGCGTCAGCATGAGAAAATTTTCCTGTTGGGCTTCAGTTTTCATAGAAAAATTCTCTGAATTGCAGAATGTGATCTCAACTGCTAAGAAAAGTCCTGAAATCAGCATCCATTTTTTTTCTTATGCATCTCTGATGTGCTTTGGAATGTTTTTCTACGTTAAAGAAGCTATACAGACGTGAGTTGTGCTGCTTTTGTCGTTGAAATCCAGTGCAATAAAAAAGAATTTAACTTTGTGGTGGCCTTGGTCATAGGCTTTTATTCAAGGCTGTGCTATTTTTAGTTGTACATTGTTTTTTGAGTTGTCAGAATTTTTGAGTTTTTTTGGTTGCTATGTGCAATGTGACTGGGGCGCTCTGTTCAATAAATTTAAATATGAACGTCTGTTTAAGGAGCAGTGAAACGGGCCCTGCTGGAAACACGGCAGGAAGTTCCTGGGCAGCACTATAGGAAGAGGAGTAGGCCATTCAGCCCCTCGAGCCTGCTCTGCCATTAATTAGATCATGGCTGACGTGTACCTCAACTCCTCTTACCCGCCTTAGATCCATATGCCTCGATACCCTTACCTAACAAAAATCAGTCTTGGAGATCTCAGAGTGGAGAGTAGATATTACCATTTTTCTTGTACATCATACTCTGAACATAGATGCGCTTCAGATGCTATATATCAGGATAATCAGCCTTAACATGACATGCATACAAGAGATTATAAACAACTTTTTTTTTCGTCAAAGGAACAAACAAACTGAAGAGCATTAGCTAAACTCACATGCTGCTGATTATATGTGAATCGATTGTGTAAGTTCTGGCCCTTCGGGGTCAGTGGTCTCATGTCAGATGTCTTTCAGAGTTAAGTTCTACAATCCTGGCCAGTCTTTTGTAGCTGGCATGAATCCAGGAAGGCTTCATTACATTTGCAAAACTTTTAACACAATTTTACTTCACAAAATCATAAATAATGAGATTAATTACCGTGGGCTTAATTGGCTTTTTTTGGAGAACCTCAAATGCCTTCACACAGTCACATGAATCGAAAGTTACAAAATCAAAAGAAACAATATAAAATGACATTTACCATTAAATAATGTCAATTATTGGGTTGCATGACACATGATCATTTCTGAATGGAAGGCTGTAGTTTATAGAAGAGGCACAAAGCTGTGGGGTTGGGCATGGGAATGGTCTAAACGTGTGGTGGTCGATAAGAAAACATTTAACAAACGCTATCGTCTTAAGAAAACGTCTAGGTTTTTCTCTTTGCTCAATTTTGTCTGTCTCCCACCACTTGAATACATGGGCTCACGCGATATTACAGCACTTTTGGTCTCGACAACACTTCAGATGCCATGCTTTGTGTGACAGGCTAGCCCTGGGATTTGGAGCTGAGTGACAAAATTGGTAAAGTCTGATGCCAAAATGTAAGCCTCCCCAGCACTGACATCCTTCACTTTAATGAGCATAAAATCCATCCCCCCCCCCAAAAAATAGAAAGAACCAGACTACAAAAAAGCTTTAGCATGTCATTTAAAAAAGAAAATAAATCATTTGACATGTGCTCAACATATTTTGTGAACATCAGACAAGCACTCAAACTGCTCCAGTGAATTTAAGAGAGGAGAGAGTCTGCCCTCAGGAGGGCTTTGTCCTGGAAGGTATAGCATAATTATAATTTACCCGTACTCGTCTGAATAGACAAGAACTCCATGTGAACATTAGAACATAGGCAGACTGATAAGTATTTAAAAAATTAACAATAGTGCAGATAACTTTTACTAATTTGCGATATGACTGTTCCTTGATGCTCATATGGAGACCAGAATTAGAGCACAGTAGTATATAGTAGTTACGCAGTGAATGTTTGGATGAAAGTGTGAGGGTTTCAACAGGACGTTCCCGTTAATTGCACATGTTTCTTCTAGGACTGCACTAAAAATAGTTTACAAAATTTTGCTTTTTTTTGGCTGCTAGTTTTGATTAAAGTTGTGGTTGGGGCCCCCCAGATGGCCTAGTTGTAAATGTACCACTCAGTATGGAATTGAGCCATTGGGCATGATTATCCTGATGCCCTTGAACGGAAGCACCAGTATTTCCTGACACAGGGGTACCCCCATTACAGGCCTGCGTAGCACAGGCAACAGGGGAGGATGATTGAACACAGTTGCATTGTTACTGGCCAGCACCCAGAAGGCCCCAGGTCCTAAGATTGTCCTGGGGCAGGGTTGGATTAAATAAAGGCACTCACCTGCAGGTATCTTCAAGATGCCCCAGGACTTCTGTAGAACCTCGGATCCAATGCTCCAATACCTGGTTTCTTGACGTGCGCCTCCAGTTGAACATCCAGTGGACCATCGTAATGGAAAGTGAGTCGTGAGACAGGGAACACCCTTTGCGCCTCACTTGCATCTCTGCATTGAGCCTGTGCATACTTCAGGTGCAGACCCAGTTCTACCCCCTCCCCAGGAAGCCCCATAAGAGCCCTGCTGAAATCCTGTTTCTGCTTCTTTTCCTAACCTTTACACCTAGGAAATGGGCATTCCCTGGGGTCAAAGGTAAGAAAAATTGGCCCTATACAGTCCTGGAGATCTTGGGTTCTTTGTTGAGTTAATTGATGTTAGCCTGGGTAGCAATCCAGGGCTACAATTGGTCTCAATGTGCCTGAGCTAGGGGGAGAGGAAACATTATTTAGGGTTACCAATCCTGATTTGTATACAGTGGCTTCTGCCAGAACGTATGGCCGACAAATTGATTTTGCGGCAGAAACCACCTGGAACATGGGCCTGAAGATGTCAGCCCGAGGCTCGCTCCAAATTGGGCCTCAGGCCTAATTTCCTGTGGACAAAATCAGCCGGCTCGGATGTTGAACCTTGGGTTGGGGCGAGGAGGGGGGAGGGGGGTGGGGTACGAACAGGAAGTAGTGTGGTTGGGGGGAGGGGGGTTGCGGGGGCGGATGGTGAAACCAGGCCAGCAGCACTGTTGTAGAGCCAAGTGAAGCACTGCTGGGGGCATTGGACATGAGATACTGCCTCCCATAATTTATCCCTTCATTTAGTGCCCAGAAATCAGGCGCGACGCGGGTCAACTTATACCCCTGTATGACTATATGTATGGCGGCCAGGTGAGGACAGAATGAGGCTGGGTTGTGAAACCCCCATGGTACAATAGACTGCCAAAGCCCACTGCCTAGGCTCGCACAGGAAGAATGGGCACCTGTGTGAGGTACCAGAGGGCAGCATGCACCAGTGGCACCATATTACACAGAATTACATAGCACAGCGCAGAAATAGGCCATTCGACCCAACTAGTCTGTGCTGGTGTTTATACTCCACACGACTGTCCTCCCATTCCATTTACCTCAACTCAGCCATTCAACCTTTCATATTGCAGAATGATGCAGGAAACCCAGGAAAGGAGGGGGGAAATTTAGAAGGAAATTAATATAATATATACATGTATATTAAAAAGGTACCCGGTAGAAAATAAATTAAAGTTGTATTGACAGAAGAAGTTCAGGGCTGTGATAGTGATGAGTGAGATAGAGGCTGGAGCCACACACACACCAATCTCACACATGTTATGTCCAAGGGTGTAGTGGAGCTAAAAGTGATACCACCCTGGTGAGTCACACAGATGCAAATGTCGATGCTACAGAGAAACCAAGGTTAAAACATGATGGATCACATCTGATGCTTGATGTTGTTTTCTGCTTGACCACCATTTCAAGTCTTGCTTTTTCTGTGCTAGTAAAGTGCTGCTGGAGATGTCTGCATGATCTAACTGCATCTGCCTTTAGAGACTAGAGATATAACAAACTGGAAAAACATCTTTTCAGAATTTAGTGCATCGCTGGGTAATCGCCGACAGCAGCCTGTGTTTGATTTGTCAAAGAAATTGCAGTTTTCAGGCGCCAAAGCCTTCAGGCTTTGAACCTAATAGTTTCAGTGTTTGGAATCTTCTCTCAGTGAGTTTATATAACTCTGTAGCCAATGATGTGGTCTGTTAAGTAAAGCAGAGGCTTTTGCAATTGAACAATGGTGCTAATTTTTTTAATATATGCTGTGCTCCTTCTTAGTGTGAATGTTAAATTTCTATCTGTGTGTGACATTACGTAGAGGTGTTAGGGCTGCTTTTCTGGCTTTTTGCCCCCGGCAGAGAGCCTCACTCACTGGAGCTTAAAGCTGGAAAATAACCCTGGTGTCTAGTAAGGTAATTTGAATAGATACGCACATGGGTATAAAAATTGGCATGCATTTCGCCCATTTTTTGGGCGTAAAACAGGCACAACATACCAATTACTGGCCGCAAAATCCTGCACCCGATCTGCACCGGCGGTATGGCCGCCTAATTGGTCGTCCTTGGCGGCCCGCTGAAATCAGTCTTGGATCAATTTTATTATGCAAAGAAGGGACCGCTGTGGAACTTAGAAAACATGAATGTTCCGACTAGTTTTTCCAGTTCTACAGCAGCCTAACCAACGGCCCTTAAAAGCACCACTGAAGGCTGCCGAAGAAATGGTAGGGAAAGTTTTATTTCCTTCCTTTCTATGGAGTAAGAGTGTCTTTCCCGGCACCACAGCATTACTGCTCAGCCTCCCTGCATTTTCAACCCCGCCACAGACATACCTGAGGGTCACTGCTGGCGAGGCAAGAAATCCAAATTCGATCTCTGGCGTTGGGCAAGCTGCCTCTGGAGGCGTCACAGGCAGTGCCAGCTCGCCTCTATTATTAAAATGAGGCCTGAGGCCCAATTTCAGGTCAGCCTTGGGCATCCGGCTTCTTGCGCACCCTTGCAGTGCGCCCAAACCAATTTCCACCCCATGGTTTCCCATGAGACCATTCGTTTAAAGTGGCAGTATTTTCATGATAAAGTATTTCCAAACCTTTCTATTTTGTTTTTGCCTAGTAAAGGAAATGAACCAGTAGAATTGTGTGTCATTTTTGTTTGTGATGATGTGGATACAGGGGAAGAGAGTTGGTGCAACGACTTTACCGCACTCTTGCTGACACCAGGCCCGTCTATGGCAATGGCATGATAAGGTAAATGTGATGGTGCTGCTGCCTGTTTAAGTGCCAAAGAAGCGCCAAGAACACCTGAAGAGGTGGCTAGTTTTCTCCAGTACCTCTGGAAACAGGGATACTGGGGTAGCGATGCAAGCTCAGACTCCGGTGTTGCCAGGTGCCGTTTGTCTTGCGGTGGGTTGGCGGAATGTTGAGCCCACCTGTGCGGACTGCTGGTGCGATTTCGCCTTTCGGGGAAGGTCTGGTAGCCAGAAAATACATTTCCAGCTCTCAAACAGTTGTGGTTGTACCAACTTTTACAAGCATAGCTGTTTGTTGCTGCTGGTGTGTGGAATCCAGCCCTCAGTATAAATGGGCAGATTCCCGAGCACCAACAGAATAGCCTATTTCTGCTTCTGCTTGAGGTGGTTCTACCCTATAAACACAGCAGAAATGTCTTGATATATATGTTAATTAAACAGGGAGGTCACTTTACAATGAAAGCGTGGCCCCCTGCAGTAATATGATCCTTAAACCTAAATCTATCATCTGTTTCTGTCCTAAGAGCCACCATTACTATTTTGCTGTTTATTTTTCATATTCACACCAGCTTCTGTGTGTGCATTGTAATCATAATCTCTAGGATTAGGAATCTTAGAAAAGAAACATAACATGCAAAGGATGTTCAGCAACAAAATTTTTTCCTGTCGGTAGCACGTTTTAGAAATTCAGATCCGTGCTACAAGGCTCCAGGCTCATTTAATATATACATGTCAGCTGTGCATCTGATGTAAATTGCAGTGTGCTTGTATTAAAAAAGATTCGCATTTATACAGCACCTTTCATGACCTCAGGACATCCCAAAGTGCTTTACAGCCAATGAAGTATTTTTTGAAGTGCAGTCACTGTTGTACTATAGGAAACGCGGCAGCCAATATGCGCACAGCAAGGTCCCACAAACAGAAATGCGATAATGACCAGGTAATCTGTTTTTTAGTGATATTGGTTGAGGGATAAATATTGGCTAGGACACTGGAGAACTCCCCTGCTTTTCTTCGAAATAGTGCCATGGGATATTTTATGTCCACCTGAGAGGGCAGACCTGGTCTCGGTTTAATGTCTAATCCAAAAAACAACACCTCTGACCGTGCAGCACTCCTTCAGTATTGCACTGGAGTGTCGGCCCAGATTATGTGCTCAAGTCCCTGGAGTAGGGCTTGAACCCATGACCTTCTGAGTCAGTGGCGAGAGTGTTAGCACTGAGCCAAGCTGGCACTGATGGAGGACTGATGTTGTGAGGTGTAAGCCTCAATTTTGCGAGAATGAGAGAAGTGGAGATGAGGTGGCTCATGATACAGGCTTACCTGTGTTAGCAGATTCATCGGGGGCAGGTTTCATCATATTTTTATGGCAGGATTCCTTCCCTATAATTTGAATAGGTTATTGCACATGTAAAGCTTCTCCAGAGAGGGACCCATTTGACTGGGTAGTGTAAAATCTGGTGGGTCAGCAGCTCCTTCTGAAACTCCGTGTATGTGGCATCCATTATATCCACCATCTCAGTAACTCATTCAAAGAACTCTATTAGGTTAGTTAGATATGACCTACCACTCACAAAGCAGGAATTATGTGGACCTGTGCCTGTAGATGTGGGTGTGAGGATACCGGTAGGTAGGCACACAACTTCGCTGGTGCAGCCTGTCCTGCTTGGCATCCCTCCATTGGTTCTCTTCTTCCTCCAAAAAGCTCAGATATATGGGAATATATAGAGCTGTATGAAAAAACTATATAAGCAGCAAAATAATTGCCACTAAGGCTCTCGTAAATTTAAGCAGTAGTGGAAAAAACCCAAAGAAAAAGTGATGGGAAATGATACAAAACTGGCCTGAAGATTGCTCACTGAACCTCCTTATTCAGCCCGTTGAACTCACTCCCGTATACAGCTCACTGTTAACAACCTTGGATGCCCATCATATATGGGCATAAAGGCGATCATGTAATGCATGCTGGACTTTGGGAACTTGGGTGCACATTGAAATGATGTCACTCCGACGATTTTTTGTAAAAAGAAAATGTGAACGGAACGCAAACTCAGCGGAAATCCATTTCACCCCATAAACTGGCACGTACAGGGTTTAACGGAGACAAACTTTGACCTCCACGTGTTGTAGGTACCCATGAAGCCATTGGTGGAGCTAGGTGTGCCACTGTTCTAAATATTTTGCGGAGTTCAAAGAACAGGAACCTATACGCGGAAGGATAGTGTCACATTTGCACATCGTGCTGAAGAGCACACCTAGTGAAAATACTTTTTCACTTCTTTGAGAGTATTTGCTTTCAGTGGCCTGGTTTGCTGAAACAAACTTCTCTGTTTCCCCTGACAAAGCAAACTGTTATTTTCTGTGGGTGATCTGGGAGGTCTAGGCTTGTATTGCAATGGATATTTATAATGTAGGCTCCTGTATGATGACAGCATAGTTGTGGAATTTTATAGTACCTGGCTGTTTTCTTTTGGCAAACTGGAAGAGTTACCGTATTTCCTAGAATATAAGCAAGTGGTAAAATACCAGTAGCCCCTCTGATTCACAGCAAACTTAAAAGAGTTGCTCTGTCTTCAAATGTGAGCTATTTTTGCGGGTCAGTTTAATGGGCTGGGTAAGGAGGTTCAATAATCAATCTTAAGGCCAGTCCTGCATCATTTTCCCACTTTTTCTGCAAAGAGAGATTCCTATGCGTGCCTGAACTCTGAAAATTTGGGGCGGTTTGCGGCTTTAGTGCTGGTTTTTTGCTTTCTAGCTCGTAATGGATGTAGCCGGGCACAGATGTAAACCATTTTGCCACCTCCACACAGGCCTCATCACGGAGACCATAATGTGCACAGTTTCAAAGTGCTCAGTGTCAGAGTTTCAACTCCCGTCATCTATTAGTGGAGTTCCTAGAAGAGCGTGCTCTGTGAAGATGATCTGCCTGTCCCCTAATTGCAGAGAGAGGCAGCTAGCTGGCAGGATTGTGTCTTTGTATTTCTAGATGTGACATCTGTTCTATATTTTGAAGGCCAATTTTACAAAAATCATGCTCCTTGATGGGGAGTCTTGCCCACCAGGAAAGCATATCAGGAAACCACAGGTATACTCCCCACGATTTTCTGTCGGTTCATTATATTAGCTGGAAAATTGTGCCGAGCACGTGTGTTGCTTCCGATATGCTCACCTGGTGAGCAAGGCTCCCTGCTGGAAGTGCACATTTGTAAAATTGTTGTCACAGAAAATACCCTTACTACAGCTGTGAGCTCTTAGTACTCTGAGGTCAAGCTCAATTTGCATGTTAAATACCATCATTATGATTTTATATTATTTTTCTGTGTTACCCTAGCCTCAAAGCACGAGTACTTTGATAAGACTACATAGATACAATATGTAACATGTGTTACTTAAGTTCTACATCATAAGATACATTCCTATTACCGGATGACTTATTCTCATGGTTCATGACATTGTCCATACTCCCTAATTAAAATATTGCCTTTTAACCCTTTCCAACTATCCATTATTCTCAGTGGAAATTGCAGAATGAGTTGAAAAGTAGAGACCAGACTCTCTGATGGCTCCAGACAGACCAGGAAAATCCCAGTCTTGGCCCCTGGTATGCGATGGGTTAGTGATCTCAGCTATAGGAGGGCACCACAACTGCCCATTGTTTAGGGTGCAGAAGTATCAGCTCGTGTTCCCAGTCCTTGTCACTATCCTGCTGAAAAGTGCATACATTGAGGCAAATAGCTTCGATGTTTTCAAAAGGAAACTAGACAAGTACATGAGAGAAAACGGGCCTAAACAAAAATCTCCCCCAATGGCTCTACACTTAGCAAGCTTCAGGGTATGGTTACCTAACGCTCCAGGACAGAGCATGGTGGAGTTGCACATAATTTAAGTCTTAAAATAAAAAGGAGAAACTGCAAACAGTGGCAATCTGAAAGAGTCTGACGAAGGGTACACTCCTGAAATGTAATAAGCTGTCTTTTCCCTTGGCAGATTCTGATTGAACCACTGCGTATTTCCAGCATTTTAGATCATGTTGTGCTACCTAACAGAATAAGAAAGCTGCGCCATGGACAAAATTACTTAGCGCTCTAACATTAATAGTGAATGTAGATATCAGGTTCAGCAACTGCCCAGTGGTTTTAGCAGCGGGATTGTGGTTCCTCTGATAGTATAGTGGATAAAGGCACTGTCTGGTGTAATGCTAAGCCATACAGACCTGGTCTGTGCTGAGCTAAAAGGAATAGCGGTTGTCGTGCTGCAATTGGTCTCAACACCATAAGTGGCAATTTCTGAAAAACGCCAGGGGAGTAAAACTAAGGTTACAACGAGCTACTGCTGAGCTGTCATCTTTATCCATTGAGGGCTGATCTGATAAGACAGGGCTATCTTTCATGACCCCAGGGAGGGCAGAGATTATACTTCTTATTCTTTAACTAGGGCATCTGTTTATATAGTTACATTTTATAGTTAAAAGACTTTGATGACATTCAAAATAGATAAAACTGGAGCAATGGAAGTAAAAACATGATTTGGGTAAATTATCTGAATGCACGCTGATGGGATTGAGCCTCACTCGCTGAGAGTGCATGTTGGGAAATGCAGGCACGGCTCCCACAATTTTTCATCTATTACAGGTGGACAATTGTGCTGCACGCATCCAGGATTTCTTGATCTGCTATCCCAGTGGTCAAGGCTTTGTGCATGGGGAACATGCATTTATAAAATTTACCCTGATATATCAAAAACAATTCCTGAGAGATAATCCCCACATGATTACAAAATAGTCAGCATTGACAGTACTGCATGATACGAGGAAAAAAACACAAACCCATTCTGAAATGAGCAAAACTTATAGAACCTCTTCACAAGAGCACATGAAGGGGGTCTGATTTTATATACTTTTCCCAGGATTACTGTTGGTTTCTTGTGTGCATTTCTGTTCTTGTGTCTATTTCTTTATTCAGTGCTCGTGTCTTTTTGAGACTGAAGCCATTAAAATGCACTAATGGTTTTCCCCCACAATGAACATGTAACTGCTTGCCTATTTTGAGGTGCGTATTCACAGAGACTTATTTTCATATTGTATTCTGAACATGTTTCAGCTAGTTTTGCCAGGTTAGCTTATAGCTATTCATAAGTGTCCACATACAAGAACGCCTAGGTGTAAACCGCTGACTCTAGTGCCTGCTGTCTGACTTCTTTATTTTCTGGGTCTGAGTGTCATATGAAGATAACAGCGTTCCTTAATGCATCTGCGTCAAATGAAAATATTCTTTTTTACAAAATGTACCAATTAAGTGTCTGCAGAATCTGTTATCCAGTAATCAAGATTCCTGTGAACCCATCCTAAGTACTCAAAGTGGATACATTAACGTAATGTTGTTGTGGAGTGCCCAGTAGAGGGTAAGTGGTGTGGAAATCTTTACTTGTTTGTTGTATAAGCTACATAATGCACTGTTGCAGGAGTTAAAAATATAGCAGTTTATGTTGTAATACCCTGTAGTTAACCAATATGCCACGCCACCAGGAATCGGTAGTTATACTGTGAACTGTGGTGGTGACCGTTATCAACAAAAAAGAGTGTAGGAAATATTGTATAAAGAAAGATTACCTCTTTCAGAACTTTGCAATACCACATAATCAGGAAACAATATGATACGACTGTACCTTGCTAAGTCTACATGCAAAACTAAGACTATCAGTAACGCCATCTTGCATGTGAGATATTTCATGTTACACATACCCATGCTTACAAGCTCATAAGGAATTTCATGAATTTCCACAGAACCAAAGTGAGATCTCAGTACTGTAGATACTGTGTAGGGTTGCTGAATCTAACAAGTGAGGGGATTCAGGTCCTTTGAGGAACACCACTGGACAAACGCCTTCCATTTGAAGTTGTATACACAATTTGTTGACAGCTTCCGTGATATTAGTAGCATGTTAATTACCGATGACAATAATCTCTGAGTTGAGAATCGTCTCTTAACGTCAACCGAAACGTCTGTTGAGGCCAGGTACAGAATCTAGCTGGATAGTTGAAAGAGAAGGTCTGTTTGTAAGATAGGGAAATTGGGTGGACATTGCTTAATTCCAGGATTCCAAGAAGTACAGTTTGCAAGATCAGTATGGGGATAACAGAATCACCCTCAGATTTATAGGGGGAAAAAAGGGAGAACTTGAAGAGAAACTCCTAGGAAAATAGAAGATGATCAAACCTTAGAGTAAACTGATCTTCATTCAAGGGAAAAAGCATGTAAGATGCTGATTGTTCAGTGACATGAACATTTCTGTTGCTGGGTAACGTGGTGTCTCAGTGTGAATTTTACTCATGTGTGCCAGAATTGCGTTGCAATTTACAGCTTTACTTGTTCACCCTGATTAACTTGTACCAAGAATGACACCCCACAGTTCAGGCACTAATGGGCTAATAGTAGTGCATTTCAACAGAAGGACTGGAAATTATTTCCACCTTATTTGTTGACATGTCAGATAACTGCCCTAATTAATGGTCCAAAGATGCACTGACATACCCCACACCAGAACCTGGTAGAGTGATAGGACTAGCCATACTGCTTATAGCTGTAATTCATTGCTTTATTGCTTTCCTACATTACAACAGTGACTGCACTCCAAAAGTACTTCTTTGGCTTAAAGCACTTTGATACGCCCAGTGGTCGTGAAAGGCGCTATATAAATGCAAGTCTTTTTTTTCTTTCTTTATGAGGTGGATTCTTCTGGCATCTACCTGCTCTGAACCCATTTATCCTCTATATGGGCAACTACATCCATGAGTGAAATGTGCATTCGAGTGTCAGTTGGGGAGGATGGGGTTGAAGGAAGATGCCTTGAAGGACACTCTGGTCTTTCAACCACCACCTGAGAGATGTTGCCACAATCTATCTTTTTGGTACAACAATACTGGAGGGTAAGGTTACATATACATAGAATTACATAGAATATACAGCACAGAAATAGGCCATCCGGCCCAACTAGTCTTTGCTGGTGTTTATACTCCACACAAGTCTTCTCCCATTCCATCTACCTCACCTCAGCCTTTCAGCATATCTTTTTGGACAAATCAAATTGGCCATGGTAGCCTGGAGGAGGAGTTCATAGAGTGCATCCGGGATGTTTTCCTAGAACAGTATGTAATGGAACCAACCAGGGAGCAGGCTATCTTGTATCTGGTACTATGTAATGAGACATAATTAATAAATGATCTCATAGTAAAGGATCCTCTAGGAAAATTGATCATAGCATGGTTGAATTTCAAATTCAGTTGGAGGGTGAGAAAGTTGTATCCCAAACCAGTGTCCTGATCTTAAAGGCAATTATAATGGCATGAGGGCAGAACTGGCTAAAGTGCACTGGAAAAACAAATTAAAGGGTAAGAAAGTTGAAATGCAGTGGCAGACATTTAAGGAGATATTTCATAACTCTCAACAAAAATATATTCCAGTGAGAAAGAAAGATTTTAAGAGAAGGGAGCACCTTCCGTGGCTAACTAAGGAAGTAAAGGATGGTATCAAATTGAAAACGAAGGCATACAATGTTGCCAAGATTGGTGGGAGACCAGAGGATTGAGAAATTTTTAAAAACCAGCAAAGGATGACTAAAAAAAAATAAAGAGAGAGAAGATGAATTATGAGAGTAAGCTGGCAAGAAACATTAAAACAGATAGTAAGAGCTTCTACAGGTATATAAAAAGGAAGAGGGTAGCTAAAGTAAACGTTGGTCCCTTAGAGGATGAGACTGGGGAATTAATAATGGGGAACGGCGAAATGGCAGATACTCTGAACAAATATTTTGCATCTGTCTTCACTGTAGAAGACACTAACAACATCCCAATAATGGATAATCAAGGGGCCATAGGGAGGGGGGAACTAAAGACACTATCACTATCACTAAGGAAATAGTACTCGGTAAAATAATGGGACTAAAAGACGACAAGTCCCCTGGACCAGATGGCCTGCATCCCATGGTCTTAAAAGAAGTGGCTGCAGAGATAGTAGATGCATTGGTTGCAATACACCAAAATTCCCTGGACTCTGGAGAGGTCCCAGCGGATTGGAAAACCGCTAATGTAATACCCCTATTTAAGAAAGGAGGGAGACAGAAAGCAGGAAACTATAGACCAGTTAGCCTAACATCTGTCGTTGGGAAAATGCTGGAGTCCTTCATTAAGGAAGCAGTAGCAGGGCATTTAGAAAAACATACTGCAGTCAAACAGAGTCAGCATGGTTTTATGAAAGGGAAATCATGTTTAACAAATTTGCTGGAGTTCTTTGAGGATGTAACAAGCAGGGTGGACAAGGGTGAGCCAGTGGATGTGGTGTATTTGGATTTCCAGAAGGCATTCGATAAGGTGCCACATAAAAGGTTACTGCATAAGATAAGAGCTTACGGAGTTGGGGGTAATATATTAGCATGGATAGAGAATTGGCTAACTAACAGAAAGCAGAGAGTCGGGATAAATGGGTCATTTTCTGGTTGGCAAACGGTAACTAGTGGGGTGTCACAAGGATCGGTGCTGGGGCCCCAACTATTTACAATCTACATTAATGACTTGGATGAAGGGATCGAGTGTAATGTAGCCAAGTTTGCGGATGATACAAAGATGGGTGGGAAAGCAAGTTGTGAAGAGGACTCAAAGAATCTGCAAAGGGATATAGACAGGCTAGGTGAGTGGGCAAACATTTAGCAGATGGAGTATAATGTGGGAAAGTGCGAGGTTATCCACTTTGGCAGGAAAAATAAAAAAGCAAACTACTACTTAAATGGAGAGAGATTACAAAATGCAGGTACAGCAAGTAATCAAAAAGGCAAATGGAATGTTGGCCTTTATTTCAAGGGGGTTGGAGTATAAAAGCAGGGAAGTCCTGCTACAACTGTACAAGGTATTGGTGAGACCACACCTTGAGTACTGCGTACAGTTTTAGTCTCCTTATTTAAGGAAGGATATACTTGCATTGGAGGCAGTTCAGAGACGATTCACTAGGTTAATTCCAGAGATGAGGGGTTTGACTTATGAGGAAAGGTTGAGGCTGGGCCTATACTCATTGGAATTTAGAAGAATGAGAGGTGATCTTATTGAAACATATAAGATACTGAGGGGGTTCGACAGGGTAGATGCAGAGAGGATGTTTCCCTCATGGGGAAATCTAGAACTCGGGGGCACAGTCTCAGAATAAAGGGGCGCCCTTTTAGAACTGAGATGAGGAGGAACTTCTTCTCTCAGAGGGTCATAAATTTGTGGAATTCTCTGCCCCGGAGAGCTGTGGAGGCTGGGTCATTAAATACATTTAAAGTGGAGATAGACAAATTTTTGCAAGATAAGGGAGTGAAGGGTTATGGGGAGCGGGCTGGGAAGTGGCTCTGAGCCCAAGATCAGCCATGATCTTATTGAATGGCGGAGCAGGCTCGAGGGGCCAAGTGGCCTATTCCTGCTCCTATTTCTTATGTTCTTATGTTCCTTTTTCTCTCAAGTACTTGTCTAGTTTCCTTTTGAAAGCATCTAAGCTATTTGCCTCAACTACTTCCTGTGGTAGCGAGTTCCACATTCTAACCACTCTCTGAGTAAATACATTTCTCTTTATTTCCCTATTGGATTTATTAGTAACTATCTTGTATTTATGGCCCCTAGTTTTAGATTCTCCCACAAGTGGAAACATTCTCTCCACATCTACCCTGTCCAACCCAGTTATGGCGGAATTGCTAAATTAACATTTTGCTTTGGGCTTTGCAGTAGAGGAGGATACAATATCAAAGGTAGAGTGAAGACTGGAGATTTGTGATGGGGAGAAACTTAGTTGTAGTATCAAGAGTAATAGCAAAATTGCTTCAACAAGTAAAAGGAGGAAGTCCAGTTAAAAACAGATTAAGGTATGGTAAAAGTAGAGGATGAAGACACACAGATTTATGAGCGAAATATTTACTTTGGTCTTCACAGTGGAGAAGGAGTATGAGATACCGTGGAGAAGGAGTAGATGATACCAGAGGTACAGGATAAACTAGCGATTAGTGAAGGGGAGGAAGCTACAGATATCAGCATAAACAAAGCAATGGGATTGAAGCCAGGCATATATCCAGGTTTAGCTGGCTTCCACTTGATGGTATTTAAAGAAATCTAAATTGGGGCTGCATTAGTTATGATCTTCCAAAGTTCTTTGGATTTGAGATATTGTGGGAAGATTTGAAGGTAGCAAATGTTACATTTTTATTCAAAAAAGGAGGAAGAAACAAATCAAGTAAATACAGTCAGTGTGTTTCATGAGAAAATTGTTGGAATCTATCAGCAGGAACAGATTAAATGAATATGTGGAAAAGTATAAGCTGATAAAAGTCAGCATGGTTTTGTGAAATGTATATATCTAACTAAACTAATAGAGTTCTTTGACAGACTGAGGTGGTGGATTTTGATTTGTTAGATTTTTTGAAGGTTGAAGGGATATGGGAACAGGTTGGGTGAATGTGATTAAAACTATTTGTTTGTATGGAGGATAAACACCAACACAGACTGGTTGGGCTGAATGACCTGTTGTAACTTCTAAGCATTTCTATGTATTACTTGAAAATAGATAGAGCATCCGGGCCGGTTGATATCCACCCTGAGGTTCCTCAGGGAGTTGGGACATGTGCTGTGCGAGCCCCTAGCCTGTATTTTTAATAGCTCACTGCACTCTGGAATAGTTCCCGTAGACTGGAAAGAGGCTAATGTAGTCCCCATCTTTAAAAAAAAGTGACAAGATGGACCCGGGTAACTCTAAGCCCATTAGTTTGACATCAGTAATAGGTAAGATTCTTGAGGGAATCATTAGGGATGCAATATAAGCTAATTAAGAAGAGCCAACACGGATTTGTAAAAGGCAGATCGTGTTTGACTAATCTAATTGAATTTTTGATGAAGTAACAGAGAGGATTGATGAAGGGAATGCAATGGATGTTGTCTACATGGATTTTCGGAAGGCATTTGACAAAGTACCACATAGAAGGTTAACAAAATTGAGTCTCATGGAATAGGTGGGTCAGTGGCAAAGGCATTGACTTAAGGACAGAAAACAGCGAGTTGTGGTAAATGGCAGTTTTTCAGACTGGAGGATGGTAGACAGTGGTGTTCCCCAAGGATCAGTGCTGGGGCCACTGCTTTTTTTGATATATATAAATGACCTGGATATTGGAATACAGAGTAGAATTTCTAAATTTGCTGATGACACCAAACTTGGGGGTGTGGCAAACAGTGAGGATGATACCAATCGACTGCAACAGGACATAGAAAGGCTAGCAGAATGGGCAAACAAGTGGCAGATGGAATTTAATACAGAGAAGTGTGAGGTGATGCATTTTGGCAGAAGGAACAGGGAGAGGCAATATACACTTAATGGCACAGTTTTAAAGAGTGTGCAGGGAAAGAGGGACCTGGGAGTTAATGTGCATAGGTCCCTGAAGGTGGCAGGACATACTGAGAGAGTGGTTAGCAAAGCATATGGGATCTTGGGCTTCATAAATAGAGGTATTGAGTACAAAAGTAGAGAAGTTATGCTGAATCTTTATAAAGCACTGGTTAGGCCACAACTGGAGTATTGCGTCCAGTTCTGGTCACCACACATTTTAGGAAGGATGTGAAGGCCCTTGAGAGGGTGCAGAGGAGATTTACCAGAATGGTTCCGGGGATGGGGGATCTTAGCTACAAGGACAGGTTGGAGAAGCTGGATTTGTTTTAATTAGAGCAAAGGAGGTTGAGGGGTGATTTGATAGAGGTGTACAAGACTATGACGGGTTTGGATAGGCTAGACGGGGAAAGGCTGTTCCCACTAGTTGATTGTACAAGGACTAGAACATAAGAACATAAGAACATAAGAAATAGGAGCAGGAGTAGGCCAATCGGCCCCTCGAGCCTGCTCCGCCATTCAATAAGATCATGGCTGATCTGATCCTAACCGCCAATCTACTATCTATCACAGAACCATCTCCTGCATCTAACAGAATTGCACACACGAAATAGGAGCAGAATCAGGCTACACAGTCCCTGGGCCCGCTCCACTACCCACAGGGCCATGACCGATCCGAACCTAGACTCATGTCCAAATTCCTGCCCGCTCCCCGTAACCCTTAATGCCCTTTACTTCTAGGAAACTGTCTATTTCTGTTTTAAATTTAATTAATGTTGTAGCTTCTACAGCTTTTTGTGGCAGCATATTCCATGGACCTACCACCCTCTGAGTGAAGTAGTTCCTCCTCATCTCAGTTTTGAAAGAGCAGCCCCTTATTCTAAGACTATGTCCCCTAGTTCTCGTCTCACCCGTCATCGGGAACATCCTCCCCGCATCCACCCGATCCAACCCCTTCACAATCTTATATGTTTCAATAAGATCGCCTCTCATTCTTCTGAACTCCAATGAGTAGAGTCCCAATCTACCCAACCTCTCCTCATATGACCACCCCCTCATCCCCGGGATTAACCGAGTGAACCTTTTTTGCACTGCCTCGAGAGCAAGGATGTCTTTCCTTAAGTAAGGACACCAAAACTGTATGCAGTATTCCAGGTGCGGTCTCACCAATACCTTGTACAACTGAAGCAATACCTCCCTATTTTTATATTCTATCCCCCTAGCAATGAAAGCCAACATTCCATTTGCCTTCTTAATCACTTGCTGCACCTGCATACTAACCTTTTGAGTTTCGTGCACCAGGACCCCCAGATCCCTTTGCACTTCAGTACTCTCCAGTTTCTTGCCATTAAGATAATAAATTGCTCTAGGATTTTTCCTGCCAAAGTGCATCACCTCACACTTTCCACTAGGGGACAGAGATTTAAGGTTTTGGGCAAGAGATACAGGGGGGACGTGAGGAAAAACTTTTTTACGCAGCGAGTGGTGATGACCTGGAATTCGCTGCCGACGGAGGTGGTGGAAGTGGAGACACTCAATGTTTTCAAGGGGAGACTGGATAGGCACTTGAGGGAAATAAACTTGCAAGGCTACGGGGATAGAGTGGGGGAATGGGACTGACGGGATTGCTCTACAGAGAGCTGGCACGGACTCGATGGGCCGAATGGCCTCCTTCTGTGTCGTTATGACTCTATGGGGGAAAAATTCAGTTGGTTGCGCCTCCCGTTAGCGCCTTAAGAGGGCGCTAATGGGGCGCAAAGCATCTAGCGCCCAGGCGCGGCGAAGTTTGCACCGCTCGCGAAATTAACTAGACATTTTGCGGCGGCGCTAAACACTACCGCCACGATCTCCTGCGCCGGCAGATCGTGACGTCAGTCGAGTGCGCAACGCCCCGGTATTGCCCCGGAGCGGATATTGAGTGGCGCCCCCTGCCTTACCGCCTGACGCTAGCAACGACAGGTTGAGGGGAGCGTTCTGCAGTCATGAAGGGAAAGGGGGAGCGCTATTTAAAGGTGACCGCTTCCTGCCTTTTATTGTTGGTGCCATTTTTGAACGACGCATTCTGAGAGAGAGAGAGAGAGAGACCTCTGGAGAGATTCAACGTTGTGTGAAGGAGTTTTGGGTACTGAGCAGCAATTTGCAGGTTCATTTTGATTTGCCATTCCTTGTATCGATTTAGAAGAGACTGTGGGGGCTGCACTCTGAGCTCTTTGCCTCGTACTCTCCATTGTTCTTTCCAGCAGATTTGATGTACAGGTCTCTCCAGGCCGAGATTCAAGGCTGCAATGAGCAGGATGTGGATGGAAAGCAAGATTAACCATCCCCTTTAAGAACTGGCCCGTGCCATTGTGTGTGTGTTCCATTGCTGACTGACATTACATGAGCTTCGCCAGCGCTCTGAGGTAGCGCCTCGCTCCTCAGTCTTTGCGCCTTAAGACAGGTGTGAAGTGCCTGATTTAGCACTCCAATCACCTCCAGGGGCGATAAAAGTCAAGTTTGCAGTCGGTGGCGATAATTAGCGCCAGGCTGTAATCTTTGCGCACGGCCGATAATTGCGCCCCAAATGGGGCGATACTGAATTTCTCCCCCTATGACTCTATATGAATGCTTGGATAGAGAGGGACATATTGGGGTCACCCAACATGGCTTCATAAAAAGGAGGCCATGTCTTACAAATCTAATTGTATTTTTTAAAGAATTTACTAAGTTGGTGGATGAGGGAAGCCCAGTAGACATTGTCTACTTAGACTTCCAAAAAGCTTTTGATAAGGTGCCACAGAAGAGGCTTCTCTATAAAATCGAAGCCTCTGGTATTAGTGGTAATATATTGAGCTGGATTGAGAACTAGTTGACAGGACATAGGCAAAAAGTAGTTATAGCTGGATTTGGATCTGTTTGGAGACCGGTCACTAGTGGTGTCCCGCAGTGATCGGTGTTGGGACCATTACTTGTTACTATTTTTATTAATGATCTGGATGTGGGTGTTGGGGGCATGAATTTTCAGATGATACTAAGATCTGTGCGAGTGTTAGGACTGTAGCCAATGCTCGTCTGCTTCAGGCAGATCTCAGTGTGTTGGGAGATTGAGCTCATGACGGGCAAATGATGTATAACTTGGATAAGTGCAGTGTTATGCATGTGGGCAGGGCAAATGCTCAACATTTATATACCCTTCAGGGAAAAGCATTAAAGAAGGTAGAGATAGAAAGAGATTTGGGCATTCTAGTGCATACATCTCTCAAGGTACATGAGCAATGCCGTGAAGCGATAGCTCGAGCAAATAGGGTGTTGGGGTATATCCATCGGACAGTTGAGTACAAGATGAGGCATACTATTTTGGCCTTGTACAAGACCTTGGTCAGGCCTCTCTTGGAATACTGTGTCCAGTTTTGGTCGTCTTGCATGGTGGGTGATATTGAGGTGTTGGAAAGGGTGCAGAGGAGGGCCACTAGACTAATTCCAAGTTTAAAGCATCTTAGTTATCAAGATAGGCTAAAAGAGTTGGGACTGTAGACGTAGGGGTGATCTGATTGAGGTTTATAAGATAATGAAGGGAATAGATTGTGTTCCAGTTAACAGTTTGTTCCAATTAAATAGGTTAGGGAGGACCAGGGGTCACAATTTTAAGTTGTATAAGGCTAGATCTAGGTTAGATGTCAGGAGGTGGTTCTTTTCCCAGAGAATAGTGGACCCCTGGAACAGGCTTGCCGTCTCATGCGATGAATGCTGATTTGTTGAATTCCTTCAAGCGAGAGCTGGACCTGTTTCTGGCTGGGGTGGCGATCACCTCTTACAGATGGTAGGTACTGCTTCAGGGCCAGAGTGATCTCCTGGACTAGTTTTCATCGCCTAGATGGGTCTGAGAGAAATTTTCCAGATTTTTTTCTCCCCAAATTGGCCTGGATTTTTTATCTGTTTTTTGCCTCTCCCAGGAGATCACATGGTTTTGGGTGGGGTGGAGAGTATATAATGTGACACACAAGGTATCGCAATTGTGTGGGACAGGCTCGATGGACCAGAGGGTCTTTACCTGCCTGTCATTGTTCGTATGTTCATATGTATTTTCAAGGCATTTTGATAAGGTTCTGCAAAAGGGATTGCTAGCTAACGTCAAGACACAGTGAATTAGAGTAGAAGACAGAATTGGGATAAAAGGGACATTCTTGGAGTGGTAGGGAGTGACAAGTGGCTTTCCCTAGGGGTTGTTGCTGAGTCCCCAGTTTTTATTGTATATTAAAGGGAATAGAGAGCAGTATTTCCAAGTTTTCAGACAATACTAAGCTAGGAGGACCTGGTTACTACAAGGAGGTTGGAGAAAATTCTGAGGTCCGTGAGAATTCTCAGAAAATTCAAATCTGTGAAGCGGCTGAAGGAGGAAAAAAGTCCAAGGTCTACGCAAAGATTAGAGAAGGGTCTGAAAATTGTGAGGCTGTCAAAGAAAGTCCGGCGTCTGTGAGATTTACACTCAGAATGTAATTATTTGAACACCCCTCATCCCACTCTCTGGAACTGCCTAGTGTCTAATCAATGTCTTCCACTTTTCTGTGGCACACCAGCCCAATGAACTCCAAGATACAGTACTGCAGTAATCGCCAACCCCTTGTGAAAAGAGGAAGTCAGTTTCTGGAAGGCTTCAAAATGACCTGGAGGCAAGGAGATTCTTCCCATTGCCATATTAAATCATGTGCCTAGAAAAGTTATCTCCTCAGTTGGCTGCAGTAAAGGCTTCTTGCCACTAATGATGAAGCTAAGCTCTCTGAATGTGATGAGAACCATTTGGACAGCTGTCTGGAAGGGTTTCTCAACAAGGGAGCTCTCATCAGCTAGTCAGCAGCTGTGGGTGGATAGAACAACTGAAAATACCCAGCAACAACAGAAAGGCATTTAATAAAAACCCAGTGGAGGGGGAATGCAGATGTGGCCAAACAAGCACCGTGTGATGCAGCAATCCAAGAATTGATCCTGAGGAATTTTCTGTAACATTGCTGAATGATAATGTGAAAAACGCATCCTTCAGTTCTTCATCATTCACTTTGCTTCCAATTTCCACTCTTCCCCCACCTTCACATGGTCCATCGCCGACTCTTCCCTTCCCTTCCTCGACTTCTCTGTCTCCATTTCTGGCACTAGGCTATCGACAAACATCCACTACAAGCCCACTGACTCCCACAGCTACCTGGACTACACTTCCTCCCACCCCACTTCCTGTAAGGACTCTATTCCATTCTCCCAGTTTCTCCGTCTCCGCCGCATCTGCTCTGACGATGCCACCTTCCATACTAGTGCTTCCGATATGTCTTCCTTTTTCCTCAACCGAGGATTCCCCTCTACCGTGGTTGACACGGCCCTTGACCGTGTCTGTTCTATTTCCCGCACTTCTGCTCTCACCCCTTCCCCTCCCTCCCAGAACCACGATAGGGTTCCCCTTGTCCTCACCTTTCACCCCACCAGCCTCCACATTCAACGGATCGTCCTCCACCATTTCTGCCACCTCCAGCATGATCCCACCACCAAACACATCTTCCCCTCCCCTCCCCTTTCAGCATTCCAAAGCGACCACTCCCTCCGTAGCACCCTGGTCCATTCCTCTATCACCCCCAACACCCCTTCCCCTTCGCCCGGCACCTTCCCGTGCAAGCACAGGAGATGCAACACCTGCCCTTTTACCTCCTCCCTTCCCACTGTCCAAGGCCCTAAACACTCCTTTCAGGTGAAACAGCGATTTACTTGTACTTTTTGCAATTTAATATACTGTATTCGTTGCTCATGATGCGGTCTCCTCTACATTGGGGAGACCAAATGCAGATTGGGTGACCGCCTTGCTAAACACCTCCGTTCAGTCTGTCAGCATGATCCCGAGCTTCCGGTCACCTGTCACTTTAATTCTCCGCTCCACTCCCACTCTGATCTCTCCGTCCTCGGCCTCTTGCACTGTTCCAATGAAGCTCAAAGTAAGCTCGAGGAACAGCACCTCATCTTTCGATTAGGCACATTACAGCCTTCTGGACTCAACATCGAGTTCAACAATTTCAGACCATAACCTCAGCCCCTACTTAAAAAAAAAAAATTCTCTCACATGGCAGCTGTTGATGATTCTGCCGCAGCCATTTACACCTCATCTAGAGTCATCTTTTGTTTCTTAACTTGTCCCATTACCATCTCCTTTTGCCTTGCACCATCATCCCTTTTGTCTTTTTATCTCTCCTGCCTTCCATTCTATCACAGACCTTCCCTTTTGTTCTTTCCTCCCTTTCTCCCTTCCATGCCCCACACTTGCTTAAATATCTGTTACTTCTCCAGCTTTTTCCAGTTCTGACAAAGAGTCATCAACCTGAAATGTTAACTCTGTTTCTCTCTCCACGATGCTGCCTGACCTGCTGAGTGTTGCCAGCATTTTCTGTTGTTGTTTAAGTGAATTGAGTGTTTAAGAGCTTCTACAGGTATATAAAAAGGAAGAGAGTAGCTAAAGTAAACATTGGTCCATTAGAGGATGAGACTGGGGAATTAATAATGGGAAACAGGGAAATGACAAAGACTTTGAACAAATATTTTGTATCTGTCTTCATGGTAGAAGACACTAAAAGCATCCCAATAATAGTAGATAATCAAGGGGCAAAAGGGAGGGAGGAACTTAAAACAATCCCTATCACTAGAGAAAAAGTACTTGGCAAACTAATGGGACTAAAGGCTGACAAGTCCCCTGGACCTGATGGCCTGCATCCTAGGGTCTTAAAAGAAGTGGCTGCAGAGATAGTGGATGCCTTGGTTGTAATCTACCAAAATTACCTAGATTCTGGAAAGGTCCCAGCGGATTGGAAAACCGTAAATGTAACACCCCTATTCAAGAAAGGAGGGAGACAGAAAGCAGGAAACTATAGGCCAGTTAGTTCCCTTTTGTTCTTTCCTTCCCTCTTCCCTTTCCCTGCCCCTACACTTGCTTAAAAATCTGTTACATCTCTAACTTTTTCCAATTCTGACGAAGGGTCATCGACCTGAAATGTTAACTCTGTTTCTCTACAGATGCTGCCTGACCTGCTGAGTATTTCCAGCATTTTCTGTTTTTATTCCTTCGGTTCTGTTGTGTCCGGCCAGTCTCCTGCTTGATTGATCTGAGACAGCTTAAACCATTTCCTGTGCAGCTACATGTTCAGAGCTTGCGGAGGGGACAATATCTGTAAGACTTTCTGGGATTAAACAATAAGGAGTAGAATTCTCCACTTTGATGATCTGGTTGAATGTGTTCTATAGAAGACTATTCATCTTGGCCATCAGTGTGACTGGGGTCCCTCAGATGATCATTCCTTGAAAGCGCAGTGGACTGGTTTAAAAGTGCAAAGGATACCCTTGGTGATAATCTCTATGGACTATGCATCTTAATCCCCTCCACCTGGGTCCAAGGTGGTGTGCTGGGAGGAGTGTCACTGTTAGGTGGGTGGGGCTTGAACTTTGACAGCACAAACTATGTGGTACCAGGCTTGAATATCACCCATGTATCTACAGCTGAGTTCACAAAACGACTGTTGAGGTGGTCCTTGTGTGGACCTGTGGATGGGATAGCTAAACCCTCTACAGGGAGTTCTGCTCCTTGGTGCTATAGCAAGAATGATGCTGAGGTTTTGCCATTGATGCTGCGGCCTTCCAGCAATTCTTCCACCTTGATAGTCATCAAAGAGCCTATCGAGTAGGAGCTGCTGCAAGTGCCATTGTTACGGGAACAAATACTAGCTGTATACCTGGCTGCACTGTAATGAGGTTGTGTCATTCCTCTATGTCTCGAAAAAGAGCTGGGCCTCTTTGAACTGCTTGTGTCCGAGATCTCTGCGCTCCTCCAATTCTGGCATCTTGCATATCCCTGATTTCCTTCACTCCAACATTGGCGGCCGTGCCTTCTGCTGTCTAGGCCCTAAGCTCTGGAATTCCCTCCCTACACCTCTCCGCCTCTCTACCGCACTCTCCTCCTTTAAGTCGCTCCTTTAAACCTACCTCTTTGACCACTTTTTTGGTCACCTATCCTAAATATCTGTATATGTGGCTTCATGTCAAATTTTCCCTGTGAAGCGCCTTCGGACGTTTTGCTATGTTAAAGGCGCCATATAAATGCAAGTTGTTGTTGTTGTGTCCTTCGAGGCCTACAGCGGCATGTGATTTCCTACCTAGCTGAGGGACGTGTCATTCACTTGCTCAATCAGCCCATTCAGCCAACCTTGGAAAGATACACAGGGCTAGCACATAAAACAGTCAGGTGTGTGCTAACTGCACACTCCCCAAATCGCACCACTCCGGAGCAAACCACACAGCCCGGCCCCACAATATCTATGCTGCACTTTGCAAAATGAAAATGTTTTCATTTTATGAGGAAGAAATAAGTAGAGTGAAACGGTTTTATTCTGTAAGGGGAAGCTAGATAAATACATAAGGATTAGAAGGATATGTTGATAGGGTTAAATGAAGAGGAGTGGGAGGAGGCTCGTGCCGGCATAGACCAGTTGGGCTGAATGGCCTGTTTCTGTGCTGTAGACTCGATGTAATTCTATGTAATATATTTTTTTTAAATGATGTAATTTGGGCTACTGAAATGAAAAACCTATTTTTGTTTTGGTATTTTTGAAGGCATAAATAAGATGCAGTCTTGTAAGCACTGCATGTGACCTTGCTTTCCAAAGCAAAACACTCTTTTCCTGTTTTATTTATGTTCCCATTAACTCCAGGCAGGAAGCATTAAATGGGTGTGTTATAAACAATTTCACTGCCCAGATCAGGCTTCCTAATGACTTTAGCTGGGTGGCCCATAAAGTAGCTTTTCCTCTAATCTAGAGTGGGCGAGCAGTATTTTTTCTTGAGAGGCTGGCTGCTGATTGAAGTAAGATGGGAGGAAGCAAGAGAAAGGGGAGGGTGATTAGTGGAAATAAACGGTAGAAGAAAAGCGTCTCATGTATCTGGGCAGGGAAAGGGGACCTCCTCTCAGCAGCACGTGATGAGCAAGAAAACAGCCAAGTGCGAATAAGATTGCAGCACCCAGCAGCCAAGCACATGCAGGCGGATGCCAGAGAAAATAGAAAACAGTGCTTGTCGAGGAGCTCAGTGGGACAGCACGCTCCAGTCAGTTAGCAGCTGGGCTGCACACTTCAGACAACGGTTAACCCCACCCCCCCATCCCCTGCAGTAAAAGCCAGTAGGTGATTACACCAATTAACAGCCACATGGGAATGATAACCTTCTCAGACAGGATTAGCTCAGGGCACCAGCTGCCCTGGACAGAGGTTCCAAGGAAGCAGTGAATGCTGAAGTGTATTGAGAGAAAAAGAGCCATGAGATTCCAGAAAAAACAGCAGGTACAAGGAAAACTTTGCGGACTGTGAGAAATGTTTGGACAGCAGACGTGATTGCATTAAGCGCGAGTGAGTGCCTTGATGTTTATGCTATGCCCATATGTAAAGGATTCTAACCAGTCCAGGTATATGACAGACCGTCTAAGTATGGAAAGTATCTTATTACCTCAATTAAAGCTTCAATTTCCACAGCAGTTTATAGGAGCTGTTTAATCACAGGGGAAAATAAAATCAAGGTTTAAATGATGCAATAGATATTTTCCATATTTAAGCTGTGCTGGTTGCCGTAAATTGATTTCTGTCCAGTTACTTGTTTTATTAGCTGTGAGTATTTTATGCATGCCTCTCATTGTTGCTACCAACACTCTTGATGTGGCTCACTCCCAAGTACATCACTATAAATATGTTATGGTTGCATCAGGATTTCTATTACAAAAATGATGTATTTACGATATCCAACTTTCCTCCTTTAAGACGCTCCTTAAAACCTACCTCTTTGACCAAGCTTTTGGTCACCTGCCCTAATTTATCCTTATGTGGCTCGGTGTCAAATTTTTTGTCTTACAATACTCCTGTGCAGCACCTTGAGACGTTTTACTATGTTAAAAGTGCTATATAAATACAAAAAAATGGACCTATTTTAACTCTGCCTGCTTGGCAGAAACTGGGCGGGCAGTTAAAATTGGGCCAGCAACTTACTGCCTCCGACCCTGCTGCCATCCCACAGAAAGTAATTTTAACCTGTTTTTAGCAGGCATGTGGGAAACCCACCGGGAAGCAGCAGAGACCTGCTTTAAATATGCAGAGTGGGATCTGAAGTCATGAGGGCGCGACTGCAATTTTTGCCCATGGCCTGTTCGAGGCCCAAGCCGCTGTGGCTCCACCAACAGGCCAAGCTGGCGGCAAGCTGATCTGGGGTCAGCGGAGATCTTAAATTAAAAAGTTAGTTACATTTTTTTTGGTTTCCTTGTGGGCCAGGAGGCGCAGGACAATTCCCTCCACCAACCCCCCCCCCCCCCCCCCCCCCCCCCCGACTGCGATGCCCTCCTGGCCCACCCCCCCCTCCTATGCACTTACCTGCCTGCTGGGGACCGTTCCATTGGGTCCCATCAGCCAGCCAGGGATTCCTGCCGGGTTGGGGCAGAAACCGACGGCCAATTTGCCAGACCTCACGCTGCAGTTTGTCGCCCACCTCAGTCTCCCCGCGTGACTCCCGTGTGTTAAAATCTGGGCTTATATGTGACATAATACGATCCCTCGTAAAACACAGTGAGGGGAAAAAAAGTGCCTGGCATGTGTCAGACTGGCAAAGTCCAGTGTTGACGAGTGATGAGAGTAACTGGGTAACACTCTATGCCCGGGATCAGGAATTGTGCATAACTGGGAGTGAGAAGAGTATTAGGCGAATGGAATTTCGTGGGGCTGTACATAAGCGGAGGAAATGGGAAGTAAATAAGTGCATGGAATTCCATAGTTGGAACATTATCTGGAGGTAATTTTACTGATTTCTTCCAGTGGAAATCTCACATAAAAAGAAAAGAAAACCTCCCAAAGGTATATTTAACCTCTGAGCATCTCACAGGAGTGTTGATTTCAGACTGAAATACAGCATCGGTGTGCATGCTTTGTTTTGGATTTCTACAGTGAAGTTTAGGAACAGTTTTATGCCAGGATATGAACTTGCTATATGTTTGTGTTGGATGGGATTGAATAATTTCACGCGGCCTCAAAATGTGGTACTAGTGTATACTCAGAGAGAGAGAGAGACACAATATTCTTTAACACGCATTCTCTGCCAGGAATAAACGCAGTGGGTTGCATGGCCTATTTGTGTGATGAGGAGACTGAGTGCTTAACTCCATACAAGAAGGTTGTGAAATCAAGCTGCAAGACAACTCACTTGCTTCAGTTGGGTGAGTTTTGGCAGTTAGTAGACAGGTTGTTGGCCAATCAGAGTGTCACTGATAGTAACCAGGGAGAGGTCTGTGGTACAGGCAGTTCTGTTCCCCTAATTGAATGAGTAGTCCAGGTACCAGGTGCTACCACCAGGAAGGGAGGATTATAAATACGACAAGAATATGTTTGTTATTGGGGTTTGCTGCCATTTGGGAAATATTAATTACTGTCCTGGTTAACAACGGTGTTGTATCCTTGAGCAAGAAGGAGGAAATGAGCCAGGTTTCCCTCTCCTGATCACTATCCACTGATCCTGCTGGAAAGCACATGTGGGAATGTCGGGTGAGGGGAGGATGAGGTTCAGCTGCAATGCCTGCAGTTGTCGAATAGCCTGCCAACAGTCAGTCTAGCATCAAATTTGAAGAAAAGTCACTTGGTTGAGGAAATGGAGGACAGCTGGTGCCAATGAAACCTTCAGGAGAAAATACAACAAAAAGAAATCAGCTGTCGTATTCCATTACAGATGTTTTTAGTAATTATAGCCCTGAGTTCTAAGCCACTAGACAAGCAATAAAGAACTTCTGGATTGCCACTGGCTGCATCTTGGGAGCTAGCATTTGTAGCACAGTACATAACCCAATATAAAGCATCTATGTTCTCGCGCTGAGGTCAAGAGCCAGAGGTAGTGACTCGTGTAACCGTGCTTCAGCACAAGTTCTAGCAGCTCCTTGGTACCTCATGTAAGTGGCCATTCATCATCTGCATATTGCACAGTGAATGTCACTAAATCATCTACTGGGGGAGGGGCTTCTTTGACCAGAAAATTCTCTAATATTATCACGTAGAGATCTCATTAAGAGAGGACTCTAGACTATTAGGTATATTTGCATTTATTTGCTAGTGTTAGCAGAAAGGTAAATGTGAGCATATGCAGAGCATGCACTGGATAATGAAGAATGCAGTTTCTGACAATAATATGAGAAATACCAGCTTGGCAAGTGGGAGATTCAGCGGTAGTATGTGAGGCACATACCATGGCCAGACCGTCGACCGATGTCCTCTCCAAACCCCAGGCAAAATAAATACAACAATGATATTTTTAATTACCATGGTATGTCGAGTTCAGCATCACCTGGCATGTAAGCAAGTGACTGTGAATACAGTTTAGCCAAAGGGGTAATACATTTTTTTCAAATTATTTAAAATTCGAAAACATTTGGGTCGGTTTAGTCATACTGCATGTGCTGTGGTTTTTGGGTGTGTGTATATAACTGCAGAGGCAACTGAGCTGTGCGCCTGGCTAATGTAGCAATGGTTTCAGGATGATTAGCAGTGACCTTGGCTGGCACAGCAATGATGTTATGGGGCAGCTGCACCCTTGTTTAATGTAGCATTGGTGCGTAAAGAGGGCATGTCAAAGGTAGGCACTGCCCCAGTTAAGCGAATGTTTGGGTTGATTTAGGAGCCACCAGAGTAGTGTGCTGTGCATCAAGGATTAGAGAGGTTTTAGTGCTGCTTAGTTAACTTTCAGTTTATGTAAACAGGATATCCAGGCAGCAAGATCGAGGACTTGTATCACGGCTACCGATCAAGCAGCCAGGCTCAGTGGAGTCCCATCAGTAACACCAGCAAAATTTGGTTCCAACAAAGGGAAAAAAAATCTACATAAGGCGAACAGATCACTATCTATGTGTTTTTCTCAGAACACTATGCACCCTTAGGCCAGGTTGGTTCTAAAAATATAAACATATGGTATTAAGCACAACCAACAGTGCTGTGAATCAACAGATTTACATATGGGTTTTTCTGCATAAAGTTAAAGGGAAATTATTTTATTAAACCAATGTCAGTTTAAGAGAAGCCATAACTTTACCTGACGAAGGGGCGATAGCTCCGAAAGCTTGTAATTTTAAATAAATCTGTTGGACTATAACCTGGTGTTGTGCGACTTCTCAGTTTAAGAGAAGCCATCTTTAACTTTACACAGAGGGGAATACACCCCTTGGTCTGCTGGGCTTAAGCAGAAGTGTTTCATCCAATAAGGCCCACTAAAAGGGCAGTTAATACTATTATTTTCCTGTTGAATTCATTGTGCACTAGAAAACCAAAACGTATCAAGATTTATATAGGTTCATACAAATCTGACGTAAACAATTACTGAGCGCCCTATGTTGGTAACCTCCTCCATCCCTACACCTTTTCGAGGACTCTGCATTCCTCCAATACTGGCACCTTGCACATCCTGATTTCCTTCGGCCCATCATTGGCGGCTGTGCTTCAGTCGTCTAGGCCGTAAGTACTGGAATACCCTCCCTAAACCTCTCCACCTCTTTCTCCTCTTTTAAGACGCTCCTTAAAACCTACCACTTTGACCAAGCTTTTGGTCACCTGTTCTAATGTCTCCTTCTTTGACACGGTCACAAGTTTTGTCTGATTACGCTGCTGCGAAGCGCCTTGAGACGTTTTACTACATTAAAGGCGCTATATAAAGGCAAGTTGTTGTTGTTGAGTTAAATTCAATTTGTTTCTGACTAAAGGCTGAAATTCCATTCTTAATCAGAGGAGAAAGCCTGTTCTTCCATAATTAATAATCTGCAAATTAAACCACAGGAAGACAGAGTTTTGAAATGTGCGATTTCTGCAAATTTGATTGTGTTAGCAGCTCTTTAATTACAGAGAAAAACAGGCAGTTCTGCTTTTTTTTGGTTGTGATTAATTTCTTGCTTCGATTGAGCATGAAACCTGTCCCTATGACAGGCAAGCTGTACATCATGTGGACAGAGATAAAAAGAAATAACTTAAATGATGGAAATCAGAAATAAAAATAGAAAATTCTGAAATAATTTCTGATGAAGGGTCCCATCTTAAACTCTAGCCAATCATTTTCTTGCAGATCCTGTCTGACTTCTTGTGCATTTCCATTATTCCCTGTTTTTTTATTTCAGCTGTCTTTTGTGTCTTAATATAGTGTCAAAATGAAAAAAAACGCCCAAGCTATAGGTGTTGTTCCGAAATGATAAATTTGTGATTCCAACACAAATCTATAAGGCACAGCAGCTCATGATATCCATTGCAGACAGGTGTCACTGTGTATGAAAGACTGGTTACAAACTACATTTATGCCTATATTGATCTTTAGTATTCAATGACATTTTACAGGATGTAGCTGCCAAAAACAACTCCTTCTCATGAGTTGTGGAACAGAAATTTTCTACCAACCAGTTACTTTGGTTAATATCGCACTTGAAATAAAAAAAAAACATATACTGAGCCTGTTTTCAGAACTTAAGACCTCATTTGATGAACGCCTACACCTTGACCATCATTGCCCATTTTATATGTGTGATCTGAGCACGTATGAATGAATTCTCTGCAAGAAGATTGTGAAATTGCGCAGTTCTCAGCAGCATCAGTTTTAATGTTTAAATCAGTACTTTGTGTGAGAGCATTTAAGAAATTCCTACTTGATTTCCCAGCACCCCACTTGCATGTTCCACAATGGTGGGAACAAGCCCATTAGCTGGAAAATAAGCCCCTATATTTCTACCACTGCATAAGTCAGCCCATTCTATAAAGGGAAATCACATCAAACACAAGGGAAGAAGGGAAATTTGTAGTTAGAAAATGGAAGATCAGAAAAGAGACCGAAAAAAACAAAAACATTTACACTGTGTCCAAAAGGGGAACATTAAAATTGAATGTACTCTTTTAAAAATAGGCTCCCTTCGAGCTTTGAGTGTGTTTGTTTCATGAGGTCCATTTATTTATTGATGTGAGTGCAACTCTGTGACCACTGTCATTGTTCTTATTTATTCTATGACTGGAATATTTTGACACTTCTAATTCTGCCCTCTTCAACATCCCTGATTATAATTGCTCATGATGCGGAGATGCTGGTGTTGGACTGGGGTGGACAAAATTGAGAGGTCGCACAACACCAGGTTATAGTCCAACAGTTTTATTTGAAATCACAAGCTTTCGGAGCTATCGATTGCTCCTTCCTCAGGTGAAGTAAATTAGATACAGAATCGCCAAAGCATATATAGATAGAAAACAAAGCATGTGTACTTTACAATTGCAGACCACTAAATTCAATCATCCTGACTATCTGCCGAGGTGTGATAAAGTTAATTAAGTCAGCCAGGAAGGTACCACATCAAAGACATAGCAAGATACAACTGAGACAATGAGGTGTAGTCGCAGGGGTTCTAACGTGTCAAAAGCTGCCGTCTGTATGTAAAACGAAAAGCTTTAAAAAAAATTTACTTTTTTACTGGGAAAATTTTTACTTTTTTACTGGGAATCACATCTGTGAACAAGCTAACGATGACTCGAGTCCGGATCACGTCATGTATCGTGACATAAACCCAAGATCCCGATTGAGACCGTCTGCATGAGTGCGGAACTTGGCTATCAGTTTCTGCTCGATGATTTTGCGTTGTCGTGTGTTTCTAAGGTTGCCTTGGAGAACGCTTACCCGCAGATCCGAGGCTGAATGTCCTTGACTGCTGAAGTGTTCCCCGACTGGGAGGTAACAATCCTGCCTGTTTTACTTCCCAGTAAAAAAGTAAAAATTTTCCCAGTAAAAAAGTGAATTTTTTTTAAAGCTTTTCGTTTTACATACAGACGGCAGCTTTTGACACGTTAGAACCCCTGCGACTACACCTCATTGTCTCAGTTGTATCTTGCTATGTCTTTGATGTGGTACCTTCCTGGCTGACTTAATTAACTTTATCACACCTCGGCAGATAGTCAGGATGATTGAATTTAGTGGTCTGCAATTGTAAAGTACACATGCTTTGTTTTCTATCTATATATGCTTTGGCGATTCTGTATCTAATTTACTTCACCTGAGGAAGGAGCAATCGATAGCTCCGAAAGCTTGTGATTTCAAATAAAACTGTTGGACTATAACCTGGTGTTGTGCGACCTCTCAATTTTATAATTGCTCAACCATTGGTGGCCGTGCCTTCTGTTGCCTAGGCCCTAAGCTCTGGAATTCCCTGCTGAAACCTCTCCGCCTCGCTACCTCTCTTTCCTCCTTTAAGATGCTCCTTAAAACCTACCTCTTTGACCAAGCTTTTGGTTACCTGCCCTAATTTATCCTTATATGGCTCGGTGTCAAATTTTTTTTGTCTTCTAATACTCCTGTGAAGCGCCTTGGGACGTTTTACTACGTTAAAGGTGTTATATAAATACAAGTTGTTGTTGTTGTTGACTGCGAGATTTATTTCTTTATTGTCCTCTTCTTTAGCTCCCCTTGTGGTACACACCACAACCTAGAAATTCGATTAAGCCCGAAAACGGGCGGTGCCACCGTGGACCAAGGTTAACGGCCACCTGCAAAATAGAGCGCAGGCAGCACAGGTATTTTGGTGCTGCCTGCTGATTTAAATGAGTGCAGCGCAGAAGCTCCCGTGCAACGTGCTCTTTCCGGCGACAACATCAGCAGGAGGCCAAAGGTTGGGTCTAAAGGATCGGTGTGGCGTTCTCGGGCAGTCACTTTATTAACAGTTGCACCCCCTCTGGCTCCGCCTCCCAATTCCTCCGACAATACAAATTGCTATTTCCCGTCTTTATGAGATATGGGGCGAGTTGAGAAGTTAGGATTTTCAATAAGAACAAAAAAATCCTCTATAAATCTTAATATTTCTTTGTTTAGCGGGTTCATCAGCATTTTCTTTATGTAAACTGGATCTTGATGAAAAGATCAAAAAATAAATTAAATTAAGCAACAATGAAAAAAATAGCCAGCTCGATCTGGATTATATTAAAACATTTTTGCAATAAACTGTAGGACAGTTGGAAGTCAGTTATTTGGGTGTAACTTATTTAAAAGTAGCACGGTAAATGTGAATTGTACAGAATGTTTATAAGTAAGTTGATAGCTCACTGTCGCTTTCTCCCGGCATGGGCGTGCTTTGGAAAGGGCAGTGCAAAATCGTTGAGTGTGTCACGCTCCTGGTAATTAAAATACTTGTGGTGAGCACAGGCAACACAGAGTTGCTGACCAGCCCAATATGGCGGCTGCCGCGTTCCGTGGGCGGAAGCGAGGCGGCCGCCATTTTATCTTCAAAAACGGCCTTAACGGCCGCACAAAATGTTTGAATTTCTAGGTATTAACACAGCGGTCAGCGGGCCTGGCCATTAGCCTGAGTCTAAGTTGTTCTTGACGTGGATCCTTGAAGACCAATAAAAGCAACCGGGAATGACTTAACTACCAATTTCTGTCTCCTTCCCTTCCTATTCAGGAGATCTTGGATTGGCCTGTGTTCTATATCAAGGTGACACTAAGTATTGACTACAATTGGAATTTTGGAAAAAGTCTCTACTTTATTACTCTATGACACAGCCTACCCCTTGCCACTCCAACTTAATTTTAGAAATGTATTCTGCACATTTATAGTATGCTTTGTATTTCAACATTTTATAATCCGTTTGCATTACAGAACTGCTTCTATCTGAAGCATGTGTCTCGAATTTGCTCCTTTTAAATTGCAAAATGATTCAAATTACATATGGCATCATTGGAACAGCTCAGCACGCCCATGTACAGTTTCTGAAAAGGCTCATTGACAATCTTGGCGCTGATATGTGCGGGGAGGCAGAGAGGGAACGGGGGAGCATGGTAGCTGGGGGGAAATCCTGGGCACACAGAGGGCTTGCCCAATTTAATGGCAGGACCTCATTATCATTTTCTTCTTCCATTTCCAGATTGGCAGCCTGACCGGCTGCCGGGTGGGAAAGCCAGCGGCAGGGGGCGGTAGCCGGGGACCGTTGGGGACAGTCCCCGGCAATCGGGAGAGATCAGGGCCTGGTGGAGGGTGCAGTTAGAGCCCAGCAATTGGGAGGGAGAGAGGGAAAGATCTGGTTTCAGGATTGGGGTTTGGTGTGGGGGCGGGGGCATGGGTCAGAGCCCAGCAATGGCGAGGGAGGGAAATATCGGGGCTCGGTGCAGGGGGCGGGGGATTGGGGCGGTGGCCGGCTGCTCCCATTTCCATTCTGCTGCCGTGTTTCCCAAACCCTGGGAAAATGTTAAATTTAAATCAGGCTCCCAACTGCACTATGGGAGGCTGATTTAAATATTATAATAGGTGTCCTGCCTCTCCAAGATGGGACACACACATGCCATGCTTCCCTCCGCTGTAAAAATGGCGGCAGGCGTTTAGGCGGTGTATTGGGGACGTGCTCCCCGATTTTTAATTTTTACCCCCACCCCGCCCACACCAACCCTGTCCCATCCATCGTGGGGGGTAATATCGGCCCCCCTTAGTGTCAGCCAGTGGCTCAGTTGGTAGCACCCTCGCCTCTGAGTCAGAAGGTTGTGGGTTCAAGTCCCACTCCAGAGACTTGAGCACAAAAATCTAGCCTGGCACTCCAGTGCAGTACTGAAGGAGTGCTGCACTGTCAGAGGTGCCGTCTTTCGGATGAAACGTTAAACCGAGGCCCTGTCTGCTCTCTCAGGTGGAGGTAAAAGATCCCATGGCACTATTTTGAAGAAGAGCAGGGGAGTTATCCCCGGTGTCCTGGCCAATATTTATCCCTCAATCAACTTCACTAAAACAGACTATCTGGTCATTATAACATTGCTGCTATTTGTGGGAGCTTGCTGTGTGCAAATTGGCTGCTACGTTTCCTACATTACAATAGTGATTACATTTCAAAACGTACTTCATTGGCTTCAAAGCGCATTGGGACGTCCGGTAGTCGTGAAAAGCGCTATATTAATGCAAGTCTTTTTTTCTTATCTTAACTTCCCTGATGGAGTGGGGGGGAGGGGTGCATATAGCGCAGCAGTATGAAAATACTTTACTGCCCTATCTAGGATATCTCACAAAGTCCTGTCTCTCTGTAGACGTGCATGTCACCTCTTGCATATCACAGAGATATCTACAAAGGCACTGTTGTAACGTCAGTGGGCTTTAGAAATGCTTTAGGCTTCTAAAGTCACAAAGATGTAAGGTAACCCCCGATGACTGGATGTAGAAATGCTTCTGGGCTTTGAAGGGTCAATGCACAGCTGTTAATAACAGCAGAGGATTATTTACCTTTGATTAAATCAGCTGGAATGTCAGATTAAATTGTAGATAGTGAATTCAGGCACTAATTGTGTGAGACAGGTATCCTGACCCTGATGTTCTGTTCCGAGATAGCTGATAATGTAGCTTTCTTCTTTATCTCAGTGAATTTTCAAGTAGTATCAGATACAGTAATCTCACAGGCTACTAAAATCCCACTCCATTGTAGATACAGATAATGGCTAAAGATGTTGCAGGAATTGAAAAAGAATACATCACCATTGTATTTTGCCACAAACGTCTTGAATAGATTAAATAGATAGACAATTCTTTGAAAAGAAAAAGCAATGGTGATGTATCCTCAATGGCTCAGCACCATTTTGCATGGTTTGACCATAAAGACCAGAAAGCTCCAGTGTATCCACTTAGTTAATCTCAGCAGAACAGTGTTGGGGGTCACTACAATTTCCCCAAAATTTCCTGGTGAGGGAGGGTGGGGGGGGGGGGGGGTAACTTTCACTCCTTATTGTTATACCTTCTTGAAAATGTTTGTGTTGACTTTGGGTAAAAACAGGGTATGGTTTAGCTGCAGTGCCTTGCCTGGATGAAGTACTGGAGTGTTGCAGACACCATGGCCTGAGAGGGGCGGGGCGGGGGGGGGGGGGGGGTCGAAAATAGCAAGTTATGCAGGAAGCTATGGTCCTGAATTTCCTTGGGCCCCAGACTGGTACAAAAACTGCAGCAGTGGAGCAGCGGGGCCCAAAAGTTAGACGGGACTGAGAAACACTGGTCTCCGTCCTGATGATGCCTCCTTGAGATTTCCCAGGCGGGCAGTTGCAGGGCAGGTGATAGTTCCATCCGCCGCACATCAGGAAGGAGGCAGGGCCAGCAGGCTAGTGAATTCCTGCAGCTTCCGCCTCCTTTGCTCTGAGCAAGACACCGGCACCCAGGTCCATGGAGCAACAGAAGTAGGGCCGACAGGGGATGTCCAAGCCTAAATCTTGGCGTGGACACCTCAGAAGACTGGAGGCACCAGCAATCAAATCAGCTCTTTTATAAAGAGAGCCGCTTTCTGCACTTTTCAGTCAGTTGCATTGGCTTATCCTTCCAGGGGCACCTTGCACTCCCCCCTTCCAGGGGGTGGGTGCCCAATATGCAACCATTCTGGCATAGACACCTGCCTGATTTATTTTAAGTTAAGTGTTGGTGCCCTGGTGCTGGACACCCTGGCAGGATCAGGAGCAGGAATAGCAGCGCAGGTCATCAGTGGAGTGGGATTCCTGCTCCAGTGGGATTGAGGAATTTAGGTCCCTATATATACAGATACAAAACTGCCTTTAGGATCAATCAATTATAACAATCATTTGAGATTTCAGTTGTTTTCAGTGAGATTGCGAGAAGAGCTCCAAGACCTGTGAGACTTGGCGCTCCTGGGCACCAAACTTTATTGAAAAGGTTGTTGTATAAACTCTTCCATCAAGACATCCAACTGAATTTTGAAAGAAATAGGATTGATGAGATTTCTGTGGAAGGAGCTTTATATCTGTTTGAATATCCAGGCTCTTATGAACAGTGCTTAGTGAGACACTGGCCAATGTAATCTGAAATGCACCAAACTGAACTCTTCTGAGGGGCCAGTGTAGCAAGCGGAAGCTGTATAAACATTGGCAGCTGATTCATAGCAAACAACAGATTTAATAGATTAGGTCAGCACACAAGGGTCAGTGTGCCAGAATCTATTCCCATGCATTGCATTTTAATTGCTATCAATGAGCCATTTAAAACTTCTAGTGCATATACAGTCTCATTCATCAAGCTTTCACAGCATTTCAGCTTTGTGTGTAACGATCTAACTTTATTCGAATGCCGTTGTGTTACTTGAATAACTATCTCATCTGCAAAAGAAAGTACTTCATGGGCTGCTGATGAATTGTGCTTGAATTGACTCTATTGGTTCTCTGGTTGGTAGAAAATTATATCCTAGAACAGGTGAGTGGGCAATATATCAAAGTCAACTTTCTCAACAGACTTAATAACTTGTTCTTTTAAGCGCTGAAGGCACTGTTTGTCATTCCTGCTGCCTATTTCTGTTTTGTTTTACTGGGGTGATTCAGCTAATGCTTTGATGAGTTTTGGGACGCCTTGGCCAGAGCTGCTGGGAGGGCAAATGAAGGTGGGGTGACATTGTGTGTCTCATCCCCAGCTCCGCCCAATAGGAAGGCATTTCCTAGTTGATGTTGTAATAGAAGAGCACATACTTCGCTCACTGCTACTCCCAAAATGAAATACTGCTCTATCTGCTTGTTCTTACTGCAGATTAGGCTTTCTGTTAGCTCAATATACTGTAGTAGAAGCAGGCTAGCATATGTTGATGCTGCATTGGTTGAACAGCCTTGTGGATTTATTCCTGCTTGTAGTGTAATGATGCTAATGAAAAAGACTGAAAGTGAGAATGTTCACATAGTTTTGAGGATGTCAGCGGGACACTAAAATAGGAAAGTCTGATGAGATTTTATAAGGGACAGTTTGAAAAATTGTACATTCTGCTGAAAAGCAGGTTAAGCACAGGAGGCTTTCCTAGTATGGGCATGGAACATGTGGGAGCACTTACCTGTTATGTCAGTAACATGGGAGTGAAATCATCATGTTTCCCACATCATTTTCCAGGGTTTTCACCTGGGATTCACCACAGAAGAGCAGAGCTCAGAGAAAGTGGGTGTAATTGGTTGCAGCCAGCCCCTTCAGGTGGGATGATCTGTACAGGGTCTGCCAGCAATGTCTTTGGATCTGCAGAAAGATAAGTTTTACATTTGTTTATGACAGCAAGGAAAAATAGCTGGGCTTGAGGCCATCTGGCTGCTGTTTCTAACAGGATTGGCGCTGGCGCAGGCCTTTCAGCCTGCAGCAACGCTCAGCTTCCCTCTCCTCATCTGAGATGACCACCTTTCCCAGCAGGCACAGTCAATGCAAATGATTTGAAGACAAAAGATCAGCCAGGCCCAATCATGCTCAAGTAGGGTAGATTTCAAACTTGTTCTGTCTGACTTAACGCGGGAGCCAGCCAGGGAGGGAGGACAGTTGACCATCTTAGCCTGCAGGATTGTGACTTATTTTTTAAGTGAGTCTGCTTTTTCCTGCTTTCATTTAGTTATCCTTTTCCCCCTAAAGTAAAATCAGAAAATGCTGTAAATACACAGTAGCTGAGTCAGCTTATGAAAAAGAATAGGTTCGTGTTTTTGGTCGGGTGTAAGGTTGACTCCAATTTGGCTCAATCCCCTGACTGAAGGGAGGGCAGGTTGGCTGTCAGAGGGATGTGAGGGTGGTTTATTTTGACTCCTGTGATTCCCCGCTCTGCACTATGCTGCATAGCCTAGTTGAGATGGGGAACTTACTGTGTGGAGAGAGGCACTGCTGCTATGCTTTGGGCACTGTGGTACTTTGTTACCTTTAATGTGGACTTGAATTTTTCTGCCCTATTTTCATCTCCTTGAGCACTCCTCTCTGGGCCAGGATGGTGAAACAACCAGAAGTGGGGCCATTTCCAACGCTACTGCTTAATGATTGGCTGTTGAGCTATAAGGAGAGTGAGCAATCATAGATTTGCAGCAGAGTGTCAAGGTAATAGTTACTGTATATGTGGCAAATTGTTTATTTCTGATGGTAACCCTCAGAATGTAACCCTCCACTCCACTGGATCATTGACTACCTGAGCCATACTGACCAGAAAGGCCCCCAGAATTGACTTTCGATCAGTGTTGAGTGAGCTGGTTTCAGCTGAAGATGTGGCAGGGCCTCTACAAATGATCTCAGTGCCCTTTGTTCTTTTTTCTTCTCCAATTTTCTCATGCCCGCCCCTAAATGCTGGAGTACAGGGATAGGCCATGCCTGCTCCCCTGTAAACACTGACTCAGGACACCATCGGCTACCTCCCACAAGTGACCCTTTTTCATGTATCAGACTGGACAGCGAGGCTCCGATTTATTGCGGAGCTGGATCATTCCATGCCAGCGGCCTGGGCGAGCCAATTGTTGTCAACAGTGTCAGCGGGTTTTTATGTGATGGCACACACATGCACGTTCCAGCAGGGGTTACTGAACAATAATCAGGGATAGGAACCGTGGCCAATATTTCTCCTCCCTAGCTCAGGGCATTGACGCTAATTGTGACATCCCTCCTATTGTCTTGGACTCTGCATAGACTGGGAACTGATCCTAAGCTCTTTCTACTCTGTATTCCACAAATGACACTGCTGTTACCAACTGGGCCGTTGGAGGAGCTTAGGTTATTTTCTTTTTTCTTTTGTTATATCCCATTTAACCCCCTTTTTTACTTGGGGGATGGGTAACCCTCCATTATCTCACCCAAATGCCCATTCTTCTGTGAGCCTAGACTGTGAGTGTCAGCAGGTTATTTGACCCGGGGGGTTATCACAGTCAAGGCTGATAATGATCCTGTTCTAACGTGACATCTGCACACACACACCATCCTGCTGGAGCAGCGTTGTCCAATAGAAACGCTGACTAGCCACAGGCATGGTTATGGTGACACAATTTTAGCTGAAGCACTAATTTTAGTAGAAAACGCTTACACACAATACAGGTAAATGTACTTTACATGTATATTGACTTAAAAATCTAGTGCAACATTCAGTGCAAAACTTTGCAGTCTCTCTCTTTCACCAACGTTTGGAATTCTGGCATGAGTTTATCAGACACACCTTAGTACAGCTTCTAAATTTTTGTCCAGCAGTTGTGAGCAGTAATTGGACACCATCAAAGTGATTGCTGAGAATGTTAACTCACACAATCAAACACTTCACCTGACGAAGGGGCAGCGGCTCCGAAAGCTTGTGATTTCAAATATAACTGTTGGACTATAACCTGGTGTTGTGCGACTTCTCACAATCAAACGTGCCAGACACGCCTCTGCTCTCATTCCAGAACGCGGTTGGATGCTGCTTGCCCTTTGCCATGACATGCCCCGTTGGCACTACTTGTTATTGGTTAGACTCGCTTTCTTCTGCTGTCCTGGATTGGTTATTCTGATTGGTTGAGCTGACCATGGTGACAGCTCCCCTCTCCATGTCGCTGGTGTTTCCATGGTGCTGACGTCCAGAGTTTTCACCCACGTTACGCACCATTTTAGCAGATACCGATAAGTAGTAACAAAGGGAGTGAAGCGTGCACAGCGATCAAAAAACACTCGCACACTCTGCTTTTCATCTTACCATTTTACCAACAAACGCACAAAAAGGTTAAAGAACACTTGCATCTGCCGTGCAAATATGAGTATGGTTTTCTTGTGTGTCAGAGAAATGTACAGGAAACTCTTTGGTATCCGGCACCGACGGGACCGGCGTGGTGCCGGTTGATCGAAAGTTCCGGATAACAGAGAGTTATATCTACCGAGGCTATTTTTAACAAAGAAAAATAAAAAAATCAAGAAATGTGCAGTATACAGTATTTGGGTACTCACCTACAGAATGTTGTGTTAAATGGATGGTGGAAGATACTTGATTAAGTACAGTACTGCCAGTTGAGAGTAATCCATAACTCTTTAATTACTTAACAGTAAGTGAGACTCCCGGCAGCGCGGGAGAATCAACTCCTGCTACTGCAGTGTTTCGGACTTCCGACAGCGCCAGGAGGCTGAGTCGTGGCACTTTTGAAAAGTACCCCTACTGACTAAATCGCCGTTCGGGGACTCGGGATCGGCAACATTGCCGGTTATTTGAGAGGAGTTTTCGGAGTACTCGGCGTTCGCGGAGACTCGGACTGCAACTCGGCAACATTGCTGGTTATTTGAGAGGAGTTTTCGGAGGATGATTTTTGCCGGTTAAGCGAGAATTCCGGATATTTGGGTGCCTGATAAACAAGAGTTTCCTGTAATTACATGAGTTGTGCAGCTAACTCTGTACCACTTGTTCGAATTCTGGGAAGTTTGTTCGGTAAAACCACAGCGTGACTCAAACTAACTGGTTATGCTTCATCCCAACAAAACAATGTCACTCTGGACTGCAGTGACTCAGCTGCCTACGGATAAGCATTGCTGTTCCAACTTGTGAGAGGGGAAACCAAGCAAGCCGTAATAGACAGCAGGAATAAAAGCACTGGGAGCATAGCTTTCATGTATGTTTCATTTCTGGAGCCAATAATTAGGTGACTGCTTTGAAAATCAGGTGTCCACATATTGCCCTGTTAGCAGTTTCTAATCTCAGCCATGCTGATGTGAAGAGATACAAAATAGAATTCCAGTATTCCTTATCTGAGGAGGGAGATTATCCAAAAGAGATTTTCCCCTTGGTTGCTGTTGCCACCATCTCTTGATGGTTGGTTCTGAGTAACGTTACTAGGGACCTGGGAACAGTTAACATGCTTACCACCTGTGGGATAGGGATAGCCTGGGAAGCCTCAGGAAAGGGCGGGTGGGGGGGAAGAAATATCAGTGCTGTGTCAGTATTACGCAAAAATAATTCAGTTCTCAAATGTTTTTGTGGGGGAGAGAGGAAATTGAAACTCAATTTTTTTGGTAATAACATAAAATACCCAGTATACAGCAACTGGGCCCCAAAAATGCGTGGAAACAACTCCATCATCAGCGTCAGTGCCGGGGAACATCTGCGGGTAACCTTGAACCCTGGCCCTAGCGAGGTATCCGGGGTTGTGGTGAGGTCACTTAATTCAAATATTACTGATGGGCGCCCACACCGTATGGGCGCATCTTGAATGCCATCTAGAAGGCAGAGAAGAGCAGGAAATGTAATGCTGGCCAGCTGCTAGTTCAGCTGCCAGAGCCACCAGATGACATTTCTTTTGCCTGGTGTGCAGGGTGCTTGGCAGAAAAGTGGCGAGGGACGAGAAAGTTGCCAGCGTGAAAATTCCCTCCCCTGGGCCCTGTCCCCTCTGACATCATGAGCCATGTTTGGGGGAAGGTGGGGGTCAGAGGTTCCACCCAAAGCAGGCCTTGACAGAAGCTGGGAACCAATTTCCACACCCTCCGCTGCACTCCCAGTGGATGTATACCAGGAGTCTGCCCCTAGGTCCCACAAGCTTTTGAGTCCTGCTGATCTCTTAGTATTTTAAGCATCTTGGTAGCTGTGAGATTACAATTCTACACTAGTTGATCTTTCATGGCGTTGCTGCTGGAGTAAACATCTATCTATCTATCTAGCCATCTGTTTGTCCGTTCATTGATTTATCTGCCTATCTAGCAACAGTTTAGATCTGAATATTGATGTTGATCTGGTCGGTAAGTTGTTGAGACCTGCAGCTAAATCCATACTATCAAAGGAAGGAACTGTTCAACCCTGGTGATATTCAGGGATCGTGCTCTGTTGTCTAATTTGTGGTGTTCCTGATTGGTTTCCTGCAGTGTTGTGATTTCCACAACGTTTCTGCAATTGTTTTGAAAAGATGAGAGATTTTAATATGATTAGGAGTCACGGAAAAATATACAGTTTCAGTATCAAATGACAAAAAGTTTTGTCTTCTGAACATTAAAAAATTTTGATCGGGATTCTAATCTGAAGGATGTGATTGCATTGGAGAGGGTGCAGAGGAGATTCACCAGGATGTTACCTGGGCTGGAGCGTTTCAGCTATGAAGACAGACTGGACAGGCTGGGGTTGTTTTCTTAGAGCAGAGAAGACTGAGGGGGGACCTGATTGAGGTGTACAAAATTATGAGGGGCATAGATAGGGTAGATAGAAAAGAACTTTTCCCCTTAGTAGAGGGGTCAATAACCAGGGGGCATAGTTTCAAGGTAAGGGGCAGGAGGTTTAAAGGGGATTTGAGGAAAAAAAAATTCACCCAGAGGGTGGTTGGAATGTGGAACTCACTGCCTGAAAGGGTGGTAGAGGCAGGAACCCTCACAACATGCAAGAAGCATTTAGATGAGCACTTGAAACGCCATAGCATACAAGGCTACGGACCAAGTGCTGGAAAATGGGATTAGAATAGACAGGGCTTGGTGGCCGGCGCGGACACGATGGACCGAAGGGCCTCTTTCAGTGCTGTATAAATCTATGACTCTATGACTATCTAAGTTCAATATGAGGTTACTTTCTTGTGATTACAGATTGGGAAAGGCTATTTGATGTAACTAGGAAGAGTTGTATTTTAGGGTGGCTCGGGAATACTCTGGGAACAGAGTCACCACGTTGTTCACATGGTTTAGAATATTTCTGTGTAACCATCTGAACTGTCCAAAAGGGCCACAGATACATTACCGGAGTGTCCAATGAAACAAGTCTGTTTGTAATCATAGTATATGATAATCGTTAACTTCCACATAGTATTCTCATGAGGGAAATTGAGTGGTTTTTGGAAATGATTTGGCCACTAACGCCGTTTTTGTTCTTTGTGCAGCTGTTTGATTTTACAGCAAACCAGAAATACCAGTGGCTGAGCACAGTTAGCAAACTGTCATTCTTCATGGAAATACTGGAAATAAATGGTTAGTTAACCTTGTTGCTAGTGGTGAGAGTTACTCCTAGAGCGCAGAGAGTTACTCCTAGAGCGGAGAGAGTTACTCCTAGAGCGGAGAGAGTTACTCCTAGAGCGGAGAGAGTTACTCCTAGAGCGCGGGGAGTTCCTCCTAGAGCGGAGAGAGTTACTCCTAGAGCGGAGAGAGTTACTCCTAAAGCGCAGGGGGTTACTCCTAGAGCGGAGTAGTTACGCCTAGAGCGGAGAGAGTTACTCCTACAGCGGAGAGAGTTACTCCTAGAGCGGAGTAGTTACTCCTAGAGCGGCGGGAGTTACTCCTAGAGCGGAGAGAGTTACTCCTAGAGCGGAGAGAGTTACTCCTAGAGCGGAGAGAGTTACTCCTAGAGCGGAGAGAGTTACTCCTAGAGCGGAGAGAGTTACTCCTAGAGCGGAGAGAGTTACTCCTAGAGCGGAGAGAGTTACTCCTAGAGCGGAGAGAGTTACTCCAAGAGCGGAGAGAGTTACTCCTAGAGCGGAGAGAGTTACTCCTAGAGCGGAGAGAGTTACTCCTAGAGTGCGGGGAGTTACTCCTAGAGCGGAGAGAGTTACTCCTAAAGCGCAGGGAATTACTCCTAGAGCGGAGAGAGTTACTCCTAGAGCGGAGAGAGTTACTCCTAGAGCGGAGAGAGTTACTCCTAGAGCGGAGAGAGTTACTCCTAGAGCGGAGAGAGTTACTCCTGGAGCGTAGGGAGTTACTCCTAGAGCGGAGAGAGTTACTCCTAAAGCGCAGGGAATTACTCCTAGAGCGGAGAGAGTTACTCCTAGAGCGGAGAGAGTTACTCCTAGAGCGGAGAGAGTTACTCCTAGAGCGGAGAGAGTTACTCCTAGAGCGGAGAGAGTTACTCCTGGAGCGTAGGGAGTTACTCCTAGAGCGGAGAGAGTTACTCCTAGAGCGCAGGGAGTTACTCCTAGAGCGGAGAGAGTTACTCCTAGAGCGGAGAGAGTTACTCCTAGAGCGGAGAGAGTTACTCCTAGAGCGGAGTAGTTTCTCCTAGAGCGCAGGGAGTTACTCCTAGAGCGGAGAGAGTTACACCTACAGCGGAGAGAGTTACTCCTAGAGCGCAGGGAGTTACTCCTAGAGCGGAGAGAGTTACTCCTAGAGCGCAGGGAGTTACTCCTAGAGTGCAGGGAGTTACTCCTAGAGCGGAGGGAGTTACTCCTAGAGCGGAGGGAGTTACTCCTAGAGCGGAGAGAGTTACTCCTAGAGCGCAGGGAGTTACTCCTAGAGCGCGGGGAGTTACTCCTAGAGCGGAGTGAGTTACTCCTAGAGTGCAGGGAGTTACTCCTAGAGTGGAGAGAGTTACTCCTAGAGCGCAGAGAGTTACTCCTAGAGCGCAGGGAGTTATTCCTAGAGCGGAGGGAGTTACTCCTAGAGCGCAGGGAGTTACTCCTAGAGCGCAGGGAGTTACTCCTAGAGCGCAGAGAGAGTTACTCCTAGAGCGCAGGGAGTTACTCCTAGAGCGCAGGGAGTTACTCCTAGAGCAGAGAGAGTTACTCCTAGAGCGCAGAGAGAGTTACTCCTAGAGCGCAGAGAGAGTTACTCCTAGAGCGCAGGGAGTTACTCCTAGAGCGCAGGGAGTTACTCCTAGAGCAGAGAGAGTTACTCCTAGAGCGCAGAGAGAGTTACTCCTAGAGCGGAGAGTGTTACTCCTAGAGCGCAGGGAGTTACTCCTAGAGTGGAGAGAGTTACTCCTAGAGCGGAGAGAGTTACTCCTAGAGCAGAGAGAGTTACTCCTAGAGCGCAGAGAGTTACTCCTAGAGCAGAGAGAGTTACTGCTAGAGCGCAGGGAGTTACTCCTAGAGCGCAGGGAGTTACTCCTAGAGTGGAGAGAGTTACTCCTAGAGCGGAGAGAGTTACTCCTAGAGCAGAGAGAGTTACTCCTAGAGCGGAGAGAGTTACTCCTAGAGCAGAGAGAGTTACTCCTAGAGCGGAGGGAGTTAGTCCTAGAGCGCAGGGAGTTACTCCTAGCGTGCAGGGAGTTACTCCTAGAGCGCAGGGAGTTACTCCTAAAGCGGAGAGAGTTACTCCTAGAGCGCAGGGAGTTACTCCTAGAGCGCAGGGAGTTACTCCTAGAGCGGAGAGAGTTACTCCTAGAGTGCAGGGAGTTACTCCTAGAGCGGAGTAGTTACTCCTAGAGCGGAGTAGTTACTCCTAGAGCGCAGGGAGTTACTCCTAGAGTGCAGGGAGTTACTCCTAGAGCGGAGAGAGTTACTCCTAGAGCGGAGAGAGTTACTCCTAGAGCGCAGGGAATTACTCCTAGAGCGGAGAGAGTTACTCCTAAAGCGCGGGGAGTTACTCCTAGAGCGGAGAGAGTTACTCCTAGAGCGGAGAGAGTTACTCCTAGAGCGCAGGGAGTTATTCCTAGAGCGGAGAGAGTTACTCCTAAAGCGGAGAGAGTTACTCCTAGAGCGCAGGGAGTTACTCCTAGAGCGCAGGGAGTTACTCCTAGAGCGGAGAGAGTTACTCCTAGAGCGGAGAGAGTTACTCCTAGAGCGGAGAGAGTTACGCCTAGAGCGCAGGGAGTTACTCCTAGAGCGGAGAGAGTTACGCCTAGAGCGGAGAGAGTTACTCCTAGAGCGGAGAGAGTTACGCCTAGAGCGGAGAGAGTTACTCCTAGAGCGGAGAGAGTTACTCCTAGAGTGCAGGGAGTTACTCCTAGAGCGGAGAGAGTTACTCCTAGAGCAGAGAGAGTTACTCCTAGAGCGGAGAGAGTTACGACTAGAGCGCAGGGAGTTACTCCTAGAGCGGAGAGAGTTACTCCTAGAGCGGAGAGAGTTACTCCTAGAGCGCAGGGAATTACTCCTAGAGCGGAGAGAGTTACTCCTAGAGCAGAGAGAGTTACTCCTAGAGTGGAGAGAGTTACGCCTAGAGCGGAGAGAGTTACTCCTAGAGTGCAGGGAGTTACTCCTAGAGCGGAGAGAGTTACTCCTAAAGTGCAGGGAGTTACTCCTAGAGCGCAGGGAGTTACTCCTAGAGCGCAGGGAGTTACTCCTAGTGCGGAGAGAGTTACTCCTAGAGCGCAGGGAATTACTCCTAGAGCGCAGGGAGTTACTCCTAGAGCGGAGAGAGTTACTCCTAAAGTGCAGGGAGTTACTCCTAGAGCGGAGAGAGTTACTCCTAGAGCGGAGAGAGTTACTCCTAGAGCACAGGGAGTTACTCCTAGAGCGGAGAGAGTTACTCCTAGAGCGCAGGGAGTTACTCCTAGAGCGGAGAGAGTTACTCCTAGAGCACAGGGAGTTACTCCTAGAGCGGAGAGAGTTACTCCTAGAGCGCAGGGAGTTACTCCTAGAGCGGAGAGAGTTACTCCTAGAGCGCAGGGAGTTACTCCTAGAGCGGAGAGAGTTACTCCTAGTGTGCAGGGAGTTACTCCTAGCGTGGAGAGAGTTACTCCTAGAGCGCAGGGAGTTACTCCTAGAGTGGAGTAGTTACTCCTTGAGCGGAGAGAGTTACTCCTAGAGCGGAGAGAGTTACTCCTAGAGCGGAGTAGTTACTCCTTGAGCGGAGAGAGTTACTCCTAGAGCGGAGAGAGTTACTCCTAGAGCGCAGGGAGTTACTCCTAGAGCGGAGAGAGTTACTCCTAGAGCGGAGAGTGTTACTCCTAGAGCGGAGAGAGTTACTCCTAGAGCGGAGAGAGTTACTCCTACAGCGCAGGGAGTTACTCCTAGAGCGCAGGGAGTTACTCCTAGAGCGGAGAGAGTTACTCCTAGAGCGGAGAGAGTTACTCCTAGAGCGGAGAGAGTTACTCCTAGAGCGCAGGGAGTTACTCCTAGAGCACCGGGAGTTACTCCTAGAGCGCGGAGAGTTACTCCTAGAGCGGAGTAGTTACTCCTAGAGCGGAGAGAGTTACTCCTAGAGCGCGGAGAGTTACTCCTAGAGCGGAGTAGTTACTCTACAGCGGAGAGAGTTACTCCTAGAGTGGAGAGAGTTACTCCTAGAGTGCAGGGAGTTACTCCTAGAGCGGAGAGAGTTACTCCTAGAGCGGAGAGAGTTACTCCTAGAGCGCAGGGAGTTACTCCTAGCGCGGAGCGAGTTACTCCTAGAGTGGAGAGAGTTACTCCTAGAGCGGAGAGTGTTACTCCTAGAGCGGAGTAGTTACTCCTAGAGCGCAGTCAGTTACTCCTAGAGCGCAGGGAGTTACTCCTAGAGTGGAGAGAGTTACTCCTAGAGTGGAGAGAGTTACTCCTAGAGCGGAGAGAGTTACTCCTAGAGCGCAGGGAGTTACTCCTAGAGTGCAGGGAGTTACTCCTAGAGCAGAGAGAGTTACTCCTAGAGCGTAGGGAGTTACTCCTAGAGCGGAGAGAGTTACTCCTAGAGCGCAGGGAGTTACTCCTAGAGCGCAGGGAGTTACTCCTAGAGTGGAGAGAGTTACTCCTAGAGCGGAGAGAGTTACTCCTAGAGTGGAGAGAGTTACTCCTAGAGCGGAGAGAGTTACTCCTAGAGCGCAGGGAGTTACTCCTAGAGTGCAGGGAGTTACTCCTAGAGCAGAGAGAGTTACTCCTAGAGCGGAGAGAGTTACTCCTAGAGCGGAGAGAGTTACTCCTAGAGCGGAGTAGTTACTCCTTGAGCGGAGAGAGTTACTCCTAGAGCGGAGAGAGTTACTCCTAGAGCGCAGGGAGTTACTCCTAGAGTGCAGGGAGTTACTCCTAGAGCGGAGAGAGTTACTCCTAGAGCGCAGGGAGTTACTCCTAGAGCGGAGAGAGTTACTCCTAGAGCGGAGAGAGTTACTCCTAGAGCGCAGGGAGTTACTCCTAGAGCGGAGAGAGTTACTCCTAGCGTGGAGAGAGTTACTCCTAGAGCGGAGAGAGTTACTCCTAGAGCGCAGGGAGTTACTCCTAGCGCGGTGCGAGTTACTCCTAGAGCGGAGAGTGTTACTCCTAGAGCGGAGTAGTTACTCCTAGAGCGCAGGGAGTTACTCCTAGACCGCAGGGAGTTACTCTTAGAGCGCAGGGAGTTACTCCTAGAGCAGAGAGAGTTACTCCTAGAGCGCGGAGAGTTACTCCTAGAGCGGAGTAGTTACTCCTAGAGTGCAGGGAGTTACGCCTAGAGCGCAGGGAGTTACTCCTAGAGCAGAGAGAGTTACTCCTAGAGCGGAGAGAGTTACTCCTAGAGTGCAGGGAGTTACTCCTAGAGCGGAGAGAGTTACTCCTAGAGCAGAGAGAGTTACTCCTAGAGCACAGGGAGTTACTCCTAGCGCGGAGCGAGTTACTCCTAGAGCGGAGAGAGTTACTCCTAGAGCGGAGAGTGTTACTCCTAGAGCGCAGGGAGTTACTCCTAGAGCGCAGGGAGTTACTCCTAGAGCGGAGAGAGTTACTCCTAGAGCGCAGGGAGTTACTCCTAGAGCACCGGGAGTTACTCCTAGAGCGGAGAGAGTTACTCCTAGAGCGCAGGGAGTTACTCCTAGAGCGCGGAGAGTTACTCCTAGAGCGGAGTAGTTACTCCTAGAACGGAGAGAGTTACTCCTAGAGCGCGGAGAGTTACTCCTAGAGCGGAGTAGTTACTCCTAGAGCGGAGAGAGTTACTCCTAGAGCGGAGAGAGTTACTCCTAGAGTGCAGGGAGTTACTCCTAGAGCGGAGAGAGTTACTCCTAGACCGCAGGGAGTTACTCCTAGCGCGGAGCGAGTTACTCCTAGAGCGGAGAGAGTTACTCCTAGAGCGGAGAGTGTTACTCCTAGAGCGGAGTAGTTACTCCTAGAGCGCAGGGAGTTACTCCTAGAGCGCAGGGAGTTACTCCTAGAGCGCAGGGAGTTACTCCTAGAGCGCAGGGAGTTACTCCTAGAGCGCAGGGAGTTACTCCTAGAGCGGAGAGAGTTACTCCTAGAGCGGAGAGAGTTACTCCTAGAGCGGAGAAAGTTACTCCTAGAGCGCAGGGAGTTACTCCTAGAGCGGAGAGAGTTACTCCTAGAGCGCAGGGAGTTACTCCTAGAGCGGAGAGAGTTACTCCTAGCGCGGAGAGAGTTACTCCTAGAGCGGAGAGAGTTACTCCTAGAGCGCAGGGAGTTACTCCTAGAGCGCGGAGAGTTACTCCTAGAGCGGAGTAGTTACTCCTAGAGCAGAGAGAGTTACTCCTAGAGCGCGGAGAGTTACTCCTAGAGCGGAGTAGTTACTCCTAGAACGGAGAGAGTTACTCCTAGAGCGCGGAGAGTTACTCCTAGAGCGGAGTAGTTACTCCTAGAGCAGAGAGAGTTACTCCTAGAGCGGCGGGAGTTACTCCTAGAGCGGAGAGAGTTACTCCTAGAGCGGAGAGAGTTACTCCTAGAGCGGAGAGAGTTACTCCTGGAGCGTAGGGAGTTACTCCTAGAGCGGAGAGAGTTACTCCTAGAGCGCAGGGAGTTACTCCTAGAGCGGAGAGAGTTACTCCTAGAGCGGAGAGAGTTACTCCTAGAGCGTAGGGAGTTACACCTACAGCGGAGAGAGTTACTCCTAGAGCGCAGGGAGTTACTCCTAGAGCGGAGAGAGTTACTCCTAGAGCGCAGGGAGTTACTCCTAGAGTGCAGGGAGTTACTCCTAGAGCGGAGGGAGTTACTCCTAGAGCGGAGGGAGTTACTCCTAGAGCGGAGAGAGTTACTCCTAGAGCGGAGAGAGTTACTCCTAGAGCGCGGGGAGTTACTCCTAGAGCGGAGTGAGTTACTCCTAGAGCGGAGTGAGTTACTCCTAGAGTGCAGGGAGTTATTCCTAGAGCGGAGGGAGTTACTCCTAGAGCGCAGGGAGTTACTCCTAGAGCGCAGGGAGTTACTCCTAGAGCGCAGAGAGAGTTACTCCTAGAGCGCAGGGAGTTACTCCTAGAGCGCAGGGAGTTACTCCTAGAGCAGAGAGAGTTACTCCTAGAGCGCAGAGAGAGTTACTCCTAGAGCGCAGAGAGAGTTACTCCTAGAGCGCAGGGAGTTACTCCTAGAGCGCAGGGAGTTACTCCTAGAGCAGAGAGAGTTACTCCTAGAGCGCAGAGAGAGTTACTCCTAGAGCGGAGAGTGTTACTCCTAGAGCGCAGGGAGTTACTCCTAGAGTGGAGAGAGTTACTCCTAGAGCGGAGAGAGTTACTATTAGAGCAGAGAGAGTTACTCCTAGAGCGCAGAGAGTTACTCCTAGAGCAGAGAGAGTTACTGCTAGAGCGCAGGGAGTTACTCCTAGAGCGCAGGGAGTTACTCCTAGAGTGGAGAGAGTTACTCCTAGAGCGGAGAGAGTTACTCCTAGAGCAGAGAGAGTTACTCCTAGAGCGCAGAGAGTTACTCCTAGAGCAGAGAGAGTTACTCCTAGAGCGGAGGGAGTTACTCCTAGAGCAGAGAGAGTTACTCCTAGAGCGGAGGGAGTTAGTCCTAGAGCGCAGGGAGTTACTCCTAGCGTGCAGGGAGTTACTCCTAGAGCGCAGGGAGTTACTCCTAAAGCGGAGAGAGTTACTCCTAGAGCGCAGGGAGTTACTCCTAGAGCGCAGGGAGTTACTCCTAGAGCGGAGAGAGTTACTCCTAGAGTGCAGGGAGTTACTCCTAGAGCGGAGTAGTTACTCCTAGAGCGGAGTAGTTACTCCTAGAGCGCAGGGAGTTACTCCTAGAGTGCAGGGAGTTACTCCTAGAGCGGAGAGAGTTACTCCTAGAGCGGAGAGAGTTACTCCTAGAGCGCAGGGAATTACTCCTAGAGCGGAGAGAGTTACTCCTAAAGCGCGGGGAGTTACTCCTAGAGCGGAGAGAGTTACTCCTAGAGCGGAGAGAGTTACTCCTAGAGCGCAGGGAGTTACTCCTAGAGCGCAGGGAGTTACTCCTAGAGCGGAGAGAGTTACTCCTAAAGCGGAGAGAGTTACTCCTAGAGCGCAGGGAGTTACTCCTAGAGCGCAGGGAGTTACTCCTAGAGCGGAGAGAGTTACTCCTAGAGCGGAGAGAGTTACTCCTAGAGCGGAGAGAGTTACGCCTAGAGCGCAGGGAGTTACGCCTAGAGCGCAGGGAGTTACTCCTAGAGCAGAGAGAGTTACTCCTAGAGCAGAGAGAGTTACTCCTAGAGCGGAGAGAGTTACGCCTAGAGCGGAGAGAGTTACTCCTAGAGTGCAGGGAGTTACTCCTAGAGCGGAGAGAGTTACTCCTAGAGCAGAGAGAGTTACTCCTAGAGCGGAGAGAGTTACGACTAGAGCGCAGGGAGTTACTCCTAGAGCGGAGAGAGTTACTCCTAGAGCGGAGAGAGTTACTCCTAGAGCGCAGGGAATTACTCCTAGAGCGGAGAGAGTTACTCCTAGAGCAGAGAGAGTTACTCCTAGAGTGGAGAGAGTTACTCCTAGAGCGGAGAGAGTTACTCCTAAAGTGCAGGGAGTTACTCCTAGAGCGCAGGGAGTTACTCCTAGAGCGCAGGGAGTTACTCCTAGTGCGGAGAGAGTTACTCCTAGAGCGCAGGGAATTACTCCTAGAGCGCAGGGAGTTACTCCTAGTGCGGAGAGAGTTACTCCTAGAGCGCAGGGAATTACTCCTAGAGCGCAGGGAGTTACTCCTAGAGCGGAGAGAGTTACTCCTAGAGCGGAGAGAGTTACTCCTAGAGCGGAGAGAGTTACTCCTAGAGCACAGGGAGTTACTCCTAGAGCGGAGAGAGTTACTCCTAGAGCGCAGGGAGTTACTCCTAGAGCGGAGAGAGTTACTCCTAGAGCACAGGGAGTTACTCCTAGAGCGGAGAGAGTTACTCCTAGAGCGGAGAGAGTTACTCCTAGTGTGCAGGGAGTTACTCCTAGAGCGGAGAGAGTTACTCCTAGAGCACAGGGAGTTACTCCTAGAGCGGAGAGAGTTACTCCTAGAGCGCAGGGAGTTACTCCTACAGCGGAGAGAGTTACTCCTAGAGCGGAGAGAGTTACTCCTAGTGTGCAGGGAGTTACACCTAGCGTGGAGAGAGTTACTCCTAGAGCGCAGGGAGTTACTCCTAGAGTGGAGTAGTTACTCCTTGAGCGGAGAGAGTTACTCCTAGAGCGGAGAGAGTTACTCCTAGAGCGGAGTAGTTACTCCTTGAGCGGAGAGAGTTACTCCTAGAGCGGAGAGAGTTACTCCTAGAGCGCAGGGAGTTACTCCTAGAGCGGAGAGAGTTACTCCTAGAGCGGAGAGTGTTACTCCTAGAGCGGAGAGAGTTACTCCTAGAGCGGAGAGAGTTACTCCTAGAGCGGAGAGAGTTACTCCTAGAGCGGAGAGAGTTACTCCTAGAGCGCAGGGAGTTACTCCTAGAGCACCGGGAGTTACTCCTAGAGCGCGGAGAGTTACTCCTAGAGCGGAGTAGTTACTCCTAGAGCGGAGAGAGTTACTCCTAGAGCGCGGAGAGTTACTCCTAGAGCGGAGTAGTTACTCTACAGCGGAGAGAGTTACTCCTAGAGCGGAGAGAGTTACTCCTAGAGTGCAGGGAGTTACTCCTAGAGCGGAGAGAGTTACTCCTAGAGCGGAGAGAGTTACTCCTAGAGCGCAGGGAGTTACTCCTAGCGCGGAGCGAGTTACTCCTAGAGCGGAGAGAGTTACTCCTAGAGCGGAGAGTGTTACTCCTAGAGCGGAGTAGTTACTCCTAGAGCGCAGTCAGTTACTCCTAGAGCGCAGGGAGTTACTCCTAGAGTGGAGAGAGTTACTCCTAGAGTGGAGAGAGTTACTCCTAGAGCGGAGAGAGTTACTCCTAGAGCGCAGGGAGTTACTCCTAGAGTGCAGGGAGTTACTCCTAGAGCAGAGAGAGTTACTCCTAGAGCGGAGAGAGTTACTCCTAGAGCGTAGGGAGTTACTCCTAGAGCGGAGAGAGTTACTCCTAGAGCGCAGGGAGTTACTCCTAGAGCGCAGGGAGTTACTCCTAGAGTGGAGAGAGTTACTCCTAGAGTGGAGAGAGTTACTCCTAGAGCGGAGAGAGTTACTCCTAGAGTGGAGAGAGTTACTCCTAGAGCGGAGAGAGTTACTCCTAGAGCGCAGGGAGTTACTCCTAGAGCGCAGGGAGTTACTCCTAGAGCAGAGAGAGTTACTCCTAGAGCGGAGAGAGTTACTCCTAGAGCGGAGTAGTTACTCCTTGAGCGGAGAGAGTTACTCCTAGAGCGGAGAGAGTTACTCCTAGAGCGCAGGGAGTTACTCCTAGAGTGCAGGGAGTTACTCCTAGAGCGGAGAGAGTTACTCCTAGAGCGGAGAGAGTTACTCCTAGAGCGCAGGGAGTTACTCCTAGAGCGGAGAGAGTTACTCCTAGCGCGGAGAGAGTTACTCCTAGAGCGGAGAGAGTTACTCCTAGAGCGCAGGGAGTTACTCCTAGCGCGGAGCGAGTTACTCCTAGAGCGGAGAGAGTTACTCCTAGAGCGGAGTAGTTACTCCTAGAGCGCAGGGAGTTACTCCTAGACCGCAGGGAGTTACTCTTAGAGCGCAGGGAGTTACTCCTAGAGCAGAGAGAGTTACTCCTAGAGCGCGGAGAGTTACTCCTAGAGCGGTGTAGTTACTCCTAGAACGGAGAGAGTTACTCCTAGAGCGCGGAGAGTTACTCCTAGAGCGGAGTAGTTACTCCTAGAGTGCAGGGAGTTACGCCTAGAGCGCAGGGAGTTACTCCTAGAGCGCAGGGAGTTACTCCTAGAGCGGAGAGAGTTACTCCTAGAGCAGAGAGAGTTACTCCTAGAGCACAGGGAGTTACTCCTAGCGCGGAGCGAGTTACTCCTAGAGCGGAGAGAGTTACTCCTAGAGCGGAGAGTGTTACTCCTAGAGCGCAGGGAGTTACTCCTAGAGCGCAGGGAGTTACTCCTAGAGCGGAGAGAGTTACTCCTAGAGCACCGGGAGTTACTCCTAGAGCGCAGGGAGTTACTCCTAGAGCGCAGGGAGTTACTCCTAGAGCGCAGGGAGTTACTCCTAGAGCACCGGGAGTTACTCCTAGAGCGGAGAGAGTTACTCCTAGAGCGCAGGGAGTTACTCCTAGAGCGGAGAGAGTTACTCCTAGAGCGGAGAGAGTTACTCCTAGAGCGGAGTAGTTACTCCTAGAACGGAGAGAGTTACTCCTAGAGCGCGGAGAGTTACTCCTAGAGCGGAGTAGTTACTCCTAGAGCGGAGAGAGTTACTCCTAGAGCGGAGAGAGTTACTCCTAGAGTGCAGGGAGTTACTCCTAGAGCGGAGAGAGTTACTCCTAGAGCGCAGGGAGTTACTCCTAGCGCGGAGCGAGTTACTCCTAGAGCGGAGAGAGTTACTCCTAGAGCGGAGAGTGTTACTCCTAGAGCGGAGTAGTTACTCCTAGAGCGCAGGGAGTTACTCCTAGAGCGGAGAGAGTTACTCCTAGAGCGCAGGGAGTTACTCCTAGAGCGCAGGGAGTTACTCCTAGAGCGCAGGGAGTTACTCCTAGAGCGCAGGGAGTTACTCCTAGAGCGCAGGGAGTTACTCCTAGAGCGCAGGGAGTTACTCCTAGAGCGGAGAGAGTTACTCCTAGAGCGGAGAAAGTTACTCCTAGAGCGCAGGGAGTTACTCCTAGAGCGGAGAGAGTTACTCCTAGAGCGCGGGGAGTTACTCCTAGAGCAGAGAGAGTTATTCCTATAGCGGAGAGAGTTACTCCTAGAGCGGAGAGAGTTACTCCTAGAGCGTAGGGAGTTACTCCTATAGCGCAGGGAGTTACTCCTAGAGCGGAGAGAGTTACTCCTAGAGCGCAGGGAGTTACTCCTAGAGCGCGGAGAGTTACTCCTAGAGCGGAGTAGTTACTCCTAGAGCAGAGAGAGTTACTCCTAGAGCGCGGAGAGTTAATCCTAGAGCGGAGTAGTTACTCCTAGAACGGAGAGAGTTACTCCTAGAGCGCGGAGAGTTACTCCTAGAGCGGAGTAGTTACTCCTAGAGCAGAGAGAGTTACTCCTAGAGCGGAGAGAGTTACTCCTAGAGTGCAGGGAGTTACTCCTAGAGCGGAGAGAGTTACTCCTAGAGCAGAGAGAGTTACTCCTAGAGCGGAGAGAGTTACTCCTAGAGCGCAGGGAGTTACTCCTAGCGCGGAGCGAGTTACTCCTCGAGCGCGGGGAATTACTCCTAGAGCGGAGAGAGTTACTCCTAGAGCGCGGGGAGTTACTCCTAGAGCAGAGAGAGTTATTCCTATGGCGGAGAGAGTTACTCCTAGAGCGGAGAGAGTTGCTCCTAGAGCGTAGGGAGTTACTCCTATAGCGGAGAGAGTTACTCCTAGAGCGTAGGGAGTTACTCCTAGCGCGGAGAGAGTTACTCCTAGAGCGGAGAGAGTTACTCCTAGAGCGGAGAGAGTTACTCCTGCACTGGAGTTACAGGATTTCACCGAAATTACTGTCTACAATTAGTCAAGAATTTCCACTCTATATCTGTATGAATGTTGAGGGCAGGGGCAGTTTGAATTTTCACCAAAATGGTCACAAAGTGGGCAGGGTGTCTGGCTGCAGTGAGAAGCCCAACCAATTTTCATGGTTCAGCCGCATTTCCATACCATTGGCAAGCTGCTCACCAATTGGAGTGCGTTCAAATGTCGGCAGCTCCACTGTGGAGCACAGGTAGGTGCAGGGGGAAGGCGATCTCAGCTGAGGGATGTGGGGGGGGCACACATTGCGAGTGTCGATTGTTTTTGAGCGGTCAGCAGAAGCATTAATGTTTCTCCTGACCCCTCAAAAATTATTTTTGCACCTGAAACCTACCTGTTTTTGAGCGGCCTTCAGCAGTTCCTTTAAGGACCGTTGGTTAAGCTGCTCTGCTCCTAGTACTACTGGGCAGAAGTACGCGGTGCACACTCCGCCCACTGGTACTGAAAATTGCAAACGGGGCCCTACAACTGGCATAGGACCTCAATTTGCTTCGGAAGTTAGGCTCCTGCCTATTTCTGGGCTTAGCATTGACCACTCATTTTGAAAATTGGTTGGGCAGGCCGGGCAGCTAATGGAGGTGCGTTTTTTTATATACTGCAAAATGGGGAAGGCTGCAGTTGAAAATCAACCCATTGTCACAAAGATCCAATTCAGTACAGTGCTAGGTTTTCCCTTTCCTCCTCATGTCCTGAAGTCAGCAACTTACGCTGAGGATGGTTCTATTGGTACCGGTAACTCTATGGTATCTTGCCCAAGTGGTGCTCTTGAATAGGGATGCTGAGGTCAGTGGCAACTCTTCTCCTGTCACGGTGGCTGCGATTAGTTAACTCAGCACAGACCAGGGATTAAGCCTGAGGCCTTCCTATTGTGTGTAGTTTAGTATTGCACCACGCGGCACCTTTATCCATTGAACTATTGGGAAACTCGTGCAACTTTTAAATGGGCTATGCAATCTGGAATTTTTAACTTGCAAAAAAAATTGATTTTTTTTCTTTTAAAAAAGAGCTGTTGTCAAATTCTTGCAAAACGTTTTGCCCTGTTGGTAGATAAGTAGGGGCAATGGATAATGTAACGCTGTCTTTACATCACCAATTTGGGGGCAATTTTAACCCTACTCGCTCAGCAGAAACATGGCGGGTGGGAAATCGCCCTGGCTCTTACCTGTCCAAAAGCCGCCATGATCGCAAATCTGCAATTTTAACCTGCTCTCCTGAGCAGGCAACAAGGACACGTGCCCGGAGCCAACAGGTTCCTTCTTTACATATGCATGTTGCGACCCGATGGCATCATTGAGACTCGACTGTAATCTTAACTCAGGCCTGAGTGGGGAATCCACCTGGAGTTAAATTTGTCTCCGTCTCTGTGTGCTAAGAAGGCCATTTGTATGAGGCACCAGAGAACCCCAGCATGAGTTATCATCTTCAGGAGGGAAGGGAAGACAGTGTGGGAGGGAAGAGCAGAAAAAGTAGCACTGCATTCAGAGTTTATCACAATTACAGTGGAAATTCTTGTTTAATTGATAAAATTAATTCTCTGCTATTTTCAGACAATAATGAAAGAAGCAACTTTGCAATGTAAAAACAAATTTAAAATCATAAAACCGCATTGCAAAAGGGCTTTGCAACATTGCAGTGGAGTTTCAGAGCTGCCTGCACTGCAACTCCCTGGTGGAGGAATGCTCTGCCTTTATCTCATGACCTGCTTGGCAAAGTGCAGGACAAAAGTTCCACAGTGTTTCCACTAACATAGGGTTGAAGCGTGTGGTCTTTACAGTGAAAAATTTGTACGAGACCATAGTTTGTAGTATCTGCCTTGCACAGTTAAAAAACTGTCTTTCTTCATGACTGTTTTGCAAATAAATGGTTAGATAAGCTTGTTGCCAGTAGCGAGAGTTACTTCTTCAATATTACTCTGAATTAGAAGATTGTGGGGCAAAGACACACTCCAGTGTGAAAGAAAGAGCGTGCCTTCATATAATACCTTATCGTGTCCTCAGTGTGTTTCACAATGTCTGCCTACATTATGTGCTCAAGTCCTGGAGTGGAGCTTGAACCCCTTGAACCCACAGTGCAATGCTGAGGAGCACTGTACTGTCAAAGGTGCCATTTTCTGGATGAGATGTTAAACTGAGGTCCTGTTTACCATTGGTGTTAAAGATCCCCTGTCAGCTTTTGAAGAAGACAGCGAGTCTCCTGGTGTCTTGGCCAACGTCTATCCCTCAACTAATACCACCAAATCCATCTGTTTGTGAGACCTTGCTGAGTGCAAAATTAACTGACGCATTTGCATGCATAACAACAGTTACTGCACTTCACAACATAAAGCAATTCATTGTTTTTAAAGTGCTTTGCGGGATCCTGAGATTCTGAGAAGGTGCTGGGAATATCACAGTACGCTGCCACTGTGGATTTTGTTGAGCAACTGTGTTGCTTTTGGCAACAGCTGATGTTCTTGGTTATAATTTCTCTCTCTCTTGCATCTCCCTCTCCCATTGTATGTGTCCTCTCCTACATATTACTACCCTCGTCTGCCTTTGAAAATGTCACCATTATAACAGTAGACTATAATACACTTGCCCAACCATCTCAGCTTAGTTTATTTGGTAGCATTCTTGCTTCTAAGTCAGAATATTGTCAGTTTAAGCCCCACTGAAAAACTTGAGCATAAATTCTAGGCTGAGGTGGTAAGACAAAGCCTTGGTCTGCCTGTTCCAGTGGTTTAGTGGACTTTGAAGATCCAATGGCATTATTTGTTAAAAAGCAGGGAGGCGTCCTGGCCAAACATTTTCCCCTCAGTTTAATGGTAATTACTCTCATTACTACTTGTAGGACATTGCTGTGCACAGAATTGTTGCTGTGTCCACGTGCATAACAGTGACTGCAATTCAATGTATGTCGAGTGTTTTGTGACATTTGAGAATGCAAGTTCTTTCTTTAACTGTAGTCAAGTTTTTACTGTCACTGTTACCATAATGACTATTCTTTAAGGGCATTGCTGTAATTTGATCATGGGAGGCATCACAGTCAAGTCTGATTCTGTTCTTGCCCCAACATCCAGATGAACAGTTTCCAATAGGATAGTGATCAGAAACTAGCCCCCCCCCCAACCGCCCCCCCCCCCACCCCGCCAACCTGGGGGTACTGAGATAGATTGTAGGGCCCCTACTGCCACTCAAATGGAGATCAGCAAACTCAACACAGACCAGGGATCAAGCCTGGCTCCTTACTCCTCTGGTTGATGCAGTACCACACCAAAGCATCATCACCCACTGAGCTATTGGGGAACCCTTGAAAATTCTATTCTGATTGCGTGTCCCTATGTGTTGCCTTTGGCTTAGTAGTAGCATTCCTTCCTCTAAGTTAGAAGGTCAAGGTCTGAGCCCAACTCCGGATAGCTCTGGTGAGTGGAGACTAGAATATGATCTCTAAATATTGGGTTGACATCCAGAAGGCGACTCGCATCAGGACAGAGTGAACATTATTTCAGTGGTAGTATTCCTGCCTCTGAGTCAGAAGTGTTGGGTTTCAGACAGCCACGTTGAGCGGAGACCGGAACCCCGGCTCCAAATACTGGGTTGACATCCAGCAGGGGTACTTGTGTCCAATGGGTGTGGGTGGTCCCACCCTATCATAAAGTAGGTGGGGCTCTTTAGCCTTGTTTGCAGCCCAACGAGGAGATGGTACTTCGAAGATTTTTAAAAATGTCGTGCAACGGGAAGCCACCTTAGCTACTCTTCTATAGTAAGTGGCTCAAGAATCTCATGTGTGAGATGAGTTAGGATCTGCCCCAAGGTGGAACACAATGATGGATGGACAGATGAGTTGCAGGTTGGGTAGAAAATTCTCATTCATCCAATGTTCTACTGTGTCTTTACAGCCATTTTAATCTTTGAGTGTCAGAAGGAATCACATTGCAATTCCCCCGGTACTTAAAAGGGTAAAGCCCTTCGTTGATCATCCAAAACCACGACCCAAGTTCCCTTGCGGACCTTTCCCCCAGTTATCACAATGACAGTTTTCACTCTCAGCCATTTTGGGACACAACAGCGTGGCACTACTACTGCACAGTTGCTAAGGTGTCTTTCTGTTCCGCTGAGTTGAGAACAACAACAAAAAAGTTATCAAGGACTCCAAGCTCGTCCCTCCATACAATTCCCAAATCAAAGTAAAACCATTAGAGGCACAGAATGTGTCTCAATGTCCCAGGCAATGGTATGCTACTATGAGTGAAGGTTTAGAAATAAATAGAAAGGCTTTCTTTGCTGAGCAGGATCTTAACGGCTATATAATCCTGCCCATGCACTTCATTATCAGTTTCAGTCGTGAAACAGAATGATCCGTCCGACTGATAATGGTAAATAATTTCACCGCCATTTACTGTGTAGCAAAATTACAGCATTGTCTTTCCTCTCATCACCCCACCAATAAAAATACAAACTGTGCAATATAATTTTAGAATAACTCCATTTATCAGTGACTGGAGACTTCTCACAGTCAAACTGTCTTGCCAGCATTTGTAGTCACATCTAAAACTGTGAGAATTTTTGCTGAAATTATTAAAACAACTATAATCCAAAAAAGTGAGGTTAAGAAAACCAAATAGTACATCAAAGGGGCACTGTCTTTGTGGGAAATCTCTTTCATTTGTTTAATAAACACGCAGTGGATTGACATAAATTATGTTGAAGAGCATCATTGTTGAAAATTGCGCAATGCTCTTCGTCTCATCTCCCTCCCTCAGCAAAGAAAAATATTCCCAGACATTTTTCATGAATAGTCTGTCTCTTTAAAGAGGATAGAGCTTTACACCTGACGGTTTATTAGTTTGAAATCTGGTCTCCTTGTACCCTTCAGGATCTACTGCGCGCCAGGGCTTGCTCTGTTGGAACGCCAGACTACTATCCATCATCTAGTACTTCATCATTAATATTTCTGCCCCACCCAGCCCACCCCTGCTGCACCTTCCTTTTCCTTCCTGTCATCAGGCAGCTGTAAATCTGTCTCCTGCCAGCTCTTCTCACCACCAGCCTGTTCCCTTTTCTGCTTTCACTTTGCCCTCCAGATTTCGTCCCTTACCCTTCTTCTCCTAAAAAGCACTCACTCGCACTTGAGTACAATTTCACGGGCTCTGGCAGCCCTCTGGTACTTTGCCCAATTGACCATTCTTCATACTTGAGCTCAGTGGCTGTCGACAGGCTCTTTGACTATGCTGGGGGTGGGGGGGGGGGGTGGGGCATCAGAGTCGAGCCCGGTCCTGGTCTCATCCATTAGTCACAGACACACAATAACCAGCAGGAATCGCTGAATAACAATTGGGAGTGGGAATCCTGGCTCCTTCCTAGTGCTGTGTTGGGACACTAAGGCCAATTGTAGCAGCAGAACTGCTGACCCAGCTGAGATCAGTGCAAATAAAGAATCAACCCTTGCTCCTCTAGCTTGTATGGTTCAGTACCCCACTGGCTGTTGCATTTACCCATGGCACCATTGGGAGAGTTTCATCTCTTTCTATTTCTTGATAACCACTCTTGCTCCCTTGCATACTGTACTGTTTGAGGTGTTAATTAAGCAGAAGCTAAGGGAGTTCTGTGTGATGTGCAGAAGTGTCTGACTGGTACTAAGTGAATTTTTTTTATAAAACAACATAACAGTTTGATGTAAGTGTAACAGGGTCTGCAGCGCCACTCTTTAACAGTAACTAGCGCTCTCACCTTGACTATAGCTGCATGTTTTTTCACTTTTCCCAAAAGTCAGACTGCAGCTAAAATCCCTGTGCAACTCACCCCAAGAGCATGCAGCATTGCTTTTATTTAAAGTAAACTGAAAGCTTTTAATTACAAAAGCTCTCAAACATAAGAAATAGGAGCAAGAGTAGGCCATACGGCCCCTCGAGCCTGCTCCGCCATTCAAGAAGATCATGGCTGAACTGCCACATCAACTCCACTTTCCTGCCCTATCCCCATAAGGTGTGAGCTGGCTTTATGTGTTTAGATTTACATTTTGTGGGGTTTTTTTGTGCTTAGTTAATAAATGATCTCGTTAGTTATTCTAAAAGCTGTTCATTCATTTCCTATAAATAATAATGCACTTCTTTGAAGGAATAATTTAATCTTTTGTCTTCTGCCACTCTTCACCACCCACTGGGCCATCTCTGTCCTTTGTCCCTTGCACGCCTTTCCCTCCCCAGGTGCCTGTCTCTCTGTTTTTCTCACAGAGACTGTTTTTCTCACAGAGACTGTTATTTCCCAGTGTCATCGGCACTTGGCAGTGGGTTTCATCGAGCTCTCCTGCCTCCAGCTCTAGCACCAGTGATAATAGCAGAAATGATATACAAAACTCTTACCCAATATGCCAAGCAGTGGGAGCTCCTTGTTCATGGAGTGTGAATGGCTCTTCCTTTCTCTCCCATATTTGCAGTCTGCATCCAGGGAGCCAGTGTGAAGACAATGTCCTGATGAATCCTTCACAGCTCGTTGCTGCACGGCTGCTAAAGTGACTCCCTGTTCAGCACCACATAATCTCCAACAAAACAAAAGTCATCTTTTAACAGTAGAAACTTTGTGATATTGGTAAACTTAAGCAAATAACCCACAGATAACAGCATAGAACCAACCAACAGCTGATCCACCACCCAACCATCCCCTAAACTCCAGCAGATAGCATGAACTGCTCAAATATAGTACCCAACAAACCAATTTTCCTATCTCTGCCTCCTCCCTGCTTTACCTATGGCCCATCTAAGGAATGTTAGTGAGTAATACCTCCTAAACATACAGAAAGAAAGAACTTGCATTTATATAGCACGTTTCACCACCTCAGGATGTACCAAGGTGCTTTACAGCCAGTGAAGTAGCTGAAGTCACTGTTGTAATGTAGGAAATTGGCAGCAACCAATTTGTGCACAGCAAGGTCCCACAAACAGTGGAATGCTGTGTGTGAAGAAGTGAAGATGCAGGACCATAGGGAAGTAAATCATACAGTATTTGAATTATAAAATACAAAATAAGATACAAATGGACAGTGAGTAGTCAATGAAGTAAGTGGCATTATAATACATTCCAATGGTTTTACCATGCTCCAGAATACCTGTGCCACTGGAATCCATGTTAGAGAGGCTGTGGATGGTTGGACCTGTCCTTTGATTGAGCCGTAAGTTATGGCTAGGAGGATTAGAGTCATCATTGGAATCTTGTTGGATTTTGGCTTACTTGATTGTTTTCTTGGCATCCCTTTGGCAATCCCTCTTGATACTGGGATGAGTGGCTAATTATCCTCCTCCTCTTTGATGTCTGATAATTTCTCTTCCCAATCTTAAATGAATGCAAAGGAGTATGAACCCCACAGATACAGGCCTCATTATTCACTATACTGTTCAGCCTTCCTTTGGATTACTTTGCTCATAAAGTTTCCCTGTGTAATACAGTGCATGGTTCATAGTTCTGTGGTACAGAGCCTTGTCTCTTCAGGGCTGTTTCAGTGGAAGTGACACAAGGCTGCTTGAAAGAAATCTATGGAAATTTGGCTGATAGCTGCTACTATCCAAGTGAGTTTTAATGGGTTATTAAAGCTTACTGTGCAGTTTAGGTCAAAAAGTGGGAGTAAGTAAATATATGGGTAGTTATTAATGCAGGTTAAGTTAGTGCTTTTGTGAAAAATACTGCAGCACTGTAATTAATGAAAGAGTAAACGCTGGCAAAAAAAAAGCTCTCAAAGGCCTTTGCAGGAAGCAAAAAAAAATCTGTATAATTGAGGTAGCGAACCATTTAAAGGAAACCCCTGTATGGCAGCCTAATGCAATTAATAAACTTTGAGAAGTGGGTCCTGTAATTTCCCCCACCCAGGGGAATGGTTAATCTATAGGCTAGTTATACAAAACGTGTGTGTCGATACAAAGTGGCTTTGACTTTTCATCAACACAAACTGCTTGGTGTAAGTCAGGATTGCGAAGTTGTCCAAGTACAACTTAAGCAAGCGACATGAGATCAGCTCCAGGAGGTATCAGCGGTATAGTGGCAACCAGTGCGAAGCAAAGTTGAAAACGTTCCCATGTAGTCCATTTCAAAAGTTTATTTTTCATCTTTAAAACGTTGTAGTAAAATTTAACATCCTTTGGATACTGGTGACTTCCTTAAAATGTAACCAGTGTTCAGATACCAGTGGGCGGAGCTCTGCCAACGTCTAGTAAAATCTAATTGCCATTTGTGTGCCATTGAGTGGAATTATGCACACAAGTTAAAACATGTATGTGCAGAACGCCATTTTTTCTGGCCATATAGCTGTACAGTCCCCATCACTTACAGCAGGCATGTTGGTGTTTAAACAATTTGCCCCTTATAGGTGGTGCACGGTATAACAAGTAAGCGGAAGGCAGGAGGCAGCCATGCAACAACTGCACCTGTCCTCTGACCATAACAGCTGTGCAAATAGTGAGATCAGTCTGGATGTGCAATTCCAAACCATAATTCCATGCTGTTTCCTTTTTCTATGCATGAGCCACAGTTCAAGCCAATCACTTGCTCAGGGGCCACTGTCGGGAATACTGGGACATAGGTCCATGTCTACAATTTCACCGCTCCTGACTTCTGTTGTGTTATTGTAGGAATTGTAGGACCAAGAGTATCACTAAAGTTCTACTTTAATAGAGCTATTTCACTGCATGGAAGCTCATGGAAACGAAAGCGACATGCTGCTCAAATAGCTTAATGTGTTATAAGTGCTGCCTTTGCAATTGACTTCAGTGGAAATGGCAAATGGTTAGCGCCATTTGCCCAATATAGGCAGCTTCCCGTGCTAAGTGTGGATGGTGTAAGTGCTGGGGACTGTACAACTCATGTTTGTTTGCTCTGCCACCTTCTATGCAGGGACTGCTCTGAAACCAGTACTTTCAGCATGACTATTTTCTTTGAACTTTTTAAACCTGAGTATGAAATTCCTGTCATTATCGTAAGTCAGTTTTGCCCGTGACGATGCTTTGTTAAGGGTGCCTCAGCATGTTGAAGACATGGCCAGCAGCTGGTGTTGAGACCCTCCTGATACTTAAGTGTTGAGTAGTCTTTCAGTGGTTGTGTGTCATAGGGAACACACAACCAAAAGTATTATGAAGGAGCTAAGAGAAACATGCCAGCATGGCAATGAGGTTTGAATTATTTCTCAGTCAACTTTATGCACTCACCAGACAATTTTTATTTAGATTTTTAATATAAAAGGAACTCCCCGGCCAACTACTTCTTTAATGGTGATAGAGTTTAATGAAAACTGGGGGACAGCTGATTTGATTTGATTACATGTAAGCTGCCAATGTGTATTTTTAAACAAACAGTGGGAATGTTCCTTTAACCAAAAAGGCAGCTGTTCAAAGGTTTTTTGGATGGGGATGGAGGGAGGCAAGTGCACAGGGTCAAAGGGCTTCCCAGAACAAATCTATAAAATGTTTATTTATAATTCATATTTAATGTGGTTTATAGGAGGTCCTGGTATTAATCTTTTGACCCAGACAGGTTTCTGGGTTCTGTTGTGCTTCCTCCGCCGGGCACTGCTGGAGTCACACCACCCTGTAGCAACTTTGTCAGCACTGGGTTCACAGGATCTTAAAAGCAGCATCTCAAGTGGCTAAGGCTATAAAGAAAGCTGATGGAATACTGGGTTTTCTAGCAAGATGTATAGAAAAGTTAAGATGGAATGGTAAATCTATAAAATAAACCTTAGTAAGACCACAGTTGGAGTAGTGCGTGTATGTTTGGGCTCCAGGCTATTGGAAGGATGTTGAGGCAATAGAGAGGGGTACGGCACTGATTCACTAGGATGCTGCTTAGCGTGACGAAATATAAATAGGTAGAAAGAGTTAAAATTGGGGCTGTTTTCGTTAGAACAGAGGAGATTATGGGGTGATTTGATAAAGATGTTTAAAATGATGAGGGGATGGGACAGACAGATGAGTGAGGCATCTAGAACGAAGAGACATAAATATAAGATTTAATGCAAGAGATTTGGGACAGAAAGCAGAAGGAACTTTTTTACACAGAGGGTTGTGAGGCTGTGGAATGCACTACCAGAGTTAGTGATTGAAGCAGAGACATTTAAAAATAGGTTGAAGGAAAGGGTAATAAAGGGATATAGGAACAGAGTGGGTACATGGGATTAGGACTATTGCTGATGTGGAGGATAAGCGCCAACACAGACGGGTTGAGCCGACCGGCCTATTTCTGTGTTGTAATTTCCATGTAATTCTGTGTAATTCGATGACAGACATAGGAGCATAGATTTTATAAACATTTGCATCTGGCGTGGAGTCTCGTCCACTGGGAGTGCATATCAGGAAGTCACGGGCATGCAGGTCACGTTTCCCCCCCACTAATTTTAATGAAAGGAAAATTGTTGGAGGCACTGCGATTTGCCGATGCATGCTCCCGGCAGGTAAGGCTCCATGCGGGGAGAGCTCATTTGTAAAACTTACCCCAGAATTTCCTGGTAATTAATTTCTGCATAAATCTGCAGTAAGCATTACATAAAATTGAAACTGTGTTGCAAATAAAGAAAAAGTACGGGTGATTTCAAAGTTCTGTCCATTCTTCACTGTTTAAAAGCTATGGAGTCATTTTAATCTTCTGGCAATAATTAACAAATAGACAGTGATTGCTGCCGGTGACCAGGCCACATGTTGTTTCAGCAGAGGAGACACCTCCATTCACTATTATATCCCAAGCTCCTGGTTTGAAGCAGTATTGTTGCCTTGCTACAAATCCAGTTGCATCATATGTTTCCTAAATTCAAGATTACCGATCAAATAGCCTTTGTTTAGAGTACATAGTGAAGTAAATATTTAAGAAAATACTTTTTTTACTCCATTTTTCATCCCCTCTCTGAAGGTAGGGACCTTGATGAGGTACAATTTCACAACACTGACACTCCTGTTATCTCTTTCTTAAGTGGCCTTTCTTCATATATGGGCACAGATAGCGAGTGGCTGCATGCTTTTCCACCATATAGCGCATTGTAGCTGACCCTGATCTTATCCTCATCCAATGTCTACACAGGTGCACTTTCTTGAAGGGGTTACTAAATAGTAATCAGGAGCAGGAACTCTGGCTAATTTTTTTCCTTTTGCTACACCAGGGACACTGAAGCCAGTTACATCGCTTACCGCCCATGCAGTGGGGAACAACAACCTCAGCACAGACAGGGGCGCAAAAACAGGCCTTTAAAATAATCCGTCAGTTGAGCACACATGTAAGCTCCCAGTTTTGTTCAGTTGTTTGGCCATTGTTATATAAGTGTCACTGTGAATAGCATAAGCAGTCCTTTAAATCTGTATTTTCTTAATGAATTCCCAGAAATGCTTGAATGTATTATTAACAATATTAGAAAACATTTTCAAAAACTTGCCCCAATGGATTAGTGGCTGAACTACTGTTCAGTGTTGAAGATAGCCATATAAAGCAGTGGTTTGATTCTTCATAAGAAATAGGAGCAGGAGTAGGCCAATCGGCCCCTCGAGCCTGCTCCGCCATTCAATAAGATTATGGCTGATCTGATCCTACCCTCAAATCTAAAGAACACAAGAAGTAGGAGCAGGACCCGGCCACTCAGCCCCTGGGCCCGCTCCGCCACCCACAGGGCCTCGACCGATCCGAACTCAGCCTCATGTCCAATTTCCTGCCCGCTCCCTGTAACCCCTAATTCCCTTTACTTCTAGGAAACTGTCTATTTCTGTTTTAAATTTATTTAATGATGTAGCTTCCACAGCTTCCTGGGGCAGCAAATTCCACAGACCTACTACCCTCTGAGTGAAGAAGTTTCTCCTCATCTCAGTTTTGAAAGAGCAGCCCCTTATTCTAAGATTATGCCCCTTAGTTTTAGTTTCACCCATCCTTGGGAACATCCTTACCGCATCCACCCGATCAAGCCCCTTCACAATCTTATATGTTTCAATAAGATCGCCTCTCACTCTTCTGAACTCCAATGAGTCGAGTCCCAATCTACTCAACCTCTCCTCATATGTCCACCCCCTCATCCCCGGGATTAACCGAGTGAACCTTCTTTGTACTGCCTCGAGAGCAAGTATGTCTTTTCTTAAGTATGGACACCAAAAGTGTATGCAGTATTCCAGGTGCGGTCTCACCAATACCTTATATAACTGCAGCAATACCTCCCTGTTTTTATAATCTATCCCCCTAGCAATAAAAGCCAACATTCCGTTGGCCTTCTTGATCACCTGCTGCACCTGCATACTAACTTTTTGATTTTCTTGCACTAGGACCCCCAGATCCCTTTGTACTGCAGTACTTTCCAGTTTCTCGCCATTAAGATAATAACTTGCTCTCTGATTTTTCCTGCCAAAGTGCATAACCTCGCATTTTCCAATATTGTATTGCATCTGCCAAATCTCCACCCACTCACCCAGCCTGTCTATATCCCCTTGTAGGTTTTTTATGTCCTCCTCACTTTCTACTCATTTGGGATGAGCTAGCTGAACTCAGCTAGGGGGGGTGGGGAAGGAGTTAGGGAGCCATAATTGGGCTAAGTGCTCATAGACTTGAAAGAAGAAACATCATCAAGGGTTTCCGATCCGGATTGGTATTTAGTGACACCCATTGGAAGGTGCATATGTGGACATTGAGCAAAGACAGGAGCTCTGACTTACCTGTTCCCATTGCTGCAGGCTTGAAGACAACGCCAGACTTTTTGGCTTCTTTCCAATAACAGCAGCCAGAAGCCTCCAGTACCAATTCTAGTCCCTGGAAGAAAAAGAGGACTTACTTTTGGTCCTCTGGTCTCTGCTGCCTGGCTCTCTCCAATGACTCTGACTTGGGCAGCTGCAGGGAGCACATTAGTTGGCAGGTGCACATCATGTGTAAGAGGGATGGAGATCCAGTGTTATGGCCTTTTCTCCTGTCTGTTACACCCATAAACTGGTCTACATGGGGGTGTTAAGGAATAATAAAATTGCCAACGATATCTCATGAGTTATATTTTATGCGGAGTTAGGGGAGACTTTAGACAGGAACAACTCCATATTCATTTAATGGACCATTTCAACCCCTTGCAAAACCACCCTAAAGGGAAAAATAATTTTTAACTCGAGTTGCACTTCTGGACAGTATCTTAATAGGTTTTGTATAATGTTTGTTGTGCAGAACTCAGCCTCTTTATAGGTCCACAAAACTACATCTATCCACCCGTAAACATATTTATTGCAGATTTGGAGGTTGATCAAATTTCGACCCATCCCCTTGAAAAAAGTTCAGTCTGCAAAATATCTCTGTGTCTCTTCTTATCTGGAGAGCTATGACTGCCAACAACTGAAATAATACGGTGTTTATGGTACATATGTGCAAATATATTCGACATACATATATATAATTTATCAGTTGTTTCAGTCTTTCATAGCTATGAGCTTAGGTCTGTGTAAAGCTTGAACCGTAAAAGTTTTGACTTTCTCAAATATAAATATCTACTTTTTACAATGTACTTGAAGCTTTAAACCTTTGGATTTGTAGAATAATAAAATGGAATAATTTAGAAGTGCTACTGTTCTGTCACCTGTAGCATCTGGGTTTGTCTGACTAGACTCATTTCCCTTTTAACCCTTAAAGGTGAGATAACAAAAAGCTGTCCATAACTTGGCACTAACTAGGAATCTCATTCGGACATGGAAATATCGCCCTGGCACACTGACTGTTGGAGCAGAGTTAAGGGAGCTTTATCCTACATCTAACCCATGGACATGGGAAAGAACTATTACAGCCCAGTTATACAGTGACATTATTATGCTGAGAGTAAGCCATTGATGGCAGAAATGTGGTTTATTTGCTGTCAACGACACTCTCTTGTATAAAGCTGGCAACATTTTTGTGGGTCTCTCCAACTGCCAATAGCCTCCACTTACCTCTTAGTGGTTAAGATTTTTTGAGGTGTAGTGGGACCTCTGGTATTTAGTAGAAAAAAATTGCATCCCTTAGGATTGTTATCCCTTACCTTGAGCGCTAAAATCCATGTACACACATGTAATAAAAAAGTCTGGCCAGTATTACTTTTAACAAAGCTTGAATATTTCTGCATTCCACTGAACATTTTGAGGAATTCCATTTGCTACTGGTTTCTATAAGAGTTGAACATTGTCATAAGAAAAAAAGACGTGCGCATTGTAATATTTTGGAAGTCAGGTTCTCATTAGCATTCCAAGATCTGGAGGGTTGCACAAACCCTCCGAGCATTCTCACAACACGTGACACTTTCCATCAGCTGACAGTTCTTCAGGAAAGCTCAGCTGCAGGCTCAGCTGATAAGTGCGTTACCTGGTGTCCCGAGTTGGCTGGTTTTTTGGGACAGCATTTGGGAGACTGCAATTAGCCTCGAGTAAACTGGACTTGGGAAGATTTTCACTCCTGATTGTTATCCAGTGACACTTGGTGGCTATGTGCAGAAGTTATGTGAGGACAGGATTGAGCTTGGGTGTAATCAAGTAACCTCCTGACCATTGAATAGCTTCCCGATATTATCTGTCTTGGCTCAAGCATGCAGACTGATGACTTGGATGAGGTACCAGAGGATGCCTGCTGTCCATAGAATTGTCACCCAGCACAAGGCAGCACCTTCAGGAGAGTAGGCAAGGAAAAAATATAGGGGGAATAATTCTTGTGTAAAAAAAAACAGTTTCAATATCATGACCGGAACAAAATGCCCACACTGAAAAAACATCAGGCAGTTTCCGGAGTTACATTGGAAGGAGCAGGTCAGATTTCTAAAGATGCAAGGTACAAAGAAACCACTTTTACTTTACAGTCGGAAAATAAAGGATCTGCAAAACCATAAATATATATAACCCAATACTAATAAAACCTGAAACTGTTAACACTGTAAATAGCCTGAATTTGTTTGAAATGGTTTCCTGAAATAGAAAGCTGTCAAAGTAATTAGTGGTTCATGTCATGTATAGAGGTAAGGTGGTGAGTGATTCAATTTAACTTGACCATGTTTGACGGAGATAAATTCTGCTGAATAGCTGGTGGAGAAACATCAGTGTGGCAGTGCAAATAGCACAAAGAATGTCTTGATATAGAAAATACTGCAAGGTTATTTCTACTTCTCCACTGACACGATTGTGCTTTAGTGATTACAAAGCATCAGAACGGATCAACATAATGCTGTCATTTAAAAATATTGTCCATCTTCAGTCCTGAACAATGATATGTAGTGGATAGAAAACCAGTGCTATTGCATGTTCTTCCCCAAAGGCAATGCATGTAAATAATCATTAAGTTATTTCTTGCTGTTATAATGAAAACCATGAGACAGGGTTACACCTGAATAGAGCGAGGGGAACTTCCCTCGATTAATGTTGACAACAGAAAGTTAAGTGAGATCGATTGATAAATACAAGTGTTGGTATCTACTCAAAAGTGACAGCCTCTGCCTGAGTCTGAATTGATGCATTTAAATACAGCCTTTTCAAAAGAACAGTAGTCAGTTTAAATGTAGTCAAAAATGGATTCACCTGGAGAACAGCAACGTCAAATAAATCTTGCTGTGCCGTGATGATAATTGGCGATAAATATTTTTGTGCCCGGGAATCCTGTTGACACTCTCCATGTCTTTGTGCAATTTCGGGGGATAGTCATAGGGGGGAGGTTGGAATTTGGGATGGAAACTGGAAGAAGAAAGCCCACCTCTTTCCCCAATTTGCCCCTTTAAGCTAAATTACCCATAGGAAGAGGTGATCCTTCTTCCAGTTCCCCTTTCTTTCTTTAAATATTTTAGGGGCATTTCTGGGGGCATTCTCAGACTTCCCTAGGATTTGGACATGCGCCCCAATAGGCCCAGTGTAATTTACGTCTGCAGAATGCCTTTGTTCCCTTTTCTGTTCTGTGTGTGTCACAGGCTCTGACATTGGAGTTGAAATTTACGGAAAATCTAATCTAAATTCTCACTTATTGTACTGCCGTATGTTCAGATTGGTTCCAAACTTGCAGCTGTATTGAATCAATCTGCAGGGAACAAATGGAATAAATTCATTCTGATCGGAGTGATAAATGTCTCCCCCACCCCTTGATGCCAAATTCAAACAGACTGAGAACAAATGATCCTGAATTAGACTCATACAAGCTGACTGAATCCTTATTGGTTTCCTGTAAGGCGAACAATTCCATTCTGTCTAAGGCATGTCTTGTCTTGTGACAGAGGTGAGGCTGAATGTTAGAGACATTTCACTCATTTTAACAACTGCAAGCCGAATTTGATCTCACAGCGTAAACAGGATGTGCAACTGCACTGAATGAAATTATTAAAAATCAAGCCTCTGGTTTATGGCGACTAATAAATACGACGACAGGAGAAAAGTAGAGAATATTAGGATGGAAAAGGAAACTCTCTTCTAATACATGGGATTCTGAGATTTTTAATGGTGTTTTGGGGATCATATTCTATAATTCTGTCCATTTTCTGTGAAACCACTGTTTTATGTTAACTGGATTAGCCAATTTTTTATTACATGGGATTCTGTAACTTTTTATAGAAAGAAAGAACTTGCATTTAGATTGCACATTCCGCAATGTCCCAAAGCGCTTCACAGTCAATGAAGTACTTTTTGAAGTGTAGTAACTGTTGTAACATGGCAGCCAATTTGCGCACAACAAGGTCCCACAAACAGCAATCAGATAAATGACTAATGGTACAATTAAATAATGGTACACTAGCCTCTCTTTAGGCCATGGGAACAATCCCTGGCTCTAGTGAGCTGTTAAATATATAAGCAAGGGACTCACTTAGCACAGCTCCGTTCTTTGAGTTATGGACAAAACAACTGCGCCTCTCTTCCTGTAAATGTTTCTCTGCTTTTCTACCACTTTTTAATACTTTCTGTGTCTCTCTCTTTTTTGTGTTTTGTCTTTTTGTCTCTTTCTCCCCATATTTCTCACATACCTTTTCTTATTGTAGTCTCTGTATTTCTTTGTTTGTCTTTGAATCTTTTACTCTGCCCCTTAGGATTGCTGTCTGTGTTTTGAGCAGGCTGTCGATTTTTTTTAGTGTAAAACGGGTATCAGAATCTTGGTTTTCTCGGGATAATGCATTAATGGTCAAGTGGGTATGATGGCCTAGTGAGATACCAAATTTGCTGCTGCAGAAATCAGGCCCCGGCCTATTTTAACTCTCACGCCTCATTTACATGACGCTGATCCACTTAGTTTGGCGGGAAGTGGCAAAAACTCACATGGCCTGGAGGCAACCCACCGATACAAGGTAGGTGGGAGGATCGACTTCAAAGGGGTGTCTCGTGGGAGTCTCGCGTTCGGTGTATGCTTGTGGATATCCTTGTGGTGCCTGGAGGAGTACTCCTGCTACTCCTGGCTCCACAAAGAATGAAAAATACATACCTTTTTTGGCCTCTTCTGTGGCTGCTCCTCTTCTGTCCCAGTTTGTCTAGCGGGAAAGCCGCAGCAGCTTCCCCAGTCAGGCGGAGTTGAAATTGCTGTCAGGTCCCAATGATGTCATTGGGCCCCGACATGCATATGTAAAGATGGACCCTGTCGGTTTTGGTCTGTTAAGAACATAAGTGAGGTTATGCACTTTGGCAGGAAAAATCAGAGAGCAAGTTATTATCTTAATGGCGAGAAACTGGAAAGTACTGCAGTACAAAGGGATCTGGGGGTCCTAGTGCAAGAAAATCAAAAAGTTAGTATGCAGGTGCAGCAGGTGATCAAGAAGGCCAACGGAATGTTGGCTTTTATTGCTAGGGGGATAGATTATAAAAACAGGGAGGTATTGCTGCAGTTATATAAGGTATTGGTGAGACCGCACCTGGAATACTGCATACAGTTTTGGTGTCCATACTTAAGAAAAGACATACTTGCTCTCGAGGCAGTACAAAGAAGGTTCACTCGGTTAATCCCGGGGATGAGGGGGTGGACATATGAGGAGAGGTTGAGTAGATTGGGACTCTACTCATTGGAGTTCAGAAGAATGAGAGGCGATCTTATTGAAACATATAAGATTGTGAAGGGGCTTGATCGGGTGGATGCGGTAAGGATGTTCCCAAGGATGGGTGAAACTAGAACTAGGGGGCATAATCTTAGAATAAGGGGCCTGCTCTTTCAAAACTGAGATGAGGAGAAACTTCTTCACTCAGAGGGTAGTAGGTCTGTGGAATTTGCTGCCCCAGGAAGCTGTGGAAGCTACATCATTAAATAAATTTAAAACAGAAATAGACAGTTTCCTAGAAGTAAAGGGAATTAGGGGTTACGGGGAGCGGGCAGGAAATTGGACATGAGGCTGAGTTCGGATCGGTCGAGGCCCTGTGGGTGGCGGAGCGGGCCCAGGGGCTGAGTGGCCGGGTCCTGCTCCTACTTCTTGTGTTCTTTAGATTTGAGGTTAGGATCAGATCAGCCATGATCTTATTGAATGGCGGAGCAGGCTTGAGGGGCCGATTGGCCTACTTATGCTCCTATTTCTTATGTTCTTATAAATAGGAGCAGGAGTAGGCCATACGGCCCCTCGAGCCTGCTCCGCCATTCAATAAGATCATGGCTGATCATCGACCTCAATTCCACTTTCCCGCCCAGATCTCCATATCCCTTGATTCCCCTAGAGTCCAAAAATCTATCTATCTCAGCCTTGAATATACTCAAAGACTCAGCATCCACAGCCCTCTGGGGCAGAGAATTCCAAAGATTCACAACCCTCTGAGTGAAGAAATTCCTCCTCATCTCGGTCTTAAATGGCCGACTCCTTTCCTGAGACTATGCCCCCTAGTTCCAGCCACTCCAGTCAGGGGAAACAACCTCTCAGCATCTATCCTGTCAATCCCTTCAGAATCTTATATGTTTCAATGAGATCACCTCTCATTCTTCCTCATGTTGTCCTAGTCTCCTGCTAAGCGGAGGTTAAGATTGTGGATGGCGGAATCCTGGATTTTACCGGGCAGGTAGGGTTAAAATTGCACGCCACAATTCAGTTTTTACATAGATTGTGAATAAATATCCATTCTCGTGCTTGAAAGTAGGCATGTTTCATCCTGGCTTTCTTTGTTTGTGTTCCCTAATTTCCTCCTGAAAGCAGTGATTCATGCTCAGGTACAGTTTCACAACATTTGGCAGCCCTCCAGTTTCTTGCCAAGTAGCCGTTTTTCGTGCGTGAGCCAAGACAGTGGCTGCTCACAGATAATTTAATAACAGGAGATGTCACAGCCAAGCCTGATTGTGTCCTCACTCAACCCAAACACACATCCACTTTCCAGCAGGGTCTAGTGGATAACAATCAACTATGAGCCCGGCTGATAGTTTCCCTTTCTAGCCAGGAATACTGAAGATAGTTGTAGTTCTTTCCCAGTATTTGCTATCCGAGACTGGCGGCTGCAGTTTGGGTTCCAGTTATTCAGCACCTGCTTTAAAACAAAAGCAAACTACTGCGGTTGCTGGAAATCTGAAATAAAAACAGGAAATGCTGGAAACCCTCAGCAGGTCAGGCAGCATCCGTGGAGAGAGAAACAGAGTCAACGTTTCAGGTCGATGGCCTTCCGTCAGAACTGGAAAAAGTTAGAGATGTCACAGATTTTAAGCAAGTACAGAGGCAGGGAAAGTGGGGAGGAAAGAACAAAAGGGAAGGTCTGTGATAGGGTGGAAGGCAGGAGTGATGAAATGACAAAAGGGATGATGGTACAAGGCAAAAGGAAATGGTAATGGGATAAGTAAAGAAACAAAAGATGGATCTAGAGGAGGTGTAAATGGCAATGGCAGAATCATTACCAACAGTTGCTGTCTGAAAAAATGAGGTTATGATCTGAAAGTGTTGAACTCATTATTGAGTCTGGAAGGCTGTAAAGTGCCTGATGGAAAGATGAGGTGCTCCTCGAGCTTCCGTTGAGCTTCATTAGAACAGTGTAGGAGGCCGAAGACTGAGAGGTCAGAGTGGGAGTGGAGCGGAGAATTAAAATGACAGGCGATCGGCAGCTCGGGGTCCCACTTGCGGACTAACAGAGGTGTTCCGCAAAGCGATCACCCAATCTGGTTTATATGGCCTGCCTGGAACTCCAGTGCTGCCTGGGATAGAGCGTTGTGTGTGACTACCAATGTACTGAGCTCATCTACCAGTGGCTACAGCTTACATTTTTAGAGGACCTGGGTGGTAGCATCCCCACTGTTCATTGCCATCCATTTGCCCATGCCTGCTCTGTCCCTCTTCTACATGAGTACAGTTCCTAATGCAGGATGCTCTCTCCTCTGAGTGCTTCTCCCAGGACTATTGGCTGGGATTGTGGCCTTTTTATACTGTAGGCAGCAACCTCTGCTCTTGTGAGAGCTCCTGCCTACAGTATACAGAGGTCACGGTCCCTGCATTAATGCTCAGAGTGGTTTTGGAAGAGGGTAGGGACCCGTTCCAATGCATTAACGGCTAGACTCAGGTAAAAGTAGGAGTGGTGGAAAGGAGCCTTGACTGCACTGATTTTGGTTGGAAAATGCTTGACAGTTTACCAATGTCCCTAAATCACTGATGTCAGTGTGAAACGCTGATGGTTCCCATGAATAGACAGTTTGGGCTTGGATTTTCCTCTGCTATACCACCCAAAATCACATGGTATAGCAATGGCGCTGCAGAGAAAATGGGCCAAATCCACATCCCTAAAACAGGCAGGTGGGGCCTGGGAAAACAACTGATTTCCCTGCGTTCCCACTGCAGTACTGCTGACCCACTTTAAGAACAGAATAGGGATAATGGTACTTGCTCAAGCAGTGGTGGAAAGATTGCTGAAGGACCTGTTGCTGGCCACATCTCTCTCTCCAAAAGTTGCTGATGCTGGTTGCCTTTATTTGGGATCTTTCCGAGGTGGTTCAGCCCGTGCATTTTTTCATCTTCAGGGGGCTTGTGCTTCCTTTAGCTTCAGCACCTCCCCTCTCTGGTGCTGCAGTGAGTACTACCTGCAGCACCCCTGGATTTTATGGCCAGCTCCCTCTGTGGAGCCTGCCCTGCATGATTAATGAACCTCGACCCGGGACAATGAGTTGGGTTTGAAAATACAACATAGTGGGGCGGCAGGTAGAAGCCCCTCCTCTGGTAGCAAAGCCATTAAGGAGGAACATCTTTATCTTCAAATAGACGCAGTTCTCTGTGTGTCAAATCACTGAGAAGACAACAGCTCATTTCCCACCTGGTCCTAATACTTTTACTTTCCCACATCAGCCCTATTCTGAGCTTCAGATAGGTTTCTGCCTCAGTCAGGCCCAGTAAACCATGCCTACATTCAATACCATCAAGTATGGGTTTGCCTGCCACATCAAACCACAAGGCAGAGATCTGAAGGTTGCCCCACCCTGGTCCATGTTATTTTTAACTTGAAAAGTAATTATTTTTATGTAGGGATTGTTTTCTACCAGAGTTAGTGTTGCTGTTTAGTGAGAGATGAATTCCATTCCCAGATGTTCTGATTGGTGTTTATTCAGTGCGACAGACAACATATAACAACCTCTTATTGCTGTGACGGAACCACTGAGGTTTTGAAAGTCTGACTTTAGGAAATGAGTGTCACTTGGCAGCAGTGAATTTAAAGCTTTTCCACTGAACTTTGTATCTGATACTTTTACATTTGTACATTTAAAGTTGGTTGTTGTTCTCCCTCTCCTGCTGTTTTACTATTGATTGCAATTTTCAGCCATCACACACCAGCACTCTGGAATTCTCTTCCTAAACCCTTCTGCCTTGCCATATCTTCCGCCGTCTGCAAAATCCTTTGGAAACGTACTTCTTTGGCTATGTCATCAGTCACCTCTCTAAACTCTTCTCCTATCACCTATGGCCGTGTGGGAATGAATGAAAAGGGGGATAAGACATATGAGCAGGCTGGTACTAGCCCTAACCTTGGGAAGAAGCTTGATGCTTCACCTTCCCCTATTCCCTCCATGTCAACATGTCCAGGGTGGCTTCTTCCAGGGGCTGTGATTTTTGAGCCATCCTCCAGTATGGATCAAACTCTCCATTTCTCTAACTCTGGCCTCTTGTGCAAGCTCCTCTCCCTTTGCCCCTCCCCTGGTGGCCGTAGCGTCAGTTGCTGAGGCCCCAAGCTCTCCTTTTCCCTCTCTAAACCCCGTTGCCGTTCTACTTCCCTCTCCTCTATTAACACCCTCGTAAAACCCACTTTTTTGGCCAAGCTTTTGGTAACCCATCTTAATCTCTCTTTAACTAAAAACAGAAAAAGCTGGAAATACTCAGCAGGTCAGGCAGCATCTGTGGAGAGAGAAACAGAGTTAACATTTCAGGTCGATGACCCTTCGTCAGAACTGGAAAAAGCTGGAGATGGAACAGGCTTTTAAGCAAGTGCAGGGGCAGGGAAAAGGCGGGGGGGGGGAGGAAAGAACAAAAGGGAAGGTCTGTGATAGGATGGAAGGCAGGAGAGATTAAGAGACATTAAGAGATGGTAATGGGACAAGTTAAGAAACAAAAGATGGCTCCAGATGAAGTGTAAATGGCACTGGCAGAATGAAAGACAACTGCCATGTGGGAGAGAGAAAAAATAAATAAATGGGAAAAAAAAGAATAGGGGCAGAGGTTATGGCCTGAAATTGTTGAACTCTATGTTGAGTCCAGAAGGCTGTAAAGTGCCTAATCGAAAGATGAGGTGCTGTTCCTCGAGCTTACGTTGAGCTTCATTAGAACAGTGTAATAGGCCGAGGACAGAGAGGTCAGAGTGGGAGTGGAGCGGAGAATTAAAGTGACAGGCGACCGGAAGTCGGGGTCATCCTTACGGACTGAACGGAGGTGTTCCGCAAAGCGGTCTAACCAATCTGCGTTTGGTCTCCCCAATGTAGAGGAGACCGCATCATGAGCAGCGAATACAGTATACTAAATTGTAAGAAGTACAAGTAAATCGCTGTTTCACCTGGAATGAGTGTTTGGGACCCTGGACAGTAGGAAGGGTGGAGGTAAAAGGGCAGGTGTTGCATCTCCTGCGCTTGCACAGGAAGGTGCCGGGCGAAGGGGAAGGGGTGTTGGGGGTGATAGAGGAGTGGACCAGGGTGTCGCGGAGGGAGCGGTCCCTTCAGAATGCTGAAAGGGGAGATGAGGGGAAGATGTATTTGGTGATGGGATCACCAAATCTCTCCTTATTTGGCTCAGCGTCCATTTTCCTTATGCTTCTGTGAAGTGCCTTGGGATGTTGTTCTATGTTAAAGGCCGTATAATAATGCAAATTGTTGCTACTTAAGTTCAGGACCCATTCCGTCTTCTGGGGTCTGTTAATTTAGGAAAGCTATGCTTTGGGGATTCGGGATCAATCCAGGTTTCGAGCAAAGCAGATATATTCCCCCCCCCCCATATATTGGGTCACATGGAAGGAGGGTGCAGAAGTATAGTTGGAAAGATATTGGAACACTTGTACCATGCTTTGTGATGCTGAATATACATGTTAGGATAAAGGAGAAACTGCAAAGCTGAAAATCTGAAATAAAATTCCGGCAGGAATGTTGAGGGCGGGGTCCGAGGTGGACAGCAAACTGTCCAGCCTGCCACAACATGAGGGTGATTTTAACTCGCGGACCTCATCTGTACAGGTCCTGTCAGTCTCGTGACCGAACCCAGCGGGAAGCCAGTGGGCAAGAGCAGGATTTTGGTTGGCAGAAGGTCGCTGCCGAGGACCTGAAGGAACGGTCCTAGTTACTCGGATAGGAGGGCATCGGGGGATGGCGAGGGAAGCCTGGGATAGAGGAGGATCAGGTTGAGGAAGCAACGAAAAATAAAATGCACTCCCTTTTCCGGGTCTCTACTGGCCCCGGCTCCTCTTGCCGCTTGGTGGTGAAGGCACGACGCCTTCTCTTCGCAGGACTCAGGTTAAAGTTTCAGATTGGGCCCGGATTATGTCATCGGAGCACGATCTGCACATTTAAAGAAGGACCGTGCTGCCATCCAATGGTTGACCCTCTGGTCTGCTCAAAAGAACAGGCTAAAATTGCAGAAGGCAGCAGGATCAGCGGGCGTAAGTCTTTGTGGCCATTTTAACGGATTGCCCACCCGGTTTCTGCCACTTGGGCAGGGCTAAAATACTCAGCTGATCCATCAACACCTGAAAAGAGAAAAGCCATATTGATGTTGTGACATATAATCTATACCAGAAACATGTCTTTTCTGTTTTCGGCTGCTGATGGACCTCAAGTCTATTTCCAACATTTTCTGTGTTTGTTATACATGTTGGGCTGGATATCAGCCTATGTTTATACTGGTAGCTGTTTCTTCTTGTAGTTTGTGGTTCAGTTTAAATTAATAAATATTTTATTCATCAAAGAAAACATCAGTGGGGCTTGAATTGGACTTTACTTTCCTGTGTGTTCTGCTTTTTCATTCAGCTGCTCTTCACACTCAAATCATATTTTCATGGCAGGAAATTCTTCACATTTCTTTTCAGAACCGCAGGCTTCAGACCAAAATAAATTAGTCTTCTGATAAACAGATTTTGAAATCATGTGTTTTTCTTAAGCTTAGAAGGGTCTGTACTTGCTAGTTCGGATAATATGAAAATCTAATCACCAGCTTGTCACAGTGACCTCCTGTACCACCTCTGCTTATAGTTACTTTATAAAACAGTTTTAATTCCCTCAGAGTCAGTTATGACTTTGAGCTTTTTTTTAACTAAACTTAAATTAAGAAGAAACCTGTTGCCTGAATTTTCTTTTCCAGTTTTATACCATGATTCTGAAGACCTATGATTCTTGGCTGGGTAAAGAATCACAAAGGCCAGCAACCCTCAGCTACTCAAATGGCCAATATTCGTGCTCAAAGGCAGCGAATGCTGGTAAGATATTTGACAGTGGAGGGCAGTTGACACACATGTACCAAGAGGGGTTACAGAATAATAATCAGAGTGGGCTGATTATAACCCAAGAGCACTGAGACCAATTGTAACTTCCCATCTACTGCCTCAACAGACATTGGCTAACGTAGCAATGGGGGTTATTTTACCCCCCAAAATGGGTGAGTTTGGGTCAGTTGGGAAGTTAAAATTTAAGAAATTTCAAACCCGAAGCCGACCCGCCTCAAACCCGCCCACTTTCGGTAATTAATGAAGGAGGAATGGTGAAGGCGACCAATCCACTCTCAGGAGGCGGGTCAGTCATTGAAAGCTTTTAAGAGGTTGCGTGCCTCCATTTTAACAAGCTTTCTATTATTAACTCACGTCAGCCGGGAAACTCGGCAGGTAAAAGGAGGCAAAGAGGGCTGGATCCATACCTTTACAGCACTGCTTCTGGGCCAGAAGGAGCAGGAGTGTTTCCTCCTGGCCCAACAAGCTACCCTGTAACCTCCCCCACCAATCCCCGCTGTCTGTCCGACCCCCGACCTCCACGATTTCTGACCCCCGATCTCTCCTTCGACCCTCCACAATCACCAAACCCCCCCCCCCCCTGCGATCACCAACTGCCCCCGATCTCCCCAAACCACCCCCCATGATCACTAACCTCCCCCCCCCAACGATCTTACCCCCCTCCCCGCAAGCAGCATCTCACCCCCCCGACCACGCTCTACCCCCTGCAATCTTCCGCAATCCTACCCCTCCCAGCACCACTAGACCTACTTGCTTCTCTGCTGCGTGCTTGTGCTTCAGGCAGCCTGTCAATCAGGCTGGCTGCCAGGCGGGAAACCTGAAGAAACTGTTTTAAATACATCTGCAGTAAAGACCTGCAGGAAGTTCAGGAAACCCGTATTCCGGGTTTCCCCTCCATAACTCCTTCACCCCCCCCCACCCCACCCGCCCCACCGGCTCCGATTGCACGGCCCTGTAAATATCGGGGCCCATAAAATTAAACCTTCCAGCTGTACGGCTCAGTTCCATCAGGGGAGCTGATGTTGCTTGTCTTAAACTGACTCAACTCACATACAGTGTAACTTTGGTAATAAATCAATGTTTCCTCATTTCCTTTGGTACTTGTTGACAAAAAGTACTTGGAAGCTTTTAACAGGGACCCAGAAAATTTGATAGTTAAAAACAAAATAGCAAACAAAGCATTGTGTTGAATGAGACTGTCTCCTGGGTGCTTATTAGTGTTGTTTGCTAAAACGGAATTAGTTACTTGGCCACAGATCTGTCATTTTGCTCTTGCAGTTTATGAGTATTGCATATTTCATCTGACTAGTGTGAAATTATTGGCATGCTTAGTGGCTACAATTACACATCAGGCACCATGTAAGCATGAAATGGTCCGATTAAGATTACAATGATAACGGTTCTGTTTTCCAAAAAAAATGTTCTTGCCAGTTTTCTCCCCTCCTCCTGAAGGCATTGACTCCCTGCTTGGGTACAGTTACATGGGTACCTGCCACTACTTGGTACCTTGTTCATGTGGGCATTATCCACATGTGAGCCTTGATGAGGAGTGGCAGCACACTATTCAAACAGCTGAAGCAGATCCTGCTCTCACCTGATATTTAGACGGGTGCATTCCCAGTAGCAGCCGCTGGGCATCACAATCCAGAGCAGGAACTTTGGTTGATTTTTCTCCCTCCAGCTGTGACCCTAGTGACACTCAGCTGAGATCGGCAAACTCAGTACAGATTGGGGATTGAGGTTGGGACTTTCCTGGCCTGTAAGGCTGAGCTACTTGTTAGATAAACTCAGTGAGCCATGAAAAGAAAGAAAGACCTACATTTATATAGCACCTTCCATAACTCGGGGCGTCCCAAAGTGCTTTACAGCCAATTAAGTCGATTTTGAAGCGTAGTCACTGTTGTAATGTAGGAAATGCAGCAGCCGGTTTGCATTCAGCAAGATCCCACAAATAGCAGTGTGCGATAATGACCAGATAATCTGTTTTTTTTATGTTGGTTGAGGGATAAATATTGGCCAGGACACCAAGGATGAGTCCCCTGTTCTTCGTCAAAATAGTGCCATGGAATCTTTTACATCCGCCTGAGAGGACAGACAGGGCCTCGGTTTAACGTCTCCTCCGTGGGACAAGCTCCAACATGTACAAGACTTTTCTACATTACAACAGTGACTACACGTCAAAAGTACTTAATTGGCTGTAAAGCACTTTGGGACTTCCTGAGGTCATGACAGGCGCTATATAAATGCAAGTCTTTTTTTAAATCACAGGGAACAGCTTACTTTGATACAGGTTATGTATTCAAGAAGGGCAGATTCTACAAGCATTACACTTTATGAAAATAATGGATGGCAAACTCCCTGGCTAGTCTCCCCTTTTATGGACTCCCAGTGCCTAAAGCTCTGTGTTGGGAGTGTGAATTCATAAAAACTACCCTATGATTTCTTTCTGAAGCCTTTGTTTCCCACTGAGTATTACTCCTATACCAAGATGGTAGACAGCCAATCCACTCTCAGGTCTGTTCATGTCACTCTGTAATTGCCTCTTCAAAAGTTTAGAAGTGTGCTGATTGACTGACGCTCCAACTGTTCTCCCTTCCTGCCTGCACAGAACTTCTGTTCAGCATATTCTTTCGGGGGCACAGGGAGCTCATTATGTGAGGAAATCACTGGCATGGACCAGCAGTGTCCTGTTCTGTGATGCAGTCTGTTGGAGCATAACACTGTATCACCATGGGATACTAAATATTGCTCAGATTGAAATGAAAGAAGTAAAACTGTCACACTCCACAGTCTTTTCCCATCTGGGAACTATCAGCTCTTTTTTTTTCTAGCGGTCGGACAGTTTCAAGAAACTTATTATAAGAACATAAGAAAAACATAAGAAATAGGAGCAGGAGTAGGCCCTATGGCCCCTCGAGCCTGCTCCGCCATTCAATAAGATCATGGCTGATCATCGACCTCAACTCCACTTTCCCGCCCTGATCTCCATATCCACTGATTCCCCATGAGTCCAAAAATCTATCTATCTCAGCCTTGAATATACTCAAAGACTCAGCATTCACAGCCGTCTGGGGCAGAGAATTCCAAAGATTCACAACCCTCTGAGTGAAGAAATTCCTCCTTAGCTCGGTCTTAAATGACCTACCCCTTATCCTGAGACTATGCCCCCTAGTTCTAGACACTCCAGCCAGGGGAAACAACCTCTCAGCATCTACCCTGTCAATCCCCTTCAGAATCTTGTATGTTTCAATGAGATCACCTCTCATTCTTCTAAACTCCAGAGAGCATAGGCCCATTCTACACAGTCTCTCATCATAGGACAGCCCTCTCATCCCAGGAATCAATCTAGTGAACCTTAGTTGCACCGACTCCAAGGCAAGTATATCCTTCCTTAGATAAGGAGATCAAAACTGTGCACAGTACACCAGGTGTGGCCTCACCAAGGCCCTGTACAATTGTAGCAGACTTCCTTACTCCTATACTCCAACCCCCTTGCAATAAAGGCCAACATGCCATTTGCCTTCCTTATTGCTTGCTGTACCTGCATGCTAGCTTTCTGTGTTTCTTGCACGAGGACACCCAAATCTCTCTGAACACCAACATTTGAAAGTTTCTCACCATATAAAAAATATTCAGATTTTCTATTCTTCCTACCAAAGTGAATAACCTCACATTTCCCTACATTATACGCCATCTGCCACCTTACTGCCCACTCACTTAGTCTATCGATATCCCTTTGCAGACTCTTTGGGGGAAAAATTCAGTATCGCCTCATTTGGGGCGCAATTATCGGCCGGGCGCAAAGATTAGCGCCTGGCGCTAATTATCGCCTCCGACTGCAAACTTGACTTTTATCGCCCCTGGAGGTGACTGGAGCGCTAAATCAGGCGCTACACATCTGTCTTATGGCGCAAAGGCCAAAGAGCGAGGCGCTAACTCAGAGCGCTGGCGAAGCTCATGTGATGTCAGTCAGCAATGGAACACAGACACAATGGCCCCTGCCAGTTCTTAAAGGGGAGGGCTGATCTTGCTTTCCATCCACATCCTGCTCATTGCAGCCTTGAATCTCGGCCTGGAAAGACCTGTACATCAAATCTGCTGGAAAGATCAATGGAGAGAACCAGGGAAAGAGCTCAGAGTGCAGCCCCCACAGTCTCTTCTAAATCGATACAAGGAAGGGCAAATCAAAATGAACCTGCAAAGTGCTGCTTAGTACCCAAAACTCCTTCACACAGCATTGATTCTCTCCAGAAGTCTCTCTCCCTCTCTCTCTCTCTCAGAATGCGTGGTTCAAAAATGTCACCAACAAAAAAAGGCAGGAAGCGGTCGCCTTTAATTAGCACTCCCCCAGTCCCTTCCTGACTGCAAAACGCTCCCCTCAACCTGTCATTGCTAGCGGCAGGCGGTGAGGCAGGCGGCGCCACTCAATATACGCTCCAGGGCGCTACCGGGGCGTTGCGCACTCGACTGACGTCACGATCTGCCGGCGCAGGAGATCGTGGCGGCAGTGTTTAGCGCCGCCGCAAAATGTCTAGTTAATTTCCCGAGCGGCGCAAATATCGCTGCTCTCGGGCGCTAGTTGCTTTGCGCCCCATTAGTGCCCTCTTAAGGCGCTAATGGGAGGCGCAACCAACTGAATTTTTCCCCCATATAACAACAGAAAACGCTGGAAAAACTCAGCAGGCGAGGCAGCATCCGTGGAGAGAGAAACAGAGTTAACGTTTCAGGTCGAAGACCTTTCGTCAGAACTGGAAATAACAGGAAATGGAATAGATTTAAGGCAAGGATAAAGCTGGGAAAAGGGGGAGGGGATGAAAGAACAAAAGGAGAGATTAAGAGACATTAAGAGGTATTCAAGGCAAGAGGTGGTGTTAATGTGACAGGTTAAAGCTAAAAGACCTTTGTGTACTCCTCACAGATTACTGTCCCACCTAGCTTTGTATCATCAGCAAACTTGGATACATTGCACTCGGTCCCTTCATCTAGGTCATTGATGTATTTTTAAGAGAAACCCCAAAGAGCAGAGTTAACCAATATATGTGCACAAAGTTAAGTGAACCTTTTCTGTTGAAATATATATCCGCTGGGAATTTCCTTGGAGCTGTTCCTGCTCCTCCGCTGTAACTGGAAGTGCGGCAGAAATGCCGTTAGAGTATAAATGGGGTTTTCGCCGCACGCAGTTAGGACAGCGGAGTGGGAGCAGCCCTGAGGAAATTCGCAGCTTTCATCCCTCCCCCGAATGGCTGTGTATATAAATGCTCCGTATGGAATATTGAGCTATAGTTCGTGCTGAGTTGGTTGATCTCAGCCAGAGCACCACTGAAGCCACTACAGTTAGCCTCAAAGTTCCTGGGCCAAGGAGGCTCCCTTTTGACTGCTAGATCACCTCTGTGCTGTTAGACTGCTTGTCTGATATCAAGTCATAGATGAGTTACAACTTCCTTCAACAGAACATTGGGAAGGCCTAATCCATCGTTTTCGGCCCCCGCCATAAAGTCACTCCTTTTTACTGCTGATCCATCCCCCTCCCCCTCCTCAACTACATACTCAAGACTAAAGTGAAACCTTGTTGTCCTATTCAACCTCGAGTTAACCTTCATACTCCACAATTTATCCATCATCAGAACTGATTATTTCTATCACCTCAACAAACCCTTCACCCCACCCCAACCTTAGCCTCCCTGCTGCAGAAACCCTTATCTCCACTTTTGTCACCTCCAGACTTGATTTCTCTAATGTACTCCTTATTTGCCAACCATCCTTCACCTTCTAAAGATTTCAACCTTTGCAGTGCCCGTATTCTGTCCTGCACTAAGTTCCGTTTGCACATCACCCGTCTTCACTAACCTACATTGGCTCCCTGTCGCCCAACATATTAAATTTAAAATCCTCGTTATCGTTTTCAAATCTCTCCATAGCCTCGCCCCACTTTAACTCTGCAACCTCCTCCAGTCTTACTTCCTCTCCTTCATCGTCTGACTCTTGCCTTTTGTGCATCCTCCTTCCTTTCATCCCACCATTGATAGTAGAACCTTCAACTGCGTCAGTCATTTTCAGGTTGGCAAACTGTAACTAGTGGGGTGCCGCAGGGATCAGGTGCTGGGGCCTCAACTATTTACAATCTATATTAATGACTTGGATGAAGGGACCGAGTGTAATGTAGCCAAATTTGCTGATGATATAAAGATAGGTGGGAAAGCAAATTGCGTGGAGGATGCAAAGAATCTCCAAAGGGATATAGATAGGCTAAGTGAGTGGGCAAAAATCTGGCAGATGGAGTTTAATGTGGGAAAATGCGAGGTTATCCACTTTGGTAGGAAAAATAAAAAAGCCCATTATTATTTAAATGGGGAGAGATTACAAAATGCTGAGGTACAGAGGGATCTGGGGGTCCTTGTACATGAATCACAAAAAGTTAGCATGCAGGTACAGCAAGTAATTAGGAAGGCAAATGGAGTGTTGGCCTTTATTGCAAAGGGAATGGAATATAAAAGTAGGGAAGTCCTGTTAGAACTGTACAGGGCGTTGGTGAGACCACACCTGGAGTACTGCGTATAGTTTTGGTCTCCTTATTTAAGGACGGATATACTTGCATTGGAGGCAGTTCAGAGAAGGTTCACGAGGTTGATTCCGGAGATGAAGGGGTTATCTTATGAAGAAAGGTTGAGCAGGTTGGGCCTATACTCATTGGAGTTCAGAAGAATGAGAGGGGATCTTATTGAAACATATAAGATTCTGAAGGGGCTTGACAGGGTAGATGCAGAGAGGATGTTTCCCCTCGTGGGGGAATCTAGAACTAGGGGGCATAATTTCAGAATAAGGGGGCACCCTTTTAAATCGGAAATGAGGAGGAATTTCTTCTCTCAGAGGGTCGTGAATCTTTGGAATTCTCTTCCCCAGAGAGCTGTGGAGGCTGGGTCATTGAATATATTTAAGGTGGAGATAGACAGATTTTTGAAAGGTAAGGGAGTCGAGGGTTATGGGGAGTGGGCAGGAAGTGGAGTTGAGGCCAAGATCAGATCAGCCATGATCTTATTGAATGGCGGAGCAGGCTCGAGGGGCCAAATGACCTACTCCTGCTCCTAAGTCTTATGTCTTATGTCTACTCGCTGGAATTCCCTCCCTAAACCCCTCTGTCTTTTCATTGTTTCTCCACCTTTAGAAACCTTCTCAAAGGTTATTTTTCCAACCCAAGCTTTCTACCACTTCTCCTAATCTCTCCTATTTTCTACTTACAAATGAATATTATCATAGCTATATTTGGGGGCAGAGTCACTTGAAATTTGAAAGTGAATCAAGTTTGTTCCAATTTTGTAGTAATTTCACACACCTCAGACTCCAAAGTGTTTAGAAACAGCACACAGCATTTTACAAGTCTCTCAAGGTTCTCCCAGGAGCTACATATCAGCAGAATAAAGGGACTGTCTCGCCAGTTACTGCAGATTTGCAATACCATAAAAGACTTTGAAATCAAGCTATTCCACACCAACAATTAAAGAAGGGATATAATTGGCATCAAAGGAGAAATACACTGTCTCTCTACTTCAAGATGAATAAAGGGCTCGTACAGTTAACCGTTCCGATTGACAGATAAGACATTTGAATTGAAGCAAACATTAGCAATTCTTGCAGTTCACTTGTATAGGAAATCAGAAAGGATATGTATTCAAAGAATCAAATCCAATTTCCTAACTGCCAACAGAACCAGTAGAAACATCCTTTAACTCAAATACTGAATTCTTAACTCCCAACAGGAAAAGAAGCAGAACAAAATTGTTTTGTTTACTTCCAACTGGAAAAAAGCAGCTGATGCAAGTCAGAGCAGACTGTAGTGTCATCCCCTGCTTCTCTTCTTTGTCCCATTGAATGCTGGCTCATGTCCATCTTGTATTGTTTCCTCCAGGCTGACAGCTTCATGTTCATCTTGTTCTGTGTGTTCTCATTCATTGCCCATTTCATGCTGTGTGCCTTCACTGAGCCATGTGCTTCCATCGATCACCTGTCTTATGCCATGTACCATGACTAACTGTCTGTGTCATGACAGATGCCCTCACTGATTGACTGTCTTTCAGCACTTACTGAACACATTGCACTCACTGGGGTAGATTTTGGCTTTGTGCAATCAGGTAAAACGGGTGATAATGAATCGGCAGCCTGTTTTACATCGCTCCCAATTTTTATCTCCATTGACTTCAATGATAATAAAAATGGGGAGAGATGTAACATGGGCTGCCGATTCACTGTCACCCATTTTACACTATCGCACAAAGCCAAATTTTTCCCCACTGCCTCTCAACACGGCGTCAAAATTAATGGAAGAAAATCACGGGCTGGGAATGCGCAGTTTCGCAGTGGGTAATCCTGACATGCACCAGGAGTGGGCGCTGTGGAATTTTTACTCCCCAGATGGCCTTAAAGACCATCGGGCAAGATTTCCTCTGTGTGCTATTGGTGGTAAAATTGGAACCTTGGGCCCCAAAAGTCCACAGGCCATTGAACTCAGCATAAATGCCAGGGTCCACCCAATGGGACTCTCCGCGGTTGACCCCAGCCAGAGTTTCTGGGGTCAGGGGGTGGATCCCTGATTAGCCAGTTGCTCACAATTGCCCAGCAGCCTCAGCGCCAGTTGCAGGATTTGAAGGGTTAATCGGCAGGTTGTTTCTGCGTCCAGGCCAGGACTCAAGCCTAGACCCTCATTGAGCTCCTCAGTGGGCTGGGGTGCCTCATTTTTCCTTTTCAGGGGTCCAGGCTGTTTGCCGAGCATGTGCTCTTGTGGAGGCCTTTACACCTTTGTCTTTCTTGGCATACGGACTGCCATTGATACACCGGGTCCCGATCCAGGACCAGGACAGGGAATGAATTCCTGGTTTAGGAAGTTACTGCCCCAGACCCTGCCCCAGCCCATTGTTTTGTAGTGGGTAGACGGAAGTTTCTTCCGTTATAAGTCAAATCTGAAACTGACAGAAATGGCGGGGACCCAACGTGACTGGGTCTCCCGCATTCTCTTGGGGGTTCCACTGATATCCTACTGAAGTTACGGTAGGAGAGCGGTGGAACCCTCATGAATTTTCGAGTCCTATATGTCTAAAAGTTCACCATTATGTAGAGAACAGCCTAATACTGAGCTTCCCATTCATGAACCAGAATTTCATAATCTACAACCCCGTGTGTCTATTTAAAGGTTGAAACTATTTCTTTCTCAGGGATCAAACTGCTTTTCCTATTGTGGATCCTCCTTTTGTGCTTCAATCACAAAATGAGATACATCCTTTTGAAGAAGAAAAAAAATGGTGAGTTTTATCTCAAACACATAAGGCTTCGAAAATCCTTTACTGAGCATAATCAGCTGTTCACAATGCAACCAAATCATTTTGCTGAGTGATGACAGTTACCCACACACACAAGTTACTTCCAGCTCTTGAAATCACATCTGAAAAGATTCTTGTGATTTATGCTGTGGTTGACAGTAATTTGGGGGTTGCTTCAGGGTCAGTAGGTTGTCTCAGGATTTTAAAAAAAACTTCAAACAATCTGCAGGGATTTAGCAGTTCTTCCAGTCAGACTTGCTCTTTCCACACTCCCCAGTCTCCGTTTGTTTTTTTATATAAAACATGGGAAACACTTGCCCAATTGATTTCAATTGCAGATCATTTGACTACAGGTAGAGGATTTCCATTTTTAATGATATTTTTTCTCCTCCCATTTTCTCCTTCCTCTTCCAAAGCCTGAGCTGCCGTAGGACTTCACCCATGTGTCCTTCCTTCACGTGTGAGACTAGACAGACAGGAGGAGAACTTCACCTCATTTCGCCTGGTTTTTAGATGTAAAATGAGGCAAAACCTTACCAAAATCAGGTCCGGGATCTTCTGTGCCTGAGCTGCACCAGCAGTTCGGCAGCTGCCATTTTGGATCAGGTGACCTTTTGTCGTCCAGGGCGCTTGCCTGAAACAGGCCTTAGGCCCCTTGAATATACTAATCAGGGGCCTAATGCTTGTGTCTAATAACACACATAAGTTATTTTCAGCTCATTTGGGGCTAGGGGTACGGTAGTGTAGTGGTTACATAAATCATAGAATGGTTACAGCACAGAAGGAGGCCATTCGGCCCATTGAGCCCGTGCCGGCTCTCTGCAAGAGCACTTCAGCTAGTTCCACTCCCCCCACCCTTTCCCCATAGCCCTGCAATTTTTTTTCCTTCAGGTACTTATCCAATTCCCTTTTGAAAGCCACGATTGAGTCTGCCTCCTAACCACTCGCTGCGTAAAAGTTTTTCCTCATGTCGCCTTTGATTCTTTTGCCAATCACGTTAAATCTGTGTCCTTTGATTCTTGACCCTTCCGCCAATGGGAACAATCTCTCTCTATCTACTCTGTCTAGGCCCCTCATGATTTTGAACACCTCTATCAAATCTCCTCTCAACCTTCTCTGCTCTAAGGAGAACATAGAAACATAGAAGATAGGAGCAGGAGTAGGTCATTGGGCCCCTCGAGCCTGCTCCGCTATTTAATGAGATCATGGCTGATCATCCAAATTCAGTACCCTGTCCCTGCTTTCTCCCCATATCCCTTGATCCCCAGAACAACCCCAGCTTCTCTAGTCTATCCACGCAACTGAAGTCCCTTATCTCTGGATACATTCTCGTAAATCTTTTCTGCACCCTCTCTAAGGCCTTCACATCCTTCTTAAAGTGCAGTGCCCAGAATTGGACACAATACTCCAGTTGAGGCCGAACCAGTGTTTTATAAAGGTTCATCATAACTTCCTTGCTTTTGTACTCTATGGGCAGAATTTTCATTGAGCTGTGGAGGCAGGTTTGGAGGCGGGACTGGATTGAAAATAGCTGAATCGGGGGTCCTGACCCCATCCCGCCCCCAACCCGCCTCCATGCCAGTTTCGCTGGAGGCGGTTACCCGACCTGTGCTGGGACCCGCCTCCCCGAGGCGGGAAGGGGATTAGTGGCAATAAACTGCCTGTTAACAGGTAGTTAACAGGCAGTTTTTTGCCTAATCCCTATTTTTATGCCTGAAATGTGGGCTCTCCGACAGGTCCCAACCACGCCGTTTCAACAAGGCGGACTGTGGGTCTGCAGGGGTTGGAGGGGTCGATATGTCCGGTGGGCAGGTGAGTGATGGGTGCATGTGTGCAGAGGTAAGTGTGTAAGGTAAGTGTAAAGTGTGGAAAAAAGTTTTACTTACCTTAACTTCCTCCTGCAGGTGTCACCCCTTCAGGTCTCGGGAGTCAGAAATCTCACCGGCACAGAAAGCAGAATGGCCGTTGAGCTGTCAAAAGCTGCAGCCTCTGCTTTTTGTTCTGCAGAAATCTCTAAATCAGCCTGAGAGGAAGGAATTAACTTAGAGGACAGATTGTCAGTGTTTGACAGCTTCAAAGAGCTGTCAAACGCTGATATTTCATCTGTCAAAAGCTCTTGACAGATGAAATGTCAATCTGTGACGTCACCTGTTGCCGGGTAGCCCTTAATTGGCCTGCTAAGCCCGCTGGGCGGGCTCAACAAGGTCAATCGAGTGGGTTGGCCACAAGTCGATGGAGGCGGGACTACAACCCAAAAAGTGGGAGTCCCGCCTCCATCCCGTCCCCAGTTTCAAAATCCAGCCCTATGCCAACGTTGTCTACCTGATACGTTGCAGTAAAGGATGCTCCAGAGCATGGTACATCGGCGAGACCATGCAGACACTGAGACAACGTATGAACGGACACCGCGCAACAATCGCCAGGCAGGAGGGTTGCCTCCCAGTCGGGGAACACTTCAGCAGCCAGGGGCATTCAGCCTCGGATCTGCGGGTAAGCGTTCTCCAAGGCGGCCTTCGAGATACACGACAGCGCAAAATCATAGAGCAGAAACTGATAGCCAAGTTCCGCACGCATGAGGATGGCCTCAATCGCGATATCGGGTTCATGTCACGATACAGAACGTGACTTGACATCATGGCCGGTCTTCCCAGGTGTTTTTTTTTGGGTTTTTTTTTGTTTTTTTTTTAAAAAGGCTAACACAAGAACACAAATTGACAGGATATGCAGCCAGCAGGTGGTTTGACACGTTGGACCCCCTGGGACACATCTCATTGTCTTGGCTGTGCTCTTTGTTGTAGCGAATAATGTGAATAGATTTTGTCTGGGTTTAAATTGTGAATTCTGGGAGATTCTCTCATTGCTAACTTACCTGACGAAGGAGCGAACTGCTTCGAAAGCTTGTAAAATTAAATAAATCTGTTGGACTATAACCTGGTGTTGTGCGACTTCTCTATTTATGAAGCCCAGGATCCCGTATGCATTTTTCACCACTTTCTCAACCTGCCCTGCCACCTTCAACGATTTGTGCACATATAGCCCCAGATCTCTCTGTTCATGCACCCCCTTTAGGATTGTACCCTTTAGTTTATATTGCCTCTGCTCGTTCTTCCTACCAAAATGTATCACTTCGCACTTTTCTGCGTTAAATTTCATCTGTCATGTGTCCGCCCATTTGTAAGTTTTTTATTTCGACTGGCATTAAATTGACAGCAAGACCAATTCTTTTGAAACAATTTGGAATAAGTTTATTAAACACATACACTCATGCACATCAAAACAATAGCCTACTGGTATTTATGGAATCTACTCGATTACAACTCGTAAGGTAATGGGTTAGATTTACACAGACTGGCACCTCACTGAGTCAAGCAATGCACACGGCCTTTTTCCTTGCTTCTTGGTCTGATCTGCAGAGGGAGGGCTTCTTGTTCTTCCGCGTGGTCGTCCAGAGAGAGAGAGAGAGAGCCTTTGGTTCCTTGTTTTTATATCTTTTTAAAGTCCATTGTCTTCTAGTTTAAATTCTTAAGACGCCATGATTGGGTTTAGATTCTGGCAGTTCTTGATTGGCTTTCCTTTGAACATGCGTCTGTCCGCAGTGGCTGGTGCCATTTCTTGCTTAAGTTAATTGTTTGGTGACACCTTTTAGTGGCTCTTGAGTTTCGATGGTGAGTTTCGATGGTGTCTCTGTGGGGGGGTTATCCTGTTATGCAGGTTTCCTTTGTTAAGTTTCGCGCCGTTGCCTTACCCAGGGGAGATCCATACACATCAAATTTATCTTTATTACATCCATCTTATATTAATAGTCTCGAGTCCATCACACATACAAAACATATATTTTTATTCTTACAATTTCACCAGCCTGTATATGTCTTCTTGAAGTCTATCACTACCCTCCTCACTGTTCACTATACAGGAATCCCTCCCCAACCGCGGGAGATACGTCCCTGAAAACCCCCGTGGTTAGTAAAACCGCGGTTGGCAAATTCACTATAAACACATGTAAAAAGCATATAAATAGCATAAAAATCATGTTTTTTACCTTATTCCTAAATGAAAAACCGCGGATACGCGAATTTCATGGCCGCGGTTGACAAAAATTGTCGCAGAGTGGAAACCGCGTATACGTGAAATCCGCGTATGGCAAACCCGCGGTTGGGGAGGGATTCCTGTACTTCCAAGTTTTGTGTCATCTGCAAATTTTGAAATTGTACCCTATACTCCCAAGTCCAAGTCATTAATATATATCAAGAAAAGCAGTGGTCCTAGCACTGACCCCCGGGGAACACCACTATGTACCTTCCTCTAGTCCGAAAAACAACCGTTCACCACTACTCTCTGTTTCCTGTCACTTAGCCAATTTCATATCCATGCTGCTACTGTCCCTTTTATTTCATGGGCTTCAACTTTGCTGGCAAGCCTATTATGTGGCACTTTATCAAATGCCTTTTGGAAATCCATATACACCACGTCAACCGCATTGCCTTCATCAACCCTCTCTGTTACCTCATCAAATAACTCGATCAAGTTAGTTAAACACGATTTGCCTTTAACAAATCCGTGCTGGCTTTCCTTAATTAATCCACACTTGTCCAAGTGACTGTTAACTTTGTCCTTGATTATCGTTTCTAAAAGCTTCCTCACTACCGAGGTTAAACTGACTGGCCTATTGTTGCTGGGTTTATCCTTACACTCTTTTTTGAACAAGGGCGTAACATTTGCAATTCTCCAGTCCTCTGGCACCACCCCCGTATCTAAGGAGGATTGGAATATTATGGCCAGTACCTCCGCAATTTCCTCCTTAACCTCCCTCAGCATCCTAGGATGCTTCCCATCCGGTCGTGGTGACTTATCAATTTTAAGTACAGACAGCCTTTCTAGTACCTCCTCTTTATCAATTTTTATCTCGTCCAGTATCTCCACTACCTCCTCTTTTATTATGACTTTGGCAGCATCTTCTTCCTTGGTGAAGACAGATGCAAAGTACTCATTTAGTACCTCAGCCATGCCCTCTGCCTCCATGTATAGGTCTCTATTTTGGTCGCTAATTGGCCCCACCCTTCCTCTTACTACCTGTTTATTATTTTTATGCCTATAGAAGACTTTTGAATTCCCTTTTATGTTTGCTGCCAATCTATTCTCATGCTCTCTCTTTGCCCCCTTATATTCTTTTTCACTTCCCCTCTGAACTTTCTATATTCAGCCTGATTCTCACTTGTATTCTCAACCTGACATCTGTCATACACCCCTTTTTTTCTGCTTCATCTTACTCTCTATCTCTTTCGTCATCCAGGGAGCTCTGGCTTTTGTTGCCCTACCTTTCCCCCTCGTGGGAATGTACCTCGACTGTACCCGAACCATCTCCTCTTTAAAGGCAGCCCATTGTTTGATTACAGTTTTGCCTGCCATTCTTTGATTCCAATTTACCCGGGCCAGATCCGTTCTCAACCCACTGAAATTTGCCTTCCTCCAATTAAGTATTTTTACTCTAGATTGCTCCCTGTCCTTTTCCATAGCGAATCTAAACTTTATGATACTGTGATCACTGTTCCCTAAATGTTCCCCTATTGACACTTGCTTCACTTGACCCACCTCATTCCCCAGAACCAGATCCAGCAATGCCTCCTTCCTCGTTGGGACGGAAACGTACTGATCAAGAAATTACTACAATTCCAGAGTGCTGGACTAATAGTCCAGTAGAATGTTAGTTCAAATCCTACCATGGCAGTTGGGGAATGATAATTTAAATTCAGTTTAAAAAGCTGGTATGAAGTGACTATGAAGTTGTCATTTTATCATAAAAACTCAAATGGTTCACTAATGTCCTTTACGAAGGAAACTGGCTGTCCTTACGTGGTCTGGCCTACATGTGACTCCAGTCCCAAACTAATGTGGTTGACTCTCAGCTGCCCTCTGAAGTGGCCTTGCAACCATCCAGTTTTAAAAAGGCCCATGCCCACCTTCTCGGAGCAACTCGGGATGGCAATAATGCCGGCCATGTCAGCAACGCCCACATCCTGAGAATGAATTTTAAAAAACATATTGGGTGGTACATCAGGTGAGGTGAGGATGTCCTTAAGGCATCTGGATCCATTAATGTGATAATCTGCAAGTCCATTAATTCATCTTTACCAAAAGTAGTCGCTCTTCCTGCCCCTGACATACGTTTATTAGTCATAACATATCATCCATCATTTATGAGAGCTTTGAAAATACTAAGTCATTTCCATATTCATTCTCACATTTCAACAAAGTTGCTACATTGGTGGCTTGCAACAAATTTCTGCTTTTTAATCCATCTTTTGATTTTAAAAACTTGGCAGCAGAAGAAACACCGGCCTAGAAATTCAGGCCCGCCATTTTTGAGCAATCACTGCACCTGAATGGCCAGTCCCGAGGCGGACCCGATATTGGGCCTCGGGCCAGCGAGCTGCGGACAGTGACAGGCAACTCACCGGGTGAGCGGGATTGAAGATTGGCCTGCTGTGAAGGGGGGATATTGAGTTGGGGGGGTGGGGGTAGTGATGGCGATGGGGTGGGGTTAGAGGCAGTGGCGATCGGGAAGGAGTAGCGGCGGCGATCGGGGGAGCGGCAGTAGCCCACGTGCTTTGAATGTAGGGTCGAGAGGAACACAGCGGAATTCTGCCTGAGGAGCTGCTTGTTTCTTGTTCTACAGTCTCTTAGTCTGTTTTCACATTGGCCTTTGAGGGATGCTTGCACCACCAGTACCTGACCCATGGATCTCAAGCACCCAGCAGCAACACCACTATAATCACTGAGGCTGGCTGCTGGATAGACCCAGTCAAAACAGTCTTGGTGGCAACGTGCATGGCAATTCTGCCTTTGCGAGTGTTTCTAAACAATTGAAGAAAACTCTCCTAACAGCTTTATAGAGGTGACAATGCTTTTTGTGCTTGCAGAGTTTAGTTAAAATGTATTTGTATTTGTACAGGATCTTTGCTATTAGGATTTTCCACATCCTGGCATTTCAGTCACTCAACACTAAGTGCTGGACTACATTGTTCAGCTCGCTGTGTGCTGAGTGGGCAGCAGTGTAAACAGAAACACACAGTAGGAGACCAGCATAAGTGGTGGGTTGAATCGAAATCCAAACTTCCAGAACATTTTTCAGTCTTGATTAGTTTACATTCATAGTTTAAATTTATTTCAAATTAATGAGACTTTCTGTGACTTCACACACCAACTTGCTTTTTAATGTAATAAAACGTCTCAAGGTGTTTTCACCTACAAGCGCAAGGTTGCAAAGAGTTTCTTGAAATACATTTCAACCACTAGAGAAAGGCCTATGTCACTTTTAACAAGCTAAGTAAATCCCATTGTGTTCCTATAACAGTATTTGACTAAACTTTTTTTCCCCAATGGGTAGGAGAAGACTCAAAGGAGCCCTGTATTATTTTGGTTATGTTGATGTTACATGCATGGGATGCATTTTGATATGACATATGTTTTAGCTATGTGTTTGTAAACTAATGATAATAGGTTTAGCGACATTTCATATTTCATCAGAACAGTGCTCTTTAATAGATGAACTAGTGACATTGTAATACAGAACCATTAAGGACTGCAGACTCCCTTCATCGACTCTTTCTCAGCTCAGTGGATCGTACCGACATGTAATTGTGCACTGCTGTCCCAGGGTAAATGCCATTCCAACTGAGATGCAGGCTATTTCTGTAAATGGGTTAACTATAGAGGAGAGTTTCAGCTTTAGATGGAATTAATGGATGAAGAATCACAGGCTGGGGGTGTGTAATTTCTTGATATATGTGCTTCTGACAGATGCCAGGAGTATCAAAGCTGAAATTCTCCCCTTAAGTTCAGGTCTTACAAAGTTACAAATATGAATCTGGTAAATAACATTTTGCAAACATAACAATCTTTTAATTTTTTTCCTTTTATTTTCCTCCATATTTACATTGTCCACTGTACTGTTCTGAGAACACGATTTAAAAAAATAAGTCACATCCTTTATGTAGGGATTTGAAGTGACACGCTTGAAAGGATAAAACATTACACAACTGTAGTCTACAATTTGTTTCTGTACTGTTAGGTAAGAACTAGTTTTGTATCTATTATCATGCTTTATTTTAATTTCTTTAATTACAAAGTAAAGGTTTTTTTTTAAACAAAGTGCAATTCCTCTGCTTAACGTTTTTCCTCTTTCCTGTACTGAGGGTCCTGATTTATTCTGTACAATTCAACAGCAACAACAACTTGTATTTATATAGCATCTTTAATGTAGTAAAACGTCCTAAGGCGCTTCACAGGAGTGTTATAAAAATTTGACACCGAGCCACATAAGGAGAAATTAGGGCAGATGAAAAAGGTAGGTTTTAAGGAGCGTCTTAAAGGCGGAAAGAGAGGTAGAGAGGCGGAGAGGTTAAGCTCTGGAAGGGCCCAGGCAACAGAAGGCACGGCTGCCAAAGGTTGAGCGATTAAAATCAGAGATGCTCAAGAGGCCAGAATTAGAGGAGCGCGGATATCTCGGGGGGTTGTGGGGCTGGAGAAGATTACAGAGATAGGGAGGGGCGAAGCCATGGAGGGATTTGAAAACAAGGATGAGAAATTTAAAATCGAGGCGTTGCTTAACCGGGAGCCAATGTAGGTCAGCAAGCACAGGGATGATGGGTGAACGGGACTTGGTGCGAGTTAGGACTCGGGCAACCGAGTTTTGGATTACCTCAAATTTATGTAGGGTAGAACGTGGGAGGCCAGCCAGGAGTGCGTTGGAATTGTCACGTCTAGGGGTAACAAAGGCATGGATGAGGGTTTCAGCAGCAGATGAGCTGAGGCAAGGGCAGAGACGGGCGATGTTACGGAGGTGGAAATAGGCACTCTTAGTTATGGCGCGGATATGTGGTTGAAAGCTCATTTCAGGGTCAAATATGACAGCAAGGTTGCGAACAGTGTGGGTCAACCTCAGACAGATGTTAGGGAGAGGAATGGAGTCAGTGGCTAGGGAACGGATTCCTCAGATGCCCACTGCTTTCTGGTCCCTCACCCAAGTGACCATTCCTTCTGATTGTCAGCAATTGGCATTACAGCCAGTTCCATTCCTGTGATCACTCGATGTTCACACAAACACACACTTTCTAGCAGGGTCACTGAATAGCAGACAGAAGTGGGAATTTTGGCTGCGTTTTCCCTAAGATTTCTCTGCATTTTGAGTGCTGGCCCTCATTAGCATTGGGCCGGTGGGCTGCAGGCAGAAATCGAACGCCCTGGGGCAGCCCGCCAGCTCCAGGCCGCCGCAACATTGAACAGAAGATAGTCGGTCCGTGGTGTGGCTTTGATCTCGGAGGGCGGTGGGGGGAGGTTCTGTGGATCCAGGAGGATCACTTCTGCTCCACCCAGCCCCACAAAAGTAGTGAAACTTACCTGTCAACTCCTCTTCGGTCCAATCGCCAGCTCACACTGCGTGGAGCGAGCACGGCACCCATTTTAGGCCTAAAATAGCATCAGGGTCCCAATGACATCATAGGACGTCTATTTAAATATCTAAATCAGCTGCGCGCCCTCTTCAGGCAGCCTCCCGGGCTGCCTGTTCAGATGACTCTGACAAAATGGAAACGGGCACAGCGATGGCGAGAATGGGATGGTTAGTTCTTCCACGACATTTGACCCATCAAACCAGCATGTTCTGTAGATAGCCGTTTCTACCTGTACCTCTTTGATGCTGAATTCTGATTTTGACCAAAAACTATACATGGTTCCCGAAATTGCACAGACCATAATCCTAGCAATTAAGCTGGAAACGCAACTCCAGCCCTGTCCTTAGTAGAGTATGAGGGGGTCAGTGGGAGGACACCTCATTTACATGGGCACAACGGGTACCCGGGCCACTATAGGTGCATCTTGGACATCTGCTAGCCTGCACAGGCCGGAAACTCCAGTGCTGGCTACCATCCAGAGCGGGGAGGTGCCCAATCTCCTCTTGGAAAAATTAGTTTTGCTTCCCTTCAGCCAATAATTTTTTATTATATAAAAATATCTTACAGTTCTTTGGGGCCCAGGTCACTTCCCTGGCCTGAACCAATTCCCCTCCCTCCCTCCCTCCCTATGGGGCCCACTTGTGCACTTCTGGAGGATGGTACACCTCATCTCACCAGCTCCCAACCTGGGTTCCATTGAGGCCAGTGAAGCAGGCACTCCCAGCATAAGGTATCCCTCCCTACCCGTGGTCCTCCCTACCCGCTGATTGGGTGGATGGCAAAGTCCAGGAACCACCGTACATGGGTCCTGACTCCTGGCCCATTTGCAGAGCCTTCTGCTTCACTCCAGCTGGAAATACACTGAGAGAGCACCAGAAGGCCTTTGCGATTTTGGTTTAACAAACAATGGGGTAGAAATTTGTTTTGGGTGGTAGCGCAGAACAGGCTGTATCGAATCGCCCGCCTGTTACACTTCCCGCCCAATATTCAGTTCCATTGACTTCAGTAGACCTGAATATCAAGCGGGGCGTATAACAGGTGGGCGATGCATTACTGACCAAGATGAATTTCTTCCCCATTATGTATTTAACAGATAGTGATGAACTCTGATCACAGTAAATGAAATATAATTTCCATATTTGGTTGCAAATTACATGTAAGGCAACTTCATGGGGCTAATTTTCCTCTGCCTATTGTCCTACATTTGCCCGTTTCTGGAGTATTGGGGAGAGGGAAAGCTGTGGAGTCAATTCTCTGCCCTGTTTGCGCTTGACATGCATTTCTCATCAGTATGCGTGGGAAGCTATTGCCTGATCCAGGGTGGGAGCCTTTAAATGATATGTAAATGATGCAGTGACATCATTGAGTAGACTTGGTCTATATTCTCTGGAGTTTAGAAGAATGAGAGGTGATCTCATTGAAACAGACAAAATTCTTACAGGGCTTGTCAGGGTAGATGCAGGGAGGATGTTTCCCCTGACTGGGGAGGCTAGAACCAGGGGTCACAGTCTCAGAACAAGGGGTCGACCATTTAGGACTGAGATGAGGAGACATTTTTTCACTCAAAGGATTGTGAATCTTTGAAATTCTCTACCCCAGAGGACTGTGGTGGCTCAGTTGTTGAGTATATTCAAGACAGAGATTGATAGATTTTTGGATATTAAGGGAATCAAGGGATATGGGGATAGTGCAGGAAAGTGGAGTTGCGGTCAAAGATCAGCCATGATCTTATTGAATGGCAGAGCAGGCTCGAGGGGCCGAATGGCCTACTCCTGCTCCTATTTCTTATGTTCTTATAACACCTCCCATACCATTTTCCGGAGATTACACCCGGCGGATGCCTGCCCTGACAACCACCCAAACAAACTGATCGTTAGAAGTTGTAGGGTGCCTCTTCCTTCCCATCGGAGAATTGGGGCAATCAGCAACTTCTACTTACTACAGGTAAGTAAATGTTTTCATTTTATGTGGAGCAGGACTTCACTAATGGAGTAAAGGCCATCTGGCTGCTATTTCTAATAACAACTAGCTGGCCAAAAGAATGTTGGGAATTTTCCTTGATACAGGCCTTTAAGGCCTGGCTGCTGTACCTACCCTCGTGATTGGAGAAGATACATACAGGCCAGCTCTGTTGATCCTTACGGGTGCGCTGAGCCTCTCATTCCACCAGCAGCCAGAAAGGCTGCCTCCGCCTTTGCCAGGAATGTTTATATTGCTGCCGGGAATGGCATTGTTTCTGGAGGTAACTGCAGAAACTGCCTCTTTTGGTGGGTATCGGAACCTGCTGAGGCAGGAAACCGTCTCATTTGTTTTACTGTGCTGCTGGCAAAATCTGTGCGGTAAAGTAATTGAAGTATAAATTTGGCCACTAAGAGGTACATTGAATGACTGTGGTAAATTAGCATTCGCTGCTTGTGTGATTCTTTTGGCACAGGGAGGAAAGAAGTTCTGTACAAGACTAAATGACAATAACCTCTCACTATGATATTGATTAACATATGATGGCTGACGTTATAGCTTCCTCAACAATAGAAGATCCAAATGAAAAAGAAACCTCACAAGTTCTGACTTTTAACATTTTTGTGATACTACCAAAGACAACCTTATAAGACACTAAAGACTGGAATTTCCTTATCCCACCCCTGCAGGGTCAGCGTAGAATTTCCACCCACTGCCCTGAACCTGGCCGAGTTTCCTGGGTCAGGAGTCATTATATATTCATGCTGGTTTCCTGGCGGGATTTCTGCCAGCAAATGTGAGTCCCTCAGTGCGCCCAGGAAGATCCAGGTGATGCTGCAGCAGGATTATCGCCATAGCACCAGAAAAGGCCATAAGAAACTTTAAAGGGGCCACAGTGACCTGAAGAATGGGCAAAGTTATCCACTGAGACTTAGGCATTCAGCAGGTAAGCAATTGGGATGAATTGGCGAGGAGGCCGTTGCTAGGCCTTCTCCCTTCATTTGCAGCATTTGTTTCAGTTGGTGACGCTGGGAAGTGGTGGAAACAGGGTGGAGCAGGGGTCGGGAGCCCGGGCCCTGTTCACCCGTTTTGCCCGCTTGCATTTGCAGAAAGTGTCACAGCTGAACCCAATCCTCATCTAACAATGCCGGAGTAACTGGATTGCATTCAGGAGTGGGAACCTTGGTTGCTTTTTCTTCTTCCTAGCTTGCACGTGCTGAGCCAAATTGTAGCCAAATTGCAGTACTGTCCCAGCAAAGATCATCTAACTCAGCACAGACCAGAGATAAAACCCAAGAGCTGTATGGTTGAGTGGTAAACTGGGCAGTGCATTTAGCAAGTAAGCAATTATTCCACTCCCTTGTTGACCAGGCCTTTGGCACCTGCCTGATACACTCTACCCTCCCCTGACAGCGCAGTCGCATAATGAATATGCTTTGTGAAGAATCACATGTAGAATGCTGACCCAACTCATTCTATGTTGGAGCATCTGTGAGCCTCATTGAAATCTGTGGGGTTCCATTCCCGCTGTGCTAAGCCCATGATGATAACAGCAGGTCCCACAGCACCGCACGGAATGATTCAACACTGTTGTAGTTAAGCTTGACTGCAGCTGATTTGATGCTAATAGAAATTGCCCAGTGACAAGCCAGAAATGTCTGCTGAGAATACCTGTTGAAAATGATGAGATGCTCATTAGCGGTTTCCACAGTAAATCGAACCAGTGATTGAAATCACTAAGGAGCTCTGTGCAGAAAAAAATACAAAAATAAATGGGTATCGAGGCTCAGCTTGGTTTAATTATCAAATCGATGGAGGCAGGATTTTATTAAAGGTGTTTGCATCTATTACAACCATAGAGATTTAATAAAAATTGTTTTATCTGTCTGAATGGCTGATGGTGTTCACAACTGACTTAAATGTGTTTCTGGTGGAATTATGGTAGAGTACCTGGGAATAGCGATATCACATGTTAGAGGAAGTTTAAAAAACCATTCCCGCCCCTAACCCCGCTCCCAAATAAGTGACACCAGCTGTGAAAATCTTTGGGCTGGTTATCTTGCTACAAGTGCTGAGATGTACCTGCCCCAGACCTCTGTTGCTGACCCCCTGCCCACCCCACCCCAGAAACATCTTGCAGCTGGTCCCTTTCTAAGGGGGCTGCCATAAAATCATTATTCAAAAAATATTTTAATCTTCAGATGCCCAGGCCATGAAGCTAGGTAGGCCCCAAATCCACTCTTTGGTCAGCTGGTATGCCTGATCTTACTTGTGTTGACCACATGCTGGGTCCCAAAGAAAGTAGTCCACACCCCCCAGCCCTGCACCCCCCACCCCCTTACATTGATGGCCTTCTAAGGGGAACACAGAGCCATCCCAGAAATTGGGTGCCAGGCCAGGCCACGGCCTAATTCCCGGCTATTCTGGCGGTCTCCTGTTGAGGTTTTGCCGGAACGACAATGGATTTCTGGGCCAATGTTGTTAAAGAAACACTCCCCTTCTGAGAATCTCTGGCCCAGTGGACTGCAAGCACTGCGTATGGTAGCATAGTGGTTATGTTACTGGATCAGTAATCTAGAGGCCTGGACTAGTGATCTGGAGTACATGAGTTCAAATCCCACCACAGCAGCTAGGGAATTTAAATTCAAATAATTAATTAAATACATTTGGAATAAAAAGCTAGTATCAGTAAAGGTGATCATGAAACTATCGGATTGTTGTAAAAACCCATCTAGATCACTAATGTCCTTTTAGGGAAGGAAAACTACTATTCTTACCTGGTCTGGCCTGGAAGTGGCTCCAGACGCACAGCAATGTGGTTGACGCTTAACTGTCCTCTGAATTGGCCGAGCAAACCACTCAGTTATATTCAAGAAGATGGCTCACCACTACCTTCTTGAGGGCAATTAGGGATGGGCAATAAATGCTGGCCTTGCTGGCAACGTCCGCACCCTGTGAATGAATAAAAAAAAGCACTACCTTTTTTTAGCCAGTTCTTAAACGATTTTTGTATTATGCCATCACTTTGGCGCCTCAGTGATACCAATGTATTTCTATGGAATTCCATTGTGGTAATGCTTGTGATGCATTAATAAGAATTTGTACCTTCTGCCTGTATAGTATGTGGCATACTAAACTTGGCACCAATGCTGAAGGGGTTAAAAAACACTTGCTGTACAATATCAGCACGTATGTCAGTACAGAGATAATACAGATTTTATCAAGGACCTGAAGGCACTATCATGCTAAGATTGTGGTGCAGAGATCGCACACTGATGTATTGTGCCACAAGGTGGAACAATAATTGTGGTGGTATAGTGTTTATGTTACTGTACTAGCAACCAGGAGACTGTGAGCTTAAATTCCACCATGCAAGTTGTGAAATTGAATTTAAAAACTCCGATTTATGGGCTAGCACCAGGAAAATGATTATGAAAGCTGCCATATTGTTGTAAAAAAACAACTGTTTGTTCTAACTAATGTCCTTCAAGGAAAGGAACCTGCCACCCCTATGCCTGACTCCAATCCCACAATTTGTGGTTGACTCTTAATGTCATCTGAGACGGTCTAGCAATGATCCGGGCATCAAATGAAGAAAAAATTCAGGCAATCCCAGTTAGTTGATACCAGAAAGTTCTTCTCACTGACATCTGGAGATTGATGTCCAAGTTGGAGATCTGGCTCACAGACTAGTTTATTAACAGTGTGAATGAGGGAGGGGAAATCAGAAGCTGATGCATCTCAAATTACTTTGGTTCCAGACAACGAAACATTTGGTTCCAGAGAAGCACTGGTAGAAGCTTTGCCATTCTACTCTCTCACCAAGGAAATGAAATATGGCTTAGGAGGAAACTAAAAATCTACACACTAAAGATAAAAGGCTAGAAATTCGTTATCGCCCTGGTTGGGCTGCTAAATTTTAAGAATTTGTAGAATTAGCGCCAGGCGCTAATCCTTCTGACCTTCCGCTAAATTGATTGTTAGTGCTCCAAAAAAGAACTGGAACGCTAAATCAAGCACTAATCACCTAACTTAGGGCGCTACACACAGAGAGCGGGGCGCTACCCGCAGAGCGATAACCAATTTCAGGTGCAGTCCAATCGAGACTCATCATTCACGCTGGCTCCTTCCGGTTCTTAAAGGGGAGGTTCAATCATTCTGCACAACCTCATTCTCAACATTGCTGGCTCTGAAGGCGACCTCCAAGCAACTCAACTGCTACACCTCTTATCCTCAAGGCTGATCCCAGTCCCAGGGAGAGAGCTTACCGTTTCAGCGACCAGGCACTGGAGGCTTTGGTCGCGGTAGTCGAAAGAAGGAGGGCAGTGCTGTTCTCGGCCAGTGGCAGGAGGCCATTGCCCTAGGTCTTCAGGGAAATGTGGAGGGAAGTGGTCCAGGACGTCTTGGCCAGCAGTGTGGCTCTCAGGACCCTCACACAGTGCTGTAAAAAATTCAACGACCTCACTCGGGTGGTCAGGGTGAGTCCATGCTTCAACAAGTCCTACATAGCAGCATCTGAACCTCAGTCTGTACACACTGCACAAACCACCACTCACCCACCACTCACCCACCAAGCATCTCCACCTACTCAAACTCACATCCACATCTCATGCTTTGTCTTCAATCACAGCTATTCAACTATTGCAGGCACATCTCCCAAACACACAGCTGCACACTCTCTCACACAATTTCCTTTCTCTTGCAGGCCAAGGTGGCTCACAACAGGAGGGAGCAGGAGTGCACAAGCCGACACCCAACCACTGACTGCATTGGAGAATCGAGTGCTGCAGATCATTGGGCGCTAGGTTGTGGGCACCGTGGCCATTGGCGATGTTAACCCCCTTGGGGGCAACAACGGTATGTTCGTCCCCTCTCCTTCTCTCATCCCACTTTCCCCCCCACACCACAAGCCTTTCCCACTTTCCAGCTCATTACACTGTCTGCATTCCTTGCTCCCTTCCTGCTCCCCTGCCCTCACCTTAACGCGAGTCTTGTGCCTTTATGCTTTCAGGTAATCAGCAACCAGCTGACCAGCCTGTCCCTGAGCCTCCCAGTGAGAGTGAGGCGGGAGAAGAGGAGGAGGAAGAAAGCACCGCATCACTGCATGTCTCACCCGCAGGCACCACCTCACAAACTGGGACTACACGATCTTTAGAGGCAAGTTTAGAAGAGGGGTCTGCACTGGGTGATGCACCGGGTATGAGCGGGCTGCAGCAAGGCCAGGAGGAAAGGATACCTTGGGAGCCAGCTCCCCAGAGTGCGAGATTGCGCGCATGGTCTGCTGCACAGGATTCAGATGAGGACCTCGATGGGGAGGCGTTCACAAGAAGGGTGATGGGCATTCACACCAAGATGATAGTTGCAATGGCAAGGGTGCCCGAGAGCCTGTTGGCAATGGTAAGGAGCGTGGAGGAGTCTGCCTCCAATATTGCACAGAGCTCTGCGCACACCATGGAGCCCATCCTTGGCAGTCTGCGAAGGATGGTGGACCCCGAGAGACCGTGGGGACCCAGGCCTCATGCCGTGTGTCATGAGCGATGTGGCAGCATCCATTGCAGCACAGGCAGAAGCCACGCAGTGTCTTAGTGCTGTAATGCAGTCAATGGTTGCTGCCATCGAGTCTCAGACTGCTCTCATGCAGTCTCAGCTTGATGCCACGCAAGCTCTGACAGCTGCCATCGTCGCTGGGTCCACCACAGTCCACCGGGTATCTCACGGTGTCGCTACAGGCCAGCAATCTGTGCTCCAGCAGATTGCTCCGGATGCTGAGGTTCTGCCCCGGGGGAGTGGCAGTGTGTCAGTAGAGCAGGAACCTGCTGTCCTCTCTCAGGATGACAGCATTCCTGCTCCCACCACTGCCACTCCACCATTGCCCTTGTCGCTGCCTGTCATCCAGCCAGGCCAGACTGTCGCTGCCCAGCCTGAGGTGGTGCAGTCTACAGCCGGGCCTTCCAGGTTCAGAGCTGGTCGAGGGCATCCTGCAAGGCCATCTGTAGTCTCTGGCACCGACACTCAGCAGCCTTCCACCAGCCCTGCTGCAGCCACTGGGTACAGACCACGTAGGAGCAGTAGATTAGGAAAAGGCATTGTAAAGAGGGGAAGTAAGGGTTTGCACAAGGATGATTAGTTAATATTGTTGTATATATGTGTTTACTGAATGTTGATAAATTTATTAATGGATTTTTGCAGAATTTGCTCTGTCTCTCATTTCAGCTTAGCACTGTGATATGGCATGCGAAATGGATTGAATGATGGGGATGTGGTGAGCAATCGGGATGTGGGGTAGAATTTCTTGGAACCACAGCCTGATGAGGCGGTCACGGACCGCCCTTCCAGAAGGCGGATTGAATGGCTGCCTCCTCCCTTGCTGCTGTTCCTTCTCCTGTTGCTCCTCCTCCTGATGCTCCTCCTCCTCCTCGTCATCCTCCTCTCCCTCATCCTCCTCCTGAGGCGGTCCCACTATGCCTGGTGGCAATGGCTGGGCTCTCATGATGGCCAGGTTGTGCAGCATGCAGCACACCATGATGAAAAGGGACACCCGTTCAGCTGAGTACTGGAGAGCTCCATTGCTTGAGCACCCCAGTGGTCTGCTCGATGATGTTCCTGGTGGCAGCATGGCTCTCATTATATGACTGCTGGGCAGGGGTGTTGGGGTTGCGGAGGGGAGTCATGAGCCAGGTGGAGAGCGGATAGCCCTTGTCTCCAACCAGCCAGCCGCGAGCTTGATGTGATGGCTGGAAGAGTACTGGCACACCGGTCTGGCGCTGGATGAAGGCATCGTGGCTGCTGCCAGGATAGCGGGCATTGGCGGTGAGGATTAGCTGTCTGTGGTCACACACCAACTGGACATTAAGTGAGTGGTAGCCTTTGTGGTTACGGAAGACCTCAGGATTGTTACAGTGTGCACGCAGAGCGATGTGGGTGCAGTCAGTGGCGCCTTACACCATGGGGAAGCCTGCTGTCCTGGCAAAGCCACATGCATGCTCGTCCTGCTTCTCTCTAGTGATGGGGAAGGAAATGTAGTCCCTTCTCCTTCTGCAGAGAGCCTCTGTGACCTCCCGAATGCAGCGATGGACGGCGAACTGCAAGATGTTAGATATGTCTCCTGCTGCAGACTGGAAGGTTCCGCTGGGTCAAAATCCTGGAATTCCCTAACAGCACTGTGGGAGTACCTTCGCCTCACGGACTGCAGCGATTCAAGAAGGCGGCTCACCACCACCTACTCAAGGGCAACTAGGGATGGGCAATAAATGCTGGCCTTGCCAGCAATGCCCACATCCCATGAACGAATAATAAAAAAAAGTCCTGAAAGTAACTCACTGAAAACAGCTGTCTCGCTATGTCAAACTGAGAAGGCAGTTTTGATTGACGACTAAAATGAAACCGGATGTTGATCCCTTTAAATACCGCTCCTACAGCAGCCATCCGAATGCATCCCGCCTCCTCTTCCTGCCGTTGTTCAGGCCAGGCGCTAAGACAGCGGCAAACGTCAGTTTTGCGTCTGGTCCATTAACGGGGCGTTCCAAAGTAATTGATGTCACGATCTGGGAGCCGCTAAAGGCTTAGGCGCTAAATGTTAGTGCCAGCACTAAATCCCGGGTGAATCTCATGTGTCCCGCCGCAAACCCATTAGCGCTGCATTAGCGCCCCCCCCAGGCGCTAACGGGAGGCGCTAACTTGCCGAATTTCTCCCCCATAGTTTTATAATTCCCCAGTGGCCTAATGAGTAATTGCACTGCCTAGTATACGGTTGAGAATTGCAGACCAGGAAAGTATATTAGTATGGATTGCGGATTGGCTGATGGACAGAAACAGAGAGTAGGAATAAACAGGTCAATTTCGGGATGGCAGGGTGCAACTAGTGGAGTGCTGCAAGGATCAGTGTTGGGCCCTCAGGTATTTACAATCTATATCAATGACGTAAATGAGGGGACTGAGTGTAATGTATCCAAGTTTGCCGGCAATACAAAGCTAGGTGGGAAAGTAAGCTGTGAGGAGGACACAAAGAGGGTGCAAAGGGATATAGACTGGCTAAGTGAGTGTGCAAAAAGGTGGCAGATGGAGTATAATGTGGGGAAGTGTGAAATTATCCACTTTGGTAGGAAGATTGGAAAAGCAGAATATTTTATAAAAGATGAGAGACTAGTAAATGTTGGTATTCAAAGGGACTTGGGGGTCCTTGTACACGAATTACAGAAAGTTAACATGCAGGTACAGCAAGCAATTAGGAAGGCAAATGGTATGTTAGCCTTTATGCAAGGGTGTTGGAGTGTAAGGGTAAGGAAGTCTTGCTGGAATTATATAGGGCTTTGGTGAGACCATACTTGGAGTACTGTGTACAGTTTTGGTCTCTTTACCTAAGGAAGGATATACTTGCCTTAGAGGGGATGCAACAAAGGTTCACTAGATTGATTCCTGGGATGAGAGGGCTGTCCTATGAGTAGAGATTGAGTATAAATGGGCCTATATTCTCTGGAATTTAGAAGAATGAGAGGTGATCTCATTGAAACGTATAAAATTCTGAGAGGGCTGGACAGGGCAGATGCTGTGAGGCTGTTTCCACTGGCTGGAGAGTCTAGAACTAGCGGACATGTTTTTACTCTGTTTCCCGCCTGGCAGCCAGTAGATTGACAGGCTGCTCCCGCCTCCTTTTAGCTACTGGATTTGCTGAGCCCTGGGAAAGCCTGCCGGCCAGCATTAAATTTAAATCAAGGCTCCCAACTGCACTATGGGACCCTGATTTAAATATTATAATAAGGTGCCCCACCTCTCGCGAGCGGAACACAGACACGCCACGCTGACCTCCATCGTAAAAATGGCAGCAGGCGCTTATGCGGTGGGTTGCGGTCGGGTTACGGAATTTTTAACCTCCCCCCGACAGTCTCTCGTCCGTCATGGGTGGGGGTGGGGGGGGGGGGGACACGCGTGGGGGTTAAACTGCCTCCCAAAAATGAGGAATTGACACTTGAATGAGGGGGCAGAGGTCAACAACAACAACAACTTGTATTTATATAGCACCCTTAAAGCAGTAAAGTGTCCCAAGGCACTTCACAGGAGCGTTATCAAACAAAACTTGACAATTATAGAATGTTTGCCCAGCCTTTAAGAGAGAGAGAAAAAGTTTTGCCTTGTCCCGTAACAAGGAAGGAGAGAAAAATACAAATCTCACAGCTTTGAATTGTCAGAACCAACAAAAATCATTTTAACAATCATAGTTTTTGGATGTGGTACAAAGTGGGCAATGTGGATTTTGGCAGCTTTTATCAAAACATTTTTCAAGCCTCCATTCAGTATTGTAAAGGGCATTTGTAAAAATTCTTATTTATATCCTGCAGTATATAATGGAAATAAAAACAGGGCAGAAATGTTTATTCCTGTTACTAACAGCAGGGTGTGAGCAAAAGGTCATTATTGCACAAAAAACCCTCTTTACTTCGGGTTTATTGGCTTATTTTTACCACAATAACCATTGTGAGAATGTGCTGTGCCAGTGAATTTTGTGAAGAGCCAAGCCCATAGTGCACGACATCACCAAGATTGAAAAAAAAGGAGAGAATATGAGGCCAATCAAGAAGTGGTTAGATGATGCAGAGGTTGCAGTTTAAAAGCCTGTAGATTGCGGAGGAGGGTGGGAATACTGAGGGTAGTAAGGAATAATACACGTTTGAGGTTCTTAAAGAAGGAGTAAAAAATGTTGTGAAGGTCTTGATTTCAAAACAGAGAGTGCAGGGGTCAAAACAGCGTAGAGGGAGGTGAAAAAGTGCGCAGGACAAGATATTTGGAGTATCTGAGAAACAATCAGGAGCTTTGCGTGGCCTAGAGTGCAGAACAACAAGCTTAATAATAAGAAAGTTCCTTTGCGAGATTCTGTAAATAGTTTTATGCAACTGTTGCTGACTTGTGCTGAACTGAGAGGAAAACCAGCCCTTCATGTGTTGGGATTGTAAAAGGTTAACAATGTTGTACTGGGGCCGACAATGAGCTATTTCCGAACAGTATGTGGGCAACCAGATTGCTGGGCAACCATCCAGTGGCTTGATACCGCAGCATTAGTCAAACCTTCCCTCGCTGTAAAGTTCCTGTTGATTACAACCAGTAGCACCACATCAGCCAGAGAAATACAGACTATAGAAGTTTGTTTTCTGTCTGTGAAATGTAATACTGCTGTAATTCAGCTGTAATACAGTAGATAGCTCCCCCCCAAAAAAGAATTTCAAGAAGGGGAAAAACTTTAGGGTAGGGGAAAAATAATCCCTTGTTTAATGGCTAGACAAACAAACAATTCCCAACAGAAAATGACATTTTTCTTTCAGACACTCCCATCCTATCCCTGGTTAGAGTTCTTTAGGAATGACATTGTCTCTGAAAGGACCTTAAAATGTTGCAGAAGCAACATGTTCCAAATATAACATTTTATGCTCTTGCCTACCTGGCCAGGGAATGATTCCCACCGTGTTCAGGCGGGAGTCTGACATCGAACACGGAAATAAGGCCCTGGGGTTAAAATCACTCTGGGGCCTCGTGCAGTGTGTCATGGAGTCTTCCCACCTGCCCTGGACCTCTGCTCGCTGCACTCATGCCCAGAGTTAAATTCGGGGCGTTGAATTTTAACCGAGGGAAATTCATTAACAAGGAACACAGGGCTGGATTTTCTCAATGGAGACGTGTTGGAGGTGGGACTGCTGCTTGCCTGGTTTCAGTCCCGCCTCCATCAGCCTCTGACCAACCAGCGGGATCTTCCCCTGATTGACCTTGTTAAGCCCGCCCGGCGGGCTCAGCAGGCCAATTAGGTGGAAGTCAGTGACAGAGCACGTCAATGTATGACGTGTCATCTGTCAAGAATTTGTGAAAGAAGAAATGTCATCGTTTGACAGCTCTGTGAAGCTGTCAAACACTGACATTCTGTGTAGTTTGATGAGTCCTTGTGTTCAGGACTCATCAAACCTTTCTACTTTGTAGAAATCAGATGAATGTTGGATCGGAGGCTCCAACAGCCAGTCTGTGATCTCTACACTGGAAATGTCGGGACTCCGGCTCCACAGCGGCTGAAGGCTGTAGGCAGAAACAAAGGTAAGTGAACATTTTCTAACACTTTACACTCACCTCACATACTTACCACTCCACGCTTGCACCCATCACTCACCTCTACATCGCACTTTCAGACCCCTCCGACCCCCGCAGACCTCCGACTCAGCTCCTACACCCTGGCGGGGTTCCCCGAGGTTGGGAAGCCCGCACTTCGGAACGATAAATAGGGATAATCCTATTTTCTGCCTATTAACTACCTGTTAACAGGCAGTTAATAGGCTTTAATTCCTTTCCTGCCTCGAGGAGACGGGACCCGGGGCCGGACGGCTTCCCGCCTCCTGGCAAGAGGGCACGGAGGCGGGTTGGGGGCGGGTTTACCACCCGCCCCCAAATTCTGCAACTTTCCCGGCAGTCCCGCCTCCATACCCACCTCCTCGGGGCTGAGAAAATCCAGCCCAAAATGTCTAGTAGAGGTTAAAAATATTTACACAAATGTTGGAAACCTGCAGTTAAAACAGAAAATGCTGTAAATGTATTTCCCTTTGAAAGAGAAAAAGGTTAATTGTTTTTGCTTGGGGCTCTTTGTCAGAACTGCACCAAACTTTGTTGACGGTTCTCACCTAGAACACCCTATCTTGCTGTTTGAGACGCTAGCTGACCTGCTGTGCAATTCCATTTTTTTTTGGCTTCAATAGAAAAGTATATTTTTTGAGTGTAGATGTGGAGTTGGTGTGTGGCGACAAGCCATGGACCATCACAGATACAGACGCACAAGCTGGCCACTCACTTTGTTTTTCAGTTCAGTGAAATTGGAAAATACCGGCCCTTGGCTTGAGATTGGAATTTTCCAGCCTTGATACATTTATACTGCTGTCAAAGCACTCCACCGGAATGGTGCTGCTTGAAGAAAACAGGTACTCTGCTCTGAGTGACCATTACCACCTGCTGCTGGAGAAATATAACAGCCTAGAAAATGCTATTGATGCACTATTCGTAGTTAACAGTGGGTTGCTGAAGTTTTTTGGTGAGAAAACTGCCGGATAACCCCCAATGTTCCTGCCAGCTTATAAGGGGTTAACACACAAGGGATTACAGCATTTTTTGATTTAACATTAACAAGCAGATGTGAAATAACGGGTGGTGGCCATGGTAATTTGAAGTGTTAATTAGCTACCCAAAGAGAGACTGGACAGCCATAAAACAGTTTATCCATGAGTTTCTGTAGCTTAGAGACATTGAAAAAGACCTTGAAGTTAGTTAACTAATTATCATTGAGAAGCCTTTCTTGCCATCCTTTGTTTTCAGTCAACATGGAATATCCATTGTGGGATAATTAAATCAGGAAAGGCATTTATCCACACACAGATTTAGGTATGAGAGAATGTTCTGACTCACACCAAGACATCAGGCTGGGCGTGCAAACACAGGCTTGTTAGTTTGTGTTTAGCTCACACAGAGTGCCAACAGAGTTTACGGCCGCGGTTTCGCCTACCGAGGCGAGCTCAGTGCGGCCGAGGTAGGTGGCGGGGTGCGACCCCGCTCCCGGCTCCATCCCGCTCTGTGAGAAGAATCTTCCGTTGATTGGCCTTGTTAAGCCCGCCCTGCGAGGTTCACAGCCAATTAAAAGGAAGCGGGCCTGATGACGTCATTTGATGATGCGTGATCAGCCGGTTTCCTTAAAGGGACCATGGTCACAATCATTTTGACAGTTGTGCTGTCAGTGTTCTGCAGCATTGAGGTGCTGCAAACACTGACAAGCACTGCACAAAGGTGCACGACTGCAGCCAGGCTCTCCCATGACTCCCTCCATATGCTTATGGAGGGTGTCACTGTACGCAGGGAGGTTCTCTTCCCTTCCAATGGGCGGAAAAGACCTCCCCAGGAGACCAACGCAGCCTGGTTGCACATTGCACAGGAGGGCACAAGCAGGGATGTCGTCAGGAGGACCAGGCTGCAGTGGCGCAAGCCTTTTAATGATCTCAGTAGATCACGAAACGTTACTGCAAAGCCACACTCAACCTCATCCTGCTGTGCCACTCATCACATCCCCATCACTCTGCCTTCCCTACCCTACTCCTGCACATCCTTACTCACACCAACTTAACTTGCACCTCCACCCATCCCTCTCTATCTACATCATCACTTCCCCATCTCACTAGCCAGCCCACACACTCACCCTCATCCTTGTCCAATTATACCAACAAACAACACACAAGGGTAGGCACTTGGGTGTTTTCGCCGATGTTCATGTGAAGTTTCTGTTGATCTGTTGCCAAACATTGAAATCTTTATTTCCACACTTTGCATTCTTGGACAGATTTCTGTGCACCTTTGGAAGTGGCTTAGTGAGTTGCAGTGAATGGTGAGACATAACGGTACCCTCCGCAATGGTGATGAGTCTGAAAGGAATGGCTTGGGCATTGTAGGGATGCTTTATGGTGCTGGTGTGGGGTGGCACCAACCTGGCGCATCATGTGGCAGCCAGGGTGTATAGCGTCAAGTGAAGTAAATCTGGCCATGGTGAGGCCATCCCTAGCCTCCCGGGCAGCAATGTGGTCGGGTACTGATGCCCTCTGTCCTGTGCAGCATCAGGTGATTGCGGAGCAGGTTGGTCTTGTTGTTGGTGATGCTGGTGTGCCTGGTGATGTTGGTGTTGGGGCTGATCGTGGAGGGATTCAGAGGACCAAGGTGAGATTTTTTTCAAGGGTACTGATGTTGCTGGAATAGATGGCAGCTGAAGCTGAGATGACAGAAGCGATCTGTCAATGGTGAGAGAGCTTGCTCCAAGGAGGTGACAGTGGATAGAAAGTTTATTCCAAACTCTTCCAAACTGCATAAAGCTGAAAAGTGTATTCCAAATCCTGAAGGCTCCAGCTTCTCAGATTGGAAAGTGAACAGCTGTGAAATGGTAGCTTTTATACCACTTTTGCAGCTGTCAACTATTCAGAGGTGAGAAGTCGCACAACACCAGGTTATAGTCCAACAGTTTTATTTGAAATCACAAGCTTTCGGAGCTGCTGCTCCTTCGTCAGGTGAAGTGAAAGAATACGAATCGGCAAAGCATATATAGACAGAACAATGCCTGTGCAGCGTACAATGTCAGACGACTACAGTTAATCTTTCTGACTGCCTTTTATCACACCTCGGCAGAGAGAAGGAAGGCATTATATCAAAGACAGATTATATCAACTATTCAGAGGAATGGAGAGTCATTGACAGCCCGACCTAATTACCTGACGTGATCCCCGAGCGCCGGGAACCTCGTGGAAAAGCTGGTAAAATGGTAAGTACATGGTAAAATGGTGTTTAAGTACCTTTTAGCAATCTCTTAAGTATCTGAATTGGCTTACCCGCCGCTTGGTGTCGGGTCTGTAAATCGCGGACAGACCCGACACTTGGGAAACTGACATGGAGGCGGGTTGACAGTGGGATCCAGACCCGCTGTCAATCTTTTCGATTTTGACAGCGAGCCCGCCTTCGAACCCGCCCTCTGAGCGCCGGCAAAATTCTGGCCTACGTTTTTGTTGTTTTCATGGAACAGAGGAAATTAGAGGATCTTACTGTGAAAATGTTATTCTGTTTGTTCATGTACTTCCTGTGAAATAAACCAGGTTGCTGGTTTACAGTTGTGCCTCATTTCGCTAGAGTGCTTTTCAGTCCACTTTCTGTAAAAGCAGGAGAACACACAGGGCATCTTGTTCAAGATTACAGCAGCCAACACGCATAACAAAGGTTACAGTTCCCAGGCCACTCCATTGTTTAATTAGATATTAGGCAGTAAAGGCGCACTCTGGATCATAAGGAACATGAAGTCCGCTTACAGGAGGGACTAGTGAACACTGAACTGTAGAGAATATCAAATGCAAAACCTGCAAAATTTTAAGCAGTGTCTCCACCCAAGCCGGCACCTGATAGCACCTGTGTCACCCTCACCAACTTTCCCATGGGTTGGGAAACTCGGCAGTGAAAGGGAGGTGGGAGCTGCCGGCTCCACAAGGTAAGTGGTCCTTGTGGGCCAGGAGGAACAGGAGTGCTTCTCCCCGGACCTCGGCCCATCAGGGAAGCCTTTCCCCCCCCCAGCCTCGATTGTAGGCTTCTCCGCCCGCCCCACCCCCCAACTGATCACAGGCCTCTCCACGGTCCCCGGCTGCGGCCTCCTGCCGCTGGGGTTCCCTCCCGCCCGCCAGCCAGCCTGTTCATTTGGCTGGCTATTGGACGGGAAACGGAGCTAAAAATGTTAATGAGGTCCTGCCGTTAAGACCTCCGCGTCCCCAGCCTTGCCGGGTTCTTCGGCCATTTTCAGTCTCCCCTGCACCCTCCCCGCCTCCCCGTAAATATCAGGGTTGAGGAGTGTGAATTAGGTTGAGCTGACTAAACTGTTACATATCCAAGCACTAACCCCATGATCTTTGACTATCCCTGCCCAGTGTAATATCACTGGTTCTGTAATATTTTTAATAAATTGTGCGTTATGGGTTGTTTCACTTCAGCTGAGCAAACACCAATAAGGTAAAAGAGGGAAAAAATAATTCAAGTGCCGGAAATTTGAAATAAAAACAGAACCTTCCGGAAATACACAGCAATTTGATCAACATCTAAAACTCCTCTTCAGAACTGTTCTGCTGAAGTGTCTCAACTCAAATGTCTTTCTCTTTAAGATCTCTGTGGTACTTTATAGAGCAGCCTATGATTAATTACATTGAGAAAGATTTCCTGTTTTGAACGATTTTCCGTATCTGATTATTCCTAGACTGCTTTGTAGAATACCACAGATCTTAAATAGTGGAGCGGTACAAATTCAAATAAAGGGTTATAAAATCCTGAGAACATTTAAGTTTCCTTCGCCCACCTCTTCCCCCGCCCCCCCCCCCCCCCCAACACACACATTTTATCACTGTCTCTCTCTGTATACATATAAAATCACATGTTCATGGCATCCCACAAGTACTTTACATCTGTTTTAATGCTTCACTGGAAGCATTTTGTATCTGCTGGTGGAAGTTTGACTAACTTCACTTTTCTGAGAGCACATTTCCTTTTAGAGAGTTGTGCAGTGGGAACATAATACTCTATACAGGATTCTATACAGCAGGGCCTTTTTTAATTCTGAAAGCCTGTGGCGCATATTGGCACTGCCCCACTTTCCAGCCACACTCACCAGTGAGTATCAGACTTTCAAACACTGCTGCTCTCTACTTTATCCTGTGCTAGCTCTTTGATTTTTCCTCTTCTCTCTTACCTGCCATTTTCTCCATTTAAGGCACATTTTCTAATTCTTCTGTTCCTCTCTCCTACTGAGTTTCTGTTTGGGTGAACTTTGTTCTTCCTGTTGTGTCACTTCTGTAATTCTGATATCCCAGTAGTTTTAGGCTGTGAATTGTGGGATTTTGGAGTTATTAGACTGGCCCGGATCCCAGGATACAGGATTCTGGGATTGCAAACTTGACTTGCCACAAATGTAGTCAGATAGAAGTGTTCACAGCTCCTCTAACTGAAGCAAAAGCCAAAGAAAAAATGAAAAACACTTCAGAAACAAACACGACAGAAAGTAATCTGAGTGTGTTTTTGATTTTATTGCAGAATAAATCACCTTGAATGTCTCCCCCAGAACTGTATCCTATCAGAGTCACATCTTGTCACCTCAATTGTATGACATTTTTAGCTGCTAATTGTACATCTCAATAACAGCCATCTGTTACCATTTACTGTTTACATATTATTAGTGACTTTGTAAAAGCAACATGTCATTATAAATCTGCAAGAGGCTCAACAGGTTTTAAAATTCAGCTTAGGGCATAATGTAGCTCCAGGTTGCCATGGAAACTGCCATTGAATGAGAACGTGTATGAATATTGGTCTTTTGTTCCTGACGTGTAAAAGCTGGAAAAGTGGATTGTTCTCATTGTGCTCTATGATGGCTCGTTTGAATTAGCGCCGTGACTGGCTCATTCTCTTTATCACCAGCGCGGACAAGGTTACGGTGGGTATTTTTCAGGCTTCTGTTCTTTGAAGTGTGCTCTCCTCTTTTCTTAGTGGCTTCTGTTTAGCAAGCATTCCCTTCTTGTTGCGGTACAGAGAGGGTTTTATTTTACATATATGTATCAATGTAATGTACTGTAACCCATTTGGCAGTTAAGAGTTTCTAGTATTAATCAGTTTCTGTTCCCAATAGAAAACAAAACCTTATTTTTCATCCACCTTCCCCCCACCCCTTTTAAAATGTACTAGTTGGCTACCAGATGGGGCAGGCATCTGTCTGGAAATGATAAAGCTGCTGACAGTTAGACAAGGTATAATCATTCTAAGTGATTGGCTGGCCAGAAATGTCTGTTGAATACAGAGCAGCAAACAGTCTTTGAAACATGGTTCAAAGCAGCCACGTGCAGGTAAAGGAAGTTGCAATAAATAAAATACAGCAGCTAACTTGGTTCTCATTGTACCTAGGAAATTGTTTGGTTATTTTTATTCTTTGTACTGCAAAAGTTGAAAGTAGGGACACATAGTTGGAGAGAGATTTGAATGAAACATTAAGTTGAGTTTATGTTCTTTTGACTTTTGGGTTGCATTTCTTTACTCCGGTGCTAATCACTAACTTTTTTGGAGGTCTACAATCGCAAGAAAGGGTCTTTCGCAGGATGTTCCAATACACCGTACCCTATGGGTCGGAGCGCATAATGTAGCTCGATGTTGCCATTGAAACTGCTGCTGAATGAGAAGGTGTATGGGTGCAGGTCTGTACCTGTAATTCCAAGCAAAATAATAAATTAAAAAACATAAGAACAGAAGTAGGCCATTCAGCGCCGTGAACCTGTTCCACCATTAAATTAGATCATGGCTGATCTGTACCTCAACCCCATTTACCCACCTTTGTACCATAATCCTTTGATACCCTTACTTAATAAAAATCTAGCGAGCTCAGTCTTGAAAATGTCAATTGATCCAGCATCCATAGCCTTTTGAAGGGGCGAGTTCCAGATTTCTACTACCCGAGGGACTGCCCTTGAGGGCCCTGTGTGACGTGTTATTGTGAGGTGGAAAGTTACAAAGTTCTCACCATTAATGAGTGAGCTGTAAACAATACAGTTATATCACAAAGTGTTGCAGTCCCGGGTTATTGTGACAGTACAGAATGCTAGCACATTGACTTTGTTATGGCCGCTCTGCTCTATAAATAGCAGTGTTTGCGATGAAATATGACTGCAGAAGATCCCTTACAAATGATTTAGCCAAACAATTGGGTGTACATTTTCTATTAAAAGCACTCACGTTACTGACATATTGCAAATGGTTGCATTTTATGTTATTGTGTGTAGATCATCATCATCTTTGCTGCTGGGATGTTTTTGGGTGAAATTTGAGTATAGCATCGGCAAGATCAGACCACTGAGAAAAGCATGTATCTCCATGGACTGCAGATTCTGCCTAGCTGGAGCTGCGAAAGGAATGTTTCTGGGCGTGGAATTTGGGGCAGGACCCGGATTCGCCAAGTTTGTTTTCCTCTCAGAAATTCCAGGCACATAATACTCCTGCCCACAAATGGGAAGGCATATCATGATACCATGCAAAGGAGGGTAATATGTCATTTGACGTATTTCCCGCCATTTGCACCCTAGCAATGCTGGACACAAGGGATGCCTGTGAGGCCCCGGCATACAACATTGCTAAGGCCCTGGGAAGGAAAAATGTATAATATCGATCGATGCGCAATTGATTGCAGTAGGGAAACTGCTGCAATTTTGATTTTTTTTAAGAACTATAGACAGCACAGGACGTCCCACTTATGCTGCAGCAAGGTGCCATGGTGAAGTTCCTCGCTCCATCTGACACAGGCCTGCCTGCAATATGCAAATGCCCTGACTCACCCAGATCTGTCCCTAAAAGGTCTGCCCTGGAATTTCAGCCATAGCTTCTTCATTTTTCTGTCTTTCCAATTTGCGTCCCTTTTCTCTCCTCTTCTTTTGAAGGCGCTGACACCTGCAGGGTAGCAAGGTTCCATTGGTTTCATGAATTCCTGCCGCCCTCCAGCACCTTGGCCAAGTGACCATTCTTCATGTGTGAACTTAAGCACTGAATGTCAGTCGAGCATTTGACCATCAAGAGCATTGCAACTGAACTTAAAGGATAATAGAAATCTGGAACTCCCTCCCCCCCCCCCCAAAAGCTGTTGCGGCAAGGTCAATTGAAAGTTTCAAAACTGAGATTGATAGATTTTTGTTATGCAAGGGTATTAAGAGTTACAGAACCAAGGCGGGTAGATGGGGTTAAGATACAGATCAGCCATGATCTGATTGAATGGCGGAACAGGCTCGAGGGGCTGAAGGGTCGACTCCTGTTCCTATAAACTCAATTCTTTCTACACACACATGACGTAAGAAAACTACTAGGCACTTGGTCTAAGCGTTAAACAAAGCTTTAATCAACTGTTTTACAACATGGAGATCTAGTTGTGTCCTTCACACATTCCTGTTAAAGAATGTCCTGAGCAAGCTGGGCCCATGCCCGAGTATTTATACTCTCCCTGGACAGCGCCACCAGCAGGCCGCCCAGTATTATGTCATAAGTCATTGCCCATGAATGACAAGATTCATGTCAACACACTTTCCACCAGCCACGTCACTGGATAATGATCAGCTGATTTTATTTGCCTCTCTAGCCTAGAGAATTTTTTTAAATGGAGTGAAACTCACAGAAAAAGGATAAACGCTTTCACAAAAAAAGTGATGGCAAATAAGTGAAATTGCATGGGTTGGACTTTCCACTCGACTTTAGGCTGCAACGGGATGGCCCAGGGCAGAGAATGGGCTGTGGAATAGTTCTACCTACTCCTTATCCTTCTGCCACTTCCAGCATTTACCACCAGAAGTGACAGCGGACTTTGTATATTTCAACCCATATTTGGGCGAGGTATTCAAATTAGAGTTTGATAATAGGAAAAACGGCACAATATGATACAGGGAGTGGCTCTCACAGGGAACACAAATGTGTGATCTGTGATGTCCCGTGCTGCGCACTCTGTGAGTGCATGTCCCTGCTGGAAGCATCGGATCATAGAATCATCCCTTATGATAGAAGCATAGAAGAAGGCCATTTGGCCTGTTGTGCCTGTGCCGGCTCTTTGAAAGAGCTATCCAATTTAATCCCACACCTCTGCTTTTTCCCCATAACCTTGCAAATTAGTCTTTTAAAAGTTCCTATGGAATCTGCTTCCACCACCCTTTCAATGAGTGTATTCCAGATCTTAACAACCCTCTGTATGAAGAAATTTCTCCTCATTTCCCCTCTAGTTCTTTTGCCAATCATTTTAAATCTATGACCTCTGGTTACCGACACACTTACCAGAGGAAATAGTTTCTCCCTCCTTGCTCTATCAAAACCCTCATAATTTTGATTTCCTTGATGAGGTCTCCCCTTACCCTTCTCTGTTCTGAAAAGAATAATTTCAGCTTCTCTAATCTCTCCACATAACTGAACACCCTCGTCCCTGGTATCATCCTGGTAAACCTCCTCTACCTTCTCCAGGGCCTTGACATTCTTCCTAAAGTGCAGTGCCCAGAATGGAACACAATACTCCAGCTGAGGCCAAACCAGAGATTTGTAAAGGTTTAGCATGACTTCCTTGTTTTTGTATTCAACGCCTCTATTTGCGAAGCCAAGTATCCCATACACTTTCTTAACCGCCTTATCAACTTGCCCTGCCACGTTCAAAGATTTGTGAATATGCATCCTACTCAAATTAATACCATTTAGATTATACTGCCTCTCCATGTTGTTTCTGAGAAGATGCATCACTTCACACTTATCCACATTAAATTGCAACTGCCATATGTCTGCCCATTTCACCAGTCTGTCCTGAAGTCTGCTCCTATCCTGCTCACGATTTACGACCTTGGTTTGATCCCCATCTGTGCTGATCTCAACCAGGGGGCAATTCAAGCACGATAATTGGGTGTATCGATCTTGGCCTGGAGATGGTAAAAATCGACTGTACCCCAGTGTCTTCAGGAAAGGGAGGGAGAGAGAGAGAAATAAGGAGGAACATACAACAATTCAGGCTAAATGCTTTCTGCCGAGTAAGCTTATTTAATTGTAAATTATGATAGGAAATAATCCAGTTTACGGATTGAAACACTGTTAACCAATTCAGTGGCTCATTTTTCATTTAGTAATTTGTTGCAGTAAAAGGAGCTGAGAGACTCCTCCTTAACACACCCCTGAGGATTTTGTTTTCAGTTAGATGATCCTAAATACATTTGTTTAAATTTAATGGATTTGTGCAAGATAAAACCAGCACCAAGTAGTTTAGGTTTCAAATGAAACAGTGAAGCAGCAAAAGACAAAGATAACAAGAGTCTAAAGTTTGGGTTGTTGTTTCCTTACTGCGTCTGTGCCACACACAGAGCGAACGTACGGCAAACCTAAAGATGCGAGTCTTGCTAAATAAACAGCTTAAATAACTAAAGTCTATAAAGTAAAGAAAACTAAAATATATGGCAAAAAGAGTTCAAGATTTAAAACTGAAGAACAGGAAATCTCTATATTACCTCAATCTGTTTATTGTTAATTTACCAGGCATGAGAAAAGAACATAAGAAATAGGAGCAGGAGTAGGCCATTTGGCCCCTCGAGCCTGCTCCGCCATTCAATAAGATCATGGCTGATCTTCTACCTCATCTCCACTTTCCTGCACTATCCCCATATTCCTTGATTCCCTTAATATCCAAAAGTCTATCGATCTCTGTCTTGAATATACTCAACGACTGAGCCTCCACAGTCCTCTGGGATAGAGAATTCCAAAGATTCACCACCCTCTGAGTGAAGAAATTTCTCCTCATCTCAGTCATAAATGGCCGACCCCTTATTCTGAGACTGTGACCCCTGGTTCGAGACTCTCCAGCCAGGGGAAACATCCTCCCTGCATCTACCCTGTCAAGCCCTGTAAAAATTTTGTATGTTTCAATGAGATCACCTCTCATTCTTCTAAACTCTAGAGAATATAGGCCTAGTCTACTCAATCTCTCCTCATAGGACAATCCCCCCATCCCAGGAATCAGTCTGGTGAACCTTCGGCCTTTGCGCCTTAAGAGAGGTGTGCAGCGCCTGCTTTAGCGTTCCACTCACCTTCCGGGGCGGTAAAAGTGAAGTTTCCCGTCAGTGCCGATAATTGGGGCGCGACCTAATTTCTACCCCTATGACACTGGATAGTGTCAGGAGTAGGAACTCTGGCTCATTTGCCCCTCCCTAACCCAGTGGCGCTGAGGCTATCTGTGGCGTCCCTACCGCTGACCTGGCTGAGATCAGTGGACTCAGCACAGCCCTGGGATTGAAGTTGGGACCGTCCTGGTCCATATCACTGAGCTACTGACTGGATCAACTTACTGAGCTGTTTGGGAAACTAGTTTTTATTGCTGTTCTAAGTTCCATAGCTGTGTTTTATCTGATATTATGATGAAGACTGTTAATAACTTGAAAGCCCACGTTAAGCTGGCGTCAAAGTAAGTCTGGTGTATTTCTCTGTTACATTCAACAGGACCAATCAGTATCTCTTTACTGTGAGCTGTTTTTTTTTAAAGTTTGACTGTCTCATACATTTGCAGATTTGATTTTAAAATTCAGCAGCAAAGTACTTGATTACTGATGCCTGATGCCAGTTTCCCAAGGCTTAGACAATTAGTTCTGATGTCCAGAACTTACAGGACTATCTTAAAGGGGCAATTCTGCATAGAATAAGGAAGAGATATACAAAATGTGAAGTATAGGCTAATACAAGGCAAGAAGCATTTCTTTCAAATCTAGATTATAGATTAGTCCACCAGGGTAGTTTAATCAGAGTTTATTTAATTTTTATTGGCCATATGGGGCCCATTTTCAACCCATTAGAAAATGCACTGAACAAATCTCTAATGAAGAGGCCTGACTCCTCTGTGACTGCAAGCATTTCATTTGAAGATTAACCTTTTAACTATAATGCCAAATAATATAATACTGAATAATAGTGAAGGGGTATTTTTCCCTGGGGCATGGCATGGGATTTAGTGATTACTCCTTTGCTGCACCACACCTCCCCAAACAGGAGCTGATAACAGGAGGTAGTTGTCTCCATCTGTTTCAGCATGCCATCTAGTAGTTTAAGTCTGGAAATGTTGACAATATTTAAGCTGAGCTATCAGCTGAATAGTGAAGATTGGGGCTCTAGGAGATGTCACATTGGCTGTCATGTTACAAATGTAATAATGCTGCAACGCGTGTTTGGAATACTCTCTTGTAGAATTGATTACCCTGGCTACAACATTTAATTAAGACATATGGAATATCCAGAAAATAACTTAATAAACTATCCAGTCGAACTTCACTATAATGAAATCCCTCGGGACCGACAGAAAAGATTGTTAAATCATTGGTGTTCACTATACAGTCCCCACCACTTACACCGTCCAGGCTTAGCACGGGCAGCTGCCTATATCAGGCAAATGGTGCTAAAAAGTAGTTCATTACTTTTGGAATGAGCTTCACAACCTTCTCCATTTCAACAATGGTGCCAGAATTGCCCATTGTAACTCCAGTGGGAGTCTGCTGCAATGGCCAACAATTCCGTTGGGACCCAGACTTGTGATGGAGTTTCCTGTGGCTTTGTTTGGGAGCAGAGCCTCCACTCGCTACAAACAAGGCGACTGAGACGGAGCGCGGGGACCTCCTACACTGGGAATTCCCGCATCCTCGGCCTCAAAGAGACCTGGCATATGCATAGAATCTGGTATGTCATGTTAAATGAGGCACACTGAGGTGCATTGGCTTTCTGATGGTGGTGGTTTGGGTGGTGGGGTGGGGGGGGTTCGGGGTGGGGTGCAGAGGGGTGCAGAGTTGAGAACAGATTGTGGCCTGGGCCTCAGCAGACTGGGCGGGGTGGGGGGAGAGAGAACATTTTAAGGAATCCTCTAACATGGAGTTAGCAGGGGCCATGATCTGCAACTTTCCGAGAGGATAGCTTAGAACCCCAGCCCTCCGGGCTGACCAGCATTCTCCCCTCCCCCCCCGCGCAAGAATTTCTGATATTTTCAGCAGGGAAGCGCTGCCGATAGGCCGGGGGGAGAGAGGATCGGGGCCGGCCTCATCATCATCATTGGGGGGGGAGGCCTGGTGCGGGTGATGATCAGAGGCCTCGTGGTGGGGTCTCCGATTGCAGGGGGGTGGGTATGGTAGGGACCCTGGATCCAGGAGGTAGGTATCAAGCCACTTACCTCCTGGATGCAGCAGTCCCCGCCTCTGTTTAACTGCCGGGTTTCACGAATTGTGTGAAACCCGTCCACAGGCAGTTAAACACAAAATAGACGGGGAAAAGAGTCTTCTAGTCTCATTACAATACTTAAATTGAGGTAACGCCCCCTGGCAGCGGGTCGGTCGCCCCCCCCCCCCCCCCACCCCCACACCCACACCCATCCCGCCTCCGGCAAAACCGGAAGTGAGTGGGTTGGAGGCGGGATCAGGTCGGGAATCCCATTTTTAACACTTTAAATGCCCCTACGCTCCAAACCAACCCTTTTTTATCGGGGAAAATTCTGGCCTACACAATATTTTGTATATAACAAAACAAATTTTGGTTACTTTTAATGGTTTCCCTGGAGAGTTTTGTTTTTAATTGCGGGGTTAATAGAAACATAGAAAAATAGGAGCAGGAGTCGGCCATTCGGCCCTTCGAGCCTGCTCCGCCATTCAATATGATCATGGCTGATCCTCCATCTCAATACCATATTCCCGCTCTCTCCCCATACCCCTTGATGCCTTTTGTGTCTAGAAATCTTATTCTTAAATATATTCAGGCTTACAAACAGCAAGTCATTGGAACCTGGCTGGGAGAGTTCCCAGTCTGTGATCGTTGTTTCCAAGAGGCAAATTTACGCCTTTGCGGCCTGGGCAGTAATCTAGTTGAGCAGATCGAATACCCATTGTGGCAGCTGCTTGATTTTTATCCCATTGATTTCACTGGGACGACAATCCTGTCTCCAAATTACTGCCCAGGCTGCAAAGGTGAAGACTTACCCCAAAATGCACGAATATCAGGCAAATCATCTGCTCATCCAAATCACATACTGTGTGTGATTCCATGACTGTTACGTGGAAAATGTAATCGGAATATGTTTGGCTGTACAACTAGAGCTTAAGAAAATGGGCACCAGCAGAGGAAATAGCAAGGCATGCAGAAGGATTTAGGCCTTTCAAAGTAATAGATTACAGATTTTAGTGAAGAATTAATTGGAATGAATAACTGACTGCTTCTTCTACTGGTGCAGAATTTCATTTATATACTTAGTGCAGGCATGGCTGTAAGTGGAATTATATAAAGTGGTGGAAAATCTGATGAAGCCATCCAAAACCATTAACGTTTTGGCCTGTCCTGATGTCTCAGCTAGTTTATCTAGTGAATGGCTGAGGCATACAGACGAGAAAAGTCTCACGTTTGATACGTGGGCTGTGTGAAATTAGTTGATCTCAGCCTGTGTGGGAGATGGGGCACTACAATTGGCTTCGGTGACCCAGAGTTAGGGGGACAAAAATGTGCCAGCGATCCCCGCTGGAAGTGTGCATATTTGGGCATTGGGTGAAACCAGAATTGGGCATGGCTTTGATACCCTCGTGGTTGAGATTTACTGAGATTATATCTGAAAATTGGCCACTCGGGTGAGGGACTGCTGGCAACTGTGGAACCGTACCCCAGCATGAGTCAGCATCTTCAGGATAGGAATGGAAAAGTGGAAGGAATGTCGCATTTCATACTGGACTCAGTGCACACCACCCCCCGACTACGCTACACCAGGATCGCTGGAGCTTCCCTAATTCAGCATAATTGGCCTGCAGATGCAGTCGGCACAGGCCCAACGTAACGATGCAGGTGCAGTGGGAAGGCACATTCCTGGCCTACTACTTTTTTCTCTGGCAGTGGAGCTTGAACTGGAGTCTTCCGCAGACTAGAGGGATGGTCCCCAGCAGTCAGTAGTGGGGGGTAAGACTCCGTGTTTGGGGGAGGGAGAAACTCCGGGCTGTAATCGGGCGAGACAGATGATCAGGACCGCGATAGGGACTGGGGGGGGGGCGAGCGGGTGGGTGGTGGCCGAAGGCTTCCTTGTGAGGCCTGGGGGAAGCACTGCTGCTCCTCTAGGCCCACAAGGAGCTGATCTCAGTACTTACCTTAGGCAGTCAGCACCATCCGCCTCGGATCTGCTGCCAGGCAGCTGACAGCGCACCGCGACTTTTGAATGTTAATTAGGCCCCTGCCTGCCTTTTGCGGGAGCCTCGACGATGGCCTGATTTTGGGCTTGTAAAAATTTAAACACACGAGAATTGCATCGTGTTGGGGTCAGGTTGCTCAATCCTGATATTTTACCGCCCCCCCCCCCTCCCCCCAACCCTCTACCGCCTGTCTGTGGTGGGGGGGTTAAAATTCGTGGCCATGTCATCATTAGTTACTGTACCTTTTTTCCCTCTCGGACTATCTCCAGACCTCAGGATCTTCTGGCTACCGCTGTGCAGTAGCAGTCAGAAAGCCCCAATGCTGGTGGCCAGGAGTGCAGCTGTAGGCCTCTCGCCTTCTGCCCCCAGTCCCAGCGCAAGGCCATGAAAATGGACCGGACAAGGAAAATTGAGTGCACTCCTCCCCTCTGGCAGCAGGGGCCTGGAGAGTGGAGTTGGCTCTATGATGCCCGTAAGTTAATTATAATGGTAAGGTGACTGTAAATTATGTTTATAATGGTGCGATGTCGGCTGAGTTACCTTGATAATGATTAAGTTAAACCCTCCAGCACAACAAGGTTAGGGAATTGGCAATGACATCATTAGTCACAGAGTACTTTTCAAGCTTTTTGTCTGAATCAGTTCTTTTCACATGATGGAAAGACCTGAATGGTTGTGGAGCTGTGCTAGCCAAATATTTGCACTTCCACAGTTTGCTTTTACGTTGTAACACTTTCAGCTCTTGACAAAGGGAATGGAGCTGCAGCTTTGAAAAACGCTTAGTAAAACAAAGAAGTGATTTCAGTTGCACTTTTTGCAGTGAGTTGTCAAGAGTTTCTGATGAGAAAAGTGTTCTGCTTTCATTAGCGTTGTCCACAAATTGGAAACAAACATTCAGGGCATTTGTTTTACAACATCTAGAACCAAAGGTTTTTGCGCTTCTGATGCGCTGAGTTTAAATTTGGGGAGTTTACTGTACTTAACGAGGAGGATCATTTGGAGGTTCAATAAATTTTAAGTTGACTGGAACTGAAACTCCCATAGGCGAGCATAAAGATGTAGTAAAAATGAAAATGAAATGCTTATCTGCACTGTGTACTGCTCAGTGTATCTCTAAAGGGACAGTGTCACTGTACTGGCTAAGACAAGCTAAATATCCCGATAGGAACATTCAAAATGGTGCAGAAATCTCACCAAATTGACCAACCGGGTAAGTTTGCACTGCGACAGATTTACTTTGCGCTATGGTGCATAAATTTGCAAAGCATTTGTGTCTCTTTTTTACTTTATTTTCTGAGCAGCTGTTATTGGTGACATGATGTTACTGTAACCTGCTGCTGTTCAATGTGCCAACCTCCGTTTACAGAGCTGTTATGGTAATTAGCTGACCTAATTTGTGTTTTCAGGATTATGAAGAGAATTTAAAACAGAAATTCAGGAAATTTGTTCTTTGTGTGAAGGGTTGAAATTCCACAGGCCCCAGCTTTAAAATATGTGAGTTAGGAGTGAGCACAGAAGCATAGTGGTGATATTGCACTGGGATGGATATTGAAGCGGGTTTAAGAAGCAACTAGACGTGTTTCTGGAGATAGAAGGGATTGAGGGATATGGTGAGAAGGCGGGCAGGTAGTGTGAGATCAGTCAAAAAGGAATGGGCTTATTACATAAGAACATAGAAACGGGAGTAAGCCATTCAGACCCTCGAATCTGTTCCGCAATTCGATTAGATCATGGATGATCTGCACCTCAACTCCAGTTACCTGCCTTTGCTCCATATCCGTTGATACCCATACCCAACAAAAATCTATTGATCTCAGTCGTGAAAATTTCAAATGATCCAGCATCCACACCTTTTTGGGGGAGAGAGCTTCAGATTTCCACTGCCCTTTGTGTGAAAAAGTGCTTCCTGATTTCATTCCAAAATGGCTTAACTCTAATTTATATTGGATATTGTTTATCTAGACTTTAGCAAGGCCTTTTATACAGTACCACGCAGAAGATTGGTCCATAACATAGAAAATTGTTGGGTATAATGATCCTTTCCTCTTGTTAAAAAAATATTATCGAGCTAAAGGAAAGGAAAAGAAAGACTGCACTTATATAGCGCCTTTTATGACTTCAGGATGTTCCAAAGCGCTTTACAGCCCATTGAGTACTTTTTGAAGTGTATTCACTGTTGTAATGTAGGAAACTCAGTAGCCAAATTGCGCACAGCAAGATCCCACAAACAGCACTGTGATAATGACCAGATAATCTGTTATAGTGATGTTGGTTGAGGGATAAATATTGGTCAGGAACTCCCCTGCTTTTCTTCAAAATAGTGCTATGGGATATTTTATGTCCATCTGAGAGAGCAGGTGGGGCCTCAGTTGCACATCTTATATAAAAGATGGCACCTCTGACAGTGCAGCACTGCCTCAGTAGTGTACTAGAGTGTCAGTCTAGATTATGTGCTCAAGTCTCTGGAGTGGGACTTGAATCCACATTTTCTGACTCAAAGGCAAGAGTGCTACCAACTGAGCCAAGGCTGACTCACATGGTTGTGGCTCATGATAAAGCAGAGGCCATGTTATTTTACAATAACAGGAGCATTATAACTTGACATTTTTTATCAACAGTATGTTTTAAAGTACCAGTGTTCTGCTTCCCTCATCCTACCCAAGAGTGAAGGAAGTTTCCAGCTGGTTACTTTGACAGCTGCTTTTACAGTTGGGATATGTTCCATTAACCAGCAATTTAACCCAAACTAATTTTGAACAGTCCTGGTGAGGTGAGGTGAGATGAGTTCTTGATGACGATATGGTCTGGTGTTATAGGAACCAGATGGTGGCTTACTTCAATGGTACGTAAGCTGAGAAAGACAGAATATGGACATTTTAAAACATGCTGCTGATTAAAATTGGCTTTGCCTCTGACTTTCTCTTTTCTTACTCTCTCCTTCTGTGCCAGTCTATGCTTGATTCTGATTTAGTCTGTAATCTCCCCAGAAGTTTTATAGTCACAGTTTCGACTGTATGTCAGCAATTACAGTATAATCACGTGGCCCTGAAAATCACTGGCATTCTGGCATACTCAAACATACCAACACTGACGGACATGAAAAGACCCTCTGGTCCATCCAGCCTGTCCCACACTATTGTGATACCTTATGTATTATAGTATATACATTCTCCACCCCACCCAAAACTGTGTGATCTCCTGGCATAAACCCCTGGGATTGAACTAAACGATTGAAGTAAATATAATGCCAGTATTCAAAAAAGGGTAGCAGGACTATGTTGGATGTTACAGGCCAATGAGCCTGATACCTGTGATAGATGAAATGTTAGAGGCTATCCTAAAGAAAGGTTTCCTGAAACATAGAATCATAGAATAGAATCATAGAATGGTTACAGCACAGAAGGAGGCCATTTGGCCCAGCGAGCCCATGCCGGCTCTCTGCAAGAGCACTTCAGCTAGTCCCACTCCCCCGCCCTTTCCCCGTAGCCCTGCAAATTTCTTTCCTTCAGATACTTATCCAACTCCCTTTTGAAAGCCGTGATTGAATCTGCCTCCACCACCCTTTCAGGCAGTGCATTCCAGATCTTAACCACTCGCTGCGTAAAAGAAGTTTTTCCTCATGTCGCCTTTGGTTCTTCTGCCAATCTCCTTAAATCTGTGTCCTCTGGTTCTCGACCCTTCCGCCAATGGGAACAGTTTCTCTCTATCTACTCTGTCTAGACCCCTCATGATTTTGAACACCTCCATCAAATGTCCTCTCAACCTTCTCTGCTCTAAGGAGAACAACCCCAGCTTCTCCAGTCTATCCACATAACTGAAGTCCCTCACCCCTGGAACCATTCTTGTAAATCCTTTCTGCACCCTCTCTAAGGCCTTCACATCCTTCCTAAAGTGCGGTGCACAGAATTGGACACAATACTCCAGTTGAGGCCGAACCAGTGTTTTATAAAGGTTCATCATAACTTCCTTGCTTTTATACTCTATGCCTCTATTTATGATTTAATTTAGTTGTCTGCAATTGTAAGGTACACATGCATTGTTCTCTATCTATATATGCTTTGGCGATTCTGTATCTTTTTACTTCACCCGACGAAGGAGTAGTAAGCTCCGAAAGCTTGTGATTTCAAATAAAACTGTTGGACTATAACCTGGTGTTGTGCGACCTCTCAATTCTATTTATGAAGCCCAGGATCCTGTATGCTTTTTAACCGCTTTCTCAATCTGCCCTGCCACCTTCAACGATATGTGCACATACACCCCCAGGTCTCTCTGTTCATGCACCCCCTTTAGAATTGTACCCTTTAGTTTATATTGCCCCTCCTTGTTCTTCCTACCAAAATGTATCATTTTGCATTTTTCTGCGTTAAATTTCATCTGCCACGTGTCTGCCCATTCCACCAGCCTGTCTGTGTCCTCTTGAAGTCTATCACTATCCTCCTCACTGTTCACTATACTTCCAAGTTTTGTGTCATCTGCAGATTTTGAAATTATGCCCTGTACACCCACATCCAAGTCATTAATATATATCAATAAAAGCAGTGTTCAAGAGCCGACCCTTGGGGAACACCATTGTGTACCTTCCTCCAGTCCGATAAACAACCGTTCACCACTGCTCTCTGTTTCCTGTCACTTAGCCAATTTCATATCCATGCTGCCACTGTCCCTTTTATTCCATGGGTTTCAACTTTGCTGGCAAGCCTATTATGTGACACTTTATCAAATGCCTTTTGGAAATCCATGTACGCCACATCAACCGCATTGCCTTCATCAACCCTCTCTGTTACCTCATCAAAAAACTCAATCAAGTTAGTTAAACACGATTTGCCTTTAACAAATCCGTGCTGGCCTTCCTTAATTAATCCACACTTGTCCAAGTGGCTGTTAATTTTGTCCATGGTCATTTTGGTGAGTCAGCATGGCTTTATGGGGGTGGGGAGGGGGTGTGGTGGAGAGATCATGCTTGACAAACCTGTTAGAATTCTTTGAGGAAGTATTGGAGCTTATAACCAAAGGGAACTCAACGGATATTGTATATCTAGACTTCAGCAAGGTCTTTGACGCAGTACTACATAGGAGGTTGAACCCATAACGTAGAAAAGCATGGAATCAGTGGCAGTTATTGAAGTGGATTGGTACATGGCTGCACCAAAGGAGACAGAGAGTGGTAGTGTGTGGAGCGGTGTCAGAATGCCAGGAAGTAAATAGTCGAGTGACCCAAGGATTAGTGCTGGGACCTTCGTAAATCACATTGGTGTCAATGGTTTGGAAGCAGGAATGGTTGCATAATTGTCAAAAGTTTGTCAATTATACCAAGCTGGTTAGGGATTGCAAACAAACAAGTGCAGGCTGATCAGGTGCAGAGGGATTTAGATAGATTGGAAAGTTGGGATGAGAAATGATAAATAAATTTATTGTCAACAAGTGCAAAGTGATGAGACTTGGGAAGGAAAATAAACCTTGGTACTAGAAACAAAACAGTGTTTGTGTACAGGATACAGTATTGGAATTGGCACAGGGAAAGGATTTGGAGATATTGGTGGACAGATTGTTGAAACTGTATGCACAGTGTGTGGCAATGGTAACAAGGGTAACTGGGGATGGGCAATAAATGCTGGCCTTGCCAGCGACGCCCACATTCCATGAACGAATAAAAAAAATAGTTCCCCAAGTTCAGTTTTTCAAATACCACAGATTGGTGACCCTGTTATACATTACATAACATAAAATTGCTTCTATTCCAAATACTATGAGCGGCATTTAGTACTGTAGCGAAAATCATGGTTGCAATGTGTTAATGATTAGTGGCTCAGCATCATTTGACTCTAGGTTCCTTGCTGGGCCTACTGGTAATAAGCAATACAGACCAGAAGGTCCAAGGTTCATATATGTCAGCCATCAACATTTCACAGACAGTCAGCATGTCGGAATTTGCGGACAAAAAACGACACCCCCCCGAGCAGTATCCAGTAACCGGAATCCCTTCCATTAGCAGCAGGACTCAGGTGCTGATGGAAATGGGAAGGCGGGAATGAATGGCACTGAGGGGAAAAGGAGGAGGGGAAATGAAAGGGAGAGAAAAAGGAGCAGAAGCCGGGAGCTTTGGAATGGAGCTTTGAGGGAAGGAGTGACCGCTTGAACTGAGGAGGGCAAAGAAGAGTGCCAGCTGGAATGGGGAGGGGAATGAATAATTGAGTTAAGGGGGAGTGGAAGAAAAGCACCAGGTTGAATTGAGAGGGAGAGGAAGAAAATGTCTGTGTGAAGGTAGGGATTAGTACAATGGGGTATAATGGGGTTGAAATTCCTGTAGGCCCGTTTTCAGTGCCTGTCAGGCCTCCACAGGGAGCTTGGCCATTATTGGGTCGCTTGCCTCGCCGGCAGCTTTCTAGGATGGCATGTATGAAAGTCCTGGGATTCAAACCTGTGCAGCTTATAAACCCCCATGCTCTTTGAGAGAAAATCTAAATGTCTTCATAACATAATGCACGAAAAACATCAGGTTGTAACAGCACACTGACTTATTTCTGAGGCACAGCAGCTTTAATGCAGTGTAGCGCTGCAAAGCAAGTGGTTTCCACTGATGACACTACATTGTTCTGTTCATGTTTTTGTAAGGTTGTACCAATGGATTATTTTTGCAAATGTTTTCTCTATAAGTCCAACTAATTAGTAGGATAATCAGAGTTGGGGCTTGTCTAGCTTTACATCTGCCTGTTGCTAAGCACAAGGGTAACAAGGACAATTGTATGGTGAGAAGAATGAAAATCTGAAGGGACAACCTAAAAAAAAGTTTGCATCATTGGCAGTTAAGCTGAGCACACAATTTGCGCACAGTGTTGTTTGAGTCCAATAAAGAACAGAAATATGCTAACAAGCAATGTTTTTTTCTTAGTTGTATTAATTATTGTTTATATTAGAATAAGGACTTTTGCATAAAAATTCGAATTTCTGTTAGTGAATGCTCATGAATCTGAAAAATCTAACCATATATTTGTTGACAGACGTAAAGTGCTTTATTCTCTTGTTTGCATTCCCACCTTCTCCCTCGAGGAAGCCCACAAGACGAAAGCTTGCAAAATGTTATTCTTTTCTGAGGCTGCGTAACGTTTTCATTGACGTACTGAATATCTACAAAAAGCCTTCTGACACTAGCCCTGGGCCAACCAATATCCATAGAGTTCTAATTCAGTTTCCTGCCCACAAGAGTAAGGGGTTTGGAGAAGGTTAGAAGTGGTGTTTCAAATGCTAATATACTCTGCAGCATTTGTACAGACTCCGTTTGGCTGTACAAGAGCTTCACTGCGAGATTCAGTACTGCTTTATGAACACCTGTCATCTCTCTCTCTCCCCCTCGCTCGCTTAGGGAGAGAAGCTGTTAGCTGACTCGTTTGGTTGCTGTTATCTTGTTTCCATTTCTTTGATACTTCATTCTCTTAAGATAGACTTCTTTTCCCTCTTCTTTCAAAAATGAATGTTGCATTTGTTTTACTGATGTTCAGGCAGGTAAGACAAAAACATATTCAGTAAGTGTTGACTGTGCATCAGTGCCATTAGCATAATGTGTGTGTGTGTGTGTTTGTGAATTATCTGTGAGCTATGGTAACATTGTAGTAAAGGTGCTGACTGATGGGTAACCTGTCTGATTGCATAATCTCAATCAGCGGTGTGTGGTACTGGATATTTATTACTAGGGGAGTTTGAGAAGAAGGTAACTGAAGTGATAAAACCCAATCATGAAATACACTACGGCTACTTTAATTGACAGTTTTCTGCTGTGTTAGCTTTTCTGGCAGTGGAAAATCTGCTTGATATGTAAGATGTGCATTTTCATTTGCTCTAACCAAATTGTATCATGGCACCTATTTTGTTGGAGGGGGGATAGTTTTCTTTGTGGCCAAATGCAGTGTATAATAATTTACTGTTAGCACAGAGTTCAGTGAGCTGATGAGGAGGATAGAATTATCCTTGTGCAATATCACAAAGGTTATTTTAAATACTAGAGATTCCTTGATGGGAGTTGTTACGACTCAATACGTTTATGCAATTTAGTGGGTTACACAATTGAGCAATGTTCATCACAGTGGAACATAATCACTCTCTCAGTATTGGAGCTGCTGCACCTAGAAGGCAACACTAAGGAAACAATGGAGCATATTAGTTATTAACTCATTTTATTTCTAGATTTTTTAAGACATTTTTAGTCCTCAAAATGGTGCATTCAATTGTCCTGCTTGTTGGCTCAATGGGAATTATGCAGCGCTCCAGCAATATCAGGACTTTTTGTCTGTTCAAAAAATAATAACTGTGATGTAAAAAATAGCAAACCGTGGTGTACATCTGTGGACTATTTGTCCACGTTTTGTGCTTCGCTACAAAAATGGGTTTACTGAAATTGATGCAAATTAAGAAGAAAGGAGCTGATTTCCACTTGTTAAAGTTTTGTTGACTCATGTAGAGAACACAGGGTGGGAGAAAATTAAAAAGTGAGTATTTAACTGCAGGCCAGACCTTGAGTTAATCAGCTTAATGAAGAGAACAATATCAAAGTATTGCCACGACAGGCCTACTCATAGGGAGGGGAGCCAGACTGCCTTTGCAAATGCTCTACAAAGTAAAGATAGAAGCATCTGTCCTTACATGTGTAAATATGACATAATCCGGGGGAAGTTTTATTTCAAAAAATGAATAGTTCTTAATTCTTTAACAAAAAACATGCATATGTTTCAATTTTAATTAACTCATGCTGATTTTTTTTAAATGCATATATTTTCAGTGTGGGGGATGGATTTCTTGCCCATTTAGTGAGGCAGATTCTCTGCAGTTACCCCAGTTGTGTTTAACTGTGTTTTGTCTCGAGATCGATATTACAATGTAGGGAATAGACTAACAACTGTGAGTATCGAGCGGTGTGAGAAGAGTACGAGGGAGAGGAGAAGCAATTCCTCTCCTTTGTATAATCAGATTTTGATACTAGGACTGTTTAACAGATAACTTTCAGGATCATTTCAAGGAAAACAAACTTGCATTTTGTATAGCACTTCACCATGGCTGGAAATTTCCTTAGAGCTGTTCCCGCTTCATTGCTGTAGCTTCTCCAGAGGTGCAGTGGAAACCCCATTTACTCGATTAAATGGGGTTTCTGCCACATTTCTAATGAAGTTACTATGGCAGAGCATGAGCAGCTGTGAGGAAATTTCCAGCTCTAGTCATCAATACATCCCAAAATGCTTTACATTCAATGCAATACTGTTGAAGTACAGTGAATTATATAGGAAATGCAGTGCCAATTTGCACACAATATGGTCCCACAAACAGTAAGCGAATGAACCTCCAGATAATCTGTTTCTGGTGGTGTTGGTTGAACAAGGAATTTTGCCGAGACAACAGGAGTACTCCTTGCTCTCCTTCAAATAATGTCATGAGATCCCCAAAACAGACAAGGTCTCAGTTTAACATCTCATCTGAAAGCTGACACTTCCAAGAAAGCCACATTCCCTCAGTCCTTAACTGTAGTGTGAGTCTCTATAGATTATGTGCTCACGTCCTTAATGGGGCTTGAACCCACAGCTCACGTCCTTAATGGGGCTTGAACCCACAGCTCACGTCCCTAATGGGGCTTGAACCCACAGCTCACGTCCCTAATGGGGCTTGAACCCACAGCTCACGTCCCTAATGGGGCTTGAACCCACAGCTCACGTCCCTAATGAGTTTTTAACCCACAGCCTTCTGGCTCAAAAGTGACAGTGCTACCAATTGAGCCAATAATTGTATTTGGTGAAAGGTAGATCTACTTCTGAACTTGGAGCACATGAGAAGTTTAAATACTCCTTTGTTGTTTTAAATTCTAGTGGATCTCCCATCATGCTGCTGATGAGGTGTCGGAGGAACTCTGGAGGCCTCCCATCTTCCAACCTCCGTAACCTTGAGCTCATCCAAAACTCTTCTGCCCGTGTCCTAACTCGCACCAAGTCCCGTTCACACATCACCCCTGTGCTCGCTGACCTCCATTGGCTCCTGGTTCAGCAATGCCTCGAATTTAATATTCTCATTCTTGTTTTCAAATCCTTCCATGGCCTCGTCTCTCCCTATCTCTGTTACCTTCTCCAGCCCTACAACCCTCCAAGAACTCTGCATTCCTCCAGTTCTGGCCACTTGTGCATCTATGATTTCCATCGCCCCATCATTGGTGGCTGTGCCTTCAGCTCTCTAGGCTCTAACTTCTGAAATTCCCTTCCTAAACCTCTCAGTTGCTCTACCTCTCACTCCTCCTTTAAGATGTTCTTTAAAACTTACCTCTTTGACCAAGCTTTGTCCTAATATCTCATGTGGCTCAGTGTCAAATGTTGTCTGATAATTCTCCTGTGAAGCGCCTTGGGACATTTTACTACGTTAAAGGTACTATATAAGTGCACGTTGTTGTTGAACTGAGGTGTACCATGAAATTTTATTAAGTAAATAAAATAGTGGCGATTTATTGCAGTAGTGTTGCCTGCAAATTTATAAAATATATTAAAGACGTGGGATTGGTGCTATGGTGTTGCAGGCCTGTCTCTAACCCTTGCTCCCTTCAAGTGTGGCTCCTTGCTGGGAGTGTGAGGCATTGCATTTACCCTTTTGTGCATCTTTCTTACCTTTTATGAAATTGTGCTGCTGGTGGGGAACTTTGCACACTGTGAACATGTGGCAAGAATATGGGTGCACGCTCCACACGATTTTCTGTCCATTAATTTTAATGAATCAAAAATGGTGGAGGAATGCACACTTGAATTCCTCAAATGTATTCTCGGAGGGTGAGGATTGTGATCCCTTGTGTGTGGAGATGAAATTTCTCTTGTTGATAAATGTTAGTGGAAAAGTCAGCACGGACACAAAATAGGACATCCTGTTTTTATTCACTGACTTTTTTGCTAAATTTGTGAAAGGAAGAATTTTATACCCACTAAATACAGAATGCTTCTTTTACCCGCATCGTTACCTCTGGTGTCCCCAAGGATCTATCCTTGGCCCCCTCCTATTTCTCATCTACATGTTGCCTCTTGGCGACATCATCCAAAAACACAGCGTCGTTTTCCACATGTACGCTGACGTCACCCAGCTCTACCTCACCACCACTTCTCTCGACGCCTCCACGGTGTCTAAATTGTCAGACTGCTTGTTCGACATTCAGTTCTGGATGAGCAAAAATTTTCTCCTATTAAATATTGGGAAGACCAGAGTCATTGTTTTCGGTCCCTGCCACAAACTCCGTTCCCTAGCCACTGACTCCATCCCTCTCCCTAACATCTGTCTGAGGCTGAACCACACTGTTCACAACCTTGGTGTCATATTTGACCCTGAAATGAGTTTCCGACCACCTAATCTCCTCCAGCCCCACAACCCCCCGAGATCGGCTCTGTGGCGCAATGGATAGCGCATTGGACTTCTAGTTGATATTTGGAAAGTTATTCAAAGGTCGTGGGTTCGAGTCCCACCAGAGTCGGTATTTATCTGGCAACACGGTGGCATAGTGGTTAGCACTGTTGCCTCACAGCGCCAGGGACCCGGGTTCGAATCCGGCCTCGGATGACTGTCTGTGTGGAGTTTGCACATTCTCCCCGTGTCTGCGTGGGTTTCCTCCGGGTGCTCCGGTTTCCTCCCACAGTCCAAAGATGTGCGGGTTAGGTTGATTTGGCTATGATAAATTGACCCTTAGTGTTAGGGGGATTAAATACATGGGGTTACGGGGATAGGGTGGGATATGTGTCGGTGCAGGCTCGATGGGCCGAAATGGCCTCTATCTGCACTGTGGGGATTCTGTGATTCTGTGATTAGAGGGCTCCTCTAATTGTGCCCTCTTGAGCATCCCTGATTATAATTGCTCAACCATTGGTGGCCGTGCCTTCTGTTGCCTAAGCCCTAAGCTCTGGAATTCCCTGCCTAAACCTCTCTACCTCTTTCCTTTTTTAAGATGCTCCTTAAAACCTACCTCTTTGACCAAGCTTTTGGTCATCTGCCCTACTTCTGCTTGTATGGCTCGGTGTCAAATTGTTTGTCTTCTAATACTCCTGTGAAGCACCTTGGGACGTTTTACTACGTTAAAGGTGCTATATAAATACAAGCTTTTGTTTTTGTTGTTGTTTAATCTATTCTAGACTGAAACATTTAATTGATAAAGGCAATCTGTTTGTATTACAGTTACCTGGCTGACCAGTGCTGGAATGGCGGATGTATCTACCTGATCATGCTGCGTCGGATTAAACGCAAAGCCCCTCTTCCTCCTTCCAATGGCAGCAACATTGAACCCAGGACAACCAGCGGCACCTCTGATCCGAGCGGAAGTCCCACACAGAATGGCAAACGGACGCGAAAGTTTGGTGTCATCTCCCGTTCTTCCCTCAACCGGGATAGCCGGGAGAGTCGTGACTCTGAGCAAGAGAATGGATATCACGTCTCTATGGAGGCAGAGTGTACAAAAGCGGAAGGGATTGAACCTGATTGTAACCCCAAAGACGCTAATGCAACTGATGACCGGGGTACAGTAGAACAGCTTGCTAATGGGACTTCTGATCTATCAACAGCACACCACAGAACACGACTCTCAGAAGCTGGGAGGACAGACTCTAGGCAGAGTGAACACTCTACTCAGGTAACTTCGTTTTATACTCTGTTTTTGGCTAGTGGAAATGGAATGAAATATATTGCTATCTTTGCCTTGGCACTGATGTCAAGTGGTCTTTGGAGAGAACTTCAACTCATTATAATTTCAAAATAGATTTGAATCGTGATTATATTTTTCTGCAGACCCATCGTTTGTCAGTACTGTTGTCCTTTATAATAACCATTGTAGGGAGACAAAGCCATAGCCCTCTGTCTCCTCTGATTTTCTCTGTTCTCTCCTGTGTTAACAGTCTCTGTGTCCTGTGTTTCTCCTGCTGACCTCTATATTTCAAGCAATGTCTCTTATCATTCTCCTTGCCTTTTAATGGAAAATCTTGGAATGTAGACAGCTAGGATACTGGTTTATTTCAGTCAGGATTACATAGGGTGAAGTCTAACTCATAAATTTAGTGTAAGGAATGATGTTACGTGGACACTGCTGAAAAGGGCCCAAAAGTATAAGAAAGCGCATCACGATGTAAATGTAAGGCAGTGCCCTCTTCTATCCGCTGCCATTGACCCTGTCAAAGCTTGTGGAATCGGGGAATGCCATGGAAAACTGACCTTCGGTGTGCGGGGGTGCATTTGACCAGCCCCCACCAGAAGAGGCCGCATAGTGTGGCATGTGAAGCCGGCTCAGGGGTGCCAACCGCCCCCTCCCCCCACCCTCCACCCCCACCCTAGGGTTGCGAACCCTCCAGGATTGTCCAGGAATCTCCAGGAATTAAAGAGTAATCTCCTGGACACTGCTGCAAGCAACCTAGGAGAAAAATCTTGGAGGCATTAAAAAAAATTGTTTGCTTTTCTCATTTTCTTTGAACACTTAAATTTATTTGTTATAAAATAGTGGAGATGGGAAAAAAGGCAGTTTGACTGGGTGGGACAGTCGGAGGTCATGTGGTAAAACCTCCAGGAATATGTCCAACCAGAGTTGGCAACCCTACCAAAAAACTGTGCAAGGCCCATGCTCCTACTTTAAAAAAAATCCAGGCCCTGATCCCCTTCTGCTGAAGGAAATTAAAGTAGATGTTACAAACAGAAGTACTTGCCTGTAGTTCTCTTTCACAGGATTAAGTGCAGATATAAACAATTCAAATAGTTGTAGCCCCTTTGCATCCTGGGTTTCAATGGTGTCAGGTGTTGATTTGTTTGCGGGTCAGTTGAAAATCGCTCCCATGTCTTCATGCAGGTACCATTATCAGTCGTACATTGTTGTACCATCCTCTGCCTCCTTCGCTTCTGGTTCCAAACAGCAATGGAAAAACTGAAATAATATCATGCAATATATGCAGAAAAGAATTAATCATTGAAAGCCAGCATCCTCAGAATGGAGGATGGTTGGAACTTGAGTAGAATCTACTCTGATTACTAAGTGAGAATTTTATTAGTAGCCGGTTGGATGGTTTACAGCGAGCATTTTGGGCTATTCTCTGAATGTTCGTTTTTGTTATTTATGGAATTTTAAAAAACATTTTGCCAAACATTATTTTTATTTGGATTTTTGGCAGTTTTTCTCTTTTTATATTTTTGGCTCAGTGTTATCACTAGACCATATTGGTACCAATACATGATAGGAATAAATTGCACTTAAGCCAATGGCCTGGATTTTGCAGTCGGCGGCGTAACCACGGATTACGCCACCGGCATCCAAACGGAATGCGCACTTACCTGATAGGGACCCTCCTTTGAGAGCTTGCTGGCGGATGCTGTGTAGTGGAGGGCAGCGGAATGACCCATGGATCCGGGGCGCACCGTGTGGGGAAAGTGTACCTGGGATCACGTGGGCCGGTGCTCCAATCAGCAAACAGAAGGAGTCTCATTATTTATAACATTAAATCCCGGAGGACTCTCGTATTGAGGGATTTTTTTTTCCTTTCCTCCACTTTCTGTATGGATTTTTTTTTAAGATTATGCTCCACATAGATGCAAAAAAACCCATAAAATCCTCAATGTAGCAACCGCTTCCTCCGAACTTTTCATGGACAATAAATACTTTTCATGGACAAAATCCTAAAATCCTCCATTTCCGGCCTCATATAGCTTTTAAGATTACTTGGATTTGTCAGGAGGTATCCCCTTACGCTGTGCAAACAGGCCCTGCGCCTGTTTGTGTCAGCCGTGAAATGTTCGTACGTAATTGCTGGGCAGTTGGTGAGCAATGAGCCCAACTCTGCGCCAGCAATTAGGATTTCCCCGTCGGTGCGGATCATCTGTCAAGCCGGAACTTGACAGATCGTGAGTTCGAGATTTAGCAGAAATTCCGAACTTGCTATCCATTTCAAAGGCGGTTACAGGAGCGCTTTTAAAGCGCTGCACCAATTACTACAAATCATGTCCTCCAGCAACTCGTCTCCTTGCAGCTGGCCTGTTTCTGACAAGACGGGAAACAGGAGCCAGAGGCACGAAAATGGGAAACCACTATCAAAATAGGATTAGCAAGGCAGTTAACAGGCTCTTAACTGCCTTAACTACCTGCCCCACCGGTTCCAGTCGGGTCAGTTTGGGAGCGGCTGATCAGACACTCACAAAAATCGGATGGAGGCGGGTTGGGTGTCTGAAGCCATTTTTTCCGATTTTCGCTGCCGACCCGCCTCCGCAGGGCTATTAAAATCGAGCCCGAAATCTTCAGCATTTCACCCAAGTATTAAACTACTCAAGATGTCATCTCCAATTGGAAGGACAAAATCTGTGGGAATACTGTGGGTATTTTTCACAGTTCAAATGGACATATTGGGGTTGATTTAAAACTCCACCCGACGATCTTACTCGCTATACCAGGCTGACAGGGCGCGACTGCCGGTTTGGTGGGTTCGGCGAGATTTTCGGAATCTTCTGCCAGCGCAAGGCCGCCGAGGCCACATCGTTCCCACCAGGCAGTATTTTATCTTTCCTGACTTTGAAGTTGACCGAGGCTCCGGCTGCAAGCAGGCAGGGACCTAATTTAAATCTAAATAACACGGGAATGACATCAATGACCGTGACGTGATTTGAACGAAGATTCGGGGGGGAGGCCTGCGTGGTGTCAAACCCACCAGAGAAACCAGCAGGATGCAGGAGAGTGGCTAGAAAAGGCCAAGTTAAGTAACATTTTTTATTCTGCGGGAGGATTATTTGAGGGCTAGGAGAAGCAAGAGGCCCCAGCCCTCCCTACACCAATGTCTGGTTGGAACCCCTCCAAAGCACTTGCTTTATGCCGGGTACTATTTCCTTGAGTTCCCAGCAGTAGCCGCCTCCTGATCCAATTCCTGCTCCCGTCCGTCAATCTTGACGTCATTCCTGCTGGCTTCGGGCGGGGAACCGATTTCCGATATTAAAATGAGACTCGCCGGTTAAAATTGGCCGATGCCTCACGAGCTTTCAGACTTCCGGGTGAGTCATCCATTTTGGGTCCCCTCCTTGCAACGATCCCTTCCCGAGTTAGAATCAACACCAGTGTTACAATTTCACATAACTACCACTACATTTTACTGAAACTCCAATGACAAAACTGTATCATCTTCCTTCATCTAGCTGGCCTTGTACCAGGAGCTGATTTCCCCTGCCCCTTGCTGGAGCTTCTGCTCGACTTACTTCATAATGGGAATTGAGCGCAGCCATTATCAAACCCAAGTCTTTCCCCAGCCCAAGGCATTGAGCATTATTGTGCTAACACTCAGCACCACCATAGCACCTGCAGATGAAATTCTTATTGAATTTCACGGGGCGCAGACTTCAAAATTAACTCCAAGTGACAAGTAACAATTGAAGAAAGCAGTACAAACAGAAATCTGAGACAACATTTGTTCAGTCCAATAAAGACTCCTGCTCTGTGAGTGTGCAGAGCACCCAAGGATGAATTTTGTTACTGAGCTTTATGGAGACGTAAGTGCCATTTTGTGTTTCCAGAATTACACATACAATGAGAGATTTGTGCATTTTTGGCGTCAGTGCAGTGGTGTTTTGTTTAGATACAGAGAAGAAAAGCACCTCTCATTTCAATGGACCTTTCAAGAAACCATTACCTCCCTGATAGCTGGTATTTTTTGATAACATGCTTTATTTTTCTTAGGAAATTTTTAAGCAGTTCGAAGCATGTTTTTGCAGATGACGACTGACAGCGTGCACTGTCCTCAGTCCACGATGCCATTTCATCATTGAGATGAATAGCTGCTAATTAATTTCCTGATTAGTTGTGGCACGTTATTGGAACAGATTGGCTGCTGCATTTGCCTTAGGGTTGCCAAGTCTAGTTGGAGAAATTCCTGGAGGTTCCATCACGTCTCTTCCCGCCTCCAACCACCCAGTCAAACTGCTTTTTCGCCCCCATCTCCATAACTTTTATAACTCAAAAATGAACGTTTTCAAAGAAAATGAAAAGAAAACACACAATTTTATTTTTAATTCCCCTATGATTTGTCTCCTGGGTGTCTCGCAGCAGTATCCAGGGGATTAATCCTTAATTCCCGGAGACCTGGAGGGTTGGCAACCATAAAGCACTATGTAAATGAAAGTAGTATCATAGCATGAACTTAAAAATGATAGTAATGTGAGTAAAGGCCCATTAGCCCACTTCTGTTTACTGTTGATTACCAGGATTTACCGTGGTCAATATATATTCGCACATTGTAAATGGGTGGCATACGGTACTGAATGTCAGCTGATTCATCTTTAGGTGAAGAAGTGCACCCACTTCCATTTCCATACCATTCCGAATGCCTTTGCTGTGACCTCAGCATTCAGTTATAAGCTGTTTTGTACTCTGGACTTATACTTGCGAGGATTTGGGTTAAGGCTTTACAAACTCATTTCACATAGGTCCTTTAGGCTGACATAGACAGAAAACGTTCTTGGCACTTGTCTGGATTGGAATTGCATCTCCTTCCTAGAAATGAAAGGCCAGTGTGCTTAACCCACCTTGTCATTCAGCCCTCCAGAGTTTCTTGTAAGTGCATTTAACTCATTGATTTCAGTGCTTGTGCTCTCTGGTGCTTGTCTTCAGTCCCTGCCACAAGCTCCGTTCCCCAGCTACCGATTCCATCCCTCTCCCTGGTAACTGTCTGAGGCTGAGCCAGACTGTTCGCAACCTTGCTGTCATATTTGACACTGAAATGAGCTTCCAACCACATAGCCGCTCCATCACTAAGACCGCCTATTTCCACCTCTGTAACATCGCCCGACTCCGCGCCTATCTCGCTGCTGAAACCCTCGTCCATGCCTTTGTTACCTCTAGACTTGACTATTCCAACGCACTCCTGGCTGGCCTCCCACTTCTACCCTACGTAAGTTTGAGGTGATCCAAAACTCAGCTGCCCGTGTCCTAACTCACACCGAGTCCCATTCACCCATCACCCCTGTGCTCACTGACCTACCTTGGCTCTTGGTTAAGCAACGCCTCGATTTTAAAATTCTCATCCTTGTTTTCAAATCCCTCCATGGCCTCACCCCTCCCTATCTCTGTGATTCCCCTCCAGCCCTACAACCCTCTGAGATATCTGCGCTCCTCTAATTCTGCCCTCTTGCGCATCCCTGATTTGAATCACTCCACCATTGGCGGCTGTGCCTTCAATTGCCAAGGCCCTAAGCTTTGGAATTCCCTCCCTAAACCTATCTGCCTCTCTACCGCTCTTTCCTCCTTTAAGACGCTCCTTAAAACCTACCTCTTTGACCAAGCTATTGGTCATCTGCCCTAATATCTGCTTCAGTGGTTCGGTGTCACATTTTGTTTGCTAACGCTCTTGTGAAGCGCCGTGGGACGTTTTACTACTATATAAATACAAGTTAAATAAAGGTGCTATAGAAATATAAGTTGTTGTTGTTGTTGTAGAAGGGCTAGCATAATATTTAATTAGTTTTTTGATACTCGATTGCTGACGTGGAACATCACGAGTGGCTGTGCTGGCAGGAGTATTGCGTCTATAGTGTTATCAGCTCTCTGTCTGACCCGGCACATGTCTCGTGAGTCTCTGCTGTCAGCAGGGCATCAAAAATTTACCCCTTTAGTGCACACTCACAGATAATATGCATCTTTTCTGATGAATTAGAAACTAATAGTAAGATTGGGCAGAGTCAACATGGATTTATGAAAGGGAAGTCCTGTTTGACAAACCTATTGGAGTTCTTTGAGGATGTAACTAGTGGAGTAGACAAAGGGGAACCGGTAGATGTGGTGTATTTGGATTTTCAGAAGGCCTTCGATAAGGTCCCACACAAGAGGTTGGTGAACAAAATTAGGGCACATGGAATTGGGGGTAATATACTATTGAGAATTGGTTAACAGACAGAAAACAAAGAGTAGGGATAAACGGGTATTTTTCAGGATGGCAGGCTGTGCCTAGTGGGGTACTGCAAGGATCGGAGCTTGGGCCCCAGCTATTCACAATCTATATCAATGATTTGGATGAGGGGACTAAATGTAACATTTCCAAATTTGCTGATGATACAAAGCTAGGTGGCAGTGTCAGTTGTGACGAGGATGTGAAGAGGCTTCAAGAGGATCTCGACAGGCTCAGTGAGTGGGCGAGAACATGGCAGATGGAATATAAGGTGGATAAATGTGAAGTTATCCACTTTGGTAGAAAAAACAGAAAGGCAGAGTATTTCCTAAATGGTGAAAGATTGGGGAATGCAGATGCTCAAAGGGACCTGGGTGTCCTTGTACATGAGTCACTGAAAGTGAATGTGCAGGTGCAGCAAGCCATTAGGAAGGCAAATGGTATACTGGCCTTCATTACAAGAGGATTTGAGTACAGGAGATTGGCAGAATCCCCAGAGAAACAACTTCAATGGCTAAGAGCGACTGTTTTCCTGAGGGTTCCTCCAGTCTTCAACCAGAGTTACAGCAGGAGACCGGGAGAATCCCTGCGCAATTTCAGGCCCTTTATAGGTGCACCTGGGCTTCTGGCCTGTTTTTCAATGGTGCTTGCTACAAGTAAAAAATGTACATTTGTGCCAATAAAATGCTTGGTATTTTTCTTTTAGTTCTATCATTTTTGAAAATGCCTAAAGAAAAACTTTAGAAGAATTTAAACAATTTTTGGACTAACTTTAAGAATGTATCAAATTTTCTTTCACATAGCAAGTCTTTCACAACTCGCAGACCCTCACAGGTTGTGGTTGTCTGAGCCAGTTCGTTGCTGTCTGTTCACATTTGACCTCTGACCCCAATTTAAGTTTAGATGTTAAAAAAGTAAGAACTTTTTTTTGAAATGAATACGTTGCTGCACACTTATGAAAATACATTAAAAATCCATTGCCTGTAAACTGGCAGATGAAGTTTAATAACCCTTGAAGTGGAATTACAATGTTCTATTTGCAGTATCTTTTGTACTTTATTTGTATTCATTTAAAAAAAAACAATTTAATAAACTTTCTTGAGTTTAGAAGGAAAAATCAGTAAAGGTACAGTTTACATTCTGCTGAGTAATGTTAATGAAAAAATTAAATATTAATTACTAACAATGTATTGTGCAGATTAGCAACTCTTGAACTTCTGTATCTGGCAAAATACTGTATACATTGTAATGTTAAGAATTACTGCTATTCTTTGTTGGCCACTTCAGAGGAAAGGGTTTGTTAATGTTACTCTGGCTTGAGTTCCAACACTACCTTTTCACCTCTGGGCTTGAAAATACTTCTCTCTGTTTCTCAAGATGTGCATGTCACAGGCAAGGTCAGTATTTATTGCTCATTCTTAATTGCCCGGAGAAGGTGGCACTGGGCCTACTTCATGCAGTCTCTATTTCTTTGTATGACTTGCTAGACCACTTCAGAAGGCAGTCAACCACATTGGAGACTAGAGTCACGTATAGACCAGACTGGGCAAGGATGGTTTCCTTTCCTAATGGACATTAGTGAACCAGTTCGGTTTTTATTTCCAGACTTTCTTTAACCTGAAACTGCCATGGTGGGATTTGAAGTCATGTTCTCTGGAATACTAGTCCAGTAATATAACCACTATGCTACCATACCCATCAACGGGTACATTGGATACAGCAAAGGCTATGGGTGTTGCTAAAGTCCCAACTGCAATGCTAAAGATTTGCGCACCACAACTAGTTGCACTCCTTGTATTCATGTACAGCTGTGACACTGGTATTTGGCAATGTGGAACATTCCCCATGTATGTTGTAGCCAAAAGAAGCAGGACAAATCTAACCTGGACAATTACCAATCTTCTTCCAATGATCAGCAAAGTAATAGAAAAAGTAATCAATAGTACCATCAAGTGATGCCTACTTACCTATAATCTGTCTTCGACGCGAGTGTCCTCAACTCCATCCCGCAGCATGCTACCCGCCGCCACCTCAGCACAACCCCAGCCCGGCATGAGGTTGAAAAGGCCATCCAACAACTGAAGAACAACAAGGCCTCAGGAGCAGATGGAATCCCCGCCGAGGCGCTAAAACATGGCAGAGAAGCACTATTGGCACAAATACATGAACTCATTTCTCTTATTTGGAAGGAGAAGAGCATGCCAGGGGATCTCAGAGACACCGTAATCGTGACCATCTTCAAGAAAGGTGACAATTCTAATTGCGGTAATTACAGAGGAGTCTCCCTGCTCTCTGCCACAGGGAAAGTCATCGCAAGAATCCTCCTCAATCGCCTTCTCCCAGTGGCTGAAGAGCTCCTCCCAGAGTTGCAATGTAGATTCCACCCACTAAGGGGCACAATGGTCATGATCTTCACCGCGCGTCAACTACAAGAGAAATGCAGGGAACAGCACCAACTGCCTTTGACCTCACAAAGGCCTTTGACACCGTCAACCGTGAGGGATTATGGAGTGTCCTCCTCAAATTTGGTTGCCCTCAAAAGTTTGTCACCATCCTCCGTCTGCTTCACGGCGACATGCAAGCCATGATCCTGACCAACGGATCCACCACAGACCCAATTCACGTACGGACCGGGGTCAAGCAAGGCTGTGTCATCGCACCAACGCTCTTCTCGATCTTCCTGGCTGCAGTGCTCCAGCTCACCCTCAGTAAGCTCCCCGCTGGAGTGGAGCTAATCTACAGAACAAACGGGAAACTGTTCAACCTCCGTCGCCTCCAGTCCAGATCCAAGGTCGTCCCATCCTCTGTCATCAAATTACAGTATGCAGATGACGCACACTCTGAGGCTTAACTCCAAACCATTGTCAACACATTCACCAAAGTGTACGAGAGCATGGGCCTTACACTAAACATCCGTAAGACAAAGGTCCTCTACGAACCTGCCCCTGCCACACAGTACTGCTCCCCGATTATCAAAATCCATGATGAGGCCTTGGACAACGTGGACCACTTTCCATACCTCGGGAGCCTACTGTCAACAAGGGCAGACGTCGATGACGACGTCCAACACTGCCTTCAGTGTGCCAGTGCAGCCTTCGGTCGCCTGAGAAAGAGAGTGTTTGAAGACCAGGACCTCAAACCCAGTACCAAGCTCATGGTCTACAGAGCAGTAGTGATACTCGCCCTCCTGTATGCTTCAGAGACATGGACCATGTACAGCAGGCACCTCAAAACACTGGAGAGGTAACAACAACGCTGCCTCTGCAAGATCCTGCAAATCCATTGCATGGGCCTTACACTAAACATCTGTAAGACAAAGGTCCTCTACCAACCTGTCCCCGCCACACAGTACTGCTCCCCGATTATCAAAATCCATGATGAGGCCTTGGACAACATGGACCACTTTCCATACCTCGGGAGCCTACTGTCAACAAGGGCAGACGTCGATGATGAAGTCCAACACTGCCTTCAGTGTGCCAGTGCAGCCTTCGGTCGTCTGAGGAAGAGAGTGTTTGAAGACCAGGACCTCAAACCCAGTACCAAGCTCATGGTCTACAGAGCAGCAGTGATACCCGCCCTGCTGTATGCTTCAGAGACATGGACCATGTACAGCAGGCACCTCAAAACACTGGAGAGGTAACAACAACGCTGCCTCCGCAAGATCCTGCAAATCCATTGGCAGGATAGGCGCACCAACGTCAGTGTTCTCGCTCAGGCCAACATCCCCAGCATCGAAGCTTTGACCACACTCGATCAGCTCCGATGGACGGGCCACATCGTCCGCATGCCCGATACGAGACTCCCAAAACAAGTGCTCTATTCGGAGCTCCGACACGGCAAGAGAGCCCCAAGTGGGCAGAGGAAACGCTTCAAGGACACCCTCAAAGCCTCCTTGAAAAAGTGCAACATCCACACCGACACCTGGGAATCCCTGGCCCAAGACCGCACAAAGTGGAGGAGAAGCATCCGGGAAGGCGCCGAACACCTCGCGTCTCTTCGCCGGGAGCAAGCAGAAGCCAAGCGCAAACAGCGGAAGGAGCGCACGTCAACCCAAGCACCCCACCCACCCGCCGCTTCAACCACCATCTGCCCCACCTGTGACAGAGACTGTAGGTCCCGCATTGGACTCATCAGTCACCTGAGAACTCATTTTTAGTGTGGAAGCAAGTCATCCTCGGTTCCGAGGGACTGCCTAAGAAGAGAAGGAGAAGAAGAAGAATCTGCTCACAGCGCTCAGTTTAGGTTCCACCAGAACCATTCAGCTTGATCCAGGTATGGACGCAAAGGCTGAATGCCAGCAACAACAATTTGTATTTATTTAGCGCTTTTAACAGTGTAACTCGTCCCAAGGCACTTCACAGGAGCATTATCAAATAAAATCTGACACTGAGCCACATAAGAAGGTATTACGGCAGATGAGCAAAAACTTGGTCAAAGAGGTAGGTTTAAAGGAGCATCTTAAAGGAAGGGAGAGAGACAGAGAGGTTTAGGGAGGGAATTCCAGAGCTTATGGACTAGGCAGCTGAAGGCACAGCCGCCAATAGTGGAGCGGGATGCGCAAGACGCCAGAATTGGAGGAGCGCAGAGATCTCCGAGAGTTGTAGGGATGGAGAAGGTTATAGAGATAGGGAGGGTCGAGGCCATGGAGGGATTTAAAAGCAAGAATGAGAATTTTAAAATCGAGGCATTGCTGGACCGGGAGCTAGTGTAGGTCAGCGAGCACTGGGGTGATGGGTGAACGGGATTGTCACGAGTTAGGATACGGGCAGCAGAATTTTGGATGAGCTTAAGTTTATAAAGGGTGGAAGATGGGAAGATGGCCAGGAGAGCATTGGAATAGTCAAGTCAAGAGGTAACAAAGGCATGGTTGAGGGTTTCAGCAACAGATGAGCTGAGGCAGGGCAGAGTTGGGCGATGTTACGGAGGAGAGATGAGAGTTGCAGACCTTGACACGAGTATGACACAAAGAACCCCAGCAAAACTTGGGTCACTGGTGATTAGTGGGAAAACCCTTCAGTGGCTGGGATCATACCTGACACAGGAAGATGGTCATGGTTGTCAGAACCTAATCATCACAGCCCCCAAGACATTGCTGCCAGAGTTCCTCAGGGCAGCGTCCTTGGCCCAACCATTGTCAGCTGCTTGATCAATGACGTCCCTCAGTCATAAGGTTAGGAATGGCAGTGTTTGCAGAAGATTCTAGTGTTCAGCTCTGTTCACAACCCTTCCGATAATGAAGCAGCCCATACCAGCTTGCAGCTGGATCTGGACAACAACCAGGCTTGACAAGTTACCTAGATTTGTGCCAGGTAATGACCATCTCCAACAAGTCCAACCACTGCCTCCTGACCTTTAAAGACACCAACACCACTGAGTCTCCCCACCATCAACAACCCGGGGGCCACCATTTATCAGAAACTTGACTAAACTAGCCTCATCAATACTGTGGCTACAGAAGCACAGTGGAGACTGCGTACCCTACAATGAGTGCCTCACCCTTTGACCTCTGAAACCCTTTCCACTATCCACAAGACTGAAGTCAGGAGAGTGATGGAGTACTCACCCCTCGCCTTGATGGATGCAGCCATAATAACACTCAAGAAACTCAACACCATCCAGGTCAAAGCAGTGGGCTTGATCAGCATTCCTGCTGCTGAACTCAATATCCAGCCCGTCCACCATGAGTAAACGATGATTGCAGTCTGTACTATCTGCAGGATGCACTGCAGCAGCTCACAAAGGTTTCTTTGACAGCAGCTCCCAACCCCACGACCTCTACTACTGAGAAGGACAAGAACAGCAAGATCATGGGAACACCATCACTTGCAAGTTACCCAAGTCACACAGCATTTTGACATGGACATATGGGGGTAGAGTTTCCGCTCAGTTGCACTGGTACATTCGGCACATTTCACCCAAAATTGACGTAACCCGCGCAAAAGATTGTGTAATTTTAAGCACAAATTAGGTTCAGCGCAAATCCAGTTTTCGTGGTCTTTTGCACTAGTTTAAAAAACACCGTGCTAGAAGCTGGCCCCGCCCACAAAACTGCCCATGCCCCCCAGGGTGAATTAATCATCATTGGGAGTTTCTGCTAATTGCGTTTATTTACGAGCCTTCGAGGAGGCTCTATAGATTAAGCTGGTTCTTTTGGACAGTAATCGAAAAAGAAAAAGAAAGATTTGCATTTATATAATGCCTTTCACAACCTCAGGACGTCTCAAAGTGCTTTACAGCCATTGAAATATTTTTCAAGTATAGTCACCGTTGTAATGTAGGAAACGCGGCAGCCACTTTGCGCACAGCCAGCAATGTGATAATGACCAGATAATCTGCTTTAGTGAGTGATGTTGATTGAGGGATAAATATTGGCTAGGTCATCGGGGATAACATATTTAGAAAAGACAGAGAGGGAAAAAAGGGAGGTGGAGTAGCTGCACTTATTAGGGATAACATAATGGCAGTAGAAAAAAGTGACACAGTTATCAGCAAGACAAAAATAGAATCCATATGGATAGAGATAAAAGATAATAAAGGATCAATCACACCAATAGGTATAGTCTACAGACCACCTAATAGTGGAAGGGAGGTGAGGAAGCAACATGCAGACAAATTAGGAAAATGAGTAAAAAACATAGAATAATCATCATGGGGGATTTCAACTACCCTGATATTAATTGGACAGAAGAGGTAGGTAAAGGGGATAAGGGAATGGAGTTCCTACAATGTGTACAGGACTCCTTTCTAACCCATTATGTAAAAGCCCAACAAGGGAGGATTCGCTATTGGATCTAGTAATGGGGAATGAACCAGAGCAGATAAGAGAAGTAAAAGTAGGGGAACATTTAGGCAATAGTGACCATAATATAATACGCTTTAAGATGATAATAGAGAAGGACATAAGTATGATGAAAACCAAGGTAATAGATTGGAGAAAAGCTGATTTTGAGGGGCTGAGAATAGAACTCAGGAAAATAAAATGGGCAACAAGATTGGTAAACAATGATGTAGAACAGCAATGGGAAACATTTAAAACGGTGTTCAACAGTGTGCAGGAACAATATATTCCGCTAAAAGGAAAGAACAAACTAAACACTAATGAGACTCCATGGATGAATAAAGCTATAAGGGGACAATTGAGGGTAAGGAAAGAGGCATACATTAAGTACGTAGATAACAGGGAAGTGCATGATAAGGGAGAATACAAAGAGATTAGGAGAGAAGTCAAAAAAACAATTAGGAAGGCAAAGAGGAACTATGAAATTAAATTATCAAGGAACATAAAACAAAATAGTAAAATATTTTACAGGCACATCAATAAAAAAGGAAGGTTGGGATGGGAATAGGGCCATTAAGGGGTAGATAGGATAATACCACAGGTAACGATAGAGAGATGGCAGAAATATTAAATAATTATTTTGCTTCAGTATTTATCAGGGAGATAGAACAGGTGGACATGACATTGGATGATGAGATTAGTAATGAGATAAGTGCATTTAAAATAAAAAGAGGGGATATATTAAATAAACTAATCAAACTCAAAGAGGATAAAACCCCTAGTCTGGATAGATTGTATCCACGCATTTTAAAAGAATCTAGGGAAGAGATAGCAGAGGCATTATTACACATATTTAATAATTCATTAGAAAAAGGTGTAGTGCCAGAGGACTGGCGGATAGCTAACGTCATACCTATATTTAAGAAGGGGGATAGAACATGTCCAGGGAATTATAGACCAGTCAGCTTAACATCGGTGGTCAGAAAAATAATGGAATCCCTACTAAAGGAGAAAATGGAAGAACATCTGGAAACCAAAAACATAGTAATGAATAGTCAGCCTGGATTTCAAAAGGGAAAATTTTGCTTGACCAACCTCATTGAATTTTTTGAAGAGGTAACAGAGAGATGGTAATGCAGTAGATGCAATTTATCTAGATTTTCAAATGGCCTTCGATAAGGTACCCCATAATAGACTGATGAACAAGGTCAGAGAATGCGGAGTCAGGGGACAAGTAGCATAACGGATAGCTAGCTGGCTTCAAGACAGAAGGCAGAGAGTCGGGGTAATAGGTAGCTATTTACAGTGGCAGAAGGTGGGTAGTGGTGTTCCACAAGGATTAGTGCTGAGACCACAGCTGTTCACAATTTTTATTAACGATTTAGACTTTGGAATCAAAAACACAATTTCTAAATTTGCAGATGCCACCAAATTGTGGCGGGGGGTGGGGGGGCGGATAGTCAATACTGAGGAGGACTGCAACAAATTACAGGAAGACATTGGGCCAGAAATTCGGGTCGGAGGCTTCCCGCGGGTGTAAGCTCCCAACCTGCACTTACCTAGCGTGCTTGCCGTTGTGCTGTGGACCCGCGTGGGATTCCAATCCTGGGCCTCCTCCAGCTGCCGGTGCGCAGTGCTTGCGTATCCCAGGGGCGCAGTTAGTTCGAAGCGTCCCCTGGGATCACGTGGGCCATGGAGAGCCAATCGGAGCAGGGAATCTCCATTCATAGATTTGACCTGTCAAATCTATGAATAGAGACCGGCCCCAAAACCTAACTAAAACTTCAAATAAATTTTTTTTTAAATCACATTTTTAAAATAACTATATATTACATAAATTAACTATTTTAAACAAAAATTTAAATTTTTGAAAAAATTAATTACAGTTTTTAACGGGGCTAAAAATAAATGTAACTTTCTTTAAAGTATTTAAAAAAGATAAACCTGTGGAAAAAATGTTTAAATATTACTTAATTCACCACTTACCTTGTTAAAAGCAGGCCTTGCGCCTGCTTTTTCCCCGCGCAGCTGCTGGGGACTTACCCTCACAGAGAAACCTGAAAAAAAAGCGGAAGTTCGATGCATGCGCGCTGCCTCTCCGGCGCACGCGTTTGACTTCCGAACCCTTTCCTTCAAGGGAACGGAAGTTCCGGTTTCCAGCGCATGTGCAATGCATGCGCGAAACCGGCCCTTTCGTTGGGTCTACGGGTGAGTACACAGCGCCTACTCACCCATGGAGACCCGAATTTCTGGCCCATTAATAAACTTGCAGAATGGGCATATAATTGGCAAATGAAGTTCAACACAGATAAATGTGAGGTATTACATTTTTTTGGTAGGAAGAATATCGAGGTCACACATTACTTGGAGGGTATGAATCTAGGTGGGGTAGAGGAACAAAGGGATCTCGGAGTACAAATACACAAATCACCAAAAGTTGCAACACAGGTTAGCAATGCCATAAAAAAAGCAAACCAAGCACTAGGGTTTATTTCTAGAGGGATAGAATTGAAAAGTAGAGAAGTTATGCTAAACCTGTATCGAACCTTGGTTAGACCCCACTTAGAGTACTGTGTGCAGTTCTGGTCACCATATTATAAAAAGGATATCGAGGCACTGGAGAGGGTGCAGAGAATATTTACAAGGATGATACCAGAAATGCGAGGGTATACATATCGGGAAAGAATGAATAGGCTGGGTTTTTTTCTCTTGAAAAAAGGCTGAGAAGTGACCTAATAGAGGTCTTTAAAATTATGAAAGGTTTTGATAGAGTGGATACAGAGAGAATGTTTCCACTTGTGGGGAAGAGCATAACTAGAGGCCATCAATATAAGATAGTCACCAAGAAATCCAATAGGGAATTCAGAAGAAACTTCTTTACCCAAAGAGTGGTGAGAATGTGGAAGTTGCTACCACAGGGAGTGGTTGAAGCAAAAAGTATAGATGCATTTAAGGGGAGGCTAGACAAGCATATGAGGGAGAAGGGAATAGAGGGTTATGCTGATGGAGTTAGATGAGGAAAGGCAGGAGGAGGCTCGAGTGGAGCATAAACGCCGGCATGGACTGGTTGGGCCGAATGGCCTGTTTCTGGCCGTATATCCTATGCAATCCTATGTAACTCCCCTACTCTTCTTCAAACTATTGCCTTGGGATCTTTTATGTCCATCTAGGAGAGCAGACGGGACCTGTGTTTAACGTCTCATCCAAAAGACAGCACCTCCGGGCTGCAGCACTCCCTCAGTACTGCACTGGAGTGTCAGCCTAGTTTTTTATGCACAAATCTCTGGAGTGGGACTTGAACCCACAACCCTTTGACTCAGAGGCGAGAGGGCTACCAACCGAGCCATGGCTGACAGGGTTTAAAAACTTTTGAATGTAATTTTTCTTAATCTACTAAGAAACTATCTACTGTACCCCGATAAAACTAACAAATGGCTCTGTATAATTTCTAAAATTCATTTTCAGTAATTTAAAATTGGGTTACTCACAGGTGGTGGATTGACACTGATTAAAAATATTAACTTTTTTGTGATAAACCCATTTTCAGCTGTATTAATCAAACTGCACCAAGTTATCACTCTTACACATATCAAGGAATATTTTAAAAGCAATTTTTTTAAAAAAAAATGGCGTTATAAAACGCTGTTCGATTGCACTGGTTCATGACAGATTTTGCGTTCAGCGATATGCACATGCGTTTTAGCGGAAACTTGAGAAAAAAAACTCTTCTCAAAATGGGCGCAATTTGCGCCCAGATCGCCGACTGCGACCAAAGCGGAAACTCTACACCATACTGTTGATCTTTCATTGCCACTGAGTCAAAATCCTGCAGATCCCTAGCTGACGCAATTGTGGGAGCACCATCAGTACAAGGAGAGGTGTAGGTTCAGTATTCAACAGTCCTTTTCAGATATCTATATTCTGTTGGTACGTATGTCAGCAAAAATTTTAAATTCTGTTTATATTTTACTTCTAATTATTTTGCTGTTACTTGTAGTTTAAATAAATGATATCAAAAAGATTTCTGTCAGTCCAAATTTTGATAGGTGTGGCCTCGTCCATGTCAAGTAATCCTATACTCAACCATTTGTTGCCCAACACATGTCAGACTGTGTCTCGCTGATTGAGGAAATTAAATTGAATTCCTTCAAGAGAGCAAATAAAAGTTGAGGATAGTAAAAAGTTCCGTCTTTTTTTTTAAATGTGTAAAAGCATATGAATCTCTTATTTATTTTATCAATTCTTTGTTCAATACAGAAATGATCAACTTTCCAGAGACAAATCATGTACTCCATTATGAGTCAGTTCAGATATTTATAAAAATATATTTGTCTATTCTATCTATGTGGTTATCTGAGGAAGTGTGTCTCAATAGTTTTGTCTCATTAAACATGGCAGCTAAGAATAATTTGTTGTTTAAAACTGTGTAGCTCAGTGATTATGTCCAAATTCATAATAGGCAGAGGGGGAATAATTGGTCGTTGTTGCGTCCATTTTCAAAAATGACCAATTTTGTGGTGCACCGTCCTGCATCTGATCTGCGCCTATGTTACAGGCACCGCCATATTGGTAAAGGTGGTTTAACAAGTGTCTGCCTGAAACCGGCTTTAACCCCCTCGTATATGTTAATGAGGAGATTTTTTTTTTAATTGACCTTTCTTCAGACTGGTTCTTTTGCCTGAACACACCAGCTGGTACCCACAGGCGTCCAAGCAGAGGCCAATGCCCCTCATTTCTGTTGGTGTACTGGCTTCCAGTAATACGTTGGGTTCTTCTGAGCCAGGGAAACATAGCTCTCTGCTTGGCTCCACAGCATTCCTGAGGGTTGTTGCCAGCCTGTGATTGACTCCCTCCCTTTCATTTCCTTCCCCTTCCCAGGACTTACCTGAGGGCTGCTGCTGGTGAGGCAGCCCACCCAAATTAGAGGCTAGTACATCAGCGAGCTGCCTCTGGAGGTGCAACAGGCGCCCACAGCTCTCAGGAAATATGCTGATGGTGCCTGTGGCTTCCACTTCCGGTGCGTGCTCAGAGTGCGCTGACCATTTTAGGCCCAAAGCAGGCCCAAACCAATTTCTTGGCCTCCATCCCAGCTCTGTCTCCTTGCCATCATTGGCCTTGTAAGTGATGGGCCAAAGTTCAGCACCTTACAGGGCTGACCGGGAAACCCTGGTCAGTGGGCACTCTGTGTAACTGGGTCCCTGCCTTTTTCTAATGAGGTTCTGCCAGGCTCCCACCAGAGTTACAACAGGAGCCCAGTTGGAACCTCAAGGAAATATGGGGCCAACAAGTTTAATCCATGTTGTGTGGTCAACAGGCTTTTGGCTACTGTACTGGTTGGTACATAACTGTAAGTATTTCATCTGGCCCCAGCTTGGTCATTAGCTGGGAGTTTCAGTGGTGGTAATCTGTACAAGTGGAGATTTGTGCAGACTTTTATCCTGGGAAATAAGCCAGGAAATGTGTACAGGCCTGTATTAATCAACCACTTATACACATTTACTGTCATACCAGCAACTCATGCTGGGAACAGAATTGGGACAACTTGTCATTCTCTTTGACCCACAGCAAATGCGCTACCTGCTGGGTGAAAGCCTGGGCGATTCGTCAGTTTACATGCCTGTTCTTTGATGGGAGAGTGAATTTGTGCAAACAAATGACAGTAATCAGAACGGAAAAAAGGCAGTAAAGTTAACTGAAATTTAAGACACGAAAAGTAAGTCGGTGAAACTTGAGACTCTGGAATTTTTTTATGGAATAAGGAAGTTCCCCTCCCTGATTCAACTTAAAAGCTTCAAATTAAAGCTGTGTCTTTTTGACCACACGCCGAATAACTGCAATTGAGCTTGGTGATCCTGGGCTCGGTGGGAGGGGCGGGGTGGGGGGTGGAAATCACTTTCGGTCTCCATTCTTGTTCTCTATCTAGTGACCTGCTGGAAAGTGTGAGTGTGGGAACATTGGGTAAGGACATATTTGTCTTGGCTATAATGTTCTCCACTGTCAAACCGCTTTAGCATTCATTTGGCTTACATTTTAAGAGACCCAATTGGATAATGGACTGGAGGTCAGCTCGCACCCATGGAACCATACCACAACATGAGTCAGGATAGCAGGAGTAGAAATAAGAAAGGGAAAAACAGAGAAGTAGCTCCTGGGACATTACAAGATTCAGAATCCATAATCATTTCCTTTGAATTTTCAGTCGCTAAAGGGAGTTTTATACTGTCTGATTATCAACAGGGATTCTAGACATACTTACCTAATATCACAGGGGAAAAGTAATTGAATAAGAAATGCTAAGCAGAGCAGATGTGCTTTCCATATGCTGATGGACTAAAAATAAATGACTCTTGCAGATAAAATTTTAATTCTGTGTCTCTGAAGTCTCGCTGCATGATTAATTCATTTGTTTCTGTGCCAAATAAACTGGTGTCAGGAAGTGAATGGTTAAGGTGACTCCTGTGTGTTTATTAAACACAGTGATATAAGCTAGAGGATTATCTCCACTGAAATTCAGAGGGGGGCTGAGAAACATGTGGCTTTGTATATCAAGTCAAGGAAGTTCATTTGCTTTGATGTTTACCCACTCCAATGTTTAGAACATAGAAGCTGAGATTTTCTTCTTCAGGGCAGAGTTCCGGTGGGACGGGGCAGGAAAGGGCTTCCACGCAACCATCCAAATCTGTCCCCACCCCAAAGCAGGGTCAGGATTTATCCTGTGTCCTTGAAGGATTCCCAGCAGGATTTCTGCCGTCAGGAGGAAGCCTGCTAGTGCAAGGATGCAAAATCTTAGCGTGCTGCAGCCGGGACACTACTTCAGCACCAGAAGGGGCAGTGAGAGATCTTAAAGGGGAAAATGCCCCACCGCAGATGGCATTGAGGCTCCCACTGAAGGCCTAGGTCCACTATGTCTGGGCCCAACTTAGAGTGAGAAGAGGAAGCTGCAAGGCCTTCTCTCTCCACTAGGGGAACATAGGGCCTTTACCGTGTTTCCTGGGGTCTACCACCACCTTCCACATGGCGGCACCAGTAAGTAGCGAGAAATGGGGCAGATAGGAGGGAAATCCTCTTGGACCTCGACCCCTGCTGCCACTTGCATGCGGTGGGAGAAGAAGTGGCCAGTAAAAGAAAAAAGAAAGTCTTGTATTTATATAGCAACTCAGGATATCCCAAAGCGCTTTACAACCAATGAAGCACTTTTGAACTGTACTCAGTGTGGTAATGTAGGAAACGCGGCAGCCAGTTTGCGCACAGCAAGCCCCCACAAACAGCAATGTGATAATGACTCAGAGGTGAGACTGCTACCCCTGAGCCATGGTTAACAGTGGGCAGGATTGCAGAGAAGAATCCCAACTTAAAATTTTTAAGAACAAGAGATGGTCATTAAACCTTTTTTATTTTTCAGCCGCACCTACCCAGCTTCTCATGGTATCCCTCAATCTGTTTTTTTCCAGAAACATATCTAATTATCTGTTGAATCCATTTATATGCTCTGTTTCAATAGTCTTCCCATGTAATTTATTCCACAAGTCTGTATTACCTTTGAATGAAAAAGCTCTGCATGATACCCCTTACTCCTACTTGCTCATTTTTAACTTGTGTCCCTGACAATGTTCAGCAAAGTGAACAATTTATTTGGATCAGCTTTGTTAACTCCCTTTATAATCTTGAAAACTTTTTTTCTTGGTTAGCTCTTTCAACACATTTTCATGAATATTAACTGTGGCAGCACGTATGGGTTTGCCTGTGGGCCCTTCTCCTTTTATATTCTTTTGTACTCAGTGGGGAAAGAAGACTAACAAAAGAGCAGCAAGCAATGTTTCCTTTCCATCTAGTCACAAAATTATTTCTACAGTAGACCCATCAAGTGCAAGCCACTTTCAGTGCCGGTTAGTGATGACCATGTCCCTGGCAATATAGGGATGGAATTTCCTGCTGGCAGCTTAGTTCTTCCCTGTGTGGAACGGGCATGTAGTGTTGAATAATCTGGTTGGGATTTGTTTTAACGGATCCTTGTCAATTCGTCATGTGCACTACTTTCCGGCTGGCTTAACGAGCTGTCACATACAATGTACAAGTGTTTCATTTCTATTATGTTATGGGATTTGCATTTAAATTTGTTTTCATATGGTTTCCTGTTGTTTAAGACAGGATTGTGCTGTGTACTTGGCTAAAGGGAAGTTTTATGCACAAAGGAGCTCTTAGAGGGGAAGAGGCTTTGAGTAGGAAATGTTTCTGTTTTTTCCTGTGACATTTTTGTACTAGTTATTTTTTTTTGGTGTTGGGTGGGGGGGGGATCTGTTTACTTTGGCATCAAAGCATGTAGAGAACTTTTATGGTTAAACAAGACCAGCTAACTATAGGCCCATTAGTTTGACATCAGTAATGGGTAAGATGCTTGAGGGAATCATTAGGGATGCAATATATGAATGCTTGGATAGAGAGGGACATACTGGGCACACCCAACATGGCTTCATAAAAAGGAGGTCATGTCTTACAAATCTAATTGTATTTTTCGAAGAAGTTACTAAGTTGGTGGATGAGGGAAGCCCAATAGACATTGTCTACTTAGACTTCCAAAAAGCTTTTGATAAGGTGCCGTAAAAGAGGCTTCTCTATAAGATTGAAGCCTCTGGTATTAGTGGTAATATATTGAGCTGGATTGAGAACTGGCTGGCAGGATGTAGACAAAAAGTAGTTATAGCTGGATTTGGATCTGTTTGGAGACCGGTCACCAGTCGTGTCCCGCAGGGATCGGTGTTAGGACCGTTGCTCTTTACTATTTTTATTAATGATCTGGATGTGGGTGTTGGGGGCACGATCTGCAAATTTGCAGAGGATACTAAGATCTGTGCGAGTGTTAGGACTGTAGACGATGCTTGTCTGCTTCAGGCGGATCTTAATGTGTTGGGACAATAGCAAAATACTGCGGATGCTGGAAATCTGAGATAACAACAGAAAATGCTGGAAACACTCAGCAGGTCAGGCAGCATCCGTGAGAGAGAAAAACAGAGTTAACGTTTCAGGTCTGTGACCCTTCGTCAGAACAGGTTCTGTCGAAGAAGCCTTGGCGAGTTGCTGCAATGCATCTTGTAGATGGGACACACTGCAGCCACGGTACGCCAGTGGTGGAGGGAGTGAATGTTTAAGTTAGTGGATGGGGTGCCAATCAAGTGGGCTGCTTTGTCTTGGATGGTGTCGAGCTTCTTGAGTGTTGTTGGAGCTGCACTCATCCAGGCAAGTGGAAAGTATTCCATCACACTCCTGACTTGTGCCTTGTAGATGGTGGAAAGGCTTTGGGGAGTCAGGAGGTGAGACACTCGCCGCAGAATACCTAGCACTGAAAGAAACAGTGAATCTGAAATAAACACAGAAAATGCTAGAAAAAAACAGTGGGTTAGTCAACATTGGAAAGAAAAAGATAGGTTAATATTTGAGTAAACGGAGGGAAACGGGGGGAAAAATGTGATTGCTTTGCGCCTCTTGTTAGCGCCTTAAGAGGGCGCAAAGGGGGCGCAAAGCAACTAGCGCCCGGGCACGGCGATGTTTGCGCCGCTCGCGAAATTGACCAGACATTTTGCGGTGGTGCTCAACACTACCGCCACGTTCTCCTGTGCCCGCAGATTGTGACGTCAGTCGAGCGTGCAACGCCCCGGTAGCGCGCCGGACCGGATATTGAGTGGCGCCCCCTGCCTTACCGCCTGCCGCCAGCAACGACAGGTTGAGGGGAGCGTTTTGCAGTCGGGAACGGACTGGGGGAGCGCTATTTAAAGGCGACTGCTTCCTGCCTTTTTTTGTCGACGACATTTTTGCACCACGCATTCTGAGTGAGAGAGAGAGACTTCTGGAGATATTCAATGCTGTGTTGAGGAGTTTTGGGTACTGAGCAGCACTTTGCAGGTTCATTTTGATTTGATCTTCCTTGCATCGATTTAGAAGACACTATGGGGGCTGCACCCTGAGCTCTTTCCCTGGGCCTCTCCATTGTTCTTTCCAGCAGATTTGATATACAGGTCTCTCCAGGCCGAGATTCAAGGCTGCAATGAGCAGGGTGTGGATGGAGAGCAAGATCGACCCTCCCCTTTAAGAACTGGCCGGCGCCAGTGTGTCTGTGTTCCATCGCTGACTGACATCACATAAGCTTCGCCAGCGCTCTGAGGTAGCGCCTCGCTCCTCGGCGTTAGCGCCTTAAGAGAGGTGTGTAGCACCTGATTTAGCGCTCCACTCACCTCCAGGGGCGATAGAAGCCAAGTTTGCAGTCGGAGGTGATAATTAGCGCCAAGCGCTAAACTTTGCGCCCGGTCGATAATTACGCCCCAAACGGGGCGATACCGAATTTCTCCCCCATTGTCTTTTTAGATGATGACCATCCTGCTGTATTTTTCCATTCTTTATAATAGTGATTGAAGAGTTTCAAAAGTGCAGAGTTACAAAGATGTTTCTCAATGAAAATTACACTTTTACACTTTTAATCTTTGTAAACTTTGTAATTTTAACAATCGTTATGGAGAGAATTCTCCCATAATCTTAGATACTCCATACTGGCTGGCTTGTTTACAAATAGGAAATTCTATTTTGCAATTAAAATTGCTGTAGATAATATCTCTTCAATTAGATGAAAGTTTCATTCCTCACTGGATAATAAGATCGGTCTAATTGCTTTAACGTTGTAATCCTTAGGATGTTTCCGCATAAAAATATAACATTCATACATTTAAAATGCTTCTTCTAGTGGGGGTTCTCGGTCTGTTTCTCTGACTCTCGGGGCACATGCAATATGTCTTGGCTGCTGACATGTTAGAGCACATTTCTCCCTTGAGCATCTTCTTTTACTGCGAGCATCCATGTCTCACCAGAACTCTGCTTGTGTGGTGTTCTTGACAACATCAAGACTCAAACATATTTGTTTCTGGCAGTACTTCCTAATTACCCACGTAAGGATGCATGTGTCACTGAGAGGTTTAAGCACTTAGACTTTCTAGTATGAATTTGGCTGGTTCTAAAAGATTGATATTCTATATTGTAGGCACAGAACTCAGCCAAAAGTGATTAAAGACAACTTTTATTTGCCGCTGAAATAATTTCAATAGAAAAGAGGAAAAAAGTAACAGCTATTAAATAATGTCTTCTGGACATGAAAACTGCCAGATTGCTGTAAAAACCCAGCTGATCACGAGTGTGGCAGGGTCCTGCCAACCCTACCGGGTCTAGCCGATGTGCGACTCCAGTCTCACACTATGTGATTAACTCTCAATACCCTCTGGAGAACTAGGGTTGGGCAATAAATACTGCTTTTTTACTGTCACCCACATCCCAACAATTAATATAAAAATATATAAGGGGGTTGAAATTCCTCAGGAATTACTTAACTCCAGTGGGAGACTGGCAGAATCACCCAGGAGCTTCCAACTTGCCTCCACCGGCCCCTTACAAAGCCAATGCCCATTGGGAGGAGCCAGGGCAGTGACACCCTATGCTAGGGCTTTCCTGTTCATGTGACTCAGTCGGGACCTGGCAAATGAATGATCAACTTCCCTACAAGAATTAGAGAAAAAGACTGATCCTGTGGGGTAATGTGTTGTGGACTTAAAATCAACAACCCAAATCTCAAAATTAAGAAAATGGCTATGATAGCATAGTCTCTCTTGCCTTCCATCTAGAGCCATCTTTTGTTTCTTAACTTGTCCCATTACCATCTCCTTTTGCCTTGCACCATCTCTTAATGTCTCTTAATCTCTCCTGCCTTCCATCCTATCACAGACCGTCCCTTTTGTTCTTTCCTCCCCTCCCCCCTTTCCCTGCCCCTGCACTTGCTTAAAAACCTGTTCCATCTCCAGCTTTTTCCAGTTCTGACGAAGGGTCGTCGACCTGAAACGTTAACTCTGTTTCTCTCTCCACAGATGCTGTCTGACCTGCTGAGTATTTCCAGCATTTTTTGTTTTTATTTCAGATTTCCAGCATCCGCAGTTATTTGCTTTTGGATGATAGCATAGTGGTTATGTTTCTGGACTAGTAATCCAGAGGCCTAGACTAATGATCTGAGTTCAAATCCCACCACGGCAGCTGGGGGATTTAAATTCAGTTAATTAAATAAATAAAAAGCAAGTATCAGTAATGGTGACCATGAAACTACCGGATTGTCGTAAAAACCCATCTGGATCACTAATGTCCTTTAGGGAAGGAAATCTGCCGTCCTTACTCGGTCTGGCCTATGAGTGCCTCCAGACCCACAGCAATGTGGTTGACTCTTAACTGCCCTCTGAAATGACCTAGCAAGCCCCACTCAGTTGTACCAAACTGCTATGAAAAAGACCTTCACCACATGGACTGCAGCAGTTTAAGAACGTGGCTCACCTACCACCTTCTCAAGGACAATTAGGGATGGGTAATAATTGCTGGCCTTGCCAGCGACGCCCATATCCTGTGAATGAATAAAAAAAGTTACTGCTTCATGAGAGTGCAGATTTTGTACAATAAGCTGTTCAAACTTGAACAGACTCCAAGCTTTCACCAATGTTCAGTGGGGGACTCACTTGCAAACGATTTTTGCTGCTGACTGTGTAATTGCTGTGAATTTGCTGCTGAGGGTGTAAATCATACAGGGCCACAGTAAATAATAATTCTAAAAGGACTAAAAGTGTTAAAAAAACAAGCCTGAAGGCTTTGTGTCTTAATGCGTGGAGCATTCGTAATAAGGTGGATGAATTAGCTGCGCAAATAGATGTAAACGGATATGATATAATTGGGATTACGGAGACATGGCTCCAGGGTGACCAAGGCTGGGAATTCAACATCCAAGGGTATTCAATATTCAGGAAGGACAGGCAAAAAGGAAAAGGAGGTGGGGTAGCATTGCTGGTTAAAGAGGAGATTAACACAATAGTAAGAAAGGATATTAGCTCTGATGATGTGGAATCTGTATGGGTAGAGCTGAGAAATACCAAGGGGCAGAAAACGTTAGTGGGAGTTGTATACAGACCCCCAAACAGTAATGCTGAGGTTGGGGATGGCATTAAATGGGAAATTAGAGACACATGCAATAAGGGCACAGCAGTTATCATGGGTGACTTTAATCTACATATAGATTGGGCTAACAAAATTAGTAACAATACTGTGGAGGAGAAATTCCTAGAGTGTATACAGGAGCGTTTCCTGGACCAATATGTCGAGGAACCAACTAGAGATCAGGCCATCTGGGTATTATGTAATGAGAAAGGATTCATTAGCAATCTTGTTGTGCAAGGCCCCTTGGGGAGGAGCGATCATAATATGATAGAATTCTTCATTAAGATGGAGAGAGAAGCAGTTGACTCAGAGACTAGGGTCCTGAATTTAAGTAAAGGAAACTACGATGGTATGAGGCACGAGTTGGCTAGGATGGATTGGGGAACGTTACTTAAAGGGTTGACAGTGGATAGGCAATGGCAAACATTTAAAGATCGCATGGATGAACTACAGAGTTTGTTCATCCCTGTCTGGCATAAAAATAAAACAATAAATGTGGCGCAACCGTGGCTAACAAGGGAAATTAGGGATAGCATAAGATCCAAGGAGAGGACATATAAATTGGCCAGAAAAAGCAGCAAACCTGAGGATTGGGAGCAGTTTAGGATTCAGCAAAGGAGGACAAAGGGATTAATTAAGAGGGGGAAAATAGAATATGAGAGTAAGCTTTCAGGGAACATAAAAACTGACTGTAAAAGCTTCTATAGATATGTGAAGAGAAAAAGATTGGTGAAGTCAAGCGTAGGTCCCTTGCAGTCAGAATCAGGGGAATTTATAATGGGGAACAAAGAAATGGCTGACCAGTTAAATACATACTTTGGTTCTGTCTTCACAAAGGAGGACACAAATAACCTCCCAGAGATGTCAGGGAACATAGGGTCTAATGAGAGGGAAATGTATTTGTAGGGAAATGGTGTTAGGGAAATTGACGGGATTGAAGACCGATAAATCTACATCCTAGGGTACTTAAGGAAGTGGCACTAGAAATAGTAGATGCATTGCTGGTCATCTTCCAAAATTCTATAGACTCTTGCACAGTTCCCATGGATTGGAGGGTAGTTAATGTAACCCCACTATTTAAAAAAGGTGGTAGAGAGAAAACGGGGAATTATAGACCGGTAAGCCTGACATCGGTAGTGGGGAAAATGCTAGAGTCCATTATAAAAGATGTAATAGCAGAGCACTTGGAAAACAGTGACAGGATCGGACAAAGTCAACATGGATTTACAAAAGGTAAATCATGCTTGACTAATCTACTGGAATTTTTTGAGGATGTAGCTGGTAGAATAGATAAGGGAGAACCAGTGGATGTGGTGTATTTGGACTTTCAGAAGGCTTTCAATAAGGTCCCGCATAAGAGATTAGCGTGCAAAGTTAAAGCACATGGGATTGGGGGTAAGGTACTGACTTGGATAGAGAACTGGTTGGCAGACAGGAAGCAAAGAGTTGGAATAAATGGGTCTTTTTCCGAGTGGCAGGCAGTGACTAGTGGGGTACCGCAGGGATCGGTGCCAGGACCCCAGCTATTCACAATATATATTAATGATCTAGACGAGGGAACTAGATGTAATATCTCCAAGTTTGCAGACGACACAAAGCTGTGTGCTGTGAGGAGGATGCAGAGAAACTCCAGTATGATTTGGACAGGTTGGGTGATTGGGCAGATGCATGGCAGATGCAGTATAATGTGGATAAATGCGAGGTTATCCACTTTGGTGGCAAAAACAGGAAGGCAGATTATTATCTGAACGGCAATAGATTGGGAGAAGGGGAAGTGCAACGAGACCTGGGTGTCCTTGTGCACCAGTCGCTGAAGGTAAGCATGCAGGTGCAGCAGGCGGTTAAGAAGGCAAATGGTATGTTGGCCTTCATAGCGAGAGGATTCGAGTACAGGAGCAAGGATGTCTTGCTGCAGTTGTACTGAAGAGATAATTACAAGTCCTAGCCCTTTTCGGGCTACCCCAGAACAGGCGTATTCCCCAGACGTTCACCTTCAACTAAAGTTAAAGATAGCCGAATTCTATAAGACGCTTAATTGGGTCTAAATGTCAGACTACCTTTCCCTAAAGGAAAGGAACGACATGAAGATGTTACCGTCTTCCGGATAGCACTTTCAATAAGTTTAACTAGACTGTAACCTTCAGGATATTATGAGGGTCCGGAATACCCCACAGAATTCTGCAACTCCTTTGAGTATACAGAAATTTGAGTTTGCGAGGTTGATACAGAATTTACTCTGTGAGACAATTCTAAAAATATATATTCAGTTAACAGCTGATAAGTCAATCGCGACTTTAATAGTTCAAAATACAAATAGCTTACATTTTCTTATTCTCCGAGATCCTTATTCTCAAATCTTAACTTCGTTACATTTCCACACTTCTACTTATTTCTTAATCCAGAATATCCAATAAAATCAAATACCTTGATTACCAGAGACTCAAAGTTAAAAACTTACAGTGTGCCTGTGAAGTTGAGAAACGCTTGCCCCGTTCAGCGACTTTTGACTTTTCATCTGAAAAGCTCTTATTTTTATACTCTTTTTTAGTGGTATTTTCTTTGAAGTGTTCTGCTGATGTAAGCTAATTGTCTCTAGTGATACACTATTGAAATGTTTTCTATTCTTTATTGTCAATTCAACTGTTGCAACCAGACTTGTGTCTCTACCTTTAGGTGTTCAAAAACTTATCATTTTTATGGTTATTATCGATTTATCTATTTGATGCCATTCTTAGGAAGTCTTTCTATTGAATTTCTAATATCACTTAACTATTTGTAAGCCAGACATCGTGTCTCCTAACTATTCCATTTTCAATACAAACACAATGTAATTGCTTGTTGTCATCTATTGATATTATATTTTCAAAGGCTTCCTATTTGTACCTTTTACAACTTGTAAACACTTTATCTAGGGTGTTCCATGCATTTCTTATTTACTTCAATTGGTTATATTAAGAACCATGTCTCCTTGTTCTAAGTTTAACATAAAACTATTTTACGGCAGGTATTTCTTTTACTTGATGTCATTTTTTCAAAAGCACTTGGTTTTTTAATGTTCTGTGCACATGTTCGACGTGTTAAATTTCGACACTTTACTTGGGTCATTCCGTTGTGTTGGTTCCAATGTTCAGACATAGAGGAACCTCCAGCCTGCTGGTTCAATAGGGGCATGTCTTTGTATTTACAAACATTTCCCATTTCAAAGCTTGTGTTCACAGCTTTGTGTTAACAACTGATCTTTATTTCAGAAGCCTGTATTTCTGTTTTAAGGCTTGTGTCGCCGAGGCTTTTAGATTTTTAACCCCAGTTTGTCATGTTTTAATATTATCAAATCTGTTTATAGGATGATGTATTTCTTGGCATATGGCTATTTCCTTCACAGTACAGGGCCTTGGTGAGACCACACCTTGAGTATTGTGTGCAGTTTTGGTCGCCTTATCTGAGGAAGGATGTTCTTGCCATGGAGGGAGTGCAGCGAAGATTCACCAGACTGATACCTGGGATGGCAGGAATGACGTATGAAGAGATATTAGGTCGATAAGGCTTATATTTGCTCGAGTTTAGAAGAAAGAGAGGGGATCTCATTGAAACTTATAAAATTCTAACAGGACTAACCAGACTTATCTGAGGAAGGATGTTCCCGATGGTGGGGGAGTCCAGAACCAGGGGTCACAGTCTAAGGATAAGGGGTAAGCCATTTAGGACTGAGATGAGGAGGAATTTCTTCACCCAGAGAGTGGTGAACCTGTGGAATTCTCTACCACAGAAGGCAGTTGAGGCCAATTCATTAAATATATTCAAGAAGGAATTAGATATATTTCTTAAGGCTAAAGGGATCAAGGGATATGGGGAGAAAGCAGGGACAGGGTACTGAATTTGGATGATCAGCCATGATCTCATTAAATGGCGGAGCAGGTTCGAGGGGCCGAATGGCCTACTCCTGCTCCTATCTTCTATGTTTCTATGAAATGCAGGAGAATTTACAACTTGGCAAGGACAGATTTTTTTTTTATTCGTTCGTGGGATGTGGGTTTCGCTGGCAAGGCCAGCATTTATTGCCCATCCCTAATTGCCCTTGAGAAGGTGGTGGTGAGCCACCATCTTGAACTGCTGCAGTCTGTGTGATGAAGGTACTCCCACAGTGCTGTTAGGGAGGGAGTTCTAGGATTTTGACCCAGCGACGATGAAGGATCGGCGATATACTTCCAAGTCAGGATGGTGGGGAACTTGGAGGTGGTGGTGTTCCCATGCGCCTGCTGCCCTTGTCTTTCTAGGTGGTAGAGGTCGCGGGTTTGGGAGGTGCTGCCAAAGGAGCCTTGGCGAGTTGCTGCAGTGCATCTTGTAGATGGTACACACTGCAGCCACGGTACGCCGGTGGTGGAGGGAATGAATGTTTAAGGTGGTGGATGGGGTGCCAATCAAGCGGGCTGCTTTGTCTTAGATGGTGTCGAGCTTCTTGAGTGTTGTTGGAGCTAAACTCATCCAGGCAAGTGGAGGGTATTCCATAACACTCCTGACTTGTGTCATGTAGATGGTGGAAAGGCTTTGGGGAGTCAGGAGGTGAGACCCTCGCCACAGAATACCTAGCCTCTGACCTGCTCTTGTTGCCACAGTATTTATGTGGCTGGTCCAGTTAAGTTTCTGGTCAATGGTGACCCCCAGGATGTTGATGGTGGGGGATTCAGTGATGGTAATGCTGTTGAATGTCATGGGGCGGTGGTTAGACTCTCGCTTGTTGGAGATAGTCATTGCCTGGCACTTGCGTGGCATGAATGTTATCTGCCACTTATCAGCCCAAGCCTGAATGTCATCCAGGTCTTGCTGCATGCGGGCCATGAACTGCTTCATTATCTGAGGAGTTGCAAATGACACTGAACACAGTGCAGTCATCAGCGAACATCCCCATTTCTGACCTTATGTTGGAGGGAAGGTCATTGATGAAGCAGCTGAAGATGGTTGGGCCTAGGACAGTGCCCTGAGGAACTCCTGCAGCGATGTCCTGGAGCTGTGATGATTGACCACCAATCATAGAAAGTTACAGCAGGGAAGGAGGCCATTTCGGTCCATCGTGTCCGCGCCGGCCAACAAAGAGCTATCCAGCCTAATCCCACTTCCCAGCTCTTGGTCCGTAGCCCTGCAGGTTAGATCATCCCAAGTGCTCATCCAAGTACTTTTTAAATGTGGTTAGGGTTCCTGCCTCTACCACCCTTTCAGGCAGTGAGTTCCAGACCCCCACAACCCTCTGGGTGAAGAAATTTCCCCTCAAATCCCCTCTAAACCTTCCCCCAATTACTTTAAATCTGTGCCCCCTGGTTTTTGACCCCTCTGCTAAGGGAAATAGGTCCTTTCTATCCACTTTATCTATGCCCCTCATAATTTTATACACCTCAATAAGGTCTCCCCTCAGCCTCCTCTGTTCCAAGGAAAACAGACCCAGCCTATCCAGTCTTTCCTCATAGCTAAGATTGTCTACTCCCGGCAACATCCTTGTAAATCTCCTCTGTACCCTCTCTAGTGCAATCACATCTTTCCTGTAATGTGGTGACCAGAACTGCACGCAGTACTCTAGCTGAGGCCTAACTAGTGTTTTATACAGTTGAAGCATAACCCCCCTGCTCTTGTATTCTATGCCACGGCTAATAAAGGCAAGCATTCTGTATGCCTTCTTAACCACCTTATCTACTTGGCCTGCTACCTTCAGGGATCTGTGGACATGCACTCCAAGGTCCCTTTGTCCCTCTACACTACTCAGTGTCCTACCATTTAATGTGTATACCCTTTCCTTGTTAGCCCTCCCCAAATGCATTACCTCACACTTCTCCGGATTGAATTCCATTTGCCACTGTTCTGCCCACCTGACCAATTTATTGATATCATCCTGCAGTCTACAGCTTCCTTCTTCAGTATCAACCACACAGCCGATTTTAGTATCATCTGCAAACTTCTTAATCATACCCCCTATATTCAAGTCAAGATTGTTGATATATACCACAAAAAGCAAGGGACCTAGTACTGAGCCCTGCAGAACCCCACTGGAAACAGCCTTCCAGTCACAAAAACACCCATCAACCATTACCCTATGCTTCCTGCATCCGAGCCAGTTTTGAATCCAACTTGACACTTTGCCCTGGATCCCATGGGCTTTTAACTTTGTGACCAGTCTGCCATGTGGAACCTTATCAAAAGCCTTGCTAAAGTCCATATACACTACATCAAATGCACTATCCTCATCTACCCTCCTTGTTACCTTCTCAAAAAATTCAATCAAGTTTGTCAGACACGACCTTCCCTTAACAAATCCGTGCTGACTATCCTTGATTAATCCGTGTCTTTCTAAATGAAGATTTATCCTGTCCTTCAGAATTCTTTCCAATAATTTTCCCACCACCGAGGTTAGGCTGACTGGCCTGTAATTACTCGGTCTATCCTTTTCTCCCTTTTTAAACAAGGGTACCACATTAGCAGTCCTCCAGTCCTCCGGCACCACACCTGAAGCCAGAGAGGATTGAAAAATGATGGTCAGGGCCTCTGCTATTTCCTGTTTTGCTTCACTTAACAGCCTGGGATACATTTCATCTGGGCCTGGGGATTTATCCACTTTTAAAGCTGCTAAACCCCTTAATACTTCCTCTCTCACTATGTTTATTTCATCTAATATTTCACACTCCTCCCCCCTGATAGCAATGTCTGCTTCGCCCCTCCTTTGTGAAAACAGACGCAAAGTATTCACTAAGAGCCCTACCGACGTCTCCCGCCTCCACACACAGATTACCCTCATGATCTCTAATGTGCCCTACCCTTTCTTTAGTTATCCTCTTACTCTTAATATATTTATAAAACATCTTTGGGTTTTCCTTGATTTTACTTGCCAACAATTGTTCATGCTCTCTCTTTGCTTTCCTAATATCATTTTTAATTGCACCCCTGCACTTTCTGTACTCCTCTAAAGATTCTGGAGTATTTAGCCCTTGGTATCCGTCATATGCCTCTCTTTTTTTCTTTATCCTACCCTGTGTGTCTCTAGACATCCAGGGGGCCTCTAGATTTGTTAGTCCCACCTTTTTTCTTTAAGGGCACATGTTTGGTCGGAACTCTCCGGATCTCCTCCTTGAATGCCTCCCACTGCTCTGACACTGATTTACCTTCAATTAGCTTTTTCCAGTCCACTATGGCTAAATCCCCTCCGAGCTTAGCAAAATTTGCTTTTCCCCAATTTAGAATTTTCATTCCTGGTCTATCCTTGTCCTTTTCCATAATTACCTGAAATCTAACAGAATTATGATCACCAGCACCAAAACCACCACAACCATCTTCCTTTGTGCTAGGTATGACTCCAGCCAGTGGAGAGTTTTCCCCCCGATTCCCATTGACTTCAGTTTTACTCGAGTTCCTTGATGCCACACTCGGTCAAATGCTGCCTTGATGTCAAGACCAATCACTCTCACCTCACCGCTGGAATTCAGCTCCTTTGTCCATGTTTGGACCAAGGCTGTAATGAGGTCTGGAGCCGAGTGGTCCTGGCGGAACCCAAACTGGGCATCAGTGAGCAGGTTATTGTTGAGTAAGTGCCGCTTGATAGCACTATCGATGACACCTTCCATCACTTTGCTGACGATTGAGAGTAGACTGATGGGGTCGGTAATTGGCCAGATTGGATCTGTCCTGCTTTTTGTGGACAGGACATACCTGGGCAGTTTTCCACATTGTCGGATAGATGCCAGTGTTGTAGCTGTACTGGAACAGCTTGGCTAGAGGCGCGGCTTGTTCTGGAGCACAAGTCTTCAGCACGAAAAGCAGAAATAGCTTATTACTGACAGATGTGCAGCATAATGAAGAATTATGGGTTTACCATTAATCTAAAGAAAACAAAAGAGCTGTATGAACTTACATTTGACAATACTTAACTGAATGTTGTAACAGACTTCACCTACCTGGGAAATAGCCACCATAACCACATCCCAAGATGCTTTTCAGACAAGAGATGTAGTAGAAGAGTTCGGAGAGATAAATAAAAGTATGGTTAAAAAGATAGGTTTTTAGGAAGCTTTTAGAGGCAGAGAGAAAAGTAGTAAAACACAGGGGGGGAAAAATTCAGTTGGTTGCGCCTCCCGTTAGCGCCTTAAGAGGGCGCTAATGGGGCGCAAAGCATCTAGCGCCCGGGCGCAGCGATGTTTGCGCCGCTCGGGAACTTAACTAGACATTTTGCGGCGGCGCTAAACTTTATCGCCGCGATCTCCTGCGCCGGCAGATCATGACGTCACTCGAGTGCGCAACGCCCCGGTATCGCCCCGGAGCGGATATTGAGTGGCGCCCCCTGCCTTACCGCCTGATGCTAGCAACGACAGGTTGAGGGGAGCATTCTGCAGTCATGAAGGGAAAGGGGGAGCGCTATTTAAAGGTGACCGCTTCCTGCCTTTTATTGTTGGTGCCATTTTTGAACTACGCATTCTGAGAGAGAGAGGGAGAGACTTCTGGAGAGATTCAACGTTGTGTGAAGGAGTTTTGGGTACTGAGCAGCACTTTGCAGGTTCATTTTGATTTGCCATTCCTTGTATCGATTTAGCAGAGACTGTGGGGGCTGCACTCTGAGCTCTTTGCCTGGCACTCTCCATTGTTCTTTCCAGCACATTTGATGTGCAGGTCTCTCCAGGCCGAGATTCAAGGCTGCAATGAGCAGGATGTGGATGGAAAGCAAGATTAACCAGCCCCTTTAAGAACTGGCCCGTGACATTGTGTGTGTGTTCCATTGCTGACTGACATTACATGAGCTTCGCCAGCGCTCTGAGGTAGCGCCTCGCTCCTCAGCCTTTGCACCTTAAGACAGGTGTGAAGCGCCTGATTTAGCGCTGCAATCACCTGCAGGGGCGATAAAAGTCAAGTTTGCAGTCGGTGGCGATAATTAGCGCCAGGCGCTAATCTTTGCGCCCGGCTGATATTTGCGCCCCAAACGGGGCGCGACTGAATTTTTCCCCCAGGGGTTTATGTTGAGAGTTCCAATGGAAGCACTGGTCTAATTTATTAAGATGTGCTTTTATTGTATCAGAAAGACCTTTGTCAGAAATGCTCTCACATTGTAAGCTAAGTTCAAAGTCTATCACATAAATGTCATCCAACTCTGTTCTCTGGTTATGAAACCTGGCTGCACGACTGCTGTCACCCCAAAAAGCTCAATGAGTTCCACTTACCTCAACTCAGATCCAGGAGCATATCAAAGAGTGCTTTCATTGCAGAAAGTCGACCAGCAATTCCACTTTTCTTTCAGAATTTGATGTCAACATTAATATCTAAACCGAATAAATAGTCTTCTGCAAATGGCAAATAAATTTAAAAGCAGAAATAGCTTATTACTAGCAGAAATCTCTCTTTCCTCTGTCTTCAGTCCTGTCTCAATCTGTGTCCGATGTGTTACTGCAACTCACCTATTCTGTGTTTTGTGATATGTTGGTTATATGACTCATGGAGGAAGTCTTCAGAGAGGCTGTGAGCTAGGAGCATATGCCTGAGAAAGACGCCTTAATGAACAGCGTGCACAATATATTAATACAATAGCAAAATACTGCGGATGCTGGAAATCTGAAATAAAACCAGAAAATGCTGGAAACACTCAGCAGGCTAGGCAGCATCCGTGGAGAGTAAGAGTAACCCCGCTATTTAAGAAAGGAGGGAGAGAGAAAACGAGGAACTACAGACCTGTTAGCCTCACATCAGTAGTTGGGAAAATGCTGGAATCTATTATAAAGGATGCAATAACTGGGCACTTGGAAACTAATAGTAAGATTGGGCAGAGTCAACATGGATTTATGAAAGGGAAATCCTGTTTGACAAACCTATTGGAGTTCTTTGAGGATGTAACTAGTGGAGTAGACAAAGAGGAGGAACCGGTAGATGTGGTGTATCTGGATTTTCAGAAGGCCTTCGATAAGGTCCCACACAAGAGGTTGGTAAACAAAATTAGGACACATGGAATTTTGGGTAATATACTGGCATGGATTGAGAATTGGTTAACAGACAGAAAACAAAGAGTAGGGATAAACGAGTCTTTTTCAGGATGGCAGGCTGTGACTAGTGGGGTACCGCAAGGATCGGTGCTTGGGCCCCAGCTATTCACAATCTATATCAATGATTTGGATGAGGGGACTAAATGTAACATTTCCAAATTTGCTGATGATACAAAGCTAGGTGGCAGTGTCAGTTGCGAAGAGGATGTGAAGAAGCTTCAAGGGGATCTTGACAGGCTCAGTGAGTGGGCGAGAATAATGGCAGATGGAATATAATGTGGATAAACGTGAAGTTATCCACTTTGGTAGAAAAAACAGAAAGGCAGAGTATTTCCTAAATGGTGAAAGATTGGGGAATGCAGATGCTCAAAGGGACCTGGGTGTCCTTGTACATGAGTCACTGAAAGTGAATGTGCAGGTGCAGCAAGCCATTAGGAAGGCAAATGGTATGCTGGCCTTCATTACAAGAGGATTTGAGTACAGGAGTAAAGAAGTCTTACTCCAATTATATAGGGCCTTGGTGAGACCACACCTGGAGTACTGTGTACAATTTTGGTCTCCTTACCTAAGGAAGGATATACATGCCATAGAGGGAGTGCAACGAAGGTTCACGAGATTGATTCCTGGGATGGCGGGACTGTCGTATGAGAAGAGATTGAGTATACTAGGCCTGTATTCTCTTGAATTCAGAAGAATGAGAGGGGATCTCATTGAAGCATACAAAATTATTACAGGGCTTGATAGGATGGATGCTGGGAGAATGTTTCCCTTGGCTGGGGAGTCTAGAACCAGGGGCCACAGCCTCAGGATAAAGGGTAGGCCATTCAGGACTGAGATGAGAAGAAATTTCTTCACACAGAGGGTGGTGAATCTTTGGAATTCTCTACCCCAGAGGGTTGTGGAGGCTCAGTCATTGGGTATATTCAAAACAGAAGTCGATAGATTTCTGACTAGTAAGGGCATCAAGGGATATGACGATAGGGCCGGTGAATGGAGTTGAGGCAGAAGATCAGCCATGATCTCATTGAATGGCGGAGCAAGCTCGAAGGGCCGAATGGCCTACTCCTGCTCCTATTTCTTATGTTCTTATGTTATGTTCTTATGTCTGCGACCCTTCGTCCTGAAACGTTAACTCTGTTTCTCTCTCCACGGATGCTGCCTAGCCTGCTGAGTGTTTCCAGCATTTTCTGTTGTTATTTCACGATATTTTTGTTTTTTTAAAAGAAGCATTGCCATGGATATTTATTCATTGTAGAACACTTTTATCTAATGCGGGATTTCCCCCCCCACCCCACCCCCAACCATCCAGCGGGAAGGCTGCCAAATATGGAAGATGCACATGGTGAAGGGTTCAGACGGACTTGGTATTCAGATCACGGGAGGCCGGGGATCCAGACGTTCACCCCATGGCATCATTGTCACATTCGTTGAAGAAGGAGGAGCAGCGCAAAGGTAAGCAGTAGTATCTGGACAATAGCTAACATATCACCATGTTTCACAGAATGAACACTATCCTGTGTTTCTTATTCAGTTATCCATTCAGAAACATGCATGAAATAGTTGTAACTTGGAAGAGAAAAAGAAAAGAGTGGTTATACATTTCTATTACAGCTCCAGTTTTGTTAAATAATTTTGAAAAGATTCTATTTCAGAAGTGAACAGAATTTGTTCAGCACTTAGGTTTCGTGACCTGCAATTCTGTTAACTGCTGAAAGTCGATATTCTTGAACATAAGAACAGAAGAAATAGGAGTAGGCCATTTGTCCCCTCGAGCCTGCTCCGCCATTCAATAAGATCATGACTTTATCTGATCTTGGCCTTAACTCCACTTTCCCGCTCCCCATAACCCTTGATTCCCTGTAGCTCAAATATCTGTCTATCTCCGCCTTGAATATATTCAATGACTCCGCCTCCACAGCTCTCTGGGGTAGAGAATTGCAAAGATTCACGACCCTCTGAGAGAAGGAATTCCTCCTCATCTCCGTTTTAAATGGGCGACCCCTTATTTTGAAAGAAAGAAAGTGCTTGCATTTCTTTAGCGCCTTTCACAACCTCAGGAGATCCCAAAGCGCTTTACAGCCAAAGAAGTACTTTTGAAGTGTACTCACTCTTGTAATGGAAGAAATGCGGCAGCCTATTTGTGCACAGCAAGGTCCCACAAACAGCAATGAGATAACTGGCCAGATAATCTGTTTTAGTGATGTTAGTTGAAGGATAAATGTTGCCCAAGACACTTTGAATAGTGCCATGGGATCTTTTACATCCACTTGTTTAACTTCTCATCCAAAAGACGGCACTTCCGATAGTTCAGCACTCCCGATAGTTCAGCACTCCCGATAGTTCAGCACTCCCTCAGTATTGCACTGAAGTGTCAGCCTAGGTTATGCTGGAATTTTGTTCAGTACCTTTCCCTCTTGAGGTTTGCAGACAACTGTGGTTTTGACTTAATTTTTCTTTCTCAGCTCCTGGAGCTAAACAGAAAATTACTCGATTGGCTTGTAGTAGTTAAATACAATCCAGGGAGCCAAACTGCTTTTCAATTCAAAGATGAAATCAATTAACAAGCTTGTATTGACCTCTGTGAAGAGCTTGTCCTTTTCTTGGCCATAAATCAACCAGCAACACGAAAGTTATAATTGACAGGGCAAGTAACCAGTTTTTGAGACTCAGACTTCCAATTAGAGTCATAGTCATAGCGTCATAACGGCACAGAAGGAGGCCATTCGACCCATCGAGTCCATGCCCGCTCTCTGTAAAGCAATCCAGTCAGTCCCCATCTAGCCTATCCAAACCCATCATAAACTTGTACACCTGTATCAAATCACCCCTCAACCTCCTTTGCTGCAATGAAAACAAATCCAGCTTCTCCAACCTGTCCTTGTAGCTAGGATCACCCATCCCCGGAACCATTCTGGTAAATCTCCTCTGCACCCTCTCAAGGGCCTTCACATCCTTCCTAAAAAGTGTGGTGACCAGAACTGGACGCAATACTCGGGTGAAACAGGAGCACATCCAGAGGAAATATTTTTTGGAGCCAGACAATAAATAACGTTGGATCCAGAATGTTGGCATATTTAGTACAGTAGCCAAAAGTGTGGTTCTAACTATGTGCACCACACCCCTCTCAGTTTACACTGATCCTCATTCTTCTTAATGTCGCCTCGTATTGCTGCTCTCGCCCCTGTTATCTATGGTTACCAATTGCTTCTAGTTTGGTACAAAGCACTAAATTCTGGTCCAGATCCAACTGTGTGGGTTGTGTGCCCTGATAGCCTGAATATTGATAGCAACAATACCGGAGCTGAGAGGACGGGAGCAGAGGCGGGTCAGCTATGAAATTTGAAATGATTGACAGCGTGTTGGGAACCCGCTGTCAACCCGCCTCCATGCTAGTCTCCCAAGTGTCGGGTCTGTCAGCGCCAAACAGACCCGACACCAAGCGGCGGGAGAGGCAATTTAGATCATTAGCTGGATTGTTAAGTGGCAATTAAGTCTTATTTTAAGCTCACCTTTAGATTTTTCACGCTCGCCAACGGCTTCCCCACTGTTCGGGGATCACGTCAGGTAAGGAGGTCGGGTGTTGTGTCAGCATGGGATGATTTACTAACTTGACAGCTGCAAATGGTCTGTAAAAGCTCCCATTTCATAGGTCTTCACTTTCCATGGTTAGAAGCGTTGCTTACTGCATTTGGAAGACAGATTGAGCTTAATGTAGCTTGCAAGTGTTTGGAGCAATCTCTCTATCCAGTGTCACCTCATTGGAACAACCTCTCTCACCATTGACAGATTGCTTCTGTCATCTCAACCTCACCTGCCATCTATTCCATCAGCACGGTGCCCTTGAAAAAAATCTCACCTTGGTCCTCAGAAGCCCACCACGATCAGCCCCAACACCAACCTTCTCTGCAATCACCTGATGCTGCACAGGACAGAGGGCATCAGCACCCGACCACATTGCTGCCAGGGATGGCCTCACCATGGCCAGATTTACTTCACTTGACGCTACACACCCTGGCTGCCACATGATGTGCCAGGTTGGCACCTCCCCACACCAACACTGTAAAGCATCCCTCCAATGCCCAAACCATTCCTTTCACACTCATCACCATTGTGGGGGGGTACCCTTATTTCTCACCATTCACTGCAACTCACTAAGCCACTTCCAAAGGTGCACACAAATCTGTCCAAGGACACAAAGTTTTGAAAATAAAGGTTTCAATGTCTGACAACACATTAACAGAAACTTTATATGAACATCGGCGAAAGCACCCAAGTGTCTACCCTTGTGTGTTGTTAGTTGGTATGCTTGCACTAGGATGAGGGTGAGTGTGTGGGGTGGCCAGTGAGATGGGGAAGTGATGATGTAGATAGAGAGGGATGGGTGGAGGTGCAAGGTAAGTTGGTGTGAGTAAGGATGTGCAGGAGTAGGGTAGGGAAGGCAGAGTGATGGGGATGTGATGAGTGGCACAGCAGGGTGAGGTTGAGTGTGGCTTTGCAGTAACATTTCGTGATCTACTGAGATCATTGAAAGGTTTGCGCCACTGCACCCAGGCCCTCCTGACGACATCCCTGCTTGTGCCCTCCTGTGCAATGTGCAACCAGGCTGCGTTGGTCTCCTGGGGAGGTCTCCTCCACCCATCAGAAGGGAAGAGAACCTCCTTGCGTGCTGTGACTCCCTCCATAAGCATATGGAGGGAGTCATGCGTGAGCCTGGGTGCAGCTGTGCACCTTTGTGCAGTGCTTGTCAGTGTTTGCAGCACCTCAATGCTGCAGAACACTGACAGCACAACTGTCAAAGTAAATGTGGACATGGCCCTTTTAAGGAAACCGCCTGATGACACATCATCAAATGACGTCATCAGACCTGCTTCCTTTTAATTGGCCGGAAACCTCACAGGGCGGGCTTAACAAGTCCAATCATCGTAAAATCACTTCAACAGAGCAGGATGGAGCCATCGGCGGGATCAGGACCCACCACCGACCCTGGCTGCGCCGGACCCGCCTCGGCAGGCGAAATCGCGGCCAAACTGCATGTTTTGCCAATGATGGGGCCGACACATCAATTAAAAAAAAGATATAATCTTCATCAGTCTTACACCATGATCATTTTGGAAGTTATGTGGTGTTTAGCAGATATTTAATTAATTAGCATACTTTTTAAAACAAATCTCAATTCTACTTTGTTTCAATAGCCATAAACTGGGTATAATATATCCGGAATTTCCAGTGGAATTCTTAATACTGCGTTTCTGCCAACAATGATCTACCACTGTCTATGTTTCAAAAGATTGGTTAATTTGAAGTACATAAGAAATAAAATCCAGACTGAGAAAAGGGTCATTTAGCCCATCAAGCCTACTCTACCCAGAGTAAGCTACCCTTGAAAATCACCATCTTAAATGTAAGTTGTCCAAGCAGACAGCAGTTCATTTCTGGTTTATCAGTCCCTTCTATCTCACTGAGCACTCACAGAAAGTAAGAGAATGCAGTGGAAGTGTAACTATATCATCAGCCTTAGCAAGTGAAAGAGCTCTATTAAAATTGTACTTAAATGTGGAGCAATTTAACCTACCTGAAGATCATGATGTAAGTATAGAAATCCAACAGATTTGCAGACTTAATGGGGGTGTTCTCCTCTTTGGGTTGGGGTTCTAGTAGTATTCTAGTAGGTGGGACTGCCCACCCCTTCATATATGTCCCAGCCTCAACCTATTTCCTGGGTCAGGGTTCATTGCATATGCAGCATGGGCTCCCGGTGGAATTCCCACCATCAGGAGGAAGCCCACCAGTGCAAGCGAGAATACGCTGGAGATGTCGCGGCAGAAGCGGTGGTGAGAGCAGAGGTGTCTCCAAAAATCAGACAGAAGACTCTCGCTGAAGGCTTCGTCTGAGACCGAAACCTACAGCAGCTAAGTGTCTGGGGCCGACTGGAAGGACTGGAGGCTACTACAGGGTCCTCTTCCTCCATTGGAGGAACTCTGGGCCCTCACCACCGCTTCTTGGCACCTAACGCCACCTTCCACATGGTGACCCCAGGAAGCGGTGGTAACTAGGGCGGAAAGGAGGGAAATGCACTAGGAAGCTCGGCACTGCGGCCCCTCCTGCCATTTGCATACAACAGATGGGGAAGGAGCAGCCATTGCTGGTTCTGGTCAGGGCAGTAAGGCAATGGTAGGCCTCACCGCACAAATTTCCTGACATTTTGTGCTGAGGGAAATCCCCCCTATATGTTTCTTAGCACGGATGAGCCCACAGAGTGGCCAGAACCTACTTTATTTGGGCTGTAAGTGGTTTCACTCTATATTGAACAGCTTAGATAGGAATGCTGGATTGATGTCTAACACAAGGCACAATACCTCCTTATTTGAAAGCCAGAGATTTGACAAAGCAATGGGGGGTAATTTTAACCTCCAAAAACAGGTGGGTTTGGGTCAGGTGGGATGTTAAAATTAAAAAATCTCAAACCTGAACCCAACCCGTCCACTTCCGCTTTTAAAGGAGGTTAGGACGGGGGCGGGCAACCAACCTGCTCCCAGGAGGAGGGTCACTCATTTAAATATTTTAATGAGGCTGCATGCCTCAGATTTAATCTCTATTCCAGCTTTAATGCTGGCCGGCCGGTTCCCCAGGCCTCGGGAAACCCGGCAGCTAAAGGGAGGCGAGGACTGCTGATGGAAGAGGTAAGTGCTTTTCCAGCACTGCTTGTGTGCCAGGAGTGCTTCGTCCCAGCCCCCCAAATTAAGCTGCTTCCCTCCCCACGATTGGACCCCTCACGATCGGACCCCTCCCCGCGATCATCGACCTCCCGAATCCCATCTCTGCCCCGATCTCTCTCCAGCCCCCCGCAATCACCTCCCAACCCTCCAAGCCATGCTGTACCCACCACCCTCTCTCTCGTGATCTGTACCCCTGCAGCAGGAAAACTACCTGCTCCTGGGCTGCGGCCTCTTCTGGAGCGTTCCCCAACCGACCGGGAGCCAAGCCTGTCAATCAGGCTGGCTTCCTGTGGGGAACCTGTTAAAAATTAGCACACACGCTGTGGAGTTAAAACTCCATGGAACTCTTCCCCAAGCTCCCCACTCCCCCACTCCCCACTTGGAAATCCAGCTCCAGTAAATATCGAGGCCATAACAACTATGAAGCATTAATTCCCCTCCCCACTGAACTATCAAATGGATGCATACCCATATTCCTGTCTCACTAGAGTACCAAAGAAAGGAAAGATGCATATTCACCATGAGATAGCACAAACCCTTGCACTGAACTACCAGGGATATCCACAATGGACAGAAGCTCCATCCACACAAGATTACCAGAGATTGAGCAACTGCGCACGCAACATGAGGCAGCCTAGCCCCTCCCCACTCGACTACAAGGCACCAGATAAACTCTTAGGGGTAAAAATTGGGCGCTACCTTCGCTGGGGCGCTAATTTGGGAGTACCGGCAAATGAGCCCGGCACTCCATGAGTGCCGGGCTCACGGAGAGCAGCCGGCACCCCGTGGGGGGGCTTCACGGGGGCCGGGGGCAGCAACGGGGGCAGGTGCTGGCAGGCGGCCAGCAACAAAAATGGCCGCCCGCCACCTCCTCTTTAACTAGCGCCACCCCGGCCGCAGGTAGGCCCCCCTGACGGCGGACATAGCGTCCAGCGGTAAGTCGGGGGGCGCCACCCAATATTACAGCTGGGGCGCTGCGCACGGCGATGACGTCATCGCTGGCAGTGCAGCGCCGCTGCTAACCTCCCGCTGAATTTCGCGGGAGGCGTTGGCGGCGCTGCGACCAGGCGCTAGTTGATTTGCACCCCATTAGCACCCTCTTAGGGCGCTAACGGGAGGCGCAAATCAACCGATTTTAGCCCCCTTAGATTTTTTAAAATATGCAAAACAAAATTATCTTTGGCACTCTGGCTGCAGCAGCAGATGGCATCCAGTCACATGACAACCAGTATGAGAAGTACTTGTGGGGTGAGAGGTTTGATGCTGTAATTTCAGCATTGCCCGTACCATTTTATTTAAAGCAACAAGCTCCAAAAAGGTGAAGCTGAAGTATTTGAATTTTCAAGATCCGAGTATTCAGTGAATTAATCTAAATCATCCAAATTTGGTTGACTTTCGATTTTGAATTCAGTTCAGTGTCCATCATTGTGGACAGCACAGGACTGCAGGACTGATATGGATAATTATAAGTCAGAGCCAAAGTCCAAAAATTCACATGTTTGGTCATTACTTGAAGATCTAACTTGAAGTTACTGTTTGTTAGGAATACATGTTAAGCACATTGTTTTAAGTATTTCTGAAATAGCAGTAGGAAATTGTGGCTCACAGAAAAAATATCTCTGAAGCTGTGCCAATTACCCAGACGAATGAACATGTTTCATCCATCAGCGTCAATGGACAGAATATCCTGCAAGCCCACTCACCTCCACACCCATGTTCTCGATAATCGCTTCTAGTGTGTGAAGCTCTGCAGCAGGAGAGAAAATTGTTGAAATCTATCCTCATATTTCTTCTTCTATGGGAATTTAAATATTCCATTTCAAACCACTTTGTGTCTTTTTTAGGTGAGGAGATTAAAGGGTTAAACAAAAGGCTGTTTCTCTTTGTGTCACTACATCCTTAACATTCAGATATCTTGATTGGAGAGCGTACCGTTCAACTACAAACCCAAAATGTGAGATTACCTGAACATGTGCTGCCAGTACTACAGTTAAACAACAAAAAGTACCAAATCAGGAGCCTAGATTATAAACCATTGAATTTTCACTCACTTTTAGCAACTTAAGCTCAGAATTTCCTTGGCACTGTCAGTAAGTGTGAGGAGATACATAGAATCATGGAATCTTACAGCACCGAAGGAGGCCATTCGACCCGTCGTGCCTGTGCCGACTCTTTGAAAGAGCTGTCCAATTTAGTCCCACACCCAGCTTTTTCCCCATAACCCTGCAAATTAGTTCTCTTCAAGTATATGTCCAATTGCCTTTTGAAAGTTCCTATGGAATCTGCTTCCACCATCCTTTCAGGTAGTGCATTCCAGATCTTAACAACCTACTGTATGAAAACAATTCTTCTCACTTCCTCTCTAGTTCTAATGGCAATTGTTTTAAATTTATATCTCTATTCAGTCACCCCTTAACCTTCTTCGCTCTAAGGAGAACAATCTCAGCTTCTCTAATCTCTCCACATAACTGAAGTTCCTCATCCCTGGTATCATCTTGGTAAACATCCTCTGTACACTGTCCAAGGCCTTGACCTCCTTCCTAAAGTGTGTTGCCCAGAATTGTACACAGTCCTCCAGCTGAAGCCTAATCAGTGATTTGTAAAGGTTTAGGGGGTGGAAATTGCAGTCGGAGGCTTCCCGCAGGCGATTGCCTCTGATCTGCAAGAAAAGTACGCACCTACCTGGTGCCTCCGTATCTTCAGACTCTTGCGCTCCTGGGCCTGTAGGCGTACGTCTGCGTAAAGGCCCACGTATCCCAGGGTGCATGCGGTTCGCAAGGGTCCCTGGGATCATGTGGGCAGGCCAACCAATCACAAAGGGGGATTCATATTATGCTTATGGGGATTCATTTACATACGGAATCCCCATAAGCATAATTGGAATCACCCAAAAAAACACACTTTCACCCCACTTAAATAAAAATAAATCATCACATGTTCAAAATTAATTAAAATACTACTTAATTAAACATTTAAAACAAAAATTAAATTTTTTGAGAAATAGATTTAAACATTTTTAAAGGGGCCAAAAATAACCTAAACTAATTTTAAAGGTTTTTGAATTTTTAAATCATTTAAAAAATATTATTTTAATATTTATTTAAACCCTTACGCTGGTTAAAGAAGGCCTTACGTCTGCTTTTACTAGGTGTAAGGGTTTTGTGGGCATTCGCTGGGCAATGGTCCAACTCTCTGCCAGTGAATGTCCATTTCCTGTAGATGGGTACGATCTGTCAAGCAGAATATTGACAGATCGCACGTTCTGGGTTTTCGCGCATGCGCATCGCATGTGAAAACCCGGAACTTGCGGGGCACTAACGATCGCGTACGCTGTGTGGTCATAGACCCCAGAAAATCCAGGCCCTTGTTTTTGTATTCAATGCCCCTATTTACAAAGCCAAGTATCCCATACACTTTCTTAACTGCCTTATTAACTTGCCCTGCCACCTTCAAAGATTTATGCATATGCACCCCCAGGTCCCTCTTGCTATTGCACCCTCCTCAAAATAGTACCATTTCGATGATACTGACTCTCCATGTTGTTCCATCCAAAGTGCATCACTTTACACTTCTCCGCATTAAATTCTCCGCATCTGCCATGTGTCTGCCCATTTCACCAGTCTGTCTATGTCCTCCTGAAGTCTGCTACTATCCTGCTCATTTCAAAATTGTACTCCCTATACTCAAGTCCAGGTCATTTATATATAACAAGAAAAGCAATGGTCGTAATAGCAAACCCTGGAGGACCCCAGTGTGTACTTCTCCTTCTCTCCAGTCAGAAAAACATCCGTTCACCACTACTCTCTACCTCTTATTCCTTAGTCAATTACATATCCAAGTTACCACCATCCCTTTCATCCAATGTGCTTCTGTTTTCTGAATAAGTCTGTTATGTGGTAGTTTATCAAATGCCTTTTGAAAGTCCATATATACAACATCTACTTCATCAACCCTCTCTGTTACTTCACAAAGAACTCAATCAGGTTAGTCAGACGTGGTTAGCCTTTAACAAATCCATGCTGGCTGTCCCTTATTAACCCATGCTTCTCCAAGTGAGAATTAATTTTGTCCTTGACAATGGTCTCTAGTAGTTTTCCCACCACTGACGTTAGACTGACTGGCCTATAGGCACCAGGTTTATCCCTCCCCTTTTTTGAACAGAGGCGTAACATTTGCCATCCTCCAGTCCTCTGCCACCACTCCCATATTCAAGGAGGATTGAAAGATTGTGGTCAGAGCTTCTGCTATCTCGACCGTTGCTTCCCTCAGCAACCTAGGATGTATCCCATCGGGACCGGGTGACTTGCTAACTTTGAGTGATGCCAACCTATTTCACAACTTCTTTCTATCTATTTTTATCCTTTCCAATATTTCTACTCCCTCCTCCTCTACTGTGACATTAACTTCATCCATTTATTTTGTGAAGACAGATGCAAAGTACTCATTCAGTACCTCAGTCACGCCCTCTGCCTCCATAAGCAGATTTCCTTTTTTGTTTCTAATCGGCCCCACCATTCCTTTAACTATCCTTTTACTTTTTATATGTTTATAAAGGATTTTCGGGTTCCCTTTTATGTTACCTGCTAATCTTTTATATTCCCTGTTTGCAATTCTTATATCCTTTTTCGGTTTCCCCTTGCACTCTCTGTATTCTGCCTGGTTTTCAACTGTATTCTGTACCTGACATTAGTCATAAACCTCCTTCATGCTCTATTTCCTTTGTCATCCAGGGAGCTCTCGCTTTGGATCCTCTATATTTCCTGCTTATGGGGATATGCTAGGTTTGTACCTAAACTCTCTCCACCTTGAAGGCCTGCCAATGCGGATTTACTGTTTTACTGCCAATCATTGCTTCCAGTCCACCTGTGCTAGATCCTTTCTCAAATCACTGAAATTGTCTCTCTTCCAGTTGGGTATTTTCATGGTTGATTTTTCTTTGTCCCTTTCCGTAACTACTTTAAAACGAATTATATTATGATCACTATTACCCAGATGCTCTCCCACTGAAACACACTCCACTTGCCCTACTTCATTCCCTAGAACTAGATCCAGCACTGCTTCATTCCTTGTTGGACTAGAAACATACTGATTAAGAAAGTTCTCCTGTACACATTTTAGAAATTCTTTACTCTCCTTGCCCTTTACACTTTTTCCCCCAGTCTATATTAGGGTAATTGAAGTCCCCTACTATTACTGCTCCATTATTTTTACATTTCTCTGAAATTTGCCTACAAATTTGCTCCTCTATCGCTTTCTCACTATTCAGAGGTCTATAGTAAACACCCAGCAATGTTACAGCTCCTTTTCTGTTCCAGCGCAGGGATTGTTCCCAGATTGCAATGGCAAACCAGCGCAAACAAATTTCTAGGCCTCTATTTTTTATTGATTTCTTCATTTTTGTAATGCGAAACTTTGCAACGTGAAATTTCACCTTGTATCTGACGTTTTTTGGACGATGCGCACTATTCGTACCACAAATTCTAAGATGGCTGCTGCAATTGGGAGGGCTTCCTTTGCTTTTTTATTTCTAAATGTTTTTAAAGAAATAACTTGAATTAATGTAGCGCCTTTCACAACCTCAGGATGTCCCAAAGTGCTTCACAGCCAGTGAATTGCTTTTGAAGTGAAGTCACTGTTGTAATGTAGGGATATCATGCATGATGTCCACTTTTTTAAAGATAGTCCAGTTCTATCACTTGTCTGATAGTTTTGCTCCTTTCTTCTACCAGGGATGGAAGATTGAAATCTGGCGATGAGCTGCTAATGATTAATGGACAGTCACTGGTTGGACTCTCACACCAAGAGGCAGTTTCCCTACTTCGGTCAGCAGCAGGACTTGTACAACTAGTTGTTGCAAGCAGGGTAGGTGCTTCATTGTGGATGGAAGTTTTTTTTCAGTTTTCTCCCCTTTTCTCTTGAAAGCACTGTGGCAGATTTCCTTCTTGTTGAGTTTGGGAGCAAAGGATCATCTTGGTGCAGCGTATAGTGGGAAATCAGGCAGGAGGATTGCGTGACTGTATTATAACCCACTCAGTTTTATGTCCATCCATTTAAATGAATGGAAAATTGGGCAGGTTCCGTTACTGGTGTGTGATCCTCCCTGGCCAATTTTCCTCTCTGTGTTGTGCCTTGGTGAAGAAAGCCCTTTTAGGAGCCTCACTTTCTAGGAGCGCAAGTTAATAAAATGACCCCTCTAAAGCCTAAATCCCCCATTGGAAGCAATGCAGATGCAGGCATTTTAATATGTGGATGCACTAAGAAGGGTCGAATGGCCTTCCTCTTCTGTAATTATCTTGTGATCACAATGCTGGAAGAGTGGAGCTCAAATAAGAACATAAGAACATAAGACGTAGGAGCAGGAGTAGGTCATTTGGCCCCTCGAGCCTGCTCCGCCATTCAATAAGATCATGGCTGATCTGATCTTGGCCTCAACTCCACTTCCCTGCCCGCTCCCCATAACCCTTGACTCCCTTACCTTTCAAAAATCTGTCTATCTCCACCTTAAATATATCAATGACCCAGCTTACACAGCTCTCTGGGGAAGAGAATTCCAAAGATTCACGGCCCTCTGAGAGAAGAAATTCCTCCTCATTTCCGATTTAAAAGGGTGCCCCCTTATTCTGAAATTATGCCCCCTAGTTCTAGATTCCCCCACAAGGGGAAACATCCTCTCTGCATCTACCCTGTCAAGCCCCTTCAGAATCTTATATGTTTCAATAAGATCCCCTCTCACTTAACTTTGCCCTCCCACATGTGGATTTTATGGTGTATGACCTTCTCTATATATGCAATCTCTATAAGTCTAGTTAAAAAATGAAATGTTTATGTGCACGTTTCATTAGTTTCATTTGATACTCCAGCCATTGCATTAATCAGAGCAAATTATGTTGCATAGCCATCATTCTCTATCAGTGCCCTTACATTAATGTTGAATTATTCTTAACTTATGTTTAAAATGTCTTCAAAACTGAAGCTGTGTTGATGAATAATGGTGTTATGTTTAATTCATGTCTTGAATATTAGGTTTTAATTCAATTCGTGATCTAGATTTCATGACTAATTATCCCCTAGAGATCGCAGTTCTACAAAGGACTCTGTCTGTGGATTCTTTCTATTTCTTAAACAGATAGGTGTTTCTATCACATTTTCGAAGAATAAATTGCAAAGAACAACTCATGCAATTGGACCCCACTGGAAAACCTTGAGACATGTAAAGGAGTTGCCAAAATTGCACCCCAGCTTATGTATAGGTTCTTGATGGTGTATTGTGTATTGTATATTGTTCCAGTCGAGCACTGTTATACTATTTCAAAATCAAGTTTATAGAACTTGGAAAAACAGGTAAATATTAAATCTGATTTTTTTTCAAAGCATTTTTTAAATTTGGAAATTTAACTGAAGGGTCAAGGTGTACACTGCAAGGCACCACTAAGGTTGAAAAGAATAGGAGAGAGGACGAGGTAAATTGAGAAATAATGGATGTGTTGTAAATTTTTGTTTTTGAAACTTGTAGATTGTGGAAGAAAGATGAGAAGTTCCACATTTCTGGTGCTGGAATGCAATGGGGTAGAGTAGGAGACTGTGCAGTAAGCCTTGATTTCACGATAGTGAGGAAGCAGGAGAGAGGAAAGAAATGTGTCGGGTGATGTATTTGGAGTTTAGGAGGAACAAGGGAAGGAAGTTCAGAGCAATAATAATCACAGTAGTATCAGTAAAATAGAGAAAGACAAGAAAGGTTACAGTAGTGAGAGGGGCTGATTTAACTTGCCGAAATCAGCGTTAATGGGACGGTAACGGCCTCAAAATGTTGACGGTAGACTTACCACACCATTGACGTCGGCGTTCAGCCCACTGCCATGGTTACAAGGGCATACTGCTGGCCGACCAAACACCTTCCTGTTTCAGGCAGTTGGCATCTTTTAATATGCAATTCGGGGTCCTTTGACGTACATAGCACCTCGATTGGCATTTTAAGACAGAACAGGTTGGACCCCGCGCTGTGCACTCTCCGATCAGTTCTACTGGCGATCCAGACAAAGGTGCTCCGTAAAGGTAAGTTTTAAATTATTTTTGTGTGGCCAGGAAGAGCATTTGTGCGTCCAATCAGTCACTCGTGGTTCCGGCTCTCCCTGGCCCAAATTTCCCCTTGTACTTCTCTCAGCAAACAGTCCTCACTGCTGCCTTCTGTTGGATCTCATTGGTTTAATAGATTAAAAAGATACACATCATTAGCTTCAGTGCAGCTTTGCACTGCAGAATCAGATTGTAAAAATCTAAGTTTCAGGGGTTTGAAAGCCTCTGCACTTCCTCACATCCCTGCTGTAGTTGCTGACACTCCATTGCTTAGTAACGGGTGCAATGAGATGCGCCATTTCTCAGCCAGGGTACTGGGCAGGACGTAACACTGGTTCAAAAAAAACCTGACAACATTAACCTTGCCTGAGGGATATGCACTTTATACAGGTAGAGGTTCCATAATGTATTGAGAAACTATTGGCTTGATTCCCTACTCTCAAGGCTGGAAGTGGTGCTCAGGAAATTGGTTATAAAATGAGGAAAAGTAATATAAAAATTGCTATTTTTGAAATATTTCATAATAATGCAAAGGTGACATATACTCTATTGCGGAGATGCGCAAACACTATCAGTATCAAAATCAGCCATTTTTGAGTTTCCTTTTCCCCTGCTTTCTCCTTCCTATAGGATGAATCTGAGATCCACTTCCAGAAATTCCCCTCCACGAGTTTACCTGATTTGGTGACTAACTTTGCGGTTGCTGATAACTCCCCTTCTCCTACGGAAAATAAAGAGAATGTAAAACCAGACAGTGAAGATGCTGCAGCTGACTGCCATGTGCACCACGGTCAAGAAAGTGTAAGTGCTGATGTATAAATACATGTGCTGTGTTACTTAAAACATTTAAGTCTGAAGTGCCACAAGAAGGTAGAAATTCTTCTGTGCACTATTTTTAATGAATTGGTTAATGAATTCGAGTGAAATGCCTCTGTTCGGTACTTTAACAAAGTTGTTATGCAATCTAAATTGACTGTGGATCAACGACTTATATTGTGAACAGCGACTGGGGTTCAACTGGATCAGCGAAATCTTCTTCTTCTTAGGCAGTCCCTCGGAACCGAGGATGACTTGCTTCCACATTAAAAATGAGTTCTCAGGTGACTGATGAGTCCAATGCGGGACCTACAGTCTCTGTCACAGGTGGGGCAGACGGTGGTTGAAGTGGCAGGTGGGTGGGGTGCTTGGGTTGACGTGCGCTCCTTGCGTTGCTTGCGCTTGGTTTCCGCTTGCTCCCGGCGAAGAGACTCCAGGTGTTCGGCGCCTTCCCGGATGCTTCTCCTCAACTTTGTGCGGTCTTGGGCCAGGGATTCCCAGGTGTCAGTGGGGATGTTGCACTTTTTCAAGGAGGCTTTGAGGGTGTCCTTGAAGCGTTTCCTCTGCCCACCTGGGGCTCTCTTGCCGTGCCGGAGCTCCGAATAGAGCGCTTGTTTTGGGAGTCTCGTATTGGGCATGCAGACTCTGTGGCCCATCCATCGGAGCTGATCGAGCGTGGTCAAAGCTTCGATGCTGGGGATGTTGGCCTGAGCGAGAACACTGACGTTGGTGCGCCTATCCTGCCAATGAATCAGCGAAATATCAACAGTCTTGCTTACATAATGATGTGGTTTCCAGAACCTTTCAGGAATCCTGACATCTATGCAGGATTGTTCACTGTCTTCACGAGCTGAGAGCTAAAAGCAGTGCAGAGAGTGGAGTGGAATGGCGACACCGACTCCGGGGTGAGCGGACAGATGAGAGAAACACTATGGATGCTGGAGATCCACAGCTTCTGAATAAACAGGTTAACATTTCAGGTGTAGACTCTTCATGACCCCGAAACCTTCTGACAAAGGCCCTGCCTGAAATCTAAACTGTTTTTCTTGAACAAGCTGCTGTGTATTTTCCAGATTTTTTTTCTCCCTCTGAAAGGGTTTGGTTTATCCCAAACTCTACCGCCGCCCACTCCCCCACCCACCCCAATTAATCTGTTGAAGATTTCCATCCTGCCCCCTGCAAGATAATTCTGGTAAAACCACAAAATATCTACATCCTACATTATACATGGAAGAGCAGCTTCTCCTTCCCTGTGAGGAATGGCGAGTCCCCAGGAAGCTGTTAAAGCCAGCATCGCTGGAGTTGGAGATATAGTGCACAACTACAGTTTAAGGGTTGGGGTAAAATGATGACTGATATTTGGATCAGGGGAACATCAACAGTCACGCCTACATAATGAAGGGTCTTTCAGGGTGGATCATTGCCTTTTGTGGTGCTCTGGAAGGGGATTGATGTTAACTTGTAATCCTATTGTGACCTAGTGGATGGTTTAGGTGAGTTTATTAGTTTCTGCTAGACCAGAGTCATGGGCAAGCAGGCTGGACACACATTCCTCGACAAAAAATATCATTTCTTTTCTGGGTGGTAATGAATCTGATACTCGGGTGCAATGATTGCGTGTTGGTGTGTGTTGAGTGTCAGTGTCATCAGTGCAAATGGAAAAAATGAATCCATGCATAAATTATTATTCCTCCAATTACTGTAATTTTTTTTATTGCATTCCTTAATTCCAAGTCCCAGCTGCCTTACTAGCCTCCTGTGGCATTGGGGAGTATCATTTACCGAAGATTTAAGCATGCGTATGACATTTAAAAGCCATTGCAGGCAAATAATAGCTGAGTGGACCGTGATCTTGTCTGTGTATGCCGTTTACCATGCCAAGAACATTTACGTGTGCAAATGAAAGGGTTGACATAGCACCTTTTGCATTAAATTTACTGCTCCATGCAGATCACTAACCCTCACTGGCAAAATAAAGTGCTGAAAATCACTCATCTAGAATGTTCTATTTTGTAAATGTAGATACTAGCAAAACTGGTGATGGGGCCGTATGCATGTTGCAAATATGCTTGAAATTTGGTCCAGTGGCAGTTTTATGCACTGGAATAGTTCCAATTAATGCTGTACTAAAGCTTAAGTACTGTAGTTTCACAGTTCCATATGCAGTAAGCCAAATGGATTCCCAGCATTAGCATGTGTGCTAATCATCCAGTGACTGATGAAATAATTTGAAATTACCAATGTTAAATGCAGGGTGCTATTAATTACTCTGCAGTTTTGATCAGTCACAAACGCCTTGTGTGCACAATTACTCCAATTCGTGGAATGTGATAACAATATTCTAAAACTGTGCAGTGTGCAATAATACCGTCCCCGGACTGAAGAGGTTCCAGTCATCAGGATATTATAGCTTACCAGTCACTTGAACCTGTAGAAGTGAAGGAAAACCATTTGAGTGCGTTTTTATTCATATATATATATAATATATATAAAATTTATTATATAAACATCATAGTAGAGTAAAAATACTTTTGTAGTGAATAACTCAGAATTTAAAGTCTGTGGCCTGGATATTAACAGGGACGGGCCCGCATGCTGTGGAGTTTTAATTGCACAGAGTGCAAATTTTGCCCTTGACAGGTTCACCGCCCGGAGGTCAGCCTGATTGACAGGCTTGGCTTCCAGTCAGGCGGGGAGGACAATGGAGCAGGCCGCAGGACCAGGTAGGTCTGATTCACGATTGTAGGGGGGGGGGGGGGGGGAGGAAGAGGGGGTGTCCGATCCCTGACCGCAGGGGTCTTCGTATCGGGGGTGGGGGGTGGGGGAATGTGGGAAGCACTCCTGCTCCTCATGGCCCACAAAGGCACTTACCTTCTCCCAGAAGCTGTCCTCGCCTCCCTTCAGCTATAAAACAGGTTAAATCAAAGGCTGCCAGCCTTATTAAAATATTTAAATTGCCAACCCACCTTCTGGGAGCTGGTTGGTTCCTCGCCCCTTGTCCCACCTCTGTTAAACCCGGAAGTGGGCGGGTTGGAGGCAGGATGTTGTCGGGTTTGAGAGTTTAAAAATTTTAACCTCTGACCCAACCCCAAACCAACCGTTTTTGGGTGCTAAAATCCGGCCCCATATCACAGTACCGGCCGTTACTTTTTGCAACCTTCCGTACTTAGTCAAGATAACTTTAACAACAACTTTTACCTGATCTGAGGAACTGCTCTGCTTGACAACTTTTGCATTAATGTTACAGATGGGAACATAGGAACAGGAGTAGGCCATTCAGCCCCTCGAGTCTGTTCTACCATTCAATTAGATCATGTAGACCATGGCTGAGCTGTACCTTAACTCCATTCACCTGACTTTGTTCACTATCCCTTGATACCCATACCCAACAAAAATCTATCAATCTTAGTCTTGAAAATTTCATTTCACCTAGCATCCACAGCCTTTTGGAGCGAGTTCCAGATTTCCACTACCTTTTGTGTGAAAAAGTACTTTCTGATTTCACTCCTAAATGGCCTACTCTAATTTTAAGATTATGCCCCTTTTTTTCTGGAAATAGTTGATCTGTATCTACCCTATTGAACCCTTAATTATTTTAAATATCTTGATTAGATCACCCCTCAACCTTCTAAACTCAAAGGAATACAGCCCAAGTTTATGCAATGTGCCCTCATAATTTAGCTCTTTAAGCCCTGATATCATTCTGGTGAAAGTGTGCTGTACCTCTTCCAAGGCCAATACATCTTCCCTGAGGTTCGGTGCTCAAAACTGAAAATTAATACTCCAGATGGGGGGACAGCCACTAGGAATCCATTTCATTTAGGATCCTTAGAGATTAATGGCTTGCAATTATTCACAACAATCCTACATTACCCGGTGTCAATTTTGTTTCTAATATCCTATTGTTTAAACAATTTTACAATTGTAGCAGAAACCAAAGAAAACAAACATTTTATGCAAGGAATGCAACACGTTGACCATTTTGATATAACAGCAGAAAATGCAGGAAACACTCAGCAGGTCAGGCAGCATCGAGGAGAGAGAAACAGAGTCAACGTTTCGGGTCGAGGACCCTTCGTCAGAATTGGAAAAGGTTAGAGAAGAGAGATTTTTAAGCAGGGGCAGGTGGAGGAAAGAACAAAGGGAAGGTTTGTGACAGGCTGGAAGGCAGGAGAGATTGACTGACAAAAGGGATGATGGTGCAAGGCATAAAGAGAGGTAATGGGACAAGTTAGGAAACAAAAGATGACTCTAGATGAGGTGTGAATGACGATGGCAGAATCATCAACAGCTACCATGCGAGAAGACGAGGGGGAAAAAGATTTAAAAATATATAGGGGTCGAGGTTATAGTCTGAAATTGTTGAACTCGATGTTAAGTCCAGAAGGCTGTAAAGTGCCTAATCGAAAGATAAGGTGCTGTTCCTTGAGCTTACGTTGAGCTTCGTTGGAACAGTGTAAGAGGCCGAGGACGGAGAGATCAGAGTGGGAGTGGAGCGGAGAATTAAGGTGACAGGCGATTGACCATTTTGATGTTTCACAATAAAATAGCTTCAAATGATAGCTTGAAGGGCCCAAAATGTCTATTTTAATAGAAAACCCGAGAATGCTCATTGTCCTCCATAATTACAGCTTACTGACAATAAATCATGGAAACACACAGCTTTGAAACAATTTCTGACAATGTGATTTCATTAGTGGGTCATTGACTGCGAAGAAACAGAGGCATTCTTTCGTTAAAGGAGGAATTTTGTAACTCACACTGGGATCACCAACATTCCAACATAGGCAGTGTTTAAATGTTTCTCAATCTTCTGTCACATTCGACTTCAATATAAACTGTAGAAACAGATGTTCAGAAACCCAACAAATCCTTCAGGCATGGGAGAGCGGGAGAGAATGTTTGCCACGTGTGTTTAATCAAACCTGTGTCTCTGATCTACTACGGCAGTATTTGCTCCACCGTAGGACTTTATGGCTCGTTCTCTTAACACTTTGGGTTGAATAGATGTGTCGTTTGAAATTTATTGTAGATTATTACTCTTGCAGAATTTCAGCCAAGTGTTGGTTTATTATGCGTGTGTACTAATGTTCTATCTTCTGCTTTGCCTATGCCGAGATTTCACTTTGCATCTGAAGTTGCATTTTGCTTCCCGTGAATTGTCGCACAACACCACACCTGAGCAAACCTGCAAGTGATCTTTAAGCTGGAATCATCAGCCATAACAAACACCATTTTTCCTTCTCTGCGAGGGAATGAGGTTTTTTTCACCGATACCACCCCTTCTCTCCAGAAGGTGGTGATTCTTGCTCGGTTATGGTTGCCCAAGTCCTGGCTACCTCTGGTACTTCATCCAAACAGCCATTCCTCATGTATGAGCCTATACAGTAAGTATTGACAGGGACATCACAGCCTAACCTCGTTCCTGGGAACACTGACTTGAATTATTACCACCAATCCAGGGGACCAACCCTGGTTCAATAAGGAGTGTAGAAGAACATGCCAGGAGCAGCACCAGGCGTACCTAAAAACGAGGTGCCAACCTGGGGAAGCTGCAACACAGGACTTCATGCATGCTAAGAAGTGGAAGCAGCATGCTATAGACAGGGCTAAGCGATCCCACAATCAACGGATCAGATCAAAGCTCTGCAGTCCTGCCACACCCAGTCGTGAATGGTGGTGGACCATTAAACAACTAACGGAGGAGGAGGCTCCATGAATATCCCCATCCTCAATGATGGTGGAGCCCAGCACGTGAGTGCAAAAGACAAGGCTGAAGCGTTTGCAACCATCTTCAGCCAGAAGTGCCAAGTGGATGATCCATATCGGCCACCTCCTGAAGTCCCCACCATCACAGAAGCCAGTCTTCAGCCAATTTGATTCACTCCATGTGATATCAAGAAACGGCTGAGCCCACTGGATACAGCAAAGGCTGTGGGCCCCGACAACATCCCGGCTATCGTGCTGAAGACTTGTGCTCCAGAACTAGCCATGCCTCTAGCCAAGCTGTTCCAGTACAGCTACAACACTGGCATCTATCCGACAATGTGGAAAACTGCCCAGGTATGTCCGACCTCAAAAAGCAGGACAAATCCAACCCGGCCAATTACCGCCCCATCAGTCTACTCTCAATCATCAGCAAAGTGATGGAAGGTGTCATCGACAGTGCTATCAAGCGGCACTTACTCACCAATAACCTGCTCACTGATGCCCAGTTTGGGTTCCGCCAAGATCACTCGGCTCCCGACCTCATTACAGCCTTGGTCCAAACATGGACAAAGGAGCTGAATTCTAGAGCTGAGGTGAGAGTAACTGCCCTTGACATCAAGGCAGCATTTGACCGAGTGTGGCATCAAGGAGCCCTAGTAAAACTGAAGTCAATGGGAATCGCGGGGGAAAATGCTCCACTGGCTGGAGTCCTATCTAGTACAAAGGAAGATGGTTGTGGTGGTTGAAGGTCAATCATCACAGCCCCAGGACATCGCTGCACGAGTTCCTCAGGGCAGTGTCCTAGGCCCAACCATCTTCAGCTGCTTCATTAATGACCTTCCCACCAACATAAGGTCAGAAATGAGGATGTTTGCTGATGACTGCACAGTGTTCAGCACCATTCACGACTCCTCAGATAATGAAGCAGTCCATGCCCGCATGCAACAAGACCTGGACGACGTTCAGGCTTGGGCTGATAAGTGGCAGGTAACATTCGTGCCACAGAAGTGCCAGGCAAGTAAGGAGTGTGATGGAATACTCTCTCCTTTCCTGGATGAGTGCAGCTTCAACAACACTCAAGAAGCTCGACACCATCCAGGACAAAGCAGCCCGCTTGATTGGCACCCCATCCACCACCTTAAACATTCACTCCCTCCACCACTGGCGTACCGTGGCTGCAGTGTGTACCATCTGCAAGATGCACTGCAGCAACTTGCCAAGGCTTCTTCAGCAGCACTTCCCAAACCCACGACCTCTTCCAGCTAGAAGGACAAGGGCAGCAGGGGCATGGGAACACCACCACCTCCAAGTTCCCCTCCAAGTCACACACCATCCTGACTTAGAAGTATATCGCCGATCCTTCATCGTCGCTGGGTCAAAATCCTGGAACTCCCTATCTAACAGCACTGTGGGAGTCCCTTTACCACATGGACTGCAGCGGTTCAAGAAGCCGGCTCACCACCACCTTCTCAAGGGCAATTAGGGATGGGCAATAAATGCTGGCCTTGCCAGCGACGCCCACATCCCATAAACGAATAAAAAAGAAAATTTCTCCTCCTTAGCCGAGGGACACAGGCCAATTCTATTGCCCTCATCAATGTAGTGAGAATGTAAGCCACATTTGGTTTAGAACAGTTCAAATATATTGTCCAAACAACTCTCACAGCATAGCCTCCACTTGACTGGTTCCTGCAGGTTTCCTTTATTATGACCTCAGGCAAAAATTCCCTTTCCTGCTGCCTCCAGCCTGTTATTGAAGTCATTGATCAGACTGTGCTAGTGCTAGATACAAAAAATGGAATGGATCAGTATACTATATTCCTCCCCTTCTAAGAAAAAAATAAGCTTTATCTAGAGCAAAAACCTCTAGAAATATCAATGTTTATCTCGCAAAAAGCGGCAGCAATATTTTTGGCATAGTTATAAAGGGGTTTAAAAAACGTTATCCATAAGATGTAATGTGGAACTCACATGATTTGCATCTCATCAATCAGATATTGGCCCAGAAATTGATCTCGCTCTGTTCACGCGGGGGTAAGGCTTCCCCGCGATCTCTCACTCCGCTTGTGCTTTTTCAGATCCAGCTCGCACGAACTTGATGTTCCAGACATCAGCTGGGCAGTGCTTGCGTATCCCACCGGCGTAGTGAATTCGTGCGAGCTGTGGGATCACGTGACTCAGTTAGAGCCAATGGCAGCACACCATCTTCCATTCATAAGTTTCACATACGTGCTGTGAAATCTATGAATCTTACACCCCCCCCAAAATAACAGCTAAACCTCAATTAAATTTTAAAAAAAACCATCACATTAATAAAATAAGTATAGTTAAATAAATTAACCATTTTAAATAAAAAATTAAATTTTTGAAAAAATTTTAAATCTTTTAAAAAGTTATAAAAATAAACTTACCTGTCTTTAAAGTCTCTAAAAAAGATATACCTGTTAAAAAAAAATTCAAAAAACTACTTAATTCACTACTTACCTTGTTAAAAGTGGGTCTTACTCCTCCTTTTTCCATTTCTAAAATCTTCCGTACTTACCTGCGCGTCCAAAGCACGAAGTGCACAGCGTGCGCGCAGCCTGTAGTGCGCACGCGATGCACCGAGGAACCGCCCCCTTTTCAAAAGACCAAGTGCCGGTTTTCAGCGCATGCGCAGGGCATGCAGAAAACCGGCAATTGGAGAGAGAATACGCGAGAGTACGCAGTGCGTACTCTCGCGTCGCGGGATGAATTTTTGGCCCAATATGGTGGTTTTGTATCGTATCTTATAGTGTAGCAGTTCAGGTGTTCTTCTGGCAGACTCATGACCATAAACTTTCCAAGTGATGATTTTTTTTTGTGGAAGCAATTGAAAGCTTTCCTTTTTTTTTTAAGAGGTAGTTGACGTATGATGAATTTCCTTGTGGCCACATGTCACTATTGCTCAGCAGTAACCATGGAATCTTTGAAATTAATGGTCAGGCAGGAAATTAAGGTGATGGTTTGTCTGCTGGTTGCTGGCAAAGCAAATCTAGGCAACCCTTGTCAACTTTTGATGACCTTCCTCAGGATTGTTGGTCAGCATATGTTTTGATTGTCACCTTTGCCTAGCCTGTTTGAGGAAGAATAGTGTCAGAAATTTGTATTGGGCAAATTAGGAGCCTCATTCAGAGTTTCCTATCAAGCATAGTTAGTTCTGCAGGCGATTGCCCAGTGGATTGATGGGATGTTGTATGAAGATCCTGTTTCAATTAATTTCTTTCAATAGAAGCAGCAGAGATGGTTATTAAAATTGGTTGGCGATAAGCCGAGCAGGAGCCATGCCTGCTTGTTATGATCTATAATGCATTGCCTGAAAAGGTGGTGGAAACAGATTCATCAGTAACTTTCAAAAGAGAATTGGATATGTACTTGAAAAGGAAAAATGTGCAGGGCTATGGGGAAAGAGCAGGGGAGTAGGACTAATTGGATAGTCCTTTAAAAGAGCCGGCAGATGCGCGATGGGCCGAATGGCCTCCTCCTGTTCTGTAACTTAAGGTCTGCATCCGTGATTTTCAAGCTTGCAGGTTGAGAAGTTTGCTAATCCCTCAAGAAAAAGATAGATGATATAAGTGCCATTTGTTTTTGAAGTGATCAATATAGAGTAATATGAAAATGAAATATCTTGTTCCAAATTCCTACTTTTATTTTGCAGTCGGTGCTTTGCGCACATGGTAGCTTGGCTCAGTGGCAGCTTGTGAGTCAGAAAGTCATGCGTTGAATTCCCACTTCAGGAACTTCAGCCCACCATCCAGGCTGACACTTCAGTGCAGTACTGAGGAGTGCTGCATTGTCAGAGGTGCCATCTTCAGGTGGACGTAAATGATCCCACGACAGGCTTTGCAAAAGAATAGAAGAGCTCTTCTAGTGTCCTGTCCAACCTTTATCCCTCAGTCAGTAACTCCAGATAAAACAGATTAACTAGTGATTTATCTCATTGCTGTTTGTGGAACCTTGATGTGTGCACGTTGGCTGCTGCGCTTGCCTATAAAACAACAATGACTATGCTTCAAAAGCAATTATTGACTGCGAAGCGCTTTGCGACATCCTGAGGATGTGAAGGGTGCTACAGGAAACTTTTGTTTATCCGGCACCCAAATATCCGGAATTCTCGCTTAACCGGCAAAAATCATCCTCCGAAAACTCCTCTCAAATAACCGGCAATGTTGCCGAGTCGCAGTCGAGTCTCCGCGAACGCCGAGTACTCCGAAAACTCCTCTCAAATAACCGGCAATGTTGCCGATCCCGAGTCCGAGTCCGCGAACGCCGATTTAGTCAGTAGGGGTAGTTTTCAAAAGTACCCAAATACTATATACTGCACATTTCTTGATTTATTTATTTTTCTTTGTTAAAAATAGCCTCGGTAGATATAACTCTCCGTTATCTGGTAATTTCGATAAACCGGCACCACGCCGGTCCCGTCGGTGCCGGTTAATAAAGAGTTTCCTGTATATAAATGCAAGTTCTTTTTTTAATGTTTTACTTATTAGGTGTTTCAATGTGAGGTCTTCATAATTACTAACGTACTAAAACACACCTTTTGTTTTAGTTACGGACATTCGTGAACCTTCCCCCCTCACATTACACCACGAGTGAAACATTACACAAAACTCCAGTTCAAAAAGGCAGGCAGACATCACGAACAAGACATTTTAACATCATCAATATATGAGAGTGAACGCTTAAGATTTAAATGTATAATAATTGAAATAGCACAAGTTTTTAGCCAGGTGTTTTGAAAATAAAAGTATTTTTTGTTCCAAGCCTGTTTGCCTTTGTAAACTGGTGCTTCATGTAGTGTAATGTTTTATGCAATGTATTTTATGAGGTGTTTTATAACTAATTTTGTATTAACTGAATCATTATAATCCTTTATGATCCACTCAAAAGACAATACTTATTATTTTGAAAAATAGTACCACAGTTGTGTTACTGGCATGCTATTTGTGACTATGTTTAGTATTGATAGTATGGTGAAGATGTTTAGAATTAAAACTAGCTTTAAAATTTTCTCAGCTGAAGGCACGGCCTCATTCTGGAGCTTGGCTCCCCAAGCAGCAGCAGCCCTCCAGGATCTCACCCAAATCACAATTCTTTAGGTGTGAGCCTAGATTGAGAGTGTCGGCAGGCGAGTCAATCATTGTATTTTCAGTCGAGAAATCTAGGTGGAGGGCTAGGACTCAGTGCAGGAATTCACCAAGGTTGAAAGAAGTGGAAAAGGAGGCAAGATAAATCAATAAATAGTGATTCAGTGGCACTCAGCGTGAGTTTTAAAGACCGTGAACTTGCAGGAGAAAGGGAAGACATGAGTAAGATAAGGAGTTTTCACAGTTGTAAGGTCCTGGGAAGGAATGAGTTAAACTGGTAGTCAATGCAGCGAGATCATGGAGAGGTCACGTAAGCCTAATCCTATCCTCAAATAATGTGCACACACCCAGACTTTCTCGTAGAGTCATTGAATAATGATCTGGAATAGGAAACCAGCTGATTTTATCCTTCACCAACTCGCAAGCACCAAGGCTAATTTTACGGCCTCTGTCACTGCTACCGATTAGTATTGCTGAATCAGCGCACACAAGGGATTGAACTTTGGACCTCTTTGGCCTGTGTGCCTCAGTCCTACACTAGGCGTTGCATTTACAAGGTAAGTATTGGAGACCATTTTCTAAAATAATGAGCACCTTTTAAAATCTGGCCATCCACTGAGAGCGGTTTCGTCAAGTTGTTCTGTTAAAATGACAGATTTATCAACTCATTTCAGAAATATAAAAAATGTTACAAAGTATACTTCATCAAGAATTGCTCGCATAGAGGGTAAACGCCGACATGGACTGGTTGGGTCGAATGGCCTGTTTCTGTGATGTAACTTCTATGTATTTCTATGAATAAGAATTAGCACAGACCTTTCGAGACATCTACACACGAAGTTTTTTTTTAAATAAAATTAAAAATCACATTCAATTGGATTTTATATCTTTCACCTTAAACAGAATCCAAACTAACATTATCAAGGTTGTGCTATATTGGAGAGCAATGCGATGAGGAAGGATTCGGACCATAGCACTTCATCCTGTGCAAACTGCTGAATGGAACATATAAACTCATTGGATCCAATGAAATACTTTCATTTGATCTGAACCCCACTTACTTATCATATCCCTTAATCTCTTCTCTCTCTAGCAACACACCTAACAGCTTATTGAACCATTTATGTTCTCCATTTTAATTACCCTCACTGGCAACTTATTCCAAAAGGCTAATGCTGTACTGTTTGCATACACATGTTTCACCTGACTCCCCTTCTAACTCCTAACTCTTAACTTGTGTCTCCTGGCATCTGAACCCTTTGCTGTAGTGAAGAATTTGCCTGGAATTTCCTTCTGCTGCCACGTTCTATCTTTATACCGTCCGCACCAGTGTAGGAGTGGGACTGTTCCAGATAGAGAGTGTCATCTTGTATTATCTGCTTATCCTGATTGAAGGGGGAAAGTGAATTCTGTGAGTCTGCAAACTTACTGCATTTATGTAACATCATCTGATACAACATGTTGCTGTGCATTTTGGGCTGAAGACTGACAGACCAGAAACTGATTTCTGTTACACTGCAGCTGTTGCACGGTACTTTGGATATGAAACTACTCCTTGGATGCAGTCTCATTCTCAAATCAGGCGGGCTCCAGCCCTGTTAAGCTGCTTTTATATTGCGCAACATTCGAGCTAGGGCTGCCACCCCTGACGCGCAGGTTTCGTACACCCATAAACCTGTCGGGTTTCACAAAGGGCGATGGGTCTTAGCACAATGTAAAAGGAGCTTAATACTACGGGGTTGGCATGCCGACAGAGATGACATGATTCAGCTGAATTGTTTACCTGTTCCTGTTAATGGAATTATTTAGCTGTTCACTGCTGCTAATGGAATTCCAATAAAGTGAATACTATACAATACAATAGCTTCTACCTTCTACCTCCTTCCCAATATCCACAAACAGGACTGTCCTGGTAGACCCATTGTTTCAGCCTGTTCTTGCCCCACAGAACTGATTTCTTCCTATCTCGACTCTATTTTTTCTCCCCTTATCCAGTCCCTTCCCACCTACATTCGCGACTCTTCCGACGCCCTCCGCCACTTTAACAGTTTCCAGTTTCCTGGCCCCAACCATCTCCTTTTCACTATGGACGTCCAATCCCTCTACACCTCCATTCCCCACCAGGATGGCCTGAGGGCGCTCCGCTTCTTCCTTGAACAGAGGCCCAACCAGTCCCCATCCACCACCACCCTCCTCCGCCTGGCTGAACTTGTTCTCACATTGAATAACTTCTCCGATAGCAAAATACTGCGGATGCTGGAAATCTGAAATAACAACAGAAAACGCTGGAAAAACTCAGCAGGCCAGGCAGCATCTGTGGAGAGAGAAAGAGAGTTAACGTTTCAGGTCTGACGAAAGGTCATCGACCTGAAACGTTAACTCTCTTTCTCTCTCCACGGATGCTGCCTGGCCTGCTGAATAACTTCTCCTCTGACTCCTCTCACTTCCTCCAAATTAAAGGTGTTGCTATGGGAACCCGCATAGGTCCTAGCTATGCCTGCCTTTTCGTGGGATATGTGGAACATTTTTTGTTCCAGTCCTACTCAGGTCCCCTCCCTCACCTCTTTTTCCGGTACATTGATGACTGTATTGGTGCTGTTTCCTGCTCTCGCCCTGAACTAGAAAATTTCATTCACTTTGCTTCAAATTTCCACCCTTCCCTCACCTTCACCTGGTCCATCTCCGACTCTTCCCTTTCCTTCCTCGAATTCTATGTCTCCATTTCTGGGGATAGGCTCTTGACAAACATTCACTACAAGCCCACTGACTCCCACAGCTACCTGGACTACACTTCCTCTCACCCCGCTTTCTGTAAGGACTCTATTCCATTCTCCCAGTTTCTCCGTCTCCGCTGCATCTGTTCTGACGATGCCACCGATACTAGTGCTTCCGATATGTCTTCCTTTTTCTTCAACCAAGGATTCCCCTCTACCGTTGTTAACACGGCCCTCGACCGTGTCCGTTCCATTTCCCGCACTTCTGCTCTCACCCCTTCCTCTACCCCCCAGAACCACGATGGGGTTCCCCTTGTCCTCACCTTTCACCCCACCCGCCTCCACATTCAACGGATCATTCTCCTCTCTTTCCACCACCTCTAGCGTGATCCCACCATCAAACACATCTTCCCCCTCCCCCCTTTCAGCATTCCGAGGGGACACTCCCTCTGCGACATCCTGGTCTACTCATCTATCACCCCCAACACCCCTTCCCCTTCACACGGCACCTTCCCGTGCAAGCGCAGGAGATGCAACACCTGCCTTTTTACCTCCTCCCTTCCCACTGTCCAGGGCCCCAAACACTCCTTCCAGGTGAAACAGCGATTTACTTGTCCTTCTTGCAATTTATTATACTGTATTCGCTGCTCACGATGTGGTCTCCTCTACAGTGGGGAGACCAAACGCAGATTGGTTGACCACTTTGCGGAACACCTCCGTTCAGTCCATAAGGGTGACCCCAAGCTTCCGGTCGCCTGTCACTTTAATTCTCTGCTCCACTCCCACTCTGATCTCTCCGTCATCGGCCTCTGTACACTGTTCCAACGAAGCTCAACGTAAGCTCAAGGAACAGCACCTCATCTTTCGATTAGGCACTTTACAGCCTTCTGGACTCAACATTGAGTTCAGCAGTTTCAGACCATAACCTCTGCCCCTATGTTTTCTTTCTCTCTCTCACATGGCAGCTGTTGATGATTCTACTATCGCCATTTACACCTCATCTAGAGTCATCTTTTGTTTCTTAACTTGTCCCATTACCATCTCCTTTTGCCTTGCATCATCATCCCTTTTGTCTTTTAATCTCTCCTGCCTTCCATCCTATCTCAGACCTTCCCTTTGTTCTTTCCTCCCCTCCTCCCTTTCCCTGCCCCTGTACTTGCTTAAATATCTGTTACTTCTCCAACTTTTTCCAGTTCTGACGAAGGGAAACTCTGTTTCTCTCTCCACGATGCTGCCTGACCTGCTGAGTGTTTCCAGCTTTTTCTGTTGTTTAAGTGAATACTATATTGCCTACATTAACCTAAATTGCACCTCATCACCCTTTGTTTGCTACAATCAAATGAAGCTACAAGTTAAAAGATTGAAACATTTAGGTGTTAGAAAATCTTCCATTACAGAATGTGATAGAACAAAACATTGTTACCAATAATTCACTGCAAATTCTGAAGCCTGTTATCTGTACATCGATAAAGGGAATATAATCAGTTCTTCATTTTGTTACATACACATTCTAACGAGTAATGGCAATATATGTTTTCCCCCCATAACAACTGTAGCTGCACAATGTAAGTCATTCTACGTGTAACAAAAGGCCCCGATTTTAACTCACCTGACGGGAGTGGAGTGGAGCGGCTGAGTGGTTAAAATTGTGAAACCAACTTCCTGCCCTGTTCCCGCCTGAAACCTGCCGTCTCCCATTTTAACTCTGGAGCTGGCTCAGATCAGAAACGCTCCCACCAGAAACAGACAGGTGTCTCATGAATAAATCAAAATAGGGGTCTGATGTCATCATATGAACCCCACGTAGCGGCAAACCCGCTGAGTAAAACTTAGCGGCATTTGCTTCACAAACTGATTGACATGACTGGAAGCTGAATTTAAAGGGGAACTCACCTGCCAGCACTTACTGTGTGTGCCATGTGAGTATGCATTTCCAAGCTAGATCGGAGCTTTCAGTTTGCTTCTTTCTGATTTTTTCCTCCTTTACCCACACTCATTAAGAACTCGCTGCTGTTTTTGCTTCACTCCTTTGGATGGATGAACAGTCGGAGAAAGAGCAGCTGCCGCAACCGCAGCCTGAAGAACCTATTAGAAGGGGGCTGCTTGTAGAAGGCCTTACCCAGCTCACACAGTCTATAGCATAAGTTAATTTCTTGGATATTTTTGAGGAGCAGTGCGTCACCAGGCACGCTGTCGCTGACTGATTCAGCCTTTTGCAGCAGGCCATGCTTTACCAGTGGCTGTCAATTCACCATTGCCTTTAACTTTTTGGCGACAGGCTCCTACCAGGCTGCTGCAGGGGACATCAACTATATCTCACAGGCTGAAATAACAACAGAAAATGCTGGAAACACTCAGCAGGTCAGGCAGCATCGAGGAGAGAGAAACAGAGTTAATGTCCTGACGAAGGTTCTGACGAAGGGTCCCCGACTCGAAACGTTGACTCTGTTTCTCTCTCTCCACGATGCTGCCTGACCTGCTGAATGTTTCCAGCATTTTCTGTTGTTATTTCAGATTTCCAGCATCCGCAGTATTTTGCTATTATATCTCACAAGCTGCAGCAAACAGGTCACAAATTGCTCTCTTTGTCAGATCAACCAGTACATTATTTTCACAATGGATGCCAGCAGCCAGATTGAGAGAGATCTGGGATTTTCAGCAGTAGCCGGCTTGCCTTGTGTCCAGTGGGATAACAAGTAGCTATCAGGACACCAGAGGATGCCCCTTGTGTGAACAGATATGGCTTCCAATCCATCAATGTTCAACTGGTGTGTGATCACTGCAGAAGGATAATGTAAGTCTGTGTCTGTTTCTCTGGCAGCTGCCATGATGCCTTCATTCTGCAAAACCTATCCATCCCCCCACTTTTTCACCCATCAACGAATATCAGAAAATGACTGCTAGTGGGCAAGGGACACCCCCTCCACACCTGGCTAATGACACCCTTGTGCAACCCCACCATGCCTGAACGACACAGGTATAATGAGAGCATCAGGAACATCATAGAGCATGAAATTGGCAATTTGAAGCAAAGATTGAGGTGCCTTGATTGCTCTACAATATGACTTATACAAAGTGGGTCACATCATTGTAGTTTGCATCCTGCACAGCCTGTCAATACAAAGAGGATGGGAGTTGGAGGAGGCATGGTAACAAGAAGAGGCATTGTCAGACAAGGAAGAATTGGCTGAAGGTGAGAGAGAACCACAAGTATGAGGGCCAGCAGAACGCACTGCAGCTAAACATGCCAGGGAGCAGTTGATAGGCCAACACTTTCAGTGACCTCCTCAATCCCCTTATCAGAATTGTCAGAACAGAAGAAATAGAGCAAGAATAGGCCACTTGGCCCCTCGAGCCTGCTCCGCCATTCAATAAGATCATGGCTGATCTTGGGCTCAAAGCCACTTCCCAGCCCGCTCCCCATAACCCTTCACTCCCTTATCTTGCAAAAATTTGTCTATCTCCACTTTAAATGTATTTAATGACCCAGCCTCCACAGCTCTCTAGGGCAGAGAATTCCACAAATTTACGACCCTCTGAGAGAAGAAGTTTCTCCTCATCTCAGTTCGGAGACTGTGCCCCCGAGTTCTAGATTTCCCCATGAGGGGAAACATCCTCTCTGCATCTACCCTGTCGAGCCCCCTCAGTATCTTATATGTCTCGATAAGATCACCTCTCATTCTTCTAAATTCCAATGAGTATAGGCCCAGCCTGCTCAACCTTTCCTCATAAGTCAAACCCCTCATCTCTGGAATTAACCTAGTGAATCGTCTCTGAACTGCCTCCAATGCAAGTATATCCTTCCTTAAATAAGGAGACCAAAACTGTACGCAGTACTCCAGGTGTGCTCTCACCAATACCTTGTACAGTTGTAGCAGGACTTCCCTGCTTTTATACTCCAACCCCCTTGAAATAAAGGCCAACATTCCATTTGCCTTTTTGATTACTTGCTGTACCTGCATGCTAACTTTTTGTGTTTCATGCACAAGGACCCCCATGTCCCTCTGAACTGTAGCATTTTGTAATCTCTCTCCATTTAAATAATAGTTTGCTTTTTTATTTTTCCTGCCAAAGTGGATAACCTCGCACTTTCCCACAATATACTCCATCTGCCAAATGTTTGCCCACTCACCTAGCCTGTGCAGATTCTTTGAGTCCTCTGCACAACTTGCTTTCCCACCCATCTTTGTATCATCTGCAAACTTGGCTACATTACACTCGATCCCTTCATCCAAGTCATTAATGTAGATTGTAAATAGTTGGGGCCCCAGCACCGATCCTTGTGGCACCCCACTAGTTACCGTTTGCCAACCAGAAAATGACCCATTTATCCTGACTCTCTGCTTTCTGTTAGCTAGCCAATTCTCTATCCATGCTAATATATTACCCCCAACTCCATGAGCTCTTATCTTATGCAGTAACCTTTTATGTGGCACCTTATCGAATGCCTTCTGGAAATCTAAATACACCACATCCACTGGTTCACCTTTGTCCACCCTGCTCGTTACCTCCTGAAAGAACTCCAGCAAGTTTGTTAAACATGATTTCCCTTTCATAAAACCATGCTGACTCTGCTTGACTGTATTATGATTTTCCAAATGCTCTGCTACTGCTTCCTTAATGAAGGACTCCAGCATTTTCCCAACAACAGATGTTAGGCTAACTGGTCTATAGTTTCCTGCTTTCTGTCTCCCACCTTTCTTAAATAGGGGTGTTACATTTGCGGTTTTCCAATCCGCTGGGACCTCTCCAGAGTCCAGGGAATTTTGGTATATTGCAAGCAATGCATCCACTATCTCTGCAGCCACTTCTTTTAAGACCCTGGGATGCAGGCCATCTGGTCCAGGGGACTTGTCATCTTTTAGTTCCATTATTTCACCGAGTACTATTTCCTTAGTGATAGTGATAGTGTCTTTAGTTCCCCACTCCCTGTGGCCCCTTGATTATCCATTATTGGGATGTTGTTAGTGTCTTCTACAGTGAAGACAGATGCACAATATTTGTTCAGAGTCTCTGCCATTTCCCCGTTTCCCATTATTAATTCCCCAGTCTCATCCTCTAAGGGACCAATGTTTACTTTAGCTACCCTCTTCCTTTTTGTATACCTGTAGAAGCTCTTACTATCTGTTTTAATGTTTCTTGCCAGCTTACTCTCATAATTCATCTTCTCTCTTATTTTTGTGGTCATCCTTTGCTGGTTTTTTAAAATTTCCCAATCCTCTGGTCTCCCACCAATCTTGGCAACATTGTATGCCTTCGTTTTCAATTTGATACCATCCTTTACTTCCTTAGTTAGCCACGGATGGTGCTCCCTTCTCTTAAAATCTTTCTTTCTCACTGGAATATATTTTTGTTGAGAGTTATGAAATATCTCCTTAAATGTCCGCCACTGCATTTCAACTTTCTTACCCTTTAATTTGTTTTCCAGCCCACTTTAGCCAGTTCTGCCCTCATGCCATTGTAATTGCCTTTGTTTAAGATCAGGACACTGGTTTGGGATACAACTTTCTCACCCTCCAACTGAATTTGAAATTCAACCATGCTATGATCACTCTTTCCTAGAGGATCCTTTACTATGAGATCATTTATTAATTCTGTCTCATTTCATAGTACCAGATCCAAGATAGCCTGCTCCCTGGTTGGTTCCATTACATACTGTTCTAGGAAAACATCCCGGATGCACTCTACAAACTCCTCCTCCAGGCTACCATGGCCAATTTGATTTGTCCAATCAATATGGAGATTAAAATTACCCATGATTATTACCGTACCTTTTTTACAGGCCTCCATTATTTGTTGATTTATACTCTATCCAACAGCATTGCTACTGTTCGGGGGCCTGTAGACTACGCCCACCAGAGACTTTTTCCCCTTATTATTTTTTATCTCCACCCAAACCGATTCTACATCTTGATCTTCTGAGCCAATATCACTTCTCACCACTGCACTGATCCCATCTTTTACCAACAAAGCCACCCCACCTCCCTTTCCTTTCTTTCTATCCTTCCGAATTATCATATACCCTGGAATATTCAGTTCCCAGCCCTGGTCGCCTTGCAACCACGTCTCTGTAATGGCGATCAGATCATACCCATTTGTATCTATTTGGGCCGTCAACTCATTTATCTTGTTACGAATGCTACGTGCATTCGGATATAGAGCTTTTAACTTTGTCTTTATACCATTTTTCCTTGTTTTGTCCTTTTTTTCTGTTATACTCTTATTTTTAAAGATTCTGTCCCTTCCTGTCACACTCTGGTTATTATTTCCCCCATCTCTAGCCTGCTCTATTGCTTTCTCATTTCTCATTGACTTTTTATTTTCCCGCTCGCCTGGATCCTCCCCCCAACTATTTAGTTTAAAGCCCTCACTACAGCCCTAGTTATTCGATTTGCCAGGACTCTAGCCCCAGCATGGTTCAAGTGAAGCCCGTCCAAACGGAACAGCTCCCTCTTATCCCAGTACTGGTGCCAGTGCCCCACAAATCGAAACCCATTTCTCCCACACCAGTCTTTGAGCCACTCGTTCATTTCTCTGATCTTATTTACCCTATGCAAATTCGCTCGTGGCTCAGGTAGTAATCCAGAGATTATTACCTTTGTGGTTCTGCTTTTTAATTTAGCCCCTAGCTGCTCATACTCTTTCAGCAGAACCTCTTTCTTTGTCCTACCTATGTCATTGGTACCTACGTGGACCATGACAACTGGATCTTCCCCCTCCCACTCCAAGTTTCTCTCCAGCCCAGAGGAGATGTCATTAACCGTGGCACCGGGCAGGCAACACAGCCTTCGGGACTCACGCTCTCGGCTGCAGAGAACAGTATCTATCCCCCTCACTATACTGTCCCCAATCACTACAACATTTCTTTTTGCTCCCCCCACTTGAATGGCTCCCTGTACCACGGTGCTGTGGTCAGTTTGCTCATCCTCCCTCCAGTCCCTGGCCTCGTCCACACAGGGAGCAAGAATCCCGTACCTGTTGGACAAGGCCAAGGGCTGAGGCTCCTCCACCACTACCTCCTGGATCCCAATACCTGCCTTGCTTTTAGTCACACCCTCCTGTCCCTGACCATGGGCCAAATTGGAAGTAATTATTCTAGTGGGTGTGACTGCCTCCTGGAACATAGTGTCCAGGTAACGCTCCCCCTCCCTAATGTGTCGCAGTGTATGAAGCTCGGACTCCAGCTCATCAACTCTGAGCCGAAGTTCCTCGAGCAGCCAACATTTGCTGCAGATGTGGTCGCCTTGGACCTCAATGGTGTCCACGAGCTCCCACATGCAACAACAACAACACATTGCCTGGTCTCCCATCTCAATTAATTAATTCGTTTTAAAATTTGGAACACATATCTTTTAATCTACACCAAGGCACTTAAATTTAGACGCTCAAGTTTGGAAAAAAAGTGAGAAATACTCACCAACCAATCACTTACCTGCTTTCTGGTGACGTCACACTTTGATTACATTTTACTTCTTTACACTCACTGGTCCTTTGTATCTCAACCTGTTCCCGCTGCTTTTGAACTCTCCCGGGATTTGGTGCTCTCACTCTGCTCCCGCTGCTTTTGAACTCTCCCGGATTTTGGCGCTCTCGCTCTGCTCCCGCTGCTTTTGAACTCTCCCGGGTTAATAGTCCTTGTTACCCCTCACCACTCCCTTGATTCGGCATTGAAGAACAGTGAAACCATTCAGCCAGCCTCTAAATCAATGACTTTCTGACAATACAGACTAGGAAACTGTAATGAGAAGAAACTATAAACCAAAGTTACAAATGTCATAAAGGTGTTGATTTTAATTCCAAACACAATACTGTTGTGAATTTGTTTGTCACCTCAAGTGATATCCATAGTGCTTTTGTTAAAACTAACTTGACTACTCCTACGAGGTGCTCAGCAGAGCTGGTAGAAGGATGCTGCTGTCATGTGGAGACCCTTCAGATGCTTGTGGCAGCAACTTCTGTGGGTGCTCGAGCCTCAGAGGGCCCAGCTTCATCACTTCGGCTGCTGCTGGGGCTGTCTGGCCCCGCCGGCTTTCTGGCACCATGTTTTTGAGACACATGATGAGGCACGATGCAAATATAAGTTCATAGAATCCAAATCAGCAGGAACTACGAAAAGCAGATGGTGCCTGACAAATTTACTGGAATTTTTTGAGGAAGTAACAGAGTTGGTGGATATTACAAATTAATGATTTTCAGAATCTTCCTGGTTCATGAAGAAACCCCTGGGATTCAGGAAGAAGTTGTAAACTGGATTACTAATTGGATACATAATGGGAAACAGAAGGTAGCTATCAATGGCAACAATTTAGCAGCTGTGACCCCAAGCATTTACACAGGAACAGGAGTAGGCCATTCAGCCCCTCGGGCCTGTTCCGCATTTGTCTTGGGCCTTTGCTGTTAATAATAGTAATTATTTATTAATTGTCTTGATGGAAGTTCCTTAAGTAGTTTATACATTTTAAATATATATACTACATACATTTATTATATCTGGATTTAATCACTTGAATGAAGAGAATATTTGTGAATGTGACATTTTTTGTAGTTACATGTGCTTTTTCTTCACCTTTGCAAATTCAACATTTTTATGTAAATGCTTCACAGGTCTCTTAGAAAAGTTTATAGCGTTAAATAACTTCCCTCTCATTTCTCACATGATAATGAGCATCTCATTATGGTGAAGTGCTAACTTTAAGGTGATTAATCAAGGGTGGTAACCATAGGAACAGGCTATTTTCAGATGGATGTAATTGGCTATTTAATCTGTGATATGGTTTTCCTTTACATTCTTCAGCTGATGGATTTAAGAAAACACTCTCTGTACTTTAATGTTTTTGTCCGGCCAATAAATAAAACATATATAAATATTTTGTAAGGATAAAAGAAAAAGAGTAAAAGTGGGAAATATGAACTAAAAAGAGAAAATGGTGCAAATGCACAGTAAGTCTGATAGCTTAATGCTTGAGATGAAATCATATTTCTCACCTCCAATGACAATTGATCTGCTATGCATTGCAGCATATTTTTTTAATTCTAAAAATATATTTTGTACCTCACGTTTTCTGTAAAGAGACTATTAAAATCGACACATTGTCTAGTCTAATGAATTGCATTGTCCCTAGTATCTCATTCTGGGTATCTAACGTGGCAATTCCCTGTTATTTTTTTAACAAACTAGTGAAATCGCGTGTATAATAACGTTTAGTGCTATAAAGTAAACTGATCAAAGTAACCAAATATAAATTCAATGAACATGTCAGAAGGCAACTTCTGTAATAGAAGTGCTGCTGTGGTTTGGCTTCAAGTTAAAGGATAAAAACTGCATTATTAAATCATTATAAAACACGGTCTCCATTGTGGTTTCTGAGGTGTCCCATAGCAGCCCTATTACAGGCAATTTACCAACAAGAAATGTCTTCAATCTTATAAAATAGGTCTCTCATCATTTAAATTTATCATCAAAATGACATTACTATCAATGGACTGTTCCATTCAGGATGCAGTAGGGTGAATCGATGCAATATCTTGACTCATGACATAGAGTAGAACAATCCATATGGAAAGAGGAAAGCACTGTTACTCCAACCACAAACTTTAAGATGTATGATTAGCTTTTTTTTAACACTGGATTTTAATAGGGATCCATTTTTAGAAATTTATCAGTATAATTTTCTTCAAAGATTGTATTTTATTTTACATGGTATTAGGGAGGGAGGTTGAGAGACCAGATTATGCTGGGGATCATCCGAAGTTACTTCTAGTTATTTTTGTACTGTTTTTGTCTTGTGCTGCAGGTTTCAGAAACCGAGAAGGGGGATGAACGTGAGCATGTGGAAGCACCTCTGCTGAGTTGTCGAAGTCCAACACCAGGCAGCAGCATAATGAAATTCAGAAGCAGATCTCAAGGTAGGCGGGGTAATTACTGCCGTTGTCAATATCCGGTTAACCGTCTTGTTCTTTTAGTCCATATATTCCTCAACGGTTTCCCAAAAAGAAGTCAAATTGGGCGATATTTCCAAATAAAATATCACAAAAGCATAGAATACGAAGCAAATTGAAAGACAGACTGGTTCTCGTGGAGATTAAAATGTTCATTTGGAACCAATATATCAAAAATTGCTTCTGAGGTAGTGGGTTAGATTTTTGCCCTTACTGCCTGGCTGCTATGCATCGTCTAGGCAGAGAGCTGAAAGGAAAGTCTGGCGGGGAGGTTTGCATGCTCATAACAGATGCCACCAGATTTTCCTACCATTAATTTCAATGGAAGGAAACTCAACCGGGTTCTGTCCCAGCGTGTGATCCTCCTTGCCAGATTTTCCTTTCTGCAGTCCACCAGGTGATACTTAACCTTCCGGCGGTTAGGACAAAAATCAACCCCAGTTTGTTATAAACCACGTGCGATTCAGCCTTGAATGGGTTCAGGTAATCTCGATTCTGAGGAAATTTAATCTGGAGGCAAGAGACCAATCCAACTACACAAACGTTTATCTACTTTTCTCGTATATTATAGCAAACTGATACTGTGTGTTGATTTGAGCTGCATTGATAAATATTCTGTCATTTATGTTAGTCATAGAGTAAACAAGCTGTTTGTAACTTAGATTCTGATAATCCAATTAAACAGTTTACCGTGCTTCTCCACTGGCTCAGCGAATTTACCTAGTGAGCACATTCAAGGAAGGTCCCGGGTTGGACCCTGGTTTATGCTGAATTATTTGATCTCAGCCAAACCTTAAGGCTTTTGGGATAGATGGGGGAAAATCAGCCTGGATTTACACTCATCATCGCTATCCCGTGATCCTTACGGCTAGTGCTAATGTGTGGAAATCAGTTGAAAACAGGAGCAGATTCTGTTGATGCCCCTCCACTCTCAAATAGCCTGCCAGTAATCAGTGCCAAGGCTAACATATGAATAATGGCTACTTAGTTAAGGTACCAGAGAATACCCAGCACAGAACTGTGTCCAGCAAAGGGTCTTTGGTAGAGAAGAGGAAAAGCGAAAATTGGGAAAAAAACAGTTATGACCTTTCCTAGTGTAACTCAAATTATACATGCAACTAAATGCTAAAAAGTTGCTATTCCAATGTGTGTGCATACGACTTTGAAAAAGAAAGTCGCTACAGATCTTCCTCTGTACAAGTGGTTGAGGATTAATTTTCTGGCTTAGAACTGGCATTGAAACATGTGTACGGTATAGCTTTTTGCTTGGGATGAGCTTGTAGAGGATGACTAATTGTGGAAGTCATGGTGCATATCTCAAATGCATCTACAAACCAGAAGAGGCTGATAATTGTAAAGATTTTTTACCTCGGTCCATTCTCCAATGATACTTCAGTTCACATATTTTTCTGTTCTGGTTATATCTATATTTTCCCAGGGATTACAGTGGAAGAAATCTGAATTACATCTGTGAGTGAATTTGTCTCAAACTTCACCGTGTGACAAAAATGTCACAACAGATTGGCTTTGTACAAATCTATTATTTTTTAATGTGTGCTATATATTTAATAATAGTAAAGAAAATCCTAAGTGAGGAATATGTAAATTGAGTAATTTGTTCTGTTCTGTCAGCATTTGCTTCGGGAACAAGTGCTGAACAGTATTCATATTTGGATTATTATTGGATTCATTCTTGAATGCTTGAATTTTTCCCAGTTGGAATTATTCTGGGTCCCAGGTTGGTTGTCCAGTCTAAAACTGTTCTTTGAAAGTTAAAAGAGATGCTGCACAGGCCAGCAGGGTTCGGCTGACAATACCTGAAATTGCAAACTGTGAAATGGGAATGCTTTAACTGTGTTATTGCACTGTTGCTGTGTGCAGCTCTCTAATAACATAAAGGCTGAAATACTGGTGTCATTTTCTAAATTCACGCTCCTGACATCTAACCTTGCTTGTTGGGTGTGCATTGAGGGAATTCAAGCATACAACTCCATGTTCTTGCATCCACAACTTAATGGACGAAAAACTGTCGGGTTCGAACCCAAATTCCACACAAACGCTACTAGCAGGCGAATCTCCCAGTGGAAATTTGTACGATTACCCCTCTGATTCCTGCTTCCACTTTCTTCGACAGGTGGAGGGAGCCGCTTGGAATCTGTCGGTGAAGATGATGAGCTGATTGTAGAAAATGGTGAAGCAAGTTGTGACATGTCAGAAAAGCCAGCACGAGGAGGCCGCAAACATTCCCTACCCCAGCAGCTTGATGCAGTCGGTACTAGACAGGTGTGTGCCCAGCTGTTTTCTGTGTCTAGGTTAGTCATCAGGTATACTGCAGCTAAGATGGTAACACTTTCACCAAATGCTTCTTCTCTGGACCTCCTAAATTTGAACCCATGAGCGATAACTTGGACAGAATAGCAAACTGCTCATTGATTCACAGAACATCACCAAATGTTTTCTAACCACAAAAGGTGGCTTTCTTTAGTGCCTTTATCGTCATATTTAGGAACCTTTGAGGATGACAGGAAGGGAAATCCTTCTGAGGAGCTTACCTGAGATATTACATTCTGCTAACAGGGTATCTTTTGAAGGGAATGGTTTGCTGAGCAATGCAATTTTCAATGTGACCGATTTCTGTTCTCCTGTGGGGTGAGACCATGATTTTACCTACATTTCTATTTTGTACATTTCCTCCTTTTTCTCTCATCAAACCCGCAGCTAAAAATTTGGCCTCAGTTGATTGGGATAGTCAGGCCCCGAGTAATGGCAGCACACTTGTTCAGCTTGGGAAGGGAAACACTCTCTTACCAGTTTCTTTCCTTCCCTGTAAAGACTCAGCTGAGATGGTCAAATTTACCTGCCGAGGAATTACACATATTACTTGAGGCTGGATTTAAGGGTTAATTTTATGACTCATGGGTTAATATTGGGAATTCTGGCCTGGAGACCAGCACGCCCGGCATGATTTTCCATTGATTAATTTTAATGGATAGAAAATCAAACGGAGTACGCTGACCTCCATCCCAAAATTACTGATCTATGCTCCCATTGCACAAAGCACTGTGCCAGGAGCACTAATTTGTAAAAAATTACCCTTCCAGGTCATTCAGTAGTTGGGAGTCCAACACTCTAATATAGTCTGCGCACTATCCCGGTTCTAGGCTGATGTAAACGGGTGAGTGAGATGTTTCCACATCATGCTTTCTTGTTCTTTTCAGGAGTATCAAATAGTAAAAAAGTCAGCACGTTCCTTAAGCACAGTTCAAGTGGAATCACCATGGCGACTAGCCCAGCCTTCAATCATCTCTAACATTGTTCTAATGAAAGGACAAGGAAAGGTAAGCATCTACTCTATCAAGGGTTACTTTGGTTTCTCTCATTTTCCCCCCCTACATTTTATATGCTATTTGTTCTGCCTTATTGGGATGTGCCTAACCCCAATGCCTATGCAGGCACAGTGAATTGATATACTCTAGCCCCAGGAAACTGAGGCAAATTGTGGTCTCTGGTGCTGACCCAACTAATGTCAGCTAATTCAGCCTAGACGAGGGATTGAACGTGGGTGCTTTCTTATCTGCACATCTCAGTACAGCAGACAATGCAATTACTCACTAAGCCTTCAATGGTTTTCCATGCAAGAACCTTTAGTCTAGACTTCCAGCAAAATCAAGGGGGGAAAAATTCAGTTGGTTGCGCCTCCCTTTAGCGCCTTAAGAGGGCGCTAATGGGGCGCAAAGCATCTAGCACCCGGGCGCGGCGATGTTTGCGCCGCTCGCGAAATTAACTAGACATTTTGCGGCGGCGCTAAACACTACCGCCACGATCTCCTGCGCCGGCAGATCGTGACGTCAGTCGAGTGCGCAACGCCCTAGTATCGCCCTGGAGCGGATATTGAGTGGCGCCCCCTGCCTTACCGCCTGCCGCTAGCAACGACAGGTTGAGGGGAGCGTTTTGCAGTCAGGAAGGGACTGGGGGAGCGCTATTTAAAGGCGACTGCTTCCTGCCTTTTATTGTTGGTGACATTTTTGAACCACGCATTCTGAGAGAGAGAGAGAGAGGGAGACTTCTGGAGAGATTCAACGCTGTGTGAAGGAGTTTTGGGTACTGAGCAGCACTTTGCAGGTTCATTTTGATTTGCCCTTCCTTGTATCGATTTAGAAGAGACTGTGGGGGCTGCACTCTGAGCTCTTTCCCTGGTACTCTCCATTGTTCTTTCCAGCAGATTTGATGTGCAGGTCTCTCCAGGCCGAGATTCAAGGCTGCAATGGGCAGGATGTGGATGGAAAGCAAGATCAACCCTCCCCTTTAAGAACTGGCCCGCACCATTGTGTGTGTGTTCCATTGCTGACTGACACCACATGAGCTTCGCCAGCGCTCTGAGGTAGCGCCTCGCTCCTCGGCCTTTGCGCCTTAAGACAGGTGTGAAGCGCCTGATTTAGTGCTCCAATCACGTCCAGGGGCGATAAAAGTCAAGTTTGCAGTCGGTGGCAATAATTAGCGCCATGTGCTAATCTTTGCGCCCGGCCGATAATTGCGCCCCAAATGGGGCGATACTGAATTTCTCCCCCAAGGTGTTTCCCAAGAGAGGGATGGAAAAACTGGAGAGTAAATTAACTCTCCCCATAGAGTTGACCCTATAAGAAAGTAAGGAATAGCAGAAAGGCATTCAGCCCACCAATTCTGTTTCCTGCACAGACTGTGTACAAGTTGTATCATAGATTCATGCACCTGAAGAAGGAAAGCAACCACAGGCAAACCTCCAGGAAAGTGGGAGAAAACATGACTGTAAAAGACTGAAGTCCATTTGGCTTGGCCCAAGAAGAAGAAAACTATTGAAGTTACTCTTAGATCCCAAAAGATAATCTATCAAACCTCCAGAATATTAATTTAGCTTTACAACCGATAACTACAACTCTCACTGGCCGGAATTGTACTGGCGCTCAGAGTGCGGGTTCGGAGGCGGGTCCGCTGTCAAAATCAAAAAGATTGACAGCGGGTCGGTATCCCTGTCATCCCCGAACAGACCCAACACCAAGCGACGGGTCAGCCAATTCAGATACTTAAAAGCTTGTTAAAAGGTAGTTAAGCAGCATTTTACCATGTACTTACCATTTTACCAGCTTTTTCATGAGGTTCCTGGCGTGCGGGGATCACGTCAGGTAAGTATGTCGGGTTCTCAATGACTCTCCATTGCTGTGAATAGGTGATAGCTGCAAAAGTGGTACAAAACCTACCATTTCATAGCTGTTCACTTACCAATCTTAGAAGCTGGAGCCTTCAGGATTTGGGACACACTTTTTAGCTTTATGCACTTTGGAAGTGTTTGGAGTAATCTCTCTATCACTGTCACCTCCTTGGAACAACCTATTTCATCATTGACAGATCGCTTCTGTCATCTCAACTTCAGCTGCCATCTATTCCATCAGCATTGGTGCCCTTCAAAAAATCTCACCTTGGTCCTCAGAATCCCGCTACGATCAGCCGCAACACCAGCATCACCAGGCACACCAGCATCACCAGGCACACCAGCATCACCAGGCACACCAGCAGCACCAGGCACACCAGCAGCACCAGCAACAACACCAACCTTCTCTGCAATCACCTGATGCTGGACACATTGTTGCCCGGAAGGCCAGGGATGGCCTCACCATGACCAGATTTACTTCACTTGATGCTGTACACCCTGGCTGCCACATGATGTGCCAGGTTGGCACCACCCCACACCAGCACCATAAAGCATCCCTGCAATGCCCAAGCCATTCCTTTCACACTCATCACCATTGCGGGGGGGTACCGTTATGTCACACCATTCACTACAACTCACTAAGCCACAAATCTGTGCAATAAGGCAAAGTGTTCAAAATAAAGATTTCAATGTTTGACAACACATTAGCAGAAACTCTACATGAACATTGGCTAAAAGACCCAAATGCCTACCCTTGTGTGTTGCTAGTTGGTATGATTGGACAAGGATGAGGGTGAGTTTGAGGAGTGGCTAGTGAGATGGGGATGTGATAATGTAGATAGAGAGAGAGGGATGGGTGGAGGTGCAAGGTAAGTTGGTGTGAGTAAGGATGTGCAGGAGTAGGGTAGGGAAGGCAGAGTGATGGGGATGTGATGAGTGGCACAGCAGGATGAGGTTGAGTGTGGCTTTGCAGTAACGTTTCATGATCTACTGAGATCATTGAAAGGTTTGCGCCACTGCAGCCAGGTCCTCCTGACGACATCCCTGCTTGTGTCCTCCTGTGCAATGTGCAACCAGGCTGCGTTGTTGTCCTGGGGAGGTCTCTTCCGCCCATTGGAAGGGAAGAGGACCTCCCTGCATGCTGTGACTCCCTCCATAAGTACATGGAGGGAGTCATGGGAGAGCCTGGGTGCAGCCGTGCACCTCTGCAGTCATTGTCAGTGTTTGCAGCACTTCAATGCTGTCAAACACTGACAGCACAACTGTCAAAATTAATGTGGACATGGTCCCTTTAAGGAGACCGGCTGATGACGCGTCATTAAATGACATCATCGAAGTTTCTGATTTTTTTCCTCCGATGTTACTATTGCAGCACATATCAACATAAGAACATAAGAATTTTTAGCAACAGGATAGGCTCAACAAATCTACCCCTATTAAAATGCAGTTTGATACATATGGTAGAGATAAAAAGAAAATCTGGGAATCGGAAATAAAAACAAAAAATCCTGGAAATACATAGCTGATAAGTCAGCACCGGAAAGAGAAAAACAGCATTCTGAAGAAGAGTCCCACCAGAAATGTTAACTCAGCTGCTGTGTATTTGCAGCATTTCCTTTTTCATTTTTAACATGTGTGTAGTTTAGTCTTTGATGGCCCTGAATCTGTGGTCGGTGGCGTATGCCGCTGACATCCGAAGGAAATCCGCACTTACCTTGTGCGAAACCCCCCTTCGAGAATTTGCTCTCAACTGCTGCAGAGTTGTGCGCAGCGTAGCGCCCCACGGAGCAAGGAGCGTGCCGTTGTGCGGACGCAAACCTGGGATCATGTGGGGCGGTGCTCCTTTCACTTCCTGACTCTTAGCCAATCAGGAAACAGAGGAGACATCCTGGTGCTGTGATAGTTTTTTAGTCGTCTTCCATTGCGTAAATTAAAGATTACACAAGTAACAATGAGATCTAACAATGTTGACTTTGTTAAACCAAATTCTTTTTCACAGATTTGCCCACAACTCATTTTAAAAGACTATTAAAACATGCATGCCATACAGTTACAGAAATGAATGTATTTACTCGGACTATTTCTGCCATAAATGCACAGAGAGCTTTTGCCGGGAGCAACTTGTTTCCCCAAGCAGGCGCCCTTCAACCATCGGACTTCCAAAAGGAGGGAATTTTGACTCTCTCTCCCAGCCATGGCTCACCTCATGAAACAATTGTCCATTCATAAAATGAGTCCCATTCAATTTTCTCAAGCTATTTTCTGCCCAATAACCAAGATAAGATGTTACCACTATTTCTAAAAGCAAAACACAGCTGGGATAATGGACACAATCCCTTTCTTTCAGTATGAATAACCTAATCAGCTAAAAACAAATTTGCTATGGCTGCGATTTCGCCGGCTGAGGCGGGTCCGGGGCGGCCAGGGTTGGTGTCGCGGTCCCAGCCCGCTGCCTCCTGAAGCCCGCACTCTCCAAGCGATTTTTCGTTAATAGAGCTTGTTAAGCCCCGCCCTGCGAGGCTCCCGGTCAATTAATAGGAAGCGGGTCTGATGACGTCATTTGATGAGGAATCATCAGCCGGTTTCCTTAAAGGAGCCATGTCCTAATTGATTTTGACAGTTCTGCTGTCAGTTTCTACAGCGTTGAGGTGCTGCAAACACTGACAACACTGCACCCAGGCTCTCCCATGACTCCCTCCATATGCTTATGGATGGTGTCACAGCACGCAGGGAGGTTCTCTTCCCTTCCCATGGGCGGAAGAGACCTCCCCAGAAGATCACGCAGCCTGGTTGCACATTGCACAGGAGGACACAAGCAGGGATGTCATCAGGAGGACCTGGCTGCAGTGGCGCAAACCTTTCAATGATCTGAGCAGATCACAAAATGTTATTGCCAAGCCACAGTCAACCTCATCCTGCTGTGCCACTCATCACATCCACATCACTCTGCCTTCCCTACCCTTCACCTGCACATCTTTACTCACTTACCTTGCACCTCCACCCATCCCTCTCTATCTACATTATCACTTCCCCATCTCACTAGCCACCCCTCACACTCATCCTCAACCTACTGCAAGCATACCAACTAACAACACACAAGGATAGGCACCTGGGTGGTTTAGCCAATGTTCATGTGAAGTTTCTGTTAATGTGTTGTCAAACATTGAAATCTATATTTTCAACACTTTACCTTATTGGACAGATCTGTGCTCACCTTTGGAAGTGTCTGAGTGAGTTGTAGTGAATGTTGAGACGTAACTCCACCCCCCCCCCCCCCCCCCACTATAGTGATGAGTGTGAAAGGAATGGCTTTGACATTATAGAGATGCTTTATGGTGCTGGTGTGGGGTGGTGTCAACCTGGCGCGTCAAGTGAAGTAAATCTGGCCATGGTGACTCCATCGCTGGCCTCCCGGGCAGCAATGTTGTTGGATGCTGATGCCCTGTGTCCTGTGCAGCATCAGGTGATTGCGGAAAAGGTTGGTATTGTTGGTGATGTTGGTGTGCCTGGTGATGTTGGTGTTAGGGCTGATCGTGGAGGGATTCAGAGGACCAAGGTGAGATTTTTTCAAGGGCACCGATGTTGCTGGAATAGATGGCAGCTGAAGTTGAGATGACAGAAGCGATCTGTCAATGGTGAGAGAACTTGCTCCAAGGAGGTGACAGTGGATGGAGAGTTTACTCCAAACACTTCCAAACTGCATAAAGTTCAAAAGTGTCTTCCAAGTCCTGAAGGCTCAAGCTTCTGACATTGGAAAGTGAACAGCTGTGAAATGGTAGCTTTCATACCACTTTTGCAGCTGTCACCTATTCACAGCAATGGGGAGACATAGAGAACCCGACCTACTTACCTGACGTAATCTCTGAACGACGTTAAGCCCATTAAAAAAGTTGGAAAATAGAAATTGGCTGGCAAAATAGTAGTAAACAAGCACTTAACAAGCATTTAACTATCTTAAATGCCTTCCCCGCCGCTTGGTGTTGGGTCAGTTCTGAAATCACAGACCCGACACTTTGGAAACTTACATGGAGGTGGGTTGTCAATCATTCCGATTTTGACAGCGGACCCGCCTCCAAACCTGCACTCTGAGCGCCGGTAAAATTCAGCCCTATGTGTTTATCAACATTATCTAATGGACAGAAAGAGCTCCCTTGATATATCGTATATGGAAGAGAATGGGAGATTAAATACAAATTGGCCTTTTTGTGTGACAACAACAATGTTTAGAACAGGTTTGTAATACAATTTTCTCATCCGCCCCCTCCCCTTACGCTGTGCAACAGGGTTCCTGCGCCTGTTTGCACCAGACCTAAAAGTTTTCAGGGTAATTAATTTGCAGTATTTGGGCAATTAGACCAACTTTTCGCCAGCATGTTCATTTGTATGAGGAGGTGAAACATGCAGCGAAGCCCATGTGCAGTCGGAACTTGACAGATCACACGTTCGGGATTTGGCACATGCGGAAATCCTAAACTTGCGGTCAATTTCAAAGGCGGTAAGATGGCATACTCCGAGAGTACGCCGTCATACCAACCACGAATTCAGGGCCAATGTTAACAGTTGTCAGTGTTTCCAGTGGCAGGGGATATCTTCGACATTTTGGGAACTCCTTGATTTTTCCTTTCTTCTCTCCTAATCTTTTTAACCTTGATGGTGTCCTGCAACACAAGCTATGACTATAGTTTCTCAACAATATTTTTTAAAGCTTTGTTAATGAAAAATGTTACCTCCCTGTGTGTATTCTATCCGGACAGAAGAAAGGAATTGCTGAAGAGATACGTTTCTTTTCTGAGCAAAATTAAAAAGGTTAACCAGAATAAATGTTAAATTGTGACAAGTCTTAATTATTTCATTTTAACTGTATTTTTCAGGGTCTTGGTTTCAGCATAGTTGGTGGTCAGGATTCTGCCCGAGGACGGATGGGAATATTTGTTAAAACTATTTTTCCAAACGGAGCAGCTGCTGCTGATGGGAGACTGAAGGAAGGTCTGAAATATGATTCTTTGAGCCTCACTGATTATCTTAATTGTAATAGATAAGAGCAGTTTTACAAGGACCAGTTGTCACTGATTATTTTAAATTTCATAATTGTTAAATTACAATCAAGTTCCCAAGTTTAATTGATCTTGCCATTACTGGGCTAAATTTACCATTGGATTAGGCCTATATAAGAACATAAGAACATAAGAAGTAGGAGCAGGAGTAGGCCATATGGCCTCTCAGGCCTGCTCCGCCATTCAATAGGATCATGGCTGATCCAAACCTAGACTCACGTCCACTTCCCTGCCCGCTCCCCATAACCCTTAATTCCCTTATCAGCTAGGAAACTGTCTATCTCCGTTTTAAATTTATTTAATGTCGCAGCTTCCACAGCTCTCTGAGGTAGCAAATTCCATAGATTTACTACCCTCTGAGTGAAGAAGTTTCTCCTCATCTCCCTAGTTCTAGTCTCACCCATCAGTGGAAACATCCTCCCCGCCTCCACCCGATCAAGCCCCCTCACAATCTTATATGTTTCGATAAGATCGCCTCTCATTCTTCTGAATTCCAATGAGTAGAGGCCCAACCTACTCAACCTTTCCTCATAAGTCAACCCCCTCATCTCCGGAATCAACCGAGTGAACCTTCTCTGAACTGCCTCGAGAGCAAGTATATCTTTTCTTAAATATGGAAACCAAAACTGTACGCAGTATTCCAGGTGTGGCCTCACCAGTACCTTGTATAACTGAAGCAAGACTTCCCAGCTTTTATACTCCCTCCCCCTTGCAATAAAAGTCAAGATTCCATTGGCCTTCCTGATCACCTGCTGTACCTGCATACTAACCTTCTGTGTTTCATGCACCAGGACCCCCAGATCCCTTTGTACTGTAGCACTTTGCAGTTTCTTTCCATTTAGATAATAACTTGCTCTTTGATTTTTTTCTGCCAAAGTGCATAACCTCACACTTTCCAACATTATATTCCATTTGCCAAATTTCCGCCCACTCACTTAGCCTGTCTATGTCCTTTTGCAGGTTTTTTATGTCCTCCTCACTCACTGCTTTTCCTCCCATCTTTGTATCGTCAGCAAACTTGGATACGTTGCACTTGGTCCCCTCCTCCAAATCGTTAATGGCCCAGAAATTAAACATGGATGGTTCCCGCGGGGGTAAGGATTCCCCGCGATATCGCACTCCGCGCCTACCTTTTTGCTCCGGGCCCACACGAACTTTAGTTTCAAAGGCTCTCTCTGTTGGAACCGTGCAGTGCTTGCGTGACTCAGAGGCGCAATTAGTTCGTGCGAGCTCTGGGATCACGTGATTCAGTTAGAGCCAATGGCAGCACACCATCTTTCATTCATAGTTTTGACAGGAAGACCTGTCAAAGCTATGAATACTACACACCCCCAAAAGAACAGCTAAACCTCAATTAAATTTAAAAAAAGCCATCACATTAATAAAATAAGTATAGTTAAATAAATTAACCACTTTAAACAAAAAATTAAATTTTTGAAAAAATTAAAAATCTTTTTAAAAGTTATAAAAATAAACTTACCTTTCTTTAAAGTCTCTAAAAAAGATAAACCTGTTGAAAAAAATTTAAAATAACACTTAATTAACTACTTACCTTGTTAAAAGGGGGTCCTACGCCTGCTTTCTTTGTGTGTAAAATCTTCACCACTTACCTGCGCGTTCAAAGCTGGAAAAAAAACTAAGTGCACTGCGTGCGCACAGCCTGTAGTGGGCACGCGGTTCACTTAGGAACCGCCCCCTTTTCAATTCACGAAGTACCGGTTTCCCGCGCATGCACAGTGCATGCAGGAAACCGGCAATTCGGGATCTAATACGCGAGAGTACACAGTGTGTACTCTCGCGTATTAGGTTTAATTTTCGGGCCAATATAGATTGTAAAGAGTTGGGGTCCCAGCACTGACCCTTGCGGGACACCACTAGTTACTGATTGCCAACCCGAGAATGAACCATTTATCCCAACTCTCTGTTTTCTGTTAGATAGCCAATCTTCCACCCATGCCAGTATATTACCCCCAATCCCATGATTTTTTATCTTGTGCAGTAATCTTTTGTGTGGCACCTTATCAAATGCCTTTTGGAAGTCCAAATACACCACATCCACTGGTTCCCCTTTATCCACCCTGTTTATTACGTCCTCAAAGAATTCGAGCAAATTTGTCAAGCATGATTTCCCCTTCATAAAACCATGCTGACTCTGTCCGATTAAATTATGCTTATCCAAATGTCCTGTTTCTGCTTCCTTAATAATGGACTCCAACATTTTACCAACCACAGATATTAGGCTAACTGGTCTATAGTTTCCAGCCTTCTGTCTACCTCCCTTTTTAAATAAGGGCGTTACATTAGCAGTTTTCCAATCTGCTGGGACCTTTCCCGAATCCAGGGAGTTTTGGAAAATTACCACCAATGCATACGCAATCCCTACCGCTGCTTCTCTCAAGACCCTAGGATGTAAGCCATCAGATCCAGGGGATTTATCCGCCTTAAGTCCCATTATCTTACCGAGTACCATCTTCTTAGTGATTTTAATCGTGTTTAGCTCCTCCCCCTCATAGCCGCCCGTTTGTCCAGTGTTGGGATATTTTTAGTATCCTCTACTGTAAAGACTGATGCAAAATATTTGTTCAGCGTATTTGCCATCTCCGTGTTCCCCACTACTAATTTCCCGGTCTTGTCCTCTAAGGGACCAACATTCACTTTAGCCACCCTTTTTCTTTTTATATAACTGTAGAAACTCTTGCTATCTGTTTTTATATTTTTTGCTAGTTTACTTTCATAATCTATCTTCCCCTTCTTAATTAATCTTTTAGTTATTCTTTGCTGGCTTTTAAATGCTTCCCAATCTTCTATCCTCCCACTAGATTTGGCTACTTTATATGCCCTTGTTTTCAGTCAGATACTATCCTTTATTACTTTACTTAGCCACGGATGGCTGTCTTTTCTTTTACGCCCCTTTTTCCTCAGTGGAATATATTTTTCTTGAAAGTTGTGAAATACCTCCTTGAATGTACACCACTGCTCCTGTACCGTCTTACACCTTAATCTATTTTCCCAGTCCACTTTAGTCAACTCTGCTCTCATACCTTCATAGTCTCCTTTATTTAAGCTTAGTATGCTGGTTTGAGATCCAACTCTCTCACCCTCCAACTGAATTTGGAATTCAACCATGTTATGGTCACTCATTCCAAGGGGATCCTTTACTAGGACATTTTTTATTAATCCTGTCTCATTACACAGGACCAGATCTAAGATTGCCTGCCCCCTGGTTGGTTCAGTAACATACTGCTCAAGGAACCCATCCCTAATGCACTCTATGAACTCTTCCTCAAGGCTGCCCTGCCCAATTTGATTTGTCCAGTCAATATGAAAGTTAAAATCTCCCATGATTATAGCTGTTCCCTTATTACCAGCCCCAACTATTTCCTGATTTATACTCCGACCAATAGAGTTACAACTGTTAGGAGGCCTATAGACTACGCCCACTAGTGACTTTTTCCCCTTATTGTTCCTTATCTCCACCCAAACTGTTTCACTATCCTGATCCTTTGACCCAATATCATTTCTCACTATTGCAGCGATTCCATCCTTTATTAACATAGCCACCCCACCTCCCTTTCCTTCCTGTCTGTCCTTCCTAATAGTCAAATACCCCTGGATGTTTAGTTCCCAGTCATGGTCACCTCGCAGCCATATTTCTGTAATGGCCACCAGATCATACCCATGTGTAGTTATTTGTACCGCCAACTCGTCTATTTTGTTACGAATGCTGCGTGCATTCAGATAAAGAACTTTTAAACATGTTTTGTGACAATTTATTCCTGCTTTTACCCCCTTTACTACTTTACCTTTATCTTTATATATTCTGTCCCTTCCTGACACGCTCTGGTTTTTAATTTCCCCACTGCTAATTTGCTCTATTGCCTTCTCCGCTGACATTTTTATTCTTCGCTCTCTTGAAACCACCCCCCCACTAATTAGTTTAAAGCCCTCTCTACAGCCCTAGTTATTCGATTCGCCAGGATTCTAGTCCCAGCACTGGCCAAGTGAAGTCCGTCCCAACGGAACAGCTCTCTCCTGTCCCAGTACTGGTGCCAGTGTCCCAAGAAGCAAAACCCATTTCTCCCACACCAGTCTTTGAGCCACGCATTTAACTCTCTGATTTTATTTACGCTAGCCAAATTTGCTCGTGGCTCAGGTAGTAATCCAGAGATTATTACCCTTGTGGTTCTGCTTTTTAATTTGGCCCCGAGCTGCTCATACTCCCTCAGCAGAACCTCTTTCCTTGTCCTATCTATGTCGTTGGTACCAACATGGACCACGACAACTGGATCCTCCCCCTCCCACTCCAAGTTTCTCTCCAGCCCAGAGGAGATGTCCTTAACCCTGGCACCAGGCAGGCAACACAACCTTCGGGACTCTCGCTCTTGGCTGCAAAGAACCCTATCTATCCCCCTTATGATACTATCCCCTACCACTACAACATTTCTTTTTACTCCCCCCACTTGAATGGCCCCCTGTTCCACGGTGCTGTGGCCAGGTTGCTCATCCTCCCTGCAGTCCCTGCTCCCGTCCTCACAGGGAGTAAGAGCCTCGAACCTGTTGGACAAGAGCAAGGGCTGCGGCTCCTCCAACGCTACCTCCTGGATCCCCGTACCTGCCTCACTCATAGTCACACCCTCCTGTCCCTGACCACAGACTACATCTGAATTAGTTAATCTAATTGGTGTGACTACTTCCTGGAACACAGAGTCCAGGTAACTCTCCCCCTCCCTGATGTGTCGCAGTGTTTGAAGCTCGGACTCCAGCTCATCAACACGGAGCCGGAGTTCCTCGAGCAGCCAACACTTACTGCAAATGTGATCACCGTGAGCATCAATGGTGTCCACCGGCTCCCACATATTGCAGCAGTAACACATCACCTGCTCTCCCATTCTATGTAATTAATTAAATTTATTAATATTTTTTAAATACCCTCTGCCCCGCCTGATGAATATCACACCTTAGAAACTATAAACCACAGAGTTTAAGTTTAAAAAGAGAGAAATACTCACCAACCAGTTACTTACCTGCTTTCTGGTGACATCACACCTCGATTATTTTTTACCTCTCTCCCTCCCTCCGAGTTCGGAGACTGGTCCCACCTTACCTGGTCTCTGGAGCCTTTTAAACCCTCTGCCGCCGCCTCGCCTCACACAGGTCTGCCGCCGCACCAGGAAGCTGACAAAGATGGAAAAAGGAAGGAACACCTCCCTCTCCTCACTCCCTCACTCTGATGTCTGTATTCCCGCCAACCAGTGAAACTGTGTCTGTTTTACAAATGTGGTTGTGAATGTGCAGTAACTTTTTACTTTCTGCTTTATTTGTGGTTTCATCAGCTAGTCCCTGGTCAGAGAAGGTAGGATGACAGTCAGTATTTAGTAGGATGGGAATAATCCAGGTTGAGGAGGCTTTTTTTTAGGGTCACAAGAATTAGTCAAGAAGCCAAATTGTAAATTGTTTTAAAGTTACATTAGCAATAAATATCTCTGAAATAAGAGCAGTAATGGGCTCACAAGATTTGACTTTAGTAACATTTCCGCCGTATCAACCTTTGGACCTATGTTGGTCACCAATATGGACCCCATAAACAGTCTACATCTCAGACCAAAGGTGGAGGGAGGGGCTCTGGTCAATTTTGATGTTGAGACTTTGTAAGATAGTTTACAAAATGCACATCAGGTTTGCGAATTAAACACATTGAAAGAAAACAACTTCCACCAAGGGAGGTGGGGGAGGGGGATACAGAGGCCGAGGTATCGCAACTTTAAAAAACATATTCTGCGGCTTGCAACCAAATCTTTAGCAGTTGATACTGCGGACAAGATATTAAGCCACATCTGATGACCCCATTATTTTTACAGTGTCTTTCAAAGAGCAACTTTAAAATAATTTAAGATTTGGCTCTCCGTTGTGCTGCCGTAACTTGTACGATATAGCTTATTATTTTTGGCTCATTAAGAGAATCTAATAAAACAGACGACTAGCCATTTGTAAATTATATTTAAGCCTCTCAGATGTTTCAATTGATTGTGAAAACACTTGTGATATGATTTGCAGACTCTCAACATCTTAAGCATTACCCTTTTCAGAGTTGACACTATCTGTGCCATAGAAAGCTCTGCCAATTATAATAAGCAATTTACCTAGGGAAAAAATAACATGAAAAGCTGGTTTTGATATCAGGCAACAGCAAGGCCTTTGCCCAGTAAGCCATTGTATTATGGTTGGATCTTAATTGAATAGGAGGCATGCTTGTGTAATGTCTCACAGCATGTACAAATCTGGACTTTCTCTGCAGTATAATTACAGTGAATATTAGAATCAGAAATATGAATTTATTTTCTTTGCTCTCAAAGCCAATTTACTTTTTGAAGTTGGCTTTATTATCATGGTGATGGAGTTTCATTATAAAGGACATTTCTCAGCTCTTTTCCTGAATAATTATAGGTATAGGCAGATAGGTAGAGCTGTAGCAATAATAAGTTCCACGTAACTGCTATCAGTAAAAGCTTTCTGCACTTCATTATTCCTATGGTGCAGGTCCTTTAATCAACTGTTTTATTGATTTGAGCAAACCTGTTTGAAAAAAAGCAATTCATTTTTCCTTGGCATCAGTTAACTTTATTGCACAGAGTGAAGCCCACTAACTTCCCCAGGAGTAATGCATATCACTTTCAGAGTATGAATACTGACAGAATGTGAAGACAGTACAACTTAGCAACAAGGCTTGTTTTCTAACCTGTTGCAATTGCAGTAAACCCTCGTGCCAAAAACAAAAAATCGAGATTAGTTTATCTCGAACAGAGTTACTACCAAAGTACTAACTTTATTCCTGTAAGGGGAGGACTTATCTCAAGATCCCTAAGTGGCTTAGAAGTTGCATGCACTATGTGGTGCGCTTTTCACCATACAAACCAGACTGGTCCCAGGTTTGATTGATGGTCTAAGATGATCTCAACCTGGGCAACTGGGGCACTACAGTTAGTCTCACATTCCCTGGGCTAGGGAGGGGGAAGATCTGACGCAGTTCCCGTTCCTGGAAAGTTGACACGTATGGATGTTGAATGAGGATAGGATTGGGTTTGGCTGTAATGGCCCGCCCCAATCAAATAACCAGCCAATGTTCAGACATGTAGAAGGACGAGGTACTGAACGGTGGCCCGAATCTGTGGAACCTAACCCAGGAAAGGTCGCTGCCTTCAGCAGAGGAGGGGATAAAATTGGAAGCGGGAGGGGAAATACAGCTACTACTGCAGTAAAAGAAATGTGAAACTTTGCTGCTGTCTTGGTAGAGTGAGAAAATGTCAGGCAGAGGCGTAGTACTTAGTAGGAGCCATGAGAGATGGGATAGGTTAGAGCTTTAGAAAATCAATGAAATTATATAACATTGAAATAAAATTAAATTACAAAATTAATATTCAGGAGTCACACATTTAGTGATTCCCTAGATGACATAAGCACAAATAGACCAAATGCAAATATATTCGTGAAACCAGCTGCAGCTGAATGCCTTATGAACATAAGTGGCTTAAGAGTCAACCACATAGTGTGAGACTGGAGCCCTGTGTAGGCCAGACCAGGTAGGCAAGTTCTCGTCCCTGAAGGACATTAGTGAACCAGTTGGGGTTTTTGACAATCCGGCAGCCCTCATAGTGACAAATTATCAACTTTATTGAATTCATTTTCACAACCTGTCATGGTGGAATTTGAATTCACAACTTTGTCTTTCTAGTTCAGGACTATAATCTGTATTTAATTCCTCTAGCGTCTTTATTCCAATCATTTATATAAATGGAAAACAAAAGATGTCTCAGCACAGATACCTGAGGCACCCACCTCCCATCACTCTAAAAATGTTCATTTATCCCTACTCTTGCCTTCTGTCTCCAGCAATCATTCTATGCAGCTACATTCTCTCTAATATCATCTGCCTTAACCTTCATAGCAAGTCTCTTATGTAGCATATGAATCAAATGCGTTAAAAAATTCCGTTTATACAGCAGATATGTAACATTCATCATGTTCCTGTGTTTTCCGTAACAAAATTCAATAGTGAAGCACGCCCTCACTTTACAAATCCATGCTGACTATCCTTGACGACCCCTCACCTTTCTCAGTGTTCACAATTTCATCCATATTATGGATCAGATGGTAGATTTTAAGAATATGCAGTACGTTGGCATAGTGGTACGGAGGCCTGGACTAATAGAAACATAGAAGATAGGAGCAGGAGTAGGCCATTCGGCCCCTCGAGCCTGCTCCGCCATTCGATGAGATCATGGCTGATCATCCAAACTCAGTACCCTGTACCTGCCTTCTCCCCATATCCCTTGATACCTTTAGCTTTAAGAAATATATCTAACTCATTCTTGAATATATTTAATGACTTGGCCTCAACTACCTTCTGTGGTAGAGAATTCCACAGGTTCACCACTCTCTGGGTGAAGAAATTCTTCCTCATTTCCGTCCTAAATGGCTTACCCGTTATCCTTAGATTATGACCCCTGGTTCTGGACTCTCCGACCATCAGGAACATTCTTCCTGCATCTAGTTTGTCCAGACCTGTCAGAATTTTATATGTTTCGATGAGATCCCCTCTCATTCTTCTATACTCCAGCGAGTATAAGCCCAATCGACCCAATCTCTCCTCATATATCATTCCTGCCATCCCAGGTATCAGCCTTGTGAATCTTCGCTGAACTCCTTCCATGTCAAGAACATCCTTCCTCAGATAAGGTGACCAAAACTGCACACAGTACTCAAGGTGTGGTCTCACCAAGGCCCTGTACAACTGCAGCAGGACATCCCTGTTCCTATACTCAAACCCTTTCGCTATGAAGGCCAACATACCATTTGCCTTCTTCACCGCCTGCTGCACCAGCATGCTTACTTTCAGCGACTGGTGCACAAGGACACCCAGGTCTCGTTGCACTTCCCCTTCTCCCAATCTATTGCCATTCAGATAATAGTCTGCCTTTTTGTTTTTGACACCAAAGTGGATAACCTCGCACTTATCCACGTTATATTGCATCTGCCACGCTTCTGCCCACTCACCCAACCTGTCCAAATCATCCTGGAGTTTCTCGGTATCCTCCTCGCAGCACACACTCCCACCCAGCTTTGTGTCATCTGCAAACTTGGAGATATTACATTTAGTTCCCTTATCTAGATCATTAATGTATATTGTGAATAGCTGGGGTCCAAGGACCGATCCCTGCGGTACCCCACTAGTCACTGCTTGCCACTCGGAAAAAGACCCATTAATTCCTACTCTCTGCTTTCTGTCCGCCAACCAGTTCTCTATCCAAGTCAATACCTTGCCCCCAATCCCATGTGCCTTAACTTTACCCGCTAATCTCTTATGCGGGACCTTATCGAAAGCTTTTGAAAGTCCAAATACACCACATCTACTGGTTCTCCCTTATCTATTTTCCCAGTTACAATCCGGAGATGTGAGTTCAAATCCCACCACGGCAGCTGGGGGGATTTAAATTCAGTTAATTAAATAAATCTGGAATTAAAAAGCTAGTATCAGTAATGGTGACCATAAAACTTGTTGTAAAACCCAACTGGTTCACTAATGTCCTTTAGGCAAGGAAACCTGCCATCCTTACCCGGTCTGGCCTATTATATGTGACTCCAGACCCACAATGTGGTTGACTCTTAACTGCACTCTGAAATGGGCTAGCAAGCCACTCAGTTGTACCAAACTGCTATGACAACGTCAGCACTGTGGGAGTACCTTCACCACACGGACTGCAGCGGTTCAAGAAGGCGGCTCACCACCACCTTCTCAAGGGTAATTAGGAATGGGCAATAAATGCTGGCCTTGCCAGCAACGCCCACATCCCGTGAACAAATAAATTAAAAAAAATTCCTGCTGTAGAGCTTGAGACGCTGGGAGCACATATCAGGTATTCAGTCTGGAAACTGAGGCCCCTGCAGGATTTTCTGTCCATTAGTTTTACTCGGCCGGAAACCCTGTGGAATCCGTAAACATCCACACCCAAGTTCCTGATATGCACTCCTGGTGCGCAGAGTTCTACATTTGGAGCATAAATTAGTGAATGTGCCCTTTGGAGATTTACCCATAACTGAGGTAAGACTAATTGACATATGCTTTCCTGATTAATCCCTTTCTTGAACAGGAATATAACATTTTCTACCCTCCAGTCCTTTGGCATAATTCCCATTTCCAAAGAGTTTTATGTTGTTATGTCGGACTTTTGTTTTTGGATGAGGAGAACTGAACAGAAATTACAGAACAATGCAGCTTTTAAATGTTTCTGTGGTTTAATGTATTTTTTTAAGTTGTGATTAACTTTCAGTCAGTGATCCCCAGAGTCCTGGCTGGTTTCTCTCCCTCACTTCTCAATTCCTCGGATTGTAGTGGATGGCAGTTCCCCGGGATTGTAGTGGATGGCAGTTCCCCGGGATTGTAGTGGATGGCAGTTCCCCGGGATTGTAGTGGATGGCAGTTCCCCAGGATTGTAGTGGATGGCAATTCCCCGGGAATGTAGTGGTTGGCAAATCCCCGGGATTGTAAAGGATGGCAGTTCCCAAGGATTGTAGTGGTTGGCAAATCCCCGGGATTGTAATGGATGGCAGTTCCCTGGGATTGTAGTGGTTGGCAAATCCCCAGGATTGTAATGGATGGCAGTTCCCCGGGATTGTAGTGGATGGCAGTTCTCCGGGATTGTAGTGGATGGCAGTTCCCCGGGATTGTAGTGGATGGCAGTTCCCCGGGATTGTAATGGATGGCAGTTCTCCGGGATTGTAATGGATGGCAGTTCCCCGGGATTGTAGTGGATGGCAGTTCCCCGGGATTGTAGTGGATGGCAGTTCCCCAGGATTGTAGTGGATGGCAGTTCCCCGGGATTGTAGTGGATGGCAGTTCCCCGGGATTGTAAAGGATGGCAGTTCCCCGGGATTGTAGTGGATGGCTAGAGATAATATAAGCAAGTAACTGCAATCTGTTCATGTAGGACTTATTTTTTAGTGTTCAAGCTTTATAGCCATATTCCGAATTATTCCCATTTTTAAATGTATTTTGTAACTAAAAGATTAATTG